>OX382375.1:14982822-15660304 GCA_947508005.1 Amphipoea lucens
CGAACTCAACTCACCCGCGACTTTGTCTGCAGATCCAAGACCGTATTAATAGGTCCTTCTCCATCCTCCTTTATAGCTAACGCTGGTCGGAAAACTTTGAGAATAATCTTCGTGATCATACAGCGCCAATACAAGACTATTTTGAGAACGAACTGAGCCTTCTGCGTCCAGCATAGTCGGTAGAACTGAGTAAGAGTCTGGGAATATAAAACCAGAAGGTTTTGAAGCCCATTACTTGTGATTTTGAACCCACAATGTGCGTGAACCCGTACCAAAATGTGTACAAAACATTGATAAAGCAATAATAGCTGCAGACGACATGTATTTGGAATCAACTCGCTTAGGGTCAGTAATACTTAGCGGACTAGGTTTAAAAATATACTACACAGACATAGATAAGGTCGGGCGGGGCTATTTCGACTATAAAAACACAAACGTCAACATCAAAAGTCTGCACACTCGTCTTTGAATACGCTATGGTAGATTGAATAAATGTATGTAATAAAGGATTTAATTGAGATCTTTCTTACGTAGGTCTTAAACAGAATACTCATCTTATATGTTCAAAGGAACGATGTTTATGAAATTAGGAAGAAATAGTTACAATTGCCCCACAGTGGGGCTATTTCAACTATGCCACATATTTATCGAACTAAAGCCGTTATCGTTTTGAAATTGACAGCCAGAGCATATTTATGGCATAATTCATACCAATCTATGGCTTATTGTCTCCTAACATGCTTCAGTAACGTAATAAAATACTTTAAACACCTTGGAGGGGCAATTTCGACTTTTTACATAGGTAGTAGAGCAGGGACGTATGCAAACCAACATTGTCGATAAATCAGATCAACAACAACCATGAATAAACTTTTATAAAAAAAAAAAAACGTTATTTTAGACTAATTCTAATAGAATTGGAAATTGTTTATTTTCTGTTTCTTATATTTTTTGACAATTTTTATTCAAATTAATAATACATGGACGGACGCTAATATTTTTCAAGATCCTTGGATAGGTTGTAATGAAACAAATTTCTTCATAAAAATAATTTATTATTGAATTAATTAAGTAGCTGTTGCTAAAATATGAAACACTTTGGCAATTGTTTATTTATAGTTCAGCTGCTTGGTATGTAGTTATTTTTTTATTTCTAACATCTTCTACAGCCTTGTGTTGTTCCTCTAATGTGCACTTTTTTAGTTCTTTTGGCATATAATTTCGCACCATCTAAAATAATACAGAAACATACCTGCACAGGATGCCCAACCCAATCAAAGCCCAAAAGTAGTGAATCAGCCGTGAAGTAATAGAAAAGCGGACGAGAGACAAAAAAACTTTTATGACAACATAGGAAATTCTTCAAACTGCATGACAGTCACATTGCACAACCATAGTAAAAGGTTTAATCACCATTTAGAGATTTAATTTACCAATAGTGGTTCATAGTACAGTACAGTGCCAATGTTTTTTTATGCATAGGGTATCGACATAATGGAACATCATCACATCACTAGTGTTTCGCAATACCATACAAAAATTAAGCGGGGTAATTTCAACTTTGGCTAGTCGAAATAACCCCACTTTTTCTTTCCGTGGGGCTATTTAAACTAACAAAAAATCTCATCAAAAACGTATCATTCCAAAGAACAAATAAGTGAAAAACAACTTACGGTTTATATTTTCCCTAGTCACTGTTTAATATTGTAAAAACAAGCGTTTTAAACATGAATTTTGACGAAAAATGTGACGAGCGTCTTTTGTTAGCATATGCACAAAATGACGTCTGACAAAAAAAAGGCGTGTGGGTCAAACAGTTCGCGCTTTAGCAGCTCCATCTATGAAATTTTGTAGAAATAATTTGTTCGCCTACCTGGAGATAGATGGGGTTTTGGTTTAAATACAGTAGAATAAAAGTTATTGTCATTAGTCGAAATAGCCCCATAGTCGAAATAGCCCCGCCCGACCTTATCTCATTTTAAAAGGGAAATTTTCGGGGAAAATTTTTCTTCCAAAAGAGAGCATAAAATAACAAAATCCTTCTACGGGGACAAGAAACCAAATTATAACTTAATTCTGAATATATCTCAGTTTGGCAGACAAAACTGAATGGATGTGACTAAGAATATACTATACAGATATACTTTTTAAATTTATAAAAGGAATTTTTTCAGGCTAGTTATTTGCTCCGAAATGTTAAAAAAAGAACACTAAAGGGACGTCCGACTAATTACAGATAATCATAGAAGTAATCGTTATGAAATAATATTTCAAGAAATGCAATCTAATCAGGTTCTAAGTATCGTCGAGGTATTCCCCGCTAAATGTTTTTGGATAAAAGTTAAAATTAATCCAATAAATATAAATAATAATATTTTTTTTTAAAAGATAAGGGTTTAAAAACTCACGTTTACTTATACATTCCATAATATATGACACAAAAGCGAAAGCATATAAAGCTTGAAGATAACTAACCGATACCACAATGATCCATAATAATATAAGACAACGGAGTTCGTTTTGTTACGAAGTTTCCGATACAAAGACATAAAGACACGTCGAAAAATATCAATGACAAATGTATCACAAAAAAAATCAGCGAAAAATTTATCACAAAAAGATCAGTGATGGATTTGTCACAAAAATAATAAATGACAAATTGATCACAAAAATAAGAATAAATGACAAATTGTTCACAAAAATAATCAGTGACAAATTGGCCACAAAATAAATGACAAATTGATCACAATAATAATCAGTGACAAATTGATCACAAAAACAATCACTGACAAATTTTCATAAAAAATGTACTTAAAAAGACAAAGTAAAAAAAAATATTGCATGAATGATGAATACGTACTAATTTACCAACAGACCTCACAGTTATATTCCTTAAAATTAAAATAAAGAAACACCTAAAACTTCAACACACCATCTACAACTAAATAGACAGATGTATTGCTACGACGTTGGTTCTGCCACTGCTTCCCAGCTTCAACACTAGGATTTTGGTAAGGATGGTCGTTTTCGACCTTCAATTAGTGGATTCTTAGCACGCGAAGGGTGGGCATTTTGTCCTTAAAAAAGTGCTCGTTCTAAGCGTTATCAGAAAAAAGTCATAACATCAGACCTTTTCCCTGGGTTAAGCAGTACCTATTTATAGTTCATCTACATTTCGTCAGTTATGTTAAAGTCGATGTAATAGGTGGCGAGCCTATTGCCGCCATCAACCGGGCACAGATCCAGACTGGTTGATTCAGATAGTAAACCCAGTAATACTGTCCGACCCGGGAATCGAACCCAGGACCTCATGTACAGCAGTGGCGCTTGCTACTAGACCAACGAGGCAATCAAAAATAAATTCAGAATATTGAGTTTATATCGTTTTGGTGACATGTTTTAGAACAACGTGCCACATTATAACTGTTATCGCTTATATAGATAAAAAGACAACATCAATTATTCACGATTCAAATTTTATATAAGTCCTTTTTTAACCATTTTCTTTAAGAGGAAATGCGGTCGGAGAGACTTTTGAAAAATCCTAAGTAAAAAGTCGTAATTCGAGGTTTGGCTCTCGCCTATTTCCTCCTCTAATATCGGACCAATTTAAAAGATATTTCATAAACTGAATAAGAAGGATATAAATTGTGTCCCTGTGTTTTTCTAATTTCATTGATAGTTGTCCTAGGCCTCTGTAGACAGCGGTTTAATCTGTCGAGCTCCGCTAATGAGACACAATTGATTTTCTATTGTTTCGTCGCCAATAGGTGACGCGCGGTGCTTGACCGGTATCAGCATTTTTTGAGGACTCTAGTGCTTATAAAAATCATGTATCATCAATAAGGAAAACATATACAAGTAGTTAATATTTATTATTCTGTAAAAAATCATTGCTTTATGGTCATTAACCAGAAAGAAAACAGGCGAGAGGGTTTCTATGGAGAACCGACCACCCGCATTTTCTCTCAATTTATGTAATTGACAACATTTCATATTTTTAACCTGCATGTATTATTACGTTATATAAATGTAAATTCAAATCTAGGGCACCTATATTTTTTCGTTTTTCGAAATTATGTACTTTTCATTCATAATTTTAACTTTGAAATTCGGTGTATTCTAAAAAGACGTAAGTGCCAGATGACGTCAGCCTAAGGTAGAATGGCGATATTACCTTTGCTTTATTGTGACCCGTCAAAAAAACTGTTAGATGTCACTTGTCTCAGTCGTTGTTTTGGTTTCTTCATTGGCGTATATTTTTCATTGGGATCCATTTTGTTGGCGAAATATCAATCAAAAATTGATAATATTAACAGTAAGCAGCGTGTCGAGTTGATAGGAAAAAATATTGTTGAATTCAATTCAGTTTTTTAGTTGTTTTCTAGTTACGCTTCTTAGGGTGACATTGACATGTCTTGTTTGATATGATGTTTTCAATCAAAGACATTGGAATGCGCAAAGGTAACTACCTCATTCCGCCGTTTATGTGACGTCATCACATGTTTTTTCATTTTTATTTTTTTTTCTCAGAAATTTAGAAATAATAAAATAAAATAAAAATATATTTGAACTCAGGATACGAAAATAAAGAAATAGTATTTTTGTTTTAAGGTCGTGTCAGGTTTGAAATGTTGTCAATTGGTTTTAAACCGTCTTAATTAAAGAAATAAATAAATAACGAGTTATATATTCACTACTGTTAATTTATACTGTAACACGACCACACATCGTGCGCGCCTACGTCGTCGCGCTCCTCCCACCGAGCCCCACTCTAGCGCACGCCGCCGCCACCGCTCGCGGCCGGAGCGTATATAAGGCCTCACGGCGCCGTCAGTTAGCCAGTTCGGCTCGCACGGACACGCTTCCACCTCGGAACGGTTTCGGGCAGTTGAGCGCTCTCTGGCTTGCACGGTCGGCTTCCATCGCGGAACCGATATCGGGCGGTCATACGTAATAGTACTTCGGCTGCTATAGAGCGTCGGTTGTTATAGTAGTATAGTACTCGTATAATTAGTGTGTAGTTCAGTAAAGTATCTTGTAAAGAAAATAATAAATATCCTTTGCTGTTACATTGGTTTGCGAGTGGTTTTATTGGAACAACCCTTATAAGTGGCGCACAACGTGGAGGCCGAAGATAGAAAATATTTAAGGCCAAGGCCCACTCGCAGACCAGTTCGATTTGGAAGCAGTTCTCCTGAAGAAATGGCTATCAATATGTCAGACAGCCAGTTTAAGGAGCTCATCCTTGCAATCACCACCGGCACACGAGGGAGGAGTACCTTTGCACAATGCCCAGCTAAATTCGGAGGATCAAAGGAGGAAGTTGAAGCTTTCCTAGCAGCAGTGACAGTGTTTAAGGAAGTCGAGAAGATATCTGACGAGAACGCTCTTGAAGGCCTACCTTTAGTTCTGACCGGTGACGCAGCGATTTGGTGGCAGGGCGTTAAAAGCAGCGTGAAGACATGGGAACTTTTTAAGGAACGCTTGCGCCATACCTTTGCTCCAAAGAAGTTGGACTACGTAATCTATCAAGAAATAGTTGGTGTTAAGCAAGATAACCAGACTCCGACCGAGATTTTTATCGCCAAGAAGCGGGCGCTTCTTGCCGAGATGTCAGAGCCACATACGGCGCAACAAGAGATCAGCCTCATTTTTGGCCAGATTAAATTCGCCGTAAGGGAGAAGATTTGTAGGGATTCTATTAAAACTTTTGATGAGCTACTAAAAAAGGCAAGGGATATTGAAAGAACACTGGTAGAGAAAAATAATCAAAAAGAGGAACCAGAGTATTTACACGATAAAGATACAACAACACAACATAAAAATAATAAAAAGCAAAATAAGACACGTTGTGGTTATTGTCGTCTTCCCGGTCACACAGCTGAGATGTGTAGAAAGAAGGCAAGAGAAGAGGCAGATAAGCATAATGTTGCTGCTGCTAAGGCTGAAACTACCTCGAGCACCCAAAACGAGGACAAACCGAAGTTTGCCTGCTATGGTTGTGGTGAGCCAGGTGTGATACGCAGTCGCTGCCCAAAATGTAAAAACAAGCAGTCTCTAACGGCAGTCGATTTTTGTTTCTGCTCAGCCAATATGACTGCTGATGTACGACCACGTCCCACTGTACCTATTACCGTCGGAGGAATGACTGGGATAGCGTATATCGATACGTGTGCAAAGTCGAGTGTTGCCTCCTACCAACTATATACACGCCTAGAACGAAACGGCGTAAGTTTTGGGAAGGAGATAATGTACGTTACACTAGCCGATGGAGTACCAAGGAGGCAGGACGTCCTTACAGTCAAGACGACTGTCAATCTCTATGGCCGAGATGTAACCACGTCCTTCGTGATCTTTCCTGACGCCCGAGAAAATAGGACATTACTTGGGGTAGGATTTATAGAAGATGCTATGTTGGCCCTAGACCTACCCCAACGAACTTGTCATTTTGTTGATGAACCAAAGAAGAAGTACGACCTAAAACCAGAGGGTCTGGATGAATCAAAGGATATAGCGGGTGTTTTATCCAGTGTTTGCTTGCCAGCAATGGAATCGCCGATGATGAATACACCCAGCCCTGTACTATCGCCTGTTGGTATGACAAAATTCATTCCGCAACAGCAACAGGTACCGTATGTGCAAATGATGACGCCCCCACATTCTCCTCAGAGAAGTTGCTTTATTGTGCCTGGAGCAACAGAGCAAGCCTTGGAACGACCTTATGGACCACTAATACCCATAGGATTCTCGACTCCACCCAAGAGACCGCGAACAATCTTATTCGATGGATACTCTCCGATTATTGATGCCTTGTACGAGGATGCGCGTAGGAGCATCAATAACGCCGACGTCGAGCTGTCACCAGAGTCTGCTGGTTTATTCCCAGGAACTGAGATATCTTCGGTTTCCATGTGCAGCCATGAGTGCCTGCTGACGGAGGAAGAGACCAAGCGCTTACAACATTTCCTTGAGGAAAATAAAGCGGTGTTCGTATCCAATGGCAAGCCAACCACGGAGACTGAACACAATATTGATACGGGATCACACAAGCCAATATCCGTTCCACCATATAGGCTATCGCCAGTTAAGATGCAAACCCTGAAGGTAGAAATACAGAAGATGTGTGAGCAAGGAGTCATTGTGCCGTGTTCCTCACCTTGGTCAGCGCCAGTGGTACTAGTTCCGAAGAAAGACGGCAGTACACGAGTCTGTGTTGATTACCGCCAGTTAAACGCGATCACGACTGCAGATGTGTATCCACTACCACGTATCGACGATCTTCTACACAGTGCAAAGCCTACGCGTTACATGAGCACCATAGACCTCCGCGCCGGCTACTGGCAGATTCATGTTAAGGATGAAGACCAAGTAAAGACAGCTTTCATCACACCTTTCGGTATGTACAAATTTTTGAGAATGCCATTTGGTCTACGAAATGCACCTGCTACTTTTCAGCGACTTATGGACAGATTTCGCATATCCCTTAGTCACATTAAGCTCCTCATATATTTAGATGACCTAATAGTCATGTCTACCAGTCTAGATGGACATTTTAGAGACCTGAAAGACGTCTTTAATCGCTTGAATGAGTACAATCTCACAGCAAACAAGGACAAATGTGTTTTCTTTTGCTCTAAGGTCAAATATCTAGGACATTATATAACACCTGAAGGTCTTCAAGTGGATCCAGACAAAGTTGCTTCCATAATGGATATGGCAGCGCCAACAAACTTGAAGCATTTAATATCATTCCTGCAGATGTGTTCATGGTACAGGCGATTTATCCCTAATTTTGCAAAGATCACCGAACCACTCTCTCGTTTGATGAAAAAGAATTCTGTGTGGACCTGGAACGATGAACAGAAAACAGCGTTTGACGAGCTGCGGAAACTTTTAGTTACGGCGCCGGTGTTGGTCCAGGCAGACCACACCAAACCTTTTACAATAAAATCTGACGCAAGTAACTACGCGATCGGTGCTGTTTTGGTGCAGGGGGAGGGGGAAAGTGAGCACCCAGTTGAATATGCCAGCCGCCTCCTTACTCCAGCTGAAAGAAATTATTCAACTACAGAACGTGAAGCACTAGCCGTAATCTGGGCGGTGAACAAATTTCGTGGTTTCATCGAGGGTACGAATTTCACTGTACTGACCGATCATCAAGCCCTGAAGTGGCTTATGTCGTTGAAGTCCCCAACCGGTCGACTAGCACGTTGGGCACTGCAGCTGCAACCCTATAATTTGACGATTAAATATATCAACGGAAGAACGAATGTTGTCGCCGATACCCTGTCACGTCCTAATTGCGATCCTACAACGGAAAAAGACTGTGGAGTATGCAGTATGGTAATTGATATGCCAAGGAAGAAATCAAAAGAAATAAGAGAGGAACAATTAAAAGACAAAGACATAGAGAAAATAATTAACGAACTTGAAGGAAACCAATATGAAAACGGAAGGTATTGGAGTACAAAAGGATATCTTATGAATCAAGGGCTACTCTACAGATACAAATCCGAACATGATAATGAAAATGCTCAACTAGTCGTTCCCAAGCATGAGCAAGCAAAAGTTATCAGTGTGTACCATGATGAAGCCTCCGCTGGTCACTATGGAGTGGAGAAAACTATCGAACGCATTGCCAAGCGATACTTTTGGAAGGGGATGAGAACCCAAATAGAAAGTTACATCCGGAATTGTATCCAATGTCAGCGATACAAACCAAGCAATCTCAAACCAGCGGGCCTGCTCCAAACTACGGCTCTTAACCAAAGATTTGAAGTCGTATCCTTCGATTTGTTCGGCCCTTTACCTAAAACGGCTAAAGATGAGACATGGATCTTCATTATAGAAGACCTGGCTAGTAGATGGGTTGAGTTATTCGCATTGAAGCAAGCCACCGCAGAGGAATGTGTTAGAGTATTACTGGATGAGATCATTCTACGGTATGGCACACCAAGACGGTTTATTAGCGATAACGGGTCTCAATTTGTTAGCAACGTGATGCAGCAATTGACATACTGTCTGGACATCGAACACGGTTTTACGCCTGT
The DNA here is from genome assembly GCA_947508005.1 of Amphipoea lucens. Taxonomy (NCBI): domain Eukaryota; kingdom Metazoa; phylum Arthropoda; class Insecta; order Lepidoptera; family Noctuidae; genus Amphipoea; species Amphipoea lucens. The sequence continues at coordinate 14,991,876 of OX382375.1, forward strand.
TTATCATCCTGAAACCAACCCCGTCGAAAGGCGCAATCGAGATTTAAAAACACAGTTGGCAATACTGGTAGGGGATAACCATAACAGATGGTCAGAACATTTGCCAAGCATACGTTTTGCCATGAACACAGCTGTTTGTTCATCTACTGGGTACACGCCAGCCTACTTAACTTTTGGCCGAGATCTTCGCACGATCGATGACATAAATCATGATCTGCGACACATAGTACAAAATGAAAATTTTGTTCCCGAGATAACACCGAAGTTATTGATGATGGCTTCTACATTGAAAAGAGCTCATGAAATACAGGAGATGAAAGAGGAGAAGCGAAAAGAATACGCTGATAAGAGACGTCAATCATGTCCTAACTATCAGCCTGGCGATCAAGTTATGGTTGATGTTCATGCCTTAAGCAAATCGTCACAAGGATTCAGTGCTAAACTAGCACCTCGCCGAGATGGCCCATACCTTATCAAAGACATTCATGGACCATCTTCTTTTCAGATTGCTGATCCTACCACTCCAAACCAGACTGCAGGGTTGTATCACTCCTCAGCCCTGCGTCCGTACCAAGGGTCGGCATCAGCCGCCCTGCCCGAGCCGGTCTTACCCTTACGCCGGCGAGGCCGCCCGCGGAAGAACAAGCCAACTCCGCCGGAGGTCCAGACAACCACGGTCAAGCCCCGTCCCCGTGGGAGGCCGCCAAAGAAGCAGCAGCCCACCTAAGTCCTGTCTTCCTCACCGGGACGTCTTCGGAGACAGAGGGGGAGACTGTAACACGACCACACATCGTGCGCGCCTACGTCGTCGCGCTCCTCCCACCGAGCCCCACTCTAGCGCACGCCGCCGCCACCGCTCGCGGCCGGAGCGTATATAAGGCCTCACGGCGCCGTCAGTTAGCCAGTTCGGCTCGCACGGACACGCTTCCACCTCGGAACGGTTTCGGGCAGTTGAGCGCTCTCTGGCTTGCACGGTCGGCTTCCATCGCGGAACCGATATCGGGCGGTCATACGTAATAGTACTTCGGCTGCTATAGAGCGTCGGTTGTTATAGTAGTATAGTACTCGTATAATTAGTGTGTAGTTCAGTAAAGTATCTTGTAAAGAAAATAATAAATATCCTTTGCTGTTACATTGGTTTGCGAGTGGTTTTATTGGAACAACCCTTATAATACTCAATTATGAATTGTCACAAGCTGGTGCCAATGACCGACCGATATACAGTTCGCAGTTTATCTCAAGTTATCACGCATTGCTGCAATAAAATGTGTTTGTGTATTGTCATTTGTCTCTGTTTATTGAACTTTATTGTTCTGAAGTTTAGTATTGAAATAGGTACGTGCAGATACCAAAAGAGAATAAGTAACCAAAGTCGTCGGATAGTCTTTTTTTATGGATGGGAAATCATCAAATGACCCCTCCCGCTCTGGGCGGAGCAGGAGTGTCAGACTCTTACTGACTAAAACCCATCCGTGTTCCTTCCTTAGCCCTTTATGTTCCGGGGTAGCGGCTGCGTTCGCGATTTAGTATCGAAACATGTAAACAATTTTTTTTTTTTGAAAAACAACTTTATTACCCACACATAATGTTCAGTTTGCGTAACAACTTCAAACATTTTTATGACATTTTCAATGGTATAAGTCATTCTAAATTCAACTTAATTTACACCGGCATAAAGTTGATATTAGAAATAAAGGTTTGAATAGACTTTAGTCGAAATATAGTAAGAAACCGATAGATGTTTTCGAATGAAATTTAATTTGATAAATGAACTGTTTGTTTTCTATTAATTAAATTTCATTCGAAATCACCCAACGGTTTCTTGCTAAACTCCGACTAGGTATATCCAACGACCCTGGTTACTTATTTCCTTTGGTGACCGTACTTTTAAATAGTGGACGATTGGGAAATTGTTGTATGTTTAGGTTAACAGCCATCATTATTATCTTCCTGCCATTGTCTCATGTTACTTGTGGCCGGCGCAACACGTATCTTCTTTCATTCTCCCCTCTCAAAAGTCACGCTATCATTCACTCAATCCATCCATCTTTTCTTAGGCCTTCCTAGCCCTCTCGATCTATTTTTAATTCAATAATCATATTTTCATATTTAGAGCCATGATACAAATATAGCGCATTAACGTTTAAAATATCGTTTCAAAAATATCCGTTATTATAAAATAACGGAAAGTAAGTTAAAAGTAACGGTCTTTTATAGGAAAAATGGCGAAAATATCTTTACCTGATTACACATAATACAGTCCGGCCGTCGAGAGAATGCGTTCCTGATACCAGTCAGTGCGACAAAGTCAAAGTCAAAGCATTTATTTCAAATAGGCACATAAAAGGCACTTTTGAACGTCAAAAATTATCTTATAAAATAGAATTGATTCTAGTCGCAATTCTAGTACCTAGCTAATAAAGATCAAATTCGCAAAACACGTGTTCGTTTGTATGAAACTGACAGGTGTCAAGAACGCATTCTCTCGACGCGACGGGACGGCCGGACCGTAGTTTGGGATAAAACTCGTAACTGTTAACAATGGTTTTTTCTCTTTATTACCGTATTGTAAAATGCACATTTTTTTCTTTTTACAACTTCCTTTTGTCCGCATTTTTATAAGTACCTATGCTACAAAAAACATTTTATTTATTATATCGGTAGCAATTTTATAGACGTGAATGAATGGTCCGCGTTTATGGATTCCAAACGTATTTCAATTCATAAAACAATGGTTTACTTGGCCACAAGCTATTATTTTAGAATAGCAAAGAGATATTTATTTTAATCTAATAAAATAACTGACCGCGAATCGACGTGTTTACTTGAAAACTATTTAGTTTATTACGCGTTCAGCCATGAAATACATAATTGATTGTTTAACCTTTCAGAAAACTTAGCTATAATTTTACACGTGTATTACGGTGTATTCCTTGAAATCTTATCGTAATTCCTTATAAAGTCGAGTAAACTACACCGCGAAGATCACTGCGATTATTATACTAATCGAGACGTATCCATAAATGTAAGAAAACTGAAATAGGTCTTGCAGTTCTGCATTCGATTTAGTCTTATTATTTAATCTTTGGCCTAGATATAGTTAATAACTTCGCTTTAGATACTATATTTACTTAGCTTGGAAATCTTATAAGTACATTTATAGAAACATCGGCTAAACGCGCAACTATTTCATACATTTAGACCGCGTAGGTATTGCACTTTTTTATGAAACAGCTGATTTTTTGACGTGATAACGTCTTATAAATCGATGAACGCCGGCTGCACGCACGAAAAAACCGGCCAAGTGCGAGTCGGACTCGCCCATGAAGGGTTCCGTAGCAGCAAGTAACATAATATAAAAGTTCTTGTAGTTCGTTGTAACTTTGTGAAAGGTAAATTGCGGTTTTCGATTTATGACGTATTAAAAAAAAACTACTTACTAGATCTCATTCAAACCAATTTTCGGTGGAAGTTTACATGGTAATGTATATTATATATATTTTTTTAATTTTATCATTCTCTTATTTTAGAAGTTAGAGGGGGGGACACACACATTTTACCACTTTGGAAGTGTCTCTCGCGCAAACTATTCAGTTCAGAAAAAAATGATATTAGAAACCTCAATATCATTTTTGAAGACCTATCCATAGATACCCCACACGTACAGATTTGATGAAAAAAAATTTTTGGAGTTTCAGTTGTAAGTATGGGGAACCCCAAAATTTATTGTTTTTTTTCTATTTTTGTATGAAAATCTTACTGCGGTTCACAGAATACATCTACTTACCAAGTTTCAACAGTATAGTTCTTATAGTTTCGGAAAAAAGTGGCTGTGACATACGGACGGACGGACAGACAGACAGACAGACAGACAGACAGACAGACAGACAGACATGACGAATCCATAAGGGTTCCGTTTTTTGCCATTTGGCTACGGAACCCTAAAAAGCATGACTCATTGTCACGTTCCGCCTGAGTAGAGTGTGCAAGCGAGAGCGCGGAACAAGCGATAGAGAGGCACGATCGGATGTTTTCTTATGACATTATAACAAAAAATTATCGTCCGTAAACCGACTTTACAGACAACCAATGTTTTTTTTAATAATATTTCTACTCTAAGGGGTCTAGGATCATGTGCTGAATTCATGGTTTCAGTTTGCGCGTCGTTATCCTGACAGACTGTATACCTAATTTGATTCAGATTTCAGAGATTTCTCCGTAGAACGGAGTCTGGATATGTGCCCGGTTACATAGAACTTAAACATAACTGAAGGCCAATTCTCGTAATTTAAAACGTTGAAAATCTAGTCGCAGTTTCATCACGGCGACAAAGAAATGTCAAATATTTGTCAAAAATGTAGGGAAATTAGAGGTATTTTTGACAGATTGAGACTGAGATCAGACTGTGAACGTTCTTAAAATTACGAGAATTGCCCCTCTGGTCTGTGGAGGTGCACTTATCATAGGAACCTAACCCTTCGTTGAATACAGGGGAATATGTGTTTAGGAGATTTTAACGTCCTTTAGACATATTGCATTTTTCTGTCATGATTTTTTTTTTATCTTTCTGTCTTTACTCTTTAGTGACTTACCTTGGCGTCATGATGGTTCGCTAGAAGATCCGCGAGGCGCGCGTCGTCTAGCTGGCGAGCCAGCAAGCGACGCGGGTTGAGCAACCACAGGCGCTCGGGAGCCATTGAGTTCCACAGCACACACGGGAACCATAGCGCCACGCCGATCTCCGCCAGGCGGAATACTAGGTCGTGCCAGTTGCGGGATACCACTGGGACTCTGTGGGGAAAGATATTAAATAAATAACATGCTTATATTTAAAGGGACTACATGACCTAAAGCGCGGTCACTGTCGGACTGCATAGAAAAGAAAAAGAAGCGCGATGACACAACGCTGGTAATTTATTGCAAAATATGAAGCTAATATCTATTTACAAAAAATCTATTGTTTAGACTAAAAAATTAAAACACTAGTGCTTTAGTATATTGCTTGTAGAATAATCTGCCAAAAATCAGAATGATTGTATGTATATTAGTATGTTTTTTATTGTAAAAAGAAAGTTTTTAGAGGTATCTTCATGATTTTTTTCTATCGTATCAAATTAGTTTGTATTATGTTTTCAACACACTATCTACCTAGCATATATCCTGAAGAATGTCATATATTTTTCTGATTTTGATTACTGTAGTCGATCATATACTTTTTTTATTGCTTCTAAAACTTGCGTTTTTAGGGTTCCGTACCTCAAAAGGAAAAAACGGAACCCTTATAGGATCACTTTGTTGTCCGTCCGTCCGTCTGTCAAGACCGTTTTTCTCAGGAACGCGTGGAGGTATCAAACTGAAATTTATATCTAATACTTAGGTCTACTGTCCCTTGGAGCTGTGAAAAAAATCAAACTCTTAAGCCAAAGCAATCAAAAGATACAGCCGTTTATGCCGCAAATTTTCGAAACTCGCACGGGAATCAAAACCTACAGGGTACTTCCCGTGAACTTAGAATCTTGAAATTTGATACGAAGTAACGTCTTATAGTACAGATTAAGGAAAAATTGCGAAAACCGTAAATTTTTAGTTACATCATATAATAAAAAATATTTTTGAAAATTTTGAAGTGACTAATTCTTTTCTCATGAATGCGTAGAGGTATTAAATTGAAATTAATATCAAATACTCAGGTCTATAATACCTTTAAGCTGTAACAAAATCAAACTTCTATGTCAACGCAATCAAAAGAAACGGCAATGTAAGCCGCATATTTTCAAACTCGCAACTACTCGCAAGGGAATCAAAACCTAAAGGGTACTTCCAGTCGACCTAGAATCTTGAAATTTGGCATGAAGCATTGTTTTATAGCACACATAAAGGAAAAATTCCGAAAACCTCAAATTTTTATACGGAACCCTCGGTGCGCGAGTCCGACTCGCACTTGGCCGGTTTTTTTGCGTTTAGGTCCTGTAATCCCCATAACATCTACCAACCCGCGCTAGATGGACGGACGACCTAAAGAGGGTAGCTGGGGTAGACTGAATGCGGAAGGCGGAGGACAGGGTGCTGTGGCGCAGTCTGGGAGAGGCCTATATCCGGAAGTGGACTGCGATAGGCTGAGTTGATTGAACCCGCGCTAGACTAGATTAAAATTCACGTTTATGATATTATGTACTACGTCACCTTCGGGGACATGTTCACAAAATAAACTTTTATTTTTTCGCGTCATCAATGGCATTCTTTAGGTCATCCGAGGTGCAGGTGAACGGGCACTTAGCGACACTCCAGCAAGTGGGAAATGGTCTGATCAGAAGCCCCGTACTCGCACTGGGTGTTGGATCGACGCTATACGAGGCACTTCTTTAGAGGACGATACGTAAGAGTCAGTAGGACTTACATAAAACTTTGCTTGAATTTAGAATTTAAATGAACATTTCTTACCTACCTGAAGGTACAACTATTTAAAAGAAACCCACCTTAGCCGCGCGTACAACTAGACAAGAACTAAAGATTCTTTGGAAGATCGAATAACAGGCTGTGGGCGAGCATGACTCAATATTCGCAAACTAAACGTAGTAGTCTAAATGGACCGCTTCCCTTAATTGAAACTTACTACTGCGGAGATAATGATCCTTGTCTATCATTAGTCCTTGGCATTCTGCACTTGAATTAACCTTTAGTAATAGTCTTGGCAAGATTTTATTGACTAAGATTTCAAAAGACGTTGCAGGAAATTAGTTGTGTTGCAAAGTCCGATACCTATAGTACTTACATTAAGAAACGTGTGATTTAAGGTGAAAGCGCCAGGGTAGCCCGCGAAATTAATTTTTTTTTAACGTTTTTGCAATTTGCTGGTCAGTATTAAGTAGTAAGTTGATTAAAATATGATTCGCGACCGTTACAAATATGTATTTACAGTATTATAATCATTAAAGTCATCAACACAACTCTCTACGACCAAGTAATCCTACTGAATGAGTATTTCATGAAATCTTGATATTTTACGATTATGCTAACTTAAAAAGTTGTATTACTGATTGTAATTCGAGTGGAGTCGAGGGATGTTTCAGTCATGGACGATATTATATAATTAATGTACAGATATTATATAATTAATGTACCCATGCAAAATATTGTACCTAAAACATTTTAAAAGAGTAACGGTGGAGTTTCTTGCCCATTCTTCTCCATACGAAAACTACCTTTTGGAATGGGCGACTAGAATCAATTCTATTTTAAGATAATTTTTGACGTTCAAAAGTGCCTTTTATGTGCCTATTTGAAATAAATGCTTTGACTTTGACTTTGACGATGGTGGTCTACTTACTTGGTCTTCCAGAACTCGCTGAGGGTCTCGGAGGCGAGGAAGCCGGCGATGAGGATGAGCATCAGGGCTTGGCTGATGAGGCCGAAGCGGGACTGATGCAGCTGTGAGACGTCCACGGAGCGAGGGTCCACCGTACCGTCTGCTGCCAGATCGGTTTGTATTCCCTGCAAACAAAATTCACTATAAATATAACATACTAGCTTCTGCCCGCGACTACCTTCGCGTGGAAGTCGTAAGACACCACAATGCAAATTAAGATCAGTCAATTTACCTAGCCTTTTTCCAACTATGTTGGAGTCGGCTTTCAGTCTAACCGGACGAAGCTGAATACCAGTATTTAACATGGAGTGACGGCCTATCTGACCTCTACAAGTTAGGAGCCATTCAAGTATTACGTACCTAAATTACGTACAGGGGGGCGGAGGTTCTCTGCTTTGCTTTGCTTATTGAAAAAAATTAAAAAGAATGAATGAAATGAATGAAAATACTGCTGACGTAATCACCACCCAGACCCCCTCGGGTCTGGGTGGTGATTACGTCAGCATATTTTTTGGATTTTCTACAAAATTTAGTCGAGTTTGGTTTGAACACTTAAGACAACCCTACTTGTCTACGCTTGAAAACGAAACGCATATAATTGCTGCTCATGAAACAATAAAGAAACCAGAACACATTGAAAAATGCATGTACCAATGTGCGTAAGTATGGGAGGGGGGTAAGCGCTTTGCTTACTTTTACTGACGAGGGGGAGGGGGAGGTTAATAATTGCAAAAAATCTGCTTACGTAATACTTGAAGGGCCCCTTACTGGATAACACGAAACCCCCAGTTGGCACTTTACTTTGTGTGAATTATTTCATCAGCACTGCTCTCAAAACGGTGAAGGAAAACATCGTGAGGAAACCGGCATGTTGTTTGTAAGATTGTATGTAGGGGGTAATCTCTGGAACAACCAGTCGGATTTGAAAAATTCTTTGATCACATTTGATAGCCCAATTCTTGAGGAAGGCTATAGTCTACTTAACATCACGCTGGGACCCTTAGGAGCCGAGCAAAAAGAAAAAAAGTCAGAAAGAACGCTAAGCGAAAACGAAATGTTAGCGCGGGCAGGTGATGCGATACAACGAGGTGGGTCGGCGGGACAAGAAATTTCACGCGAACGAAGTCGCGGGCAGAAGCTAGTATGACATATTTTTAATATCCGTTTCCTTATTCGTAAGATAGGTCATACTCATGACAGGTAAATTTTACGCAGTGCACATACAAATAATGGTTGTCAGAACTGCATGACAGTAATAAATCACTTCTGACCGATGTTAAAGGTTAGTAATGATGATAATGATTGATAGATAGGGAAATACCTAGAGACATTATGTAATATGCAGGCGGTAGGCTGATGATCAACATATATCACTAATGATACGGAAGGGCTTATGGCTAAGTAATAACAGCCGCATGAGTCGATCGATCAGGTGAAGCTACGCTTGCCGCGGTAGGTCCGTGGTAGGGTGACCATCTTTACATACAAAGACCCCTTCGTGCCTCGGAAAGCACGTTAAGCCGTTGGTCCCAGCTGTCATTCGTAGATCTTTGACAGTCGTTACGGGTCGTCAGAAGCCCAAAAGTCAACCAGTCTTACCAAGGGGTATCGTATTATCCAGTAACTGGGTTGTGGAGGTCAGATAGGCAAACGCTCCATATAAAATACAGGTGTTCAGCTGCATCCGGTTAGACTGGAAGCCGACCCCAACACAGTTGGGAAAAGGCTAGGCAGATTGATTTTGATACGAAGGCACGGTCAGTGAGTAACAAAGTCCGATTACCAAGCGTTCTGCTGGGGAGTTTGTTGCGCAACACACTTCTTCCCAGCGAAAGCGAAAGGAAGTGGTGAAGGGGCGTTTGGGGGGACTGTCTTATGTAATTTTGACATTCGAAATGTGCTGATTCTCAGCCTAGTTTTTAGAATTTGATTACTTTAGGTTTTGATTCACTGCTGCTTTTCATCTAAATTGACACAAAATTATACGTTACAATTGTATTTCAACATTTCATTTATTACTTGAGTCTTTTAATTCTACTTCTGTACAAAATTACTGATTTAAAAGAGGACCGGACAAAATGGTCCCCACGACCAATAACAAACAAATATTATATGTCATTCGATAGGCATTTAATATAGAGCGGTTTTAATATACTTCTTTGCGGTTCATTTCAAATCGCTGTGTGAAAAAAGATATGGCGATGTTTCGTAGGACGTACAGTCAACAAAAGAGACAAGTATGCAGGATCGTCGGATATAGTTGAAGTTTAGTAAGAAACCGATGGATGTTCTCGAATAAAATGTAATTTTATTAATAGAAAACAAACAGCTCATTTATCAAATTAAATTTCAGTCGACAACATCCATCGGTTTCTTACTAAACTTCAACTATATCCGACGATCCTGCATACTCATCTCTTTTGTTGACTGTAAAGTTTTCAGGGGGTAACTGTCGAGCATGGGGCCTCCCATTCAAAGCAAGCCACACAGGTAAATACTAAATCTATCGATGGGAACGTCTAATTGGCAATATGCTGCATAAATTATGTGTTATAATCGTAGTTAATGCTCTTATTTATTTATTTAATTCGGGAAAGCGAACAGTTACACAAAAATTGTAATAAACAGGTAGTGAGCAAAGAAAGAGATTATTACATTTATTTATTTATTTATCATCTAAATATTTAAATAAATACTTAATTGCAGGCTCAAGTTTTTTCATGCGGTTTTTTTTGCAAACATGTAATTCTTATTAAGACTAGCATGTCTGATTTGTAATCCCTATATTATTATTAATGTAAGTATACATATGTAAAATAATTATATAAACATTAAGCTAGACATGTGATTTATAGCGCCTACTGAATAATAGCTTCACAGTCTTTAGTCATTACGTATAGGTACAATAGGCAATATCAAGACTTATTTTCCTATAAACGATGACATCACTACAAAATAAGTAGGCAGAAAAAAACCCTATTAACACCTTGCCCGATCGGGCCCGCACGAATTAAAATATTACGTAATTTCAAACGATTTTTTTGTTGGAAATACCCGTTTCCCACATTATATTCATTTAGTTTAAAGAGTTTTTTCCATCCATTTATTTATTTAAACTTTTCGCACGAAAAGGTACCTACATACAAAGGCGGACTTAATGCCTGAGGCATTCTCTACCAGTCAACCAAGAGTGGTGAAAAGATTAGATGGCAGGTGCTTTGGTTGAGACGAACAATGATAAAAAGAAAACTTAAAATTAGGTACACAAATACGTAAATAATCTATGGGTGATACTAATAATTGAGCTTGGCGCCTAAAAAAACCTGAAATAGTTATGTACTATGCTATAGACTCTAGCATGTACATATTTTTTTATTCTAATAAAAAAATCGAACGATATTTTAATCGAAAATACAACTAATTCGATTTCACAATCGTTCGAATTTATTTGCAGTTTACACCGCGCGATCGTGCTAGGGTAGGCCCTCTGGGGATCGACCTCAGGACCCTTCGCCAAGCAGTTGCACTTGCAACTACTAGACCAACAACCAAGCAGTCCGGGGTCTGGATTTGTGCCCAGTTAATGGCATCAGTCTCACTCGCCCCCCCCCCCCCTTTTACAGGTCCTGTTTTGATATTTAAACATGCTTTAGGAGTAAGCAGTTGGAAAAAAGACAAGTTTCAGCATCGGCACTAGTAAAAGATTACCTGCGTTTTATACCTTTTTAATTCGCGACTGCATGCGCGTTCTGGCGCGTGTGATGCACCCGCAAACTCCCCGCGTCCCGCATGCATGTGGCATGTATGATAGGAAAACTATACGGGATGATACGATGCGGGCCAGGCACGCATGCGGGCACAAATCCGCATGAAAGGAAAAAGGCTCGAACAAAAGCAGGTATTATGATGTACGTACCTGTTTGGTGACAAGGGTGTCTTGAACGTCATCGCCATCGTCTGCGCTGGACGGCCCCGGTCGGGGCGAGATGATCGTGCATACTTTAGTCTCCTTCAGAAACTCGCCGCGGAGCTGGGGGCAAAACAAACCCATTCGATATACTTAGCTCTACACTGTGTAACTGTGAACAGTCTATCAGAAATTGGAACAGTTTACAAGTAAAAGAACTGTACCAAGACGGAATAAATGCCTTAGGCATTTACTTAAGCATCTACCAGTCTTAAGGTAAACTTGAATGATGCAAAGACAAAACATAATATGTAGGTACAAAAAGATACATTTTTTTAATTTTGTTTTACTTGGCTTATTAGTCGATTACAACAACATAAACATTTGTTTTCATACACAAGCTGTCTCCTGCGTATTAAAATATATTAAATAACACATTTTGTGTAGATGTCGTAATGAGTTCCGACGAGGAAGACCTGCTATCAGTTCTAGCACTAGACTCGATATCTAGAAGACATATTTCAAGTCAGACCGTAACTACGACTTCGAAATTTTGACCATTTACCTACCAAGAGCTACGGATTGATGAACGGTTTGGATTGGACAATTTCTTTCGTGTTTTTAAAACCGATTTTGAAGAATTGGTTTTACTTATACGTTACGATGTGCAGATGTGATGTGATGTGATTAGATGAGCGAGGTTCGCAATGAGCGGTGGTTGAAAATAAAACAAACTCTTCCCCTCTCCACCCATGCGGGGAATGTTTTCAATACAGCTGGGAAAACAAAAACATCGTGTTTGCGTAAAAAAATGTATATGACCACGCCTCTTTGGTTCGATGTTTTTGTGTAGGTAATGTTTCGAAAAAACACGCGCAGATGACACGGCTTTAGTTGTAAGTTTCCTTACTTATTAAAACAAAATAAAAAAAAAGTGGCACTCCGGGAGTGCCGACAGAAGTGAAAACTTGAACAATTACGTGTGTATTTTTTTAATCGTCATACGAACAAAACACAAACAGAATACTTTGCCATCACTCACTGACATATCGGAAATACATTAAAACCGAGTACATTCCGAGGACAGCCGAACACATCCGAAGCGGTGTCGGTTACGGTAACAGTGGCGCGAATTCAATGGTTTTAAAAAGTTTTCACTTCAATATCATTGCAGGTAACCATGACATAACAGTTCTCAACAAACATTCCATAGCATTCGCTCCTACATACTGGCAGACACAGATGCCATATACGTAAAACAGTAGAGACTTAGCATTGAGGAGTGCGACCACATAATCTGCCAACGAGCAGACAATGGCACATTATAGCCACAGATGCGAGCATTAAGCACCACAGAGCTAAAACGGGGATGGACAACATTTTATGCGTTTTTGCTAATACTATCCGCAAACAAACGTCGTCCATGACACAACCGCTTGTGAACGTAGAGCATATAACTGACAATCCAAAATATTTGACAAACACAGACACGTCAAACTTAAAACACCCCGTCGTTTTTGCGTCGGGGGTTAAAAAATGACAATTTGACAGATTTTCACGACAGGTATTTTTTAATAGAGTAGTCAAATTATGAAAAATAGACTAGATTTAAATATCGAATTGTCGGAATATCAGCCGTTGGCTATCCGTTTTATTAAATAGGCCCCAGTTGCACCAAGATTGGTGGTCGTACTTTTTATTAGCAGGCAGAAAGGCGCTGGTGACAGTCGTTTCACTTTTGTGACATTAACGGAAAAGAGCTCGCGGTTTGGAAGGAAAACAAAATCGTGAAACATTAAGGAAAAAACATGGTTGCCTGGAAGATGTTCTATATTAGGATAAGCAATTAGACAGACAATGGAGCATTATATCATTATAATTGCTAGTTAAAAGCACGAAATCCTGATAAGAATGACGAGCCATTTGCACTGCCAAAACTAGAAACAGCAAAAAAAAACTGTACATTATTCTGTCATGACTGTCACTTGGCCCGATTGGCTTATAACCAGTGATCAGATTTCACCATGTACTAGTTATACTAAGTTGTTACATCGTTTAACAAGAAATTTTTTTTTAATATTTATGCCCGATTGGTGGCAATACGCTCGCCCCAATTACATGGGACTTAAACATAACGGCGAAATGTCGCAAACCCTTCTAGGAAACAAGGCGTGATTGTGTTAGGTCAATTTCAACACATCTAATCCCAGTAATTCCCCCAAATTCCGATCACTGCTTATTACCATAGGTTCACCACCCCTGGCTCCTTTTGTGATCAGTTATGGTAACATCACGCCTCTATACAATAACAGAACCTTGAATGTTTAGATAAAGTACTCAAGGTCGGACATACGCGGTTTTCTATTGAAGCCCTTTTGTTGATACAAATCACTCAATGCCATAGAATTGAAAGAAATCGTTGTGGTTTTAACGAAGGGACATTAGTGTGAAGTAATTTTTGTGTTACTTGAGGTCGCTTCCGGGGTAATGAGTATAACGAGTGTTACCTTTAACGAAGCCGAGAGTTACTTGTTCTACCCATTCTTATGATATTTTTTTTTGTCCTGGACTATGACGTGTATATGTATAATCAAAGCTACGAACCTTCTGATTACGGAAATATTGAACTGTTAAAAGCTGGCTAACTGGTGGAGCTTTGATGCAGAGTCTTTTAAATGGTTTAATTGAAATAAATGCTTTGCGTTTTAGTTTGATGAAAGTGAACGAGGGTGCACATACGTCAAAAGTAATCTGCAGTAAAATAAATAGTTCTCACCTTGAAGTAAACCTCCACGCCGTAGATTAGGAAGAATGTGACTACTATGAACAGCAGCACGGCGTAGCAGCCGTTGAACACGTGCTGGTAGAAACTCTGCAACAAAACAATATCATTTAAGAATAGCATGAAAGTATTCCAGTAAGTGCTGTTAGGGATCTTGACCATCTTCCGGGCTCTGGGATTGTCCCGATAGCCGTGGAATACCTCTCCACTAGTCAAGCACCTCAGGATATATTGCTTCCTCGTCGCTACGTCACTAAGTGCTAGCCACAGTTTACGGGGCCCCATTATTGAGTGTGCAAGTCACCCCCTGCCATTTTTTCCGTGTATAATAAAGCATTGATCAGACAGGGGTCATTGTCCTCCCATAGTTCTAGGTAACCTGTCCACTTTAGCCATCTAAGCACATATTCCAATGTCTTTCGTTTCCTTATCCTGCAATCTTCTTCTTTTTCTTAGCATGTCGATAGCAATCTAAATGTACTCAGCCCAGAATTCGGCTACTTGTTTGGCGCTTTCACTAGCGTCCATCAGTTCCTGTAACGTGCAGCTGACAGGACACGCAGGGCACGATATTAAGTGTCCCATCGTTTGCGGAACAGCACCACAGTTACACTCCAAGGCGAAGTCGTCTATAAATCTCCACCTCCTGCAATAGTCCTGCACCAACCGGGGATCCTTGGGTGCATTTGCATAGTGCGTAGAGGGAAAATCGTCGGTTGGCGCTTTATTTAATTAAAAGTGCCTAAAGGGCCTCTGCGAGTTGGCTCCAGCCTTTCGTACGCCGTCAAAGACACTTTAAATAATAATAATGAGAACCGAAGCCTAAATTGCGACAAAAAGCCTCGACCACCACAAGAAAATTCATATCATTAGTATTCCACCCATTCGGTACGCAGTTCTTAACAAATTCCACACATTTTTGCTAAACCCTTCCTCACCTCACCTCACCACCCCTCTATTTCACCTCATAATAATTATTATTTGGACGTACATACAAACGTCATCGTACTTCTATATACATAATTATAAATTGAAGTAGCTTATCGCGTCTGTGTGATCGCCTTGTTTTTCTAAACTTCGCAACTGATTTTAGTGCAGTTTTCACGATATTTTAAAGAAAAAAAGAAAATATATTTATTTGCGGTAAACATGACGCAATAATAAAGAACATAATACACAAAAAGAAATAAGAAAGGGTTGGGGGAAACATGCGTCACATCCACACAAAACGGCTATCGCTCAGCTTTGTGCAGTGACCCTATGCAAGACAGAGCCCCAGCGCTGGTTTTCAGCGACAGCCGGCGCTGACGTAATAACGTAGTCCAGTGCAGCAAAAAATTATTAGGACGCTGTACTGGTACGTACACAAAGAAAAATTATAATATAATTGAAACTAAATGTGATAGGATATACTAAACAGGAATATAAAGAATACAGAACCTCCTTTTTTGAAGTCGGTTAAAAAAGGAAATAGAATGAGATATAATGTACGTATGTTTTAGAGAATTTTTCCGAAAGGTTTATGTGTAAATTTAATAAATAATAAACTTACATATAACAAAGGAATCTCGATGTTTTTGTCTAGTCGTAAAAACCGTGCGAAGTGCTAATAGGTATTTACATAAGACTCACACGGTTAAAGGTACGGTCGAACAAGCTATTTGGTATACAGGCAAAAATATTCATCTTTCCACTACACTGCCAATATTTAGTTTTATTTTGTGCGTTATAACTTTTTCAGCTTATGGCATCCTAAATTAAATATAGTGGTATAAAAGAATTAACTAACTCAGCACACCATTGTTTAAAAGTACTTGCAAGTTAGCTGCTTGTATACAAAATAGCTTGTTCGACCGTACCTATGTTAAACTGTTTTTCACGCACGGATACTTACTAGAATAAATAATTAGAACAGAAAAACGCCGACGTTTTTCTAAATTGCTCTTTAAAAGCCAATTTGGAATCTTGGAACCATTAAATTGGGCAAAACGTACCATAGCATGACGTAGGTGATACGCAATGGGTTTACAGAGTTATAACCTTAAGAGAAATAAATAAAAGGTGCCGACGGAGTCATGAGCTTGAATTTGCAGACAAAAAAACGAAAACATTTTATTTTTCTTTAAAATCCGCTAGACTATTCTAACTCTCCCCCCCCCCCCCCCCGGTGGGTTCCCGCATTGTCGAGGCGGGGGGCTCAGTAGCCGTGGCTTGGATACCCACGGTGAAGCGAAGAGGAACCCGAGGAGGGGCCGCTCGTCAGGGCTTTTGCCAGTAAGCCGACGACGTAGCGGCCAACAAGTAGGTTGCGGTGCCGCTTGGGCGACATCGCAGCTGAGGCCGCGATGTCGTATAGGAGGCATCGCGGCTGAGGGTTGGAGGCCGCGGCGGGAGAGGAGTGCCGGTATTGCGGTGCGCCGCTCTCCCTATCCTCTGCGGCCGAAAATTGGCAGGCGGCGGGGCCAATGACCTGATGCGTCGCAGGGGGACCAAGGGTACCCAGACACGGGGTCGTCTGGCGCCCATGTGCTGGTTTGGTCCCTGGGTTGGTCACGGCGTGCTATGTGTTCTTGTGCGCCGGTGATGGGGAATACTTCCCAGAGGAGGGTCCGGTGACGGACAGCCGCGGCGGGTTCATGGATGAGTGCTAACGCGTGCTTGTGTTCCCACCGTAAGCGGCAGAGGAGGACACCGTGGAGTTTTAGTGGGTTAGAGTCCCACATAATTGCACTATCTCCCCGTGGTAGTGCAAAATGCATCAGCATTTCTCCACGATAAAAAAAAAGACTATTCTAACTCTACAGCATGTATCAGGGAGGTGTGGTCATATTTAAGGGTGTGGTACACACCATCAAACGTCGCAGTATAGAGATGTCGTTGAAAGGTTTTTGAAGAAACAAAATTCGATGATACGGCTTTCGCACTCAAGTAGGAATTCCAAGTGAACAACTTTCTCCATGGCCATGGGATGGGACCAACATCGTAATCGCGAAAATATTAGCAACAAAAAAAAAACGATAAACGCGCGCAATAACGCGTTATTAAACGTATTTTCTTTCTTTCTTTCTATCCCATTTGGGTCGACTAGGTATTGAAGATTTGTATGTGCTGATTAATATTTATCTGTAATATTGCGAACATAAAATCTTTTACAATTGTCCTTCTAAAGGTAAGAAGGATTAAAAAATCCTAAGGAATCCTTACCTTTTCCTTCGGAGACGTGCCAGCGACGTTAGTAGTCAGCACTTCAGCTGCCAGAAGAGAGTAGCTGATAAAATTGAAGGTCACAAACGCCAGGAATGACTTCGACAGGAACCTGGGCCTCTCCCAGCGTATGTCTCGTAAATGGAACACCTGTGGACAATGGAAATAAAGGCATAAGTTATGGAGATATTTATTTTATAATAGCTTTAGTCCGCGGCTTTGACTGTGTAGGTCAGAAATCACCCGAACGTAAGTACTACCGGGATAAAATGTATAAATCCTATATTATTGTGGCGGCATCTACAATGCCATATTCGAACTATGCATCACACTGACGTCACGCAGAATCCTGCATCGCGCAAGCGAAGTTTACCGCGCAACTAGCATTTATATTATACATCCCGAAATGTATCGTCGGGCAGTAGCCCGCTAGACACAAGACTCGCAATTGGCCGGATTTTTTCGTACTCAGACTACTTTGTTTCTCTTATTGTTGCTCTTTCTAACGGAGGACTGTCACGGTAAAGACCCAAGATTATAATCTAACATGTCACGCATACCAATATAACCTATTATGTAAAAGAGATCATCAATGAACGTATGCGGCTCAGGTATGTACTGTTTTACATACAGCCATAAACAATTAGATAATTATGTCATTTAGGTAAAGCAACTTGGGAACGTTAATGTTGATCGAGAAAAATGATGAAATGTTTATTTTCTATTGTTAAGTAATTTCTTTCAACACAATAACAAGAAGTCAACTCTATTAGTCTTCATACACACGAGCGGCACGCGTCAATTGCAGAGGCAACTGCAGCTGTCAACCACAGAACAGTTAAATTTAACTGTTCTGTCCTGTCGACACGCGTCGACGGCTGTCGTCGACAACGTGCCGCTCGTGTATTTTACTATGGTGCCATATTGGTCCTCGGAGCCGGAATTGTTCAGATCTAAGAAGAAGATAGGATCACGTTTGTATTCCCCGATAGGATGAGGCAGAGGTGGTGACGCTCACATTTCGCCAGTTATGTTTAAGGCCCATGTAAGAGGGGGCGACCCTATTGCCATCAACCGGGCACAAATCCGGACTCCGGCCTGCTACTGAGAAATTCGAGATAGAAAAACCTAATAGGTGACACGAGCCAGGTAAAAGATATAATTAAGTATTAATTAATTTAATATCGTTAAAAATAATTATGTGAAATAAAAAATATATTCTACATAATCCATACTTCCATATTAATATTATAAATTCGAAAGTAATTCTGTCTGTCTGTCTGTATGTTACCTTTTCACGCCTAAACCACTGAACCGATTTAGAAGAAATTTGGTATAGAGATAGTTTGAGTCCCGGGGAAGGACATAGGATAGTTTTTATCCCGATATTCCCACGAGATCCACACTTATGCGGGTGAAATCGCGGGGCGCAGCTAGTACATATCTACATATACTAATAATAAAGCTGAAGAGTTTGTTTGTTTGTTTGTTTGAACGCACTAATCTCTGAAACTACCGGTCGGATTTGAAAAAAATCATTTTGATAGTCCAACTCATGAGAAAGGCTATAGGCTATTTAACATCACACTTTGGCCCTTAGGAACCGAGCAAAAAGAAAAAATCAGAGAGATCGATAAGCGAAAACGAAGTGACAGCGCAGGCAGGTGATGCGATGCGTGCGGCGGGTCGGGGGAAGAAGAAATTTCACGCAGACGAAGTCGCGGGCAGAAGTTAGTAACGAATAAGCACGCAAACTTTAAACTATCATTTAACAAATTAAAAACCAAACAAAAAACAATACTTAAACGTTTCAATTATCTAATTACCTACCAATTATCTACAGTCAGTGAGATGAGACACTAATTTTACAGGGAATAACATTACTGTGAATGTCTTTAAGATACGAGTACATAGTGATGCTTTTAATAATATGTTCTATTGTGTCTGTGTAATAATACAGTCTATTGTTTTAAAAGTATAAATAATAATTAAGGCACTTTGTTGTGATATTCACTGTCTATCTGCGGAATAAAGTGTGGTATTCATTAGGCGACAGATGAGCTATTCATGTCGAATGCTAAACTGGTAACCATTCTCTGATGTATTATTTTATCGTATTCATAATTAGCCCATTTTTTTTATTGCTGAAAGGGCACGCTGTTTACCTCGATCATGCCTGATGGAAAGCGATGGATGAGGTCTATGTTGGAACGAGCGTGCCCAGAAGATGCCTAAGGCACTGGAACTCCCACGCATCAACGAAACACAGCAGGCTGCTTGACGCCGGACTCCGGTGGGAGAGTGGTCGCAAACAAGGTGGGAGGGTGGTCGCAAACAAGGCGGGCGTTAGCCCTACCACCGCAAGGGAAGAATTGGTCAGTCAAATAAGGTGTTGGGTGTGACTATCCAGGATGCACCGAGCGTTCGGTTCAGTTGAGTAACTGGCGGAACAAACTGCGCTACACGAGGAGGCTTCTTCATGCATCCCAAAAATCCCATAGACGTGGGTAGTAATCCATCATGCGGACACAGCGCGGGCTGGTAGGGCCACTGGTGTTCGAATTTTTGGTTCTAGCTGGTTTCCTTGCAATGTTATCATTCATAGATATCGTTTATCTCATTTATATAAAAAAAAATAGAAGAAAACTCGAGAAGCATAATGATTCCATATGACAATATACAACATAACAGAGAAATTTGTTGCTGCGGCGTTTGTTGCGACACGTGGTGAAGGGCAGGCTTTTTTGGTGACTGTCTTACGTAATTTTGACGTTCAAAATGTGCTGATTCTCAGCCTAATTTGAATAAGTGATTTTTTATCTTTACTAATATTATAAAACGGTAACATTTGTGAGTTTGTATGTATAGGGAAATCTTTGGAACTACTGATCCGATTCCGAACAATCTTTCACTAATGGGAAGCTTAGTATTGTCAAATTTCATCCATACTAATATTATAAATGCGAAAGTGTGTCTGTCTGTATGTCTGTTACCTCTTCACGCTTAAACCGCTGAACCGATTTTGATGAAATTGGGCATAGAGATAGTTTGGGTCCCGGGAAAGGACATAGAATAGTTTTTATCCCGATATTCTTACGGTATCGACACTTATGCGGGTGAAACCGCGGAGCTGCTAGTAAGTCATATTGCGTGCAGAAGCTACCTATTGAATAAAATACCGCAAAACATTTCCCATATAATATGCACTAGGAAGATCTAAAACAACCTTCAATAGAACTGCCAGCCAATATGCGAACAATTGATCCAACACTTTATCTAACGCAATTAAATATGACATGAATACCTCCTGGAGACCACTTGCATACAAACTGCTGTATTTCATGCTTTTGGAGATAGACAAACAACTTTTAATGAGTGTTTGAACACCTAATGGCGTATGGAAGTGTAAGGCTCGATTCGAGGAAAATGGTAGTGCCAACGAGAGATTGTTTGCAAAATATTAAAGGGGAGAATATAAACAGTATTGAACCAGAGTTATAACGTGGGTTTTCTATGTATTATGATTCATGTTCAATAGACAATAGTTAACGTTTACCTTTATCAACTTCAAGGGGATTTCCGTTTTAATTTTACCAGCAACCATACTCTTTAAACGAAAACAGCAATGCTGCTGGAGCCTTCACGAGTAGAACTACAGGGTCTAATTAAATAAATAAACAAGTATCGATTGTGTTATCGATACTAGATATCAATATTAGATATTAATATTAGATATCAATACTCGTCACGTCTGTGAAGTTTCGCCAGCTAATTTAATTTGACCTTGTTTATGTCAACCTGAGCAGTCAACCCCGCTTCCAACCTGTTGACTAGTTAAATTAAAACGCCATGAACAAGGGCTCTCTATACTTATCTATGCCTCGTTATCCTTGGCGCAGTATGTCATCTTCTTCCATGCATTTCTATTAGTCATCATTTTGATAGTCACCTCCTTTCTAGCCATCTTTCACACCATCCATCCGTCTTTTCTTTGGTCTCTCGCTATTCCTATTATAACCATCTACGTTTATAATTGAAACTTTCTTCACGACATTTTCCTCATTCCTCCGCATCACATGCGCATACCATGACAACCAATTTCCACACATATTCTCGGTCACCGGTGCCACTCATAGGTACCTACTTCCTCTAACTTTTTTATGCCTATTACTAATTCTTTTAGCAGTATATGTTTCGCTTTGTCGGCTCGCCCACTATTATATGGGACTTAAACATAGATATAAGAAAGCGCACTAGTTCGCGGAGACGGCCATTTGCCTAGTACAGACGCCAGCACATAAAGCTACCCGAAATTGTCAAATTTTCCCAATCAACTTTGAGCCTTATACGTTAGCGATAAAGTTGAAAATCTATTAAAGAAATTTGACAGATTGTAGTAGCTTGATGAGCTGGCGTCTGTATATGAGCATTTTGAACATGATGCCGGACACAAACACTTCCCCTTGCTACTTCTGTTTTTTTTTTTATATTTCTATGGACTAAAACATTACCGCTGCAAATGGGTGCTGAAAGGAGTACTATACGTACACCTCTGCATAATCCTTCGGGAATTATGATGTTACATGTTCTTATGTTATGTTCGTTGCTATTATAGGACTGAGTCATCATAGGATATTCACAGGCTATCACATTGATAATACCTACTTGACGTGAGTAAATAGCAGGTATCCACTGACCTATTCCACATTTTATGGTTGGCTGCATCATATGACAATGGCGGGAAAGTGGATTTCCGTTGTAAAATAACGTTTCTTTTTGCAAAGGTGTCTGAAATGAGTACGGAACTGTAGTCAAATCGATATTATAGATATGTCTTTGTTGCTGCAAGGCCGCTACCAAAAAAGTACCCCAGAGGGCGGAGTAAAAGGCTATGCAGAAGAGATTTGCCCTGTTTTAACTATAAGGAAAATAAGAGTTAAAAAAAGAATGATGACTCATCATCAGCCTAGTATTTTCCAAACTATGTTAGAGTCCAGTCTAACCAGATGCAGCTGAATACCAGTATTTTACATAGAGCGACTGCATATCTATCTGCAAACAAGTTATTGGGTAATACTGGTTATCAAACTTTCGGGCTTCTGACTATCTACACGACAGTTAAAGATCTACAAAGGTCAGCAGAGACCAACGGGTTCACGTGCTTTCTGAGGCACTCTCCGAGGCGCATAGATGATTGCTGTTTGATGAATTTTTGACAATTGTCAACAGTCCATACGGGGCCTATATGTAGTCTAAATTTTTACAGCAAACGATATTTTCTTAAAGAAGTCGCATATAACTATGAAAGTTATCTTATTTGTCGGCCTTTTAATAGTCAATTAAGTAATTTAAATTACTTTTAGTAATTACGATTTCTCTCGACCTTAGCAAGATCCGCTAGTTCTATTCACTACCTTATTATTTAAGGGGGCCCTTCTAAACCTAATTCGAATTGCTTATATCCCATTTGAAATAAGAACCTGATAAAAAATGTTGCCTTCATGCAATGTGACACTGGATTCCAGATACACCAAACTGGTACGAAGACATGGTTGTGCACAAAAGGAGTGCAGACACCATTTAAAGAATTTTAGTAAGTTCGATCCGGGAGCACTTAACCCTTTTTCTTACGCACAAAATTTCGGGAACCTGCTGGGGAGTTTGTTGCGCCACTTCTTCCCAGCGAAAGCACTAGGAAGTGGTGAAGGGCGAGCGTTTTGGGGGGCTGTCTTATGTAATTTTGACGTTCAAAAAATGCTGATTCTCAGCCAAGTTTAAATAAATGACTTTTGATTTTACAGAATAGATCGACTGGTGGCAAAGTGATGCCAGCACAACCTACCCGGCTTAGCCATAGATTCACCACCGAGCACCGACTATCGAGCTGGCATTCCCAAAAAGGCAACATCACTAGTATTCTCAAGCGCCAGCTAGACTAAAATTCAAAGACCAAGGAGTAAAAAGAACCGTATTATCCCCTAAATTTTTAAACTCTGCACATCAGTAACCCATATTTACTGAACTTGTATCCAAAATGTCATGAACAGTTGATTAAGGAAGTATAAAAAATAGCGGTCATTTAACAATAATTTATAAATAATCTCAGACCAAATTGTACGGCATACGTATCTAGGTTACAAACGAGTATTTTGTAAGTTGCACTTAGGTCACTTTCAAGGTATTTCAGGTCATCGTGTGCTTACACCTACCTACTAAAAATAGATTAGTCTACTTCACTTAGAAAGTAGGTAATTGGATAATGAATAGCTCATGAGCTATTCATTATCCAATTACCTACTTACCAAATCAATCAAATCAATTCAAATTTCAATTCAATCAATCAATTAAATTTTTTCAATTCTAATTTTTTTACCACGGCTTTGACTAATGGCATGCCATTAGTCAAAGCCGTGGTAAAAAAATTGCCAATCAGCAAGGTAAGGTTGTCTGCCCTGGACATTCTTACCCGTTATTCCCTATTGAAATCTACTACGCTTTGGGATTAGGGAAACTAGCTTCATATTTTTGACTATAGTCCGCCTGGAACTAGTTGGAGGCTGAGGTGGGGACAGGGGTGAGGCGGCGGTTCGCAACGCCTGACCGCATGATTATAGGTTGTTTCAGCGTCCTTTTTCGGTCAATATTACGAGTGGTAATATTGACCGATTTCTGTTTACTTGGAAACAACATTATCATATCTGATTTTACCATTAACTCATGTAAAATCAATACACAGGGAAAGAACATGGATGCATGACTGCATACATCAAATAATCTCTAACTTCCTAATTTTACTCTGTTAAAGGTCTAAATAAAGTTTCTTCACCAAAAAGTCCTTTAGCTCCTCATTTCAAGACTCCTACTCCTAGTCAATCAATCTGCCTAGCCTTTTCCCAGCTATATTGGGGTCGGCTTCCAGTCTAACCGGATGCAGCAAAATACCAGTATTTTACATGGAGCGACTGCCTATCTAACCTCCACAAGCCAGGGTAAGACTGGTTTTCAAACTTATGGGCTTCTGACTAACCCGTAACGACTGTCAAAGATCTGTGAATGACAACCGGATCCAATGGCTTAGCGTGATTTCCGAGGCACGGATCTCGATATGCAAGTTATGGGGTAACACGTTACCCCTTGGCAAGACTGGTTGTCAGACTTTCGGGCTTCTGAATACAATAACTACTATAATATGCAGGATTTTTTTAACCAGTGCGCAAACTTTAGATAACCATGAATTCAGCACAATGATGCTACGCCTCAGCGTAGAAATTTATCGTCGATTATAAAAAAAAAACAGTCAAAATGTATGGTAGAGACAATTTTTTTTTTAATAACCTATACAGGGTGTTACGGAAAGGGTATATCAATACAAACGGGTTGAAGAGTGTATCTGGTCTAGAATCTCTGTTCAAAATTTCAGCTCAAAAGCAGTAACTTTGAAAATACTTAATATTTTTTTATTTCGATAGTTTATTAAATTGAAATCATAACAAACGTGTCACCGCACTACGAGGGTCATTATCCATTATCTGTAGTGTGTCTGTGCGCCTAGTACACGCACATCACGCCGCCGCGCGCCAGTGCAGCGCCGAAAAAATATTAAGCATTTTCAAGGTTAATGCTTTTGAGCTGAAATTTTGTACAGAGATTCTAGACCAGATACACTCTTCAACCCGTTTGTATTGATATACCCTTTCCGTAACACCCTGTATAATACTTCACCGCAAGGGGTTTCAGAATCATGAACTGAATTCATGGTTATGGTTTGCGAACTGGTTAATTTTTTTCCTTTATTATGAAAGCACAGAATTCGTGCAAAATCACCCATACTCGGAATAAACATCGTATAGTCCGAATTATCACCTACGGCACTGACCGCAAGATAAACCCTGTTTCTGGGATTATTTCGGTCAACATTTATCTTTGTTTACTTGGACAAAGCATTATCATATCTGCTTTTACCAGAAGGCTAATTTCTCGTAATTTAAAACGTTCAAAATCTAGTCGCAGTCTCATCTCGGCGACAAACAAATTTCAAAAACTTGTCAAAATGTAGGGAAATTATAGGTATTTTTGACAGATTGAGACTGAAATCAGACTGCGAACGATCTTAAAATTACGAGAATTACCCCTTAGGAATTTTGGACACTTGTCCAGAACATCTGCATGTACAAGGAAAAGCAATACAGTGGGAATGAACACAGATGAAATAATACCGAAGGGCTTTTACACTAATCTCGTCATGGTCCAAAGGGTCGACAAGAACTTTCTTCATTAATAAGTTCTCATCTCCGCAACTGAAGACTTCAACTGTATCTACTAAAATTGAGTGCAAATATCGTGTAATAAAATGGTAGAACAGGGTTTATTTTATAAACGAATGATTAGCGACTGTTTAACAATAAATCTTTGCCGTTTAAACGTCTCATAACTTTGAGCAATGTTTATGAATAAAGAGGCTAATGGCGCCGATACCCTCGTTCACAAACTAAACTAAATTTAATTTCAGTGCATCTTTTTCTTTCTATTTCATTAAGAAAAGGACAGAAGATAAATATTAGTTTAGTCCTGTCAAATTAGTAAGTGCCTGACGTAAATTGACGTTTTTTTAATAGCCAATTTTTTAATCACGTCTAAATTGTCTATGGAGTATCTTAATTTGACAGGACTAAACTAATATTTATCTCCTGTCCTTTTCTTAATGAAATAGAAAGAAAAAGATGCACTGAACTTAAATTTAGTTTAGTTTGTGAACAAGAGAATCGGCGCCAATGTCGTACTTTGAAAGAGACCCTGACTTTGTTTCGCCTTTTTTTACTCAATGACGTGTAGAAGTGATTCCGATTGCCTATTGACTGAATAAACCATTTCATTTTCAAGTAAACTCTCCCCCGACTAGCAACTAGCCTGGACAAACAACAAATTAGAGCCATGTAGATAATTCTGCCTAAAAGTAAAAACTTAAAACACACACTACCAAAACATGGAACGTGCATACCCGTCATAAGTCGCGTCGCCTCTATCCTTGACCGAGACCAAAACAAACAAAAAACAAGAGAACTCGTAAATCTGTACTTAATATAATAATGTTTAAGAATTTTTTTATTTGAACGCGCTAATCTCCGAAACTATCAGTCGGATATGAAAAATTATTTTTGCATTTAATAGTCCAATTCTCAAGAAATGTTATTTAACCTCACGCTACGACCCAGAAGCCGAGCACAAAGGAAAAAATCAGAAAGAACGGTAAGCGAAAATGAAGTAACAGCGCGGGCAGGCGACGGGATGGACCGGGGGATCAAGAAATTTCACACGGACGAAATCGCGGGCAGAAGCGAGTCTGTCATAAATCGCGTCGCCTCCATTCTTGACAGCGACAAAAACAAACAAACGCCAAGAAAACTCGTTAATTAATTAAACAAATCTATAAACTAATAATAAAGGCGAAGAGTTTTTTTTTTGTTTGAACGTGCTAATCTTTGGAGGTACCAGCCGGATTTGAAATAATATTTTTGAATTTTATAGCCCAATTCTTGAGAATAGTTAAAGGCTAACATCACGCTACGAGCTTTAGGAGCTGAGCAAAAAGGAAAAATTCAAAAAGAACGCTAAGCGAAAATTAAGCAAGAGGGCGATGCGATAGGACGACGGGGTGGATCGAGGGAACAAGTAATTTAAAGCGGACGTAGTCGCGGGCAAAAGCGAGTCTGTCATAAGTCGTATGGCCTCCAACCTTAACCGAGAAAAAAACAAACAAACGCCAAGAAAACTCGTTAATATATTAAATAAATAAACAAATATATGAATGACTGTTTGAACATAATAGCACTTAATAAGGTTATCAATGAGGTAGTGAGGGGGTGGACTTCTAAACATACAGTTTCCATAATTACGCTTTCTGTCAAAAAATTGGTAAGTAGTTACAATTAATTAGAATAATTAGTTGCAAGTATTAGTACTGGTTATTTAGTGGTGGTGTGGTGGTGGTGGGTTTAGTGGTGGTTGTTTTGTGTGGTTAAATTGGAACTTACATAGATTCAGTTGAAGACGGATTTTTGGGGCCAAGTTCCGAATTAAGGACCAATAATCATCATCTGTCTAGCGTTTCCCCAACTATGTTAGGGTCGGCTTCCAGCCTAACCGGATACAGCTGAATACAAGTATTTTACATGGAGCGACTGCCTATCTGACCTCTACAACCGAGTTACTGAGTAATACGATTCCCAGTGGTAAGACTAGTTGTCAGACTTTGGGGCTTCTGACGTTACGCCCCGTAGCGACAATCAAAGATCCGAGAATGACAGCCAAAAAATAATGAAAACCGAAAAAAAAATGCGTCGCTCTTCTTACTCGTTTTTTTTTTCCTTGATTCGGGTTCGATCATTCAATTAGTTATCTACCTTACAAATTCGTTTGCATCTATTAAAAAAAAGAAAATATTATAAACATTTGCAGAGACGACTTACGCGTTCAATTTCTGTCAAACAAATCAATGTTTCTCACTCCAAAATCCTATAATTCAGCATAATCTTACAGTCACAACTAACCGAGTTTCCGGTGTAACTTCAAATAATTGGAACTACCAATGAATACGTGCAATCAAGCGTCATAACGATAAAAAAATAATTGAAAAACGTGCTTCTGATAACGGAGAAAATATAAAACTGGAAGTCAACGGTATATATTGCAGTAACGTTGTGTTCCTAGACTTAATGTGAAGAACGAGGAACCTGTAGAAATGACAATTTTTTTGTATCAAAGCCAATGCAAAAATAGATGTCGAATGCAACGATGGAAAAGTAGACTCAAGCATAGTCATGTTTGTGCTAGCATCTCTCCAATTGCCATCATCATTCAATTAGATTACCAAAGGAAATATTAAGGCAACCAGTAGGAAAAAATCTAAGTTATGATTTTTCCACAATGATTTGATGACGGTCGTGTACATAATGAGCTGAACAAACTGAAGCAGAAACAAAAGTGGTCCAGTTGTAACAGCCCTGACTTACCGAGTTGTAGGTCGTGGGTTCCAATCCAGATGGCGACTTATTATGTATAAATAATTTCATCACCACTGCTCTCAAAATGGTGAAGGAAAACATCGTGAAGAAACCAAAAATTCGAAGACATGTGATATCTAGCAACCGGCACTGGGCCCGCGTGGTAGACTACAGCCTACAGCCCACTACCTCTCGAAGAGAGTGAGGCTTGTGCACCAGCAGTGGGAAAATTATAGGCTGATTATATTTAAGTACAGAAAATATCTAGTAGAGGCTATAGGCCAGGGACATAAGGACCAAAATAAATTCATAGGACCGAACGATATAGCACGAACGCAAAATCGTTGTTAAAGACAAATGGTTTGATGAAAACGATATAACAGAAACGGAAAGCAGAGAAACCAGGAAGTCTGTTGATACGTATGTCTTTCAAATGAAAAGTGAGATATCAATGTGTCGATACCGGGGTCAAAGTCAATCAATTGCAGAAGATAATGGGTCAAATATTGACCGTGGATTTTATAACGATCATTAAGAATTATTGCTATTATCTCAATGCATGGCAGACAAGAGGGCGAAGTTTTTATTAATAAACCATGAACTGAATTACCAACTTTTCTCAAAATGTCAGTCCGGATGCCACTCTGCATTTTGTTACACGATATTTTTGATATTGGCCCCTGAGTTTGTCTCGTCGTTTCTTCTCAAAAAATAAAATAAGTCGAAATTACCCGTCTGACTCAGATTGGAAATGGCAACTCTATCTAGCTTATTTTTTTAATGTATATGACGTAAAAATAAGTACGAGATCCTATGTACTGAATGAACAATTTCATTTCAACAAATGAAATGTCTGCAAAACATATACAAAGCTTTGTAGCTTTATCTATGTTTTGTATTCCAGAGCCATAATTCAACCCAAGAAGTTATTACATAAATCTAGGCACGCAAGATATTTGCGATTTTGCACTAACAACCAGAAAGTCGTCACGGTCATTGCCAAACAAAGCAGAGGTTAGCAGTCAAACTGGTTTGTTAGCTAACACTGAAGAACACTAATTGGCTTGACAAACTGACGGATGTTTAGATAAAGAAATGAGGAAGTCAGGATATGTGCATTAAATGCATCATTGTAATATTTTTCTAGAATAAATGTCTCTGGGATGAAGTGAGGTCAGGTTAGGACGTAATTAAGAGTTTAAAAGATAAAGGTGGAAGCTTGATTACCTACCAAAACAATGCCTAGATTCAGAGGAAATGCGCAATAAGTTGAAACATGGTCCTTCGTGACGTGGTTTCGGTATGAGAACAAGGAAGGACCAATTTTTTTTTGGTTTGTTTCTAATTTTACTAGCATCATGCTGAGATAGAAGTCTTTTGGCCTCGAACAGCACTTTGTTTTTATTTTCATTATTTTTATTTTCATTCTTCGGGCTATGTCGGTTACCTTGGTTCTCCTGTGGATCTCTTCATTTCTGATTCGATCACGCAGGGAACCAAGCATAGCCTTCTCCATTGCTCTCTGGGTGACTTTTAGCCTACTAATAAGGCCCATTATGAGCGACCACGTTTCAGTGCGTCAAAGACTTTCGTCTTGAGACACTGCGGTATGTGGGACGAGAAGATATTGCGTAGCTATTATGCACATTACCAAATAACTATTCTAAACGATAAAAGCGAGTATAAAACCGACACTAAAATATAACTCAGTAAGTACCTACATCAACAATGGTCAAATATCGTAATATTATTTGGAGTCACAAGTCATAGGTTAGTAGGCAATCGCTTGTGAGTACGCGCCCTCTCTTGACTCTTCAATCTTAGTTACTATCATTTGCATAATGCCCAATTTATCTTGGCATACGGCGAAATAGGAAATGACGATAAATATACTGAAGAACATCACCAAGAATCGAGAAAATTTATTAGTTGATACGTTTATATTTTCTAAGTCAGAAAATAAGACAACTGTATAATTTTACTTCATACAAATTACATAGACTCGAAAAAATGGACCGTTTAATCAAGTTGTTCACACGCGAAGAATATTAACGAGAGCGCAAGTTAGATAACTAAGATAACAAATGCTATAATATTTATTGTGATTTTATAGAAATACGTGTTTTTTTTTTTCTTCAGATGACAAACGTATCTTTGAGTAACCGTTAAAATCGCTCGCGCGTTCTTAAAGTACGCTCATCGCGTTTGTCACTGTCTGTACTGTAAAACACTTTGAACCTATGTGTATCGAAGGACCATAAAAAAATCTTAACTCTCCGTTATCCACCTTTTTTTTTTTTTTGTTTCCGGGGTGGAAAATCCTCATGGATGTCCGCCGCTCTGGGGCGGGCGGCGGGGTCTGTCAGACTCTTACTGACTAAAAACGTGTTCCATCTCACACCTACGCCAGGGGTCGCGGGAACGTACGATCCTTCCGCAACCCCCGGCTGGTGCCGGCCCGCCGCTGCAGGCCTCCTCAGGTCAGGGGGGGGGGGGGGGGGGAGTGAGGTGTTTGACTCCCCCCGCGACGTCTAAGAGGGGCGCGCGTGGAACACTACGCGCCGCCACCTCGGGTCCTAGTGTATGGGGGGCTACGGACGTCCCCGAGTCCGTCGCCCCTGGACCCATTTGGGGGGGCTGGAAGAGCGCGTTGTCCGCCCTCCGCCGACGCCCGGTGCGCCTGCTGCGGGCCGGGTGAGTGGACGAGATCTCCCTCTCCCTTTCCGCAGCCTCCTTCTGCGAGACGACGACTTCGCAGAAGGAAACCACCGCGTCCCAGGACTCTTCGCTGCCGACCATCGACTCGACCACGGCCGGCAGCGACAGGTCACCGCCTACTTCTGAGATGAGGGCACGGCGCGGCTCCTCCCAAGCGGCACACTCTGCCAGCGTATGCCATGCCGTGTACTCCCGGCAGTCGACGCAGTGGTGACACCGGGCGTCCGGCTCCCTGTTTATGCGACACAGGTACTTCCCGAAGCAACCATGCCCCGAGAGCACCTGCGTCACCCGAAACGACAGGGAGCCGTGCCTCCTTCCGAGCCAGTGCTCGAGTACCGGCCGGACCGCCTCAATAGTGACGAGGCCGGCGGTAGGGCGTGAAAGCCTGTCCCGCCATTCCGCCACCAGGACCTCGCGAAGCTGTGACCGACGCAGCTCCATATGGCGCTGCATCAGCCACTCGCCTCGCGCCCGTGCTTCCTCGCGCCACCGGTACAGCGACGCGAGTACTTTCGCCTCCAGGTCCCAGGGCGGGGATCCAGCCAGTACGCAGGCCGCCTCGTAGGAGATCGTGCGATACCCTCGGACGACTCTGACGGCCATCGCTCTCTGCGGCTTTCGCAGGACTGCGATGCTACCGGCCGTCAGGTCAGTCGCCCAGATTGGGGCCCCATACAGGGCCATCGATCGCACGATCCCCATGTAGAGCCGCCTACAGGCTCCGTTTTCCACCTTACTCATCCAGTCTCACCGCTTCGATTGTCATCGAATTACCACACAATAATGGAAGAGTTTATCAAACAAAGACCGAAGTAACGCTTAAAGGTTTAATAGGTACGTTTACAGGTAAGTAATGTTCAGTAGATACGTCGTCAGCCCTTTCAAGGTCGACATTGACAATGGATCAAGATGTTATGGGTCAATAAGATGGCAATACGCCAGACATATTACAAATGATTAATGAGTAACTATATTTCTTATTGGATTTCATAAAAATACGTTGTTTTTAATTTCTTAATGTTTTCATCATTATCATAACAGGCCAACAAGCGCGTATAGGATTGTGGCCCATTCTCTCTCACAGAGAGCCTGTGACCCAGGAGTAGGAACGTTTAAGGCTGATTTTGCTTTATCAAAAATCTCCTTCCCCTATCTTCTTTCCTTCCTTCTTTATCTATTTTTTTTCAGCCTGACTTCATCTACTGCTATGCCCATGTCGCAACCAACTGGTTAAATTCGCCGTTTAGTTAACCGCCTGGCCTTTGGAAGTAGTGCTCGCCTCGCTTCGCTCTCTTTGCTCGCACGCGATTGATCACAGTTCTAACTAATGTAATAACCTAATATACTAATCTAATAACCTAACATAACCCATTTGGTCGGGATGCCCTGGCTTAGTTACTGCGACCAATTCGGCTCTCGCGTGATTGCTTATAGTTCCAACCTAAACTATAATATTGAATATCATTCAGGCCGTTAGTTGAACGGCCGCTGTTTAGTGAAAAGGCTAGGCGGCTACCTAAACGGCTAATTAAACCAGTTGGCTGCGACACCCATATCCCATATGCCCATAGGCCTCTTTATGCTTTGCCAACCCAAACGCTCCTATGCCAGCCTCATCCATGTTCTACCCGCGATGGCAACAATGTCAGTCTCAGTACATTTTACTTTGTAGTATTTTTCTTCTCTTAGTAAAACATTGGCATATTCGAAGCTTGACAGGTTACGACTTAGGTCACTGTTCTGAATAGAATAAGAGATGGGTATATTTGAGGAAGTCTGACAGCAGCACCGGTTATTGAAAAGTTGTGTGGAAATGGGTTGCCATGGTATGGTCAGGACATGCGGAGGAATGAAGAAAAATGTCGTGAGGAAAGTTTTAAGTATGAATGTAGATGGATATAAGAGAAGATTAAAACCAAAGAACCGATGGATGGACGAGTAAACTCATTGTTAGAATAGAATAGAATACTCATCATCTCTCTCATTGTTCCGTATTCTATTTGATTATCTAAGGATCTATTGGCTGTTTTTTTATTATCGAAGAGTGTAATGGCCTTGTATGCTTCGTCGGTTTATGGATTTGTACTGTCTCACTGCAGGGCAAGCCTCTTGTCACACAGAGAAGGCAGGAGCATTGATCTCAACGGTTGCTCAAGACTGGTTGTCAGTTTCAGACTTATATTAACTATAAGTCCAGGTTTCCTCACGATTACATTGTTGATTCCCCCGACCCATTCCATCGCATCTCATCGCCT
Source organism: Amphipoea lucens (assembly GCA_947508005.1). Taxonomy (NCBI): domain Eukaryota; kingdom Metazoa; phylum Arthropoda; class Insecta; order Lepidoptera; family Noctuidae; genus Amphipoea; species Amphipoea lucens. The sequence goes on from OX382375.1 coordinate 15,025,111, forward strand.
GCCCGCGCTATCACTTCGTGTTCGCTTAGCGTTCTTTCTTATTATTTTTTTTCTTTTTGCTCGGTTCTTGAGAGTCCTAGCGTAGCGTAGCTACAGAATTTGTCCTGTTCTCAATAATTCAACCAAAAAATCCATAGAAAAAGTACTTTCAGATTTTCCTGAATTCTCCAATTTTTCTTTCCCTATAAACCTTATTCGGTCTACTTAATACGATAAACAAAAAAAAACCTGATCGGTCCAGCCGTTCTCAATTGATTTGCTAACCAACGAACAGCATTTCAATTTTATTATTTAAATATAGATTATCAATACTATCAGATACATAATAAAATGTTACTGGCAAGATTATTCATAAAGTATTTTCCAAAAAGTTGTCTTGTATGGAGGTGCAATGCACCTGTGACATGGGAGGTCGCCCGGTTAGACAGGAAGACGGCTTTTGATGAAAGCGTGCGACCGCTGCCTACGGACCACGGAATCTCATCGATGATGACGAACGAATACTTTACCGTAAGTAAGGTACTTTTATTGACATTATGGAAGCGATTTAACATCAGGGTGAAATTTTAATCACCGTTTTCCTCTTAAGCGGTCATTGTATTCATCATTATGAACAACTTTTACTATGGGACCAAACACGAAATCGTGAAAAAAAAATCAGCTGTTCCCTACATTTATTTATTTATCCATTTATTTCAGGCATCAAGGCCCATAGAAAACACATAAAATACAATATTAATATAACTTAAAAATACTATAAATAAATACATCATTATAATTACAAACTAACTAAACACGAAGTGACGGCGTCGTGTTTCGCTGATTGATTTATTATTTGTGATTTATGTTCGCATAACTCGTCAAAATGTAGGGAACAGCTGATTTTTATTGTAAAAGTAAAAAAAAAGTTGTTCATAATGACGCGTACAATAACCCCTTAAGAGGAAAACGGTGATTAAAATTTCACCCTGTATATTTAATTATACATGCTTAAAAATGTCTTACTAAGGAAAACTTCATTTTCAAAAAACAATGGGTTTAAATTATTGTATTTTTGGTTGCGGACCGAAGGACCAATCCATAGTTCTGGCACCCTAATCAATCTCAATCATTTTTATCTATTGCTCCATATGTTCGAAAAATGTGTCTGCTCATCAACGTAAATAACGCAATGAATGTTGTTGAACTGTCAAAATGTAAGCCTACATTGCTATTGTTGTGTGTTACGCAAGTACCCCGCTCTGGTCCTGTTTCTTTCAGTAATGAAAATGTCTACAATCTACTCGTTCTATCATTTCCATTAAAATGGAAGTCCAATTAAAAATAAAATAAAAACTAAGAAAAATGTATGCACTGCGTAGGTTTATTTACTTAAACCGACGGCGACGGCCTTTGCCATGAACGCAAATCTTACATTAAACACATATTTACGTAGGTATTACGGGATGGTGTCCTCAACACCACGTCAAAGAGCGTTTTCTTGCGTACGGCGTTAAGTATTTACGTATCAATTATTTCGTAATATCTCTCATCAAATATTTAGGAATCAATGAAAAATCTTAAAGACGCATTACGCAGATGACCGAACGTTGTTTCCAAAAAAAAAACAAGTTATCTACACAAAAAAATAAAATTGAAGTGTCTGTAATGTCAAAATAACAGCTTTTACTAAATGCTTATAATACGGAACTTAGAAAAAAAAACGGTTAAATTTTTTTGTCTGCCTGTTTGTTCCGGCTAATCTCCGAAACGGCTGGACAGTTTTTGGTAAAATTTGGTATGGCGATAGCTTTAAATTTTTAAATTAAACCCTGGAGAAGGCAATAGGCTACTTTTCATCGACATACCACGTAAGCCAAGCCGCGAGCGGAAGCTAGTAGTGAATATTACACGCAGGTTTTTATCACAAGAATAATATGACTGGAGTAGGCAATACATAGGGAAGAGTGGAAAACTGTGGGGGAGACTCAGTGGCGTGCATTGCATATAGGCATATAAGCAGTGCCTACCTCGATATATCAACATAAGCCTGTCAATTACATTTTAGTTTGTGCCCCACAATTAAGAAACTCACTAAATTATCATACCTAACAAAAAACAAAATCTTCATACAAACACGCGCGGCAGTAGGCAGTCGCCGGACGGCCTACTCGGCTCCCGTACTATTCGCACATTGTCATTGGTGTTTACTCGTTCAAGTTAATACGACAAAATTAAAAATACGCATGTCTCACGCGTAATACCATGACGTTCGACCTTCGCAATTTATCACCCTTAAGTAGGCATGCCTACTCAAATAACCACACTTTTGACCTCACTTTTTTTTTCTGATTAGTGACCGCGTTTGTCTAGATTAGACCGGGCCTAGTGCCTACCTATTCTGAAAACCAATGCACGCCACTGGGGAGACTTTTGCCTAGCAATGGGACCACAGAGGCTGAAAAAAAAATACATTAACTGGCTCGTAGGTCTTGCAAGCGCTACTGCTGAGCATGAGGTCCTGAATTTGATTCCCGGGTCGAGCAGTGTTATTGATTTTTGCCATCTGGAATTTCTCAGTAGCGGCCCGCAGTCTAGATTTGTGCCCGGTTGATGGCAATAGCCTCACCCCCTCTTACATGAGACATTTCGCCAGTTATGTTTAGAACTGAAATGTGGGTGTACACCTCTGCCCAACCCTTCGGGGAACAAGGCGTGATGGTATTTTATACCTCACATAATCAGCCTATAATGTTCCCACTGCTGGGACACAGGCCTCCACTCTGTGAGAGGGAGCGGGCCGTAATCTACCACGCGGGCCCAGTGCGGGTTGGTAGATGTCACATGTCTTCGAATTTTTGGTTCTAGGACATGCCGGTTTCCTCACGATGTTTTCCTTCACCGTTTTGAGAGCAGTGGTGATGAAATAATTTACACAAAGTAAAGCGCCTGTCTGGGTTCGAACCTACGACCTACAACTCGGTAAGTCGCGGTTGATACCACTGGGCCACCACTACCTTCATAAAGGTTACAAAATTATAAGTGTTACATATTGAATTGATAACAGAATAAAATATCCCACCAAAAACATTTTCATGTAAAATGTTGCCAAGACGAGACCACATAAGGCTTGCACTGTCAAAAAGTTATCAGATTTCATGTACAGCCAAGCTTCTAGCTCTACAAGCCCTAACTTCACAAACTTGAGGCTTGGCCGTTTCGTTACTACAAGAACAAACATAACAGAAAAGTAATGAACACTTTGATTCTGTAACATTATTGTACTTTTTACATTAAGAAGTGTTTTCCTTTTAAAACAGTGTTAAAAACACTTATCATGGTTACAGTTTCAGTCCCTGATAATGATGACACCATTCAAGCGAAAAAATTCCCAAGCAACGTATAAATATTACCATTGACAATTGTTTAAAGAAATGGGTCTCACCAAAGACAATATTGAGAACGGATAATTAAAACGGATATGCATTAGATAACATCCGATCATTCAAACCAGTATTCAAGACATAACACTCAAAGCAACCTTTAAAACATAATATTATAGCTAGAAATTATAATATTTTTGTTGAATTTCGGTTAAGTGCAATTCCTGAAGGCGAGTCAAGGATGCATCGTACAAATCCTACTTTCATACTAATATTAAAAATTCGAAAGTAATTCTGTCTGTATACTCTGTAACTGTATGTTACCTTTTCACGCCTAAACCGCTGAACCGATTTAGATAAAATTTGGTACAGAGATAGTTTGAATCCCGGGAAAGGACGTAGGATATTTTTTATTGCGATATTCCCACGGGATCGAGACTTATGCGGGTGAAACCGCGGGGCGCAGCTAGTAATTTTATAAACGCGAAAGTTTTTGAGGATGGATGGATGTATGTTACTCTTTCACGCAAAAACTACTGAACATAATTTCTTGAAACTTTAACAGTAATATAGCTTAAACATTAGAATAACAATAGGATACTTTTTATCCAGATTCCAGATAACCCCACGGGATCGACATTTATGCGGACGAAACCGCGGGGCGCAGCTAGTATTATAAACGCGAAAGTTAAAAAAAATAGTTTCCCTGACTGTTTTTAAGAAGTCGCTTTGAAATACTGTTGTTTTTTTATTTGCTATGTCTATTTAAAAGGGTAAAATTCATCATCTTGTGAGCAGTCAACAGCAGTATTAATCATAGCTACTACATAGTATTTTGAAGAGGATGATTTTTGCTATCGGCAACGGGGAAACCCACGAAAGGAGTTTTTTTATTAAGTCTACCTATAGAGCTTCTATAGGTAGACTAAATTAAAATTTGTGGTAACAACTCATCTCAAACCAAATAAAATTTACAAAAATGTCTATCGTTTCGCAATAGTGATGAGCATTTGTCAAGGTATAAATATCCGCAAACTAATTTCGGACCGCTACCTTACAGTTGCAGAAGGTATAAAAGAAAAGGGAGTAAATGCTAGCGAGACGTTGACAAGAGAGAATTGAAGAAGAAAACGTGTTGAGTCGAACCAAAGTCACATAAGACAGGGGTAGGAGGATGATGATGATGACTTCACAAATGCAGAAGGGATAAAAGAAAAGGGAGTAAATGCTAGCGTGACGGTTGACAGGAGAGAATGGAAGAAGAAAACGTGTTGAGTCGAACCTGTTGGAGTATAGCAAAAACAAATCGATCCTACTTCAACACTATCGTCTTTCTCATTCTATCTCATAAATATTATTTTAAGTATCCGAACCTGCCCTTACCACTTGAACGAAATCCTTACTTTCGCATAGTGACACTACTACTCTATTAGCCTTGTGTGGGATCACACGTCTCACATAATATTAGTAAACACACCTTCCAATATATAAATAAAAGGATAATAAACATATTATTGAAATCCTTAAAACGGACTTTCCTTTGGTGTTCCTCCATTAACCCTAACAGGTTATGGGCCCAGAGCGCTAAGTCAAAGTGCGAATAAATAATATAAAGTGAAAGTGATTGGACACTAAATAATTCATAAAAAGTTATTTTAGTGCGAGTGTTTAAAAATGGATCTAAGATCTAAAAGGAACATCAAACAATTTGATGGAGAAAAGTATAGTGTGTGGAAATTTCGAATTCGCAATCTATTAAGTGAACTCGGAGTTCTGAACGTTATCGACGATGAATCTCCGACAGAGAGAAGTGCTGAGTGGCTTAAAAGTAATGCATCAGCTAAGAATACGATGATAGAATGTTCGTCAGACTCATTACTTGGCCTGACTACAGAACAAGACACCGCAAAACAAATTTTCGCGAAGCTTGATTCTATCTTTGAAAGAAAAAGCGTGGCGACGCAGCTGTCTCTTAGAAAAAGGTTGTTGAACTTGAAATTGGATAGTGATACCAAATTATTCAAACATTTCCAAATATTTGATGAAATTGTCACCGAACTTATGGCTGCTGGTGCGAAATTAGAGGAATCCGATATAGTGACCCACCTTTTCATGACTCTACCGAACAGCTATAACAGCATCGTCACAGCAATCGAGACATTGACTGAAGACAATATAACTTTAGCTTTTGTAAAAACGAGATTATTAGATCATGAAATCAAATTAACAAGCGAAGGACATGATCTAAGTGTAAAAGTACTTCAGGCTGAAAGTTCTAGACCACCTTCAAATATTTCAAGAAATCGTCATCAACAAAAGCAAAAGTCAACAAAACCGTTCACGAACAATTTTAAACACAAGAAATGTAATCATTGTGGCAAAAAGGGACATTTTAAAAAAAGCATTGTTTTTCTTACAAAAGAGCTATTGAAAACAAAAGAACCAACAATAAAACGGTTCAGATGGTGACTTCAAAACCACAAAATGCTGGATTTGCTTTTATGACGGACAGTGATACAAATGACAGTAATGACGGGCAAAACAATATTACTTTTGTTTTGGATTCTGGAGCCTCAGATCATTTGATAAATCGAGAAGATTTGGCCCTAAACTTCATTGAGCTTGAAAAGCCTATGAATATTTCTGTAGCGAAAAATGGCACGTTTATACAAGCGACAAAGAAAGGTGATCTCCCCGTTACCAGCAAGATGGGCGTACCAGGTATACTACAGGATGTACTTTTCTGTTCTGATATTCCCTACAACCTGCTATCGGTAAAGAAAATGCAGAATGCGGGAATGACTGTCGTTTTTGATAAAAACGGTAGTGTTGTTGTGTACAACGATGGTAAGCCGGTAATAAAGGGTGAGTCTTTGAACAATCTAATCGGCATTAACTTTCTGCTGTCTAAACATGCTTTAAATAGCGAATGCTCATTAAATAGAGTCGTAAATAATAATTATGAATTGTGGCATCAGAGGTTAGGCCATATAGGCAAATCAAAATTTATGGAAATAAAAAGAAAGAAATTATTTTCTGATATTGATAAAATTGATAATATTATGCCAAACGATAAATTGTGTGAGGCTTGTATTTATGGTAAACAATCATGCCTGCCATTTAACAAATCGAAAACAAAAGATTTGAAACGACCTCTATTTAAAGTGCACACAGATGTTTGTGGTCCTATAACTCCTTCGTCTATTGATGGCAAAAATTATTTTGTGATTTTTGTGGATGAATATACTCATTATTGTGCTACCTACTTGTTAACTCGTAAATCAGATGTTTTTGTTACGTTTCGGGATTACGTAGCAAAAAGTGAAGCACGTTTTTGTTTGAGAATTGTTAACTTATATTGTGATAATGGAGGGGAATTTGTATCCAATGAAATGAAAGAGTTCTGTGCGAAGAAAGGTATTAGTTACCACTTAACAGTGCCACATACTCCGGCTTTGAATGGTATTGCCGAACGTATGATAAGAACAATAACAGAACGAAGTCGTACAATGGTACAAGGGTCTAAATTAAATCAATCGTTCTGGGGTGAGGCTGTGTTAACTGCTACTTATTTAATAAATATCAGCCCCACGAAAGCACTGTGGTTAGATAAAACACCTTATGAGTTATGGCATAATACTAAGCCGCAACTAAAGTATTTAAAAGTTTTTGGTTCAACTGTTTATTTTGTTAATAAAAGTAGAAAAACGAAATTTGATAAGAAATCATTAAAGGGAATTTTCGTTGGTTATGAACCAAATGGTTATAAGGTGTGGGATGTGGTAAATGAAAAGTTTGTGAGAGTCAGAGATGTGGTAATGGATGAGATTAATTTCTTATCAAATAGGCCAGTGCAACCTGCGCCCGAACGGATTATGGCTAGAAATAGCAATAACTCTGTGGTTGACAACTCTGTAAGAGATGTGGAAATGGATGAGATTAAATTCTTATCAAATAGGCCAGTGCAACCTGCGCCCGAACGGATTATGGCTAGAAATAGCAATAACTCTGTGGTTGACAACTCTGTAAGAGATGTGGAAATGGATGAGATTAAATTCTTATCAAATAGGCCAGTGCAACCTGCGCCCGAACGGATTATGGCTAGAAATAGCAATAACTCTGTGGTTGACAACTCTGTAAGAGATGTGGAAATGGATGAGATTAAATTCTTATCAAATAGGCCAGTGCAACCTGCGCCCGAACGGATTATGGCTAGAAATAGCAATAACTCTGTTGTTGACAACTCTGACTCTGTACAACCTTTTGAAAAGAGTTGTGAATCTCATAAGGATCAATCAGATTGTATGAGTAAACAAACGGATGAAATACCTGTAAATAAATCTGTTCATGAAACAGGGGAGCACTTGAATCGGTCTTCATATCACAATGAAAATGAATTAACTTTATCTCAAAACAATGATACATCACATAATTTGAGACGGAGTAATAGGGTCCAAAACATGCCAACTGTTTCTTATAATGAAAATTATGAAGACAGTATTTATGACAACTACTTGTTGTGTGCAGAATCTTTGATATTTCAAATTCCTCAATCATACACAGAAATTAAAACCAGGGATGATAAGCATCTATGGGAAAATGCTATCAAAGAGGAAATTAATTCACTTATTGAAAATGATACGTGGACTTTAGTACCAAAGCCAGATAATAGAAATATTATCGATTGTAAGTGGGTATTTACAGTTAAAAATGATGAGTTTGGAAAACCCTTGAAGTATAAAGCGAGATTAGTGGCTCGTGGATTTAGTCAGAAATATTTGATTGATTATAACGAGACGTTTGCACCTGTTGCAAGGATTGCAAGTTTTAGACTAATATTAGCTTTAGCGAATCAATTTAATTTGCTGGTTCACCATATGGATGTAAAAACAGCATTTTTGAATGGGAAACTGAATGAGGAAATCTATATGAAAATTCCCGAGGGTATCCCGGCTGGAAGTAATATGGTTTGCAAATTAAATAAGTCATTATATGGATTGAAACAGTCTGCACGCTGTTGGTTCCAAATGTTTGAGCAAGCTTTGATAAAAAGGGGTTTTCAATACTCATCAGCGGACCGGTGCATTTACATTTTTAATGCAGGTCATGTTTTAAAGAACATTTATGTTTTACTTTATGTTGACGATCTTGTGATTTCAACCGCAGATATAAATACTATGAATAGTTTTAAAACATACATAATGAACACTTTTAAAATGGTAGACTTAAAAGAGATCAAATGTTTTCTGGGAATCAAAATAACCAAGTCAGAAAACAAAGTTACTTTGGATCAGGAATTGTACATAAAAACAGTTCTTGAGAAGTTTAACATGAGTGACTGTAATTCTGTCACTACACCCCCTGAAAGTAAACTAGATTACGAAGCATTAAATTCGTGTGAAATCACAAGTGCCCCTTGTAGAAATGTTATTGGGTGTTTGATGTATATCATGCTGTGCACTCGACCTGACCTATGAGCGTTATCGCTTAGCGCGGATCGTCAAGTTTAGGTAATTCTTTGCAAATTTCACTCACACAGACGCGTGCGCAACTGTGTGCGTAGGGTTAGCGCGTTCGCTCTGCTTATAGTCAGACGTACTCACTTTGATCCGTTCGCTTTAGGGCAATAATTGTTTTAGCATTATTTTAATTTGAATTTAAATCCAACTTCAATTTTTTGTCATACTTATGATTTATAATAAATCTGAAATCCTCTACACATAAAATTAAGTTATTTAGGAGAAAAAATAATATTAATAGTCCTCGATATGACTTTAAATTGTCGTGCATTTAGTATTGAACTAAATGTAGAACGCCACCTATAGGCTATGGGATAAATACACCCAAATAGGCTCGGATGGAACAGTCGATATTAGTGCAGGATATCAACTCAGGGCGGCGGCTGATGAACATCTAGCACGTCAAAGGCGGCGCCCACGGACCCAGAGGCGGTCCACTGTACACCCACCAACTCGCACTAGACAAGCGCGGTGGGTTAATTTGCCTAAACCTCTACTCTCTCATGAGAGAGTAGGGAGGCCTTTGCCCTGCAGTGGGACGTTACAGGCTAATAAGAAATAAGAAGATTACTCAAGTGTTGGTGACTAGTTTCAGTTGGTTGTAAATAGCTTTTTTAATATTTATGAACTAGATGAGTAGGTGGGAAATTAAATAAAGGTTTAAAATCAAAATATTTTATTTCACATAAACCTACATGGGCACTTATGAAACGTCAGAAGCTAGGTGCACAGTTCCAATTGGTCGTTTCCTATGGAGAAGAACTGGCAAGAAACTCCACGGTTACTCTTTTAAAAATAATTGGCTTTTACAATGTTTTCAAATTACAGTAGGTATTGGAGGACAGCGTAGGCCTGTACCAGGTACTTGATAAAATAAAAAATGGTCTAAAGGTCTAAAGTCTACAAGGCTTACAAAGTCCCCACATTTACAAAATAAGAATCTATCAAAAGGATAAATAAAATATAAAAGTCTACTAAAACCAAGTGATATGATTTCCATTACAACCACTATTAAAGAGGTGAAAAATTAAAATTGTCTGTATATAATGTCAAATAATAAAAATAGTATGTCAAAGAAGTATGTAAAAAGAAATAAAAAATAAATATCGTAATTTGAGAGCAGTTAAACATTTACGTAGTTATGCCGTTAATGAGGTCCCAGGGAAGCCACATGTGCAGAAGGAATTATTGCCAAAGTACCTTGTCTTTAACATAGTCTTTAATCTTATAATATTATGCTTTTTTGATAAGGACTCGTTTGATGAGGGTTTTGAACTTTTCATCGCTAAGTTCTGTAACCGGCTTTGGCAACTTGTTATAAAAATGGATGCAGTTTACAAGAAATGACTTACTAGTTTTAGTAAATCTAAATTTAGTTAACACAATTTCATTTTTCTACGTTTATCATGTTATGCTGTTTACATTATAAAATAGTTTCCCTCAGTGGCATTGATCGGCTTTTTGTGGGATCAATTATTTCAGGAAGAACGCACATATAATAAAATTTTGTCAAACGAGGAATCATTTTTCTTTCCAAAATTGATCGTCTTTATAAATCTTCAGAGCATTTATTGGAAATTCAGGACCAGTGTACACCGCAAACAAACATAAATTTTTATTTTCAATATTTAGTTGGCCCTGAACTTGGTAATACCAGCCATGGTTAACGTTGATAATGACGTTATCGCCATCAAATAAAAAACATTTCAATTGTTTTTTGACCGATTGCTGCTCCACTGTCACCACAATACAATTTACTTTTTCGGCCCATCACCTAAAACATAAAAGGAATAATAGACCACACACACCTAGTTGACACTACACTATTACGTTTATGATTCGAATGTACAAAATAAATTTTATGAAAAAAAAAATACTTACGGATCAAAACGTGTCAGGCGTAGTATATACCGCCGGCAACTACGTATCTGTGTATATTCGATCGATGGCAGCGCGAGCGACATAGGTCCTACCTCGGAGAGCGCCACAGCGCGACTGGCCGACACCGCTCGGCGCCGCCTAATTTATTAGTAACTTTGAAATATTATACTGTCGATAAAATATCTTTATGTAAGTTTTTTTTTTACTGATTTTTGTTTGCCTGAACTCCTCTTACAAACAGTGTATTTTTTTTAAATAATTTCAGCCTTAATATGACATAAAAATGATGTTTTATTTTGCCAAATTTAGGTTAAGAAAATATTTTTTTTGAGATACTTAATGAATTAAAATTTCTTTTTTATTTTATACAAAAACAATAACGGTATCTTTCCTTTTTCCACGTATTTTTTCCAGACTTCCACGACTCATTGTTGATTCATAATTTCATTCCGAAATTCAGTCTTCCCGTATAGTCTCAAAAATATGAGTTCAAAATAAGCTTTTATTTTGATATTTAAGAATATTTTTCAATTTTTATTCTATACAAATACAATATAAAGACATGCTTAATGCGGTACTCAAATTAGTTTTTAATAATTTCATGCCATTTAGTAGTAATTTAACCTTAAAAAACCCCGATTTTATGTTTATTGTCATTTTTTAACGATAACACTCTTATATGCAAGCAAAAACAACCATACATTATGGTCACACTTAAAAAGGGTCTTGCGTTATTTAAAGGGCACTAAAGATCTCAAGTTAACATTTACACGAAATGATTACAAAAATATTCTAAGTGGCTTTGTTGATTCTGACTGGGGTAGTAATACAATAGATAGAAAAAGTACTACGGGTTATTTGTTTAAATTATTTGATCAATGCACAATATGCTGGCAAACAAAAAGGCAGCATACAGTGGCAACATCATCCACTGAAGCAGAGTACATGGCTCTATATGAAGCAGTAAAAGAAACTCTGTGGTTAAAGTCATTAGTAACAAGTATTGGCATTGCGATACCAGATTCTATTTGTATTTATGAGGATAATAATGGATGTATAAGCATCGCGAACAATCCTACTAGTCACAAAAGATCTAAACACATTGACATTAAGTATCATTTTTCTAGAGAACAGGTTGAGAAAAATGTGATTAAAATGGTTTATGTTTCTACAGATAACCAGCTGGCTGATATCCTGACAAAATCATTACCCGCGGTGCGTTTCACCGAGATGAGAATAAAACTCGGGGTGTCGTTGTAATTATATTCAACGTGGATAAATAAAATGATAAGGATATGTTAATTAGAAGAGCTTGGTTATAATATGTAGATGAATAACATAAATAGTATCCAGTTATAATGGATAAATTGATTGATAATGGTTTGATTAGGTTTTTCTGGGTTTCCCTAATCCTGCGCAACAAATGTTGGACCATGATGATTGTATTCCCAGACCGAGAGATAAATTGGAGGTGTGTGATTTTGTAATTGTATAAAGATGTTTGATATATGTTTGATATCTTATATCGTAATTAAAAGGAAAAGGATTTATTTTTGAGGGGGGCGTGTTGGAGTATAGCAAAAACAAATCGATCCTACTTCAACACTATCGTCTTTCTCATTCTATCTCATAAATATTATTTTAAGTATCCGAACCTGCCCTTACCACTTGAACGAAATCCTTACTTTCGCATAGTGACACTACTACTCTATTAGCCTTGTGTGGGATCACACGTCTCACATAATATTAGTAAACACACCTTCCAATATATAAATAAAAGGATAATAAACATATTATTGAAATCCTTAAAACGGACTTTCCTTTGGTGTTCCTCCATTAACCCTAACAGAACCAAAGTCACATAAGACTGGGCGATGATGATGATGACTTTACAGATGCAGAAGGTATAAAAGAAAAGGGAGTAAATGCTAGCGTGACGGTTGACAGGAGAGAATGGAAGAAGAAAACGTGTTGAGTCGAACCAAAGTAACATAAGACAAGGGCAGGAAGATGATCATGACTTTACAGTTGCAAAAGGTATGAAAGATGATCATGACTTTACAGTTGCAGAAGGTATGAAAGAAAAGGGAGTAAATGCTAGCGTGACGGTTGACAGGGGAGAATGGAAGAAGAAAACGTGTTGCGCCGACCACAAGTAACATGGCAAAAGGGCAGGAAGATGACGATGACGATGAATTTACAAATGCAGAAGGGCGACTTGTTTACAATAACTACGAGACAAACGATCTGTTTATTGAACGAAAACAAACATAGACATAGTCAATGTTATATAATTATAATGTTTTGATAACTGCGTGTGTTTACACTCTCATTGGAACGCACTCGGTCTCAGTATCAAGTTCATGTTACCGCGAAGTTGAAGGTTGTTAGTCATTGCTTCGCATTTGTTGTTGTTTTTTTTAAGCGTTTTTAGCTGATGAATGCTTTAGTTAGTTTTGGCGTTTAAGTTAATAGGATTGTAATCAATCAATCTGTATAGTTTTTTCCCTACTATGTTGGGGTCGGCTTCCAGTCTAACTAGATGCAGCTGAATACGAGTATTTTACATGAAGCGGCTGCCCATTTGACCACCACAACCCAGTTACCGGGTAATACGATACCCTTTGGTAAGACTGGTTGTCAGACTTTCGGGCTTCTGACTACTCGTAACGACGTCAAAGATTTATTTATTTATCTATCCTCACACTGGAACGCCATACGGCAATTACACCAACGGAGTAAAAAATCACTTCATCTGCTGCTAAAAAGATCTACAAATAACAGCCGGGACCAATTGCTTAACGTGCATTCCGGGGCACAGAGGACTCTCGACATGTTACGGATGGTCACCCATCCACGAACGAAGTTAATTGGATTGTAGTGTTTGGTTAATTAAACTAAAGACTGAATGCGATGAACTTTTCAAGATGTTACATTTACATGCTTCGTCAAAATATAGATACAAATGACTACACAATATGGATGAAAATTTGGTCACAATGACATGAACTAGACCGCTATAAACATTTTTAGAAACTTTTTATGTAATACCAGTAAAATTGTTTCACAACAAAAACAGCGACAGTTTTTTAAGCTTTCAGTTATTTACCACATAGACATAAAAACTTAGGTTTTTTTGTATGCAGGAATTGGGCAATTGAAATTGAAATTCAGCGTGAAATAGGTCCTGAAAAAGGTTTCTATACCATTCTATGTACCGGCAAACATTTTCAGTAATGATATGAATGACTAAACAATTTGTTGTTGTAAACTTTTTGAACCTCGAAAATGTTTTATAAAAAAATGTATGACATAATAGATAGTAACAACCTAGTTTTTTGTCACTCATTAAAAACACATTAGTCATACATGTAATGAAAAGGCGTTGATTTATAGAAATAGTTTGCTACGAATTTCAAAATTACTTTCCGTGTTAACTAATTTACTTAACAGCTAAGTAAGTTTAGGCTTGATTAGGTATATGCAAAGGAAATTAATAAAAAGAAAGTTAGTTCAGTTTTTAAATTGTGGAATTATTTGTTTATTTTCATTTTTCTTTAGTTTTTTTTTTTATATTTCCCTGAGTGTGTCTAATTTAGTTTGTTGCGAGTCCCAATTAATACAATTTCTTTCTACTAAACAACGCACATATTATTTTTGAAGGAGTGTGAATCTTTAAATAATATGTGCGACACTACGTTAATAAAAGTCAATATTTCTAAAAAAAAATTCGACTTTATGCGTGCATCAAAATGTTGATAATAAACAAAAACCATATGCAAAATATTCAGCAAATTAAAATCCATTAATAAAATAAATGAATGTGATATGTACGCGTGCAAGAGATAAATCACGCTTTAATAACTTAATTTTAAAACAACGTAATTGACCCAAAACACGCTTGAACTTTATAACAATGACAGTTCACGGCGAACGAAAAAAAAGTCTTTCATACAGCCTTGAAAAAAGGAAGTGCATTCGAGTTCATCGCACTCACCTTGCAGGATATCCGACAACACGATAATCACAACACTAATTAAAAAAACTTTCACAAATAAATCACCAAAAAAAAACAACTGTCAATTTATTTTTAATATTTTTTTTTTTTAAATGAGGTCGTATTACTCGCAATTCGAAAAAAGAGCGCGTTTAAATTCGCGCGCGCAGCGCGTATGCCGTGTAGGGTGTATTGCAACACTGGCAGTATGGCCGGCGTTCTAGCGATTAGAACCGCGCGCGGATGAAAAGCTGAACTTATAGAGACTACAATAGTGTTGTCAAAGTCGTCTTGGATGCGGAGGTTACATGAAAAAGGTACTATTATAGTTAGGGCTGTATGTATGAGTTAAAGCAAGCAAGCTTTGTTCGATAGCAAAAACTTCTTGCTTTGCTTAACAAACTTCGATATTGCGTTCAAAATTTAATGTTCTGTATGTTCTCGATAATAATGTGTAATACATATATACAGTACTTTTCGCTTTTCTATTAAATTCTTAAGAAACGTTTCCAGGTGACTAAATTACAGAACATTTTAATTAATTGAGAAATCGATTGTCATGGTATATTTGACATGTGATGCGGAAAATGTCGTGAGGAGAGTTTTGAGTATGAATGTCGGTCGGTGCAGCATGCTTTCTTCCATACTTCTTTATTAGTCGTCATCTCGATAGTCACCCCTTTCTTACCATATCATCTTTCACACAGTCCATCCATCGTTTCTTTGGTCTTCCCCAACTCTTATACACTAAGAGACATGAGATTTTTTTCTTTGACTGCCCGGTTGGTCTCGTGGTCGCAAGCGCGACTGCTGAGCCTGGGGTCCTGGGTTCGATTCCCAAGTCGAACAAAGTGTGTCGATCAAACTGGGTGTTTCCATTAGAAATTTCTTAGTAACAGCCCGGAGTTTGGAAGTTGGCGGTGTGATACCCCCGCGCCTTGGAAAGCACGTTAATCCGTTGGTCCTGTATCACGCACCGAAGGCTCTCCGTTGAGTTTGGCCGCCATTGCCGAAATACGGACTGCAGGACTATACTTTTATAGAACGTATGCTTGTCTTGAAACGTTAATAACTACTAATTTGACTCCCACGGAAGTACCAATTACCAATTTCCGAACCAATTGATGAACTATCAGCTGATCAAGATCGGAAGCAATTAGAGTAATTAACTGCATTGGTCATAATTCTTCAGTAATCATTACATCATTTCTTTGAATAGGTCCCAAAGTAGCGTAACAGATCCAAGCAACATAGATCCCTATTTGGCCCTCATTGGTCTTAAAAACGGTGAAGGAAAACATCGTATTGAAACCGGCTTGTCCTAGAACCAAAATTCATAAACATTTGACGTCTACCTACCCGCACTGGGTCCTCGTGGTGGATTACGGCTCACTCCCTCTCACAGAGAGGAGGGCTGTGTCTATGTTTAATTTCTTTTTTCAGTCAAAATTATTTTATGCTACATTATGCTTTGGCACACAAAAAGCTTCAAAGCCTTTTTTTAAATAACGACAGCGGCAAATCTTTCCAATTTTTAGCTATTTTATCATATATGACCGGAGCCATGCCATAAACACTTTACAAAAAATAAGCCTTATAAAAGCCTGTTTAAAAAATTTATACTATTTTGGTGCTATTTTTTGTTAGTGCAAAAACGTCCTGCTTAGAGGCAGAACTACATAAAATTTCTCTGAAATTCAAAATTCAAATGAGAAATTAAACGATAAAAACGTCTTGTGTTTCCTCATAATATTTTTTTCTTCTCCTTTTTGACTGAAAAAAAGCTCATATTGAAATGCCTAGATCATAATTATGTTTCAATCAATATAGACGAAATCTGTATGATACACAGTTGCGTTGTATGTGATTTGTATCTCTAATGTGAACAAACACGTGGACTCCTTAAATGGATACAAGCAGACCTTACTGTTATTAGTAATTAATTTGTCTAGACAATGTTGCACCTATAGTTAGCGCCACGAAGATGAGACTTGACACACCACGTGGTTTGACTTACGCAGTACACGATTTTAGGTCTCTAGCGGTATGAGGTCTGAACGCGGGACGGAACCGGACGTCATAGGGGCGGCGGAAAAAGCGATTTCTCTCTTTCAGTCGTCAGTAATTTGACTTTTGAAAGAAGAAGACAAAGCGTTGTGTAACTATACAAACGCTAAACAACGTTTATTAGTGAGGGGGTAAAACTATAACTACTCTAGTCTCATAAACGGAAGAACACACTGATCTGTGGAGAAAATGATAGCAAAGTGGATTAATTAATTGAATAGGATTATCTTGTTTTAGGTAAATTAAATTTATCTAACTAGGTAAATACGCAAATACTTGCGCCAGTGACATTAATAAAATTATAATATACCTATCAACTATTGAGCTAGATTATAATCAAACTAGACACGAATTTCATTATTCGTAGATCTATGACAGTCGATACGGATAGTCCGAAGCGTGAAAGCACGACAACCAGCCTTACCAAGGGGTATTTTGTTACCCGGTTAAAATACTGGTATTCCGCTGCATCAGGTTAGACTTTAAGCCGACCCCAACATAATTGAGGAAAGGCAAGGTAGATGACGACTAATTTGCATAACACTCGCAGTCAAATTCTCAAACGTGTTCTTAATAAATCTACTACATTTGCAGAGATGTATATTTTATACAGGGTGTCCCTGGAAGTATGGATCAAATCGAATAGGGCAAGGTCATTTCCAAACGTTTTAGCAAAAAAAAAAAAAACAAAAAAAAAGAAGAGAAATCGAATCGTTTAAAAAAAACTATCAGGGCTATCAATTTTTTTTTTTAGAAAGCCCTGATAGTATTTTTTTATGATCATTTTCTTTGCACTATGCGAAGTGATTGAAAAAAAAAAAAAAAAAATCGGTCATAACTTTTGAACCGTAAAAAATTCACTGACATCCTCAGGGTTAAAAAGTTTGGAAATGACCTTGCCCACGCCCCTATTCGATTTGCTCCATACTTCCAGGGACACCCTGCATATCTAACGGCTTCCTGTATTCATCTAAGGGCTTCAGCCCTTGACCCAAATTGAAGCGAGAGCTTCTCAAGGTGTAGGACGACTAACACAACGGCACAATAGCTTGTCAATACTGGTAACCTCTTCACAAGGTTATATTTACTCGTTGTATTAGCAACAACTAACCTAATCACAACAACTGCGTTTTAAGTAGTATTTCTGTATAGTATATTAATCACTAGCTGCGCCCCGCGGTTTCACCCGCATAAGTTTCGATCCCGTGGGAACATCGGGATAAAAACTATCCTTTGTCCTTTCCCGGGACTCAAACTATATCTATACCAAATTTCATCTAAATCGATTCAGTGCTTTAGGTGTGAAAAGGTATCATACAGACAGACAGACAGACAGAGTTACTTTCGAATTTATAATATTAGTATGGATAATCAGCCGATAACGTTCCCACTGGGACACAATCCACCTCTCTGTGAGAGGAAGAGGGCCGTAATCCACCACACGGGCCCAGTACGGGTTGGTAGATGTCACATAATATCTTCGAATTTTTGGTTCTAGGACATGCCGGTTTCCTCACAATGTTTTCTTTCGCCGTTTTGAGAGCAATAGTGACAATAGTGATGAAATAAATTACACAAAGTAAAAAGCCTGGGTTCGATCCCACGACCTTGAGTAAGTCAACGACGAGTAAGAGTGCCATCGTTAAGAAAAGAAGAAGAATCTGAGTCGATGGAACCACATGGCTCGTTTCCTTAGCGTTCCGTAGATTCTAAGCGTGTGACCGCAACTTTTGAGCCTGCATTGTAAAGTAACCGCTTTGGTTAAAGCTATTCGTAAGTTTGTTAGCGGGAAATACCACTCACTAAATCTTGATGAGTGATCAGTGAGTCATTCATATATTCAGTCGGTATGAAATTATTTCGGACATACTACCTTTTTTTTCGTGTTGAGTGTTAATCGTTTTTATCGAGCGTTCAATGTAATTAACGGCTTTAATTTTTAGGGCGTGTGAGTGCGGACCTTAGGACTTGGAAATAAGTTCTACACAGTAATTCAGTCAGAGGGTCTTGAGAGAAAGACAACAATATCTACTTAATTAAAATCTTAAATTCATTCATTCATTCATTCATTCACTGACAGACAACGCACAACCTAAACCGCTGGGTCTATAATAGAAGCATGAAATTTCGCACGAGTTTCTCTTATGGTGGTGGCTGATTGGTCGGTGGTGGTGGATGGTTGTTCAAGTCCCGGTTGAGTTACTTTTTTTTTTAATATTTATAAATTATTTAGGTCATATAAAAATAAATAATTCTATAAATATTTTTTTTATTTATTAAATATTTTAAATGAAATTAAAGTAAAATATTTAATAAATAAAAAAAATATTTTAAATAAATATTAAAAAAAAAAGTAACTCAACCGGGACTTGAACAACCATCCGGTCGCTCAGTAAGTAAGAGCGTTACCACTACGCCACGGAACCATTGCTGCAACCGGTAAAAAGGTTCCTTCTACTGAAATTTTTCAATAATAAAAACGAATGGCGTCTTGCCGCTTTATATATTTATTGAGGGGACCCTGCCCTACAATATATGTATATAAAAGTGATGGGAATCTGTGATTCCCAAGTTTGACACTCGTCTTGTAAGAAAAAAATCTGAAAATTCATCCCCTAAAGCGATAAAATAGGGACTGAAAGTTTGTATGGAAGTTCGTAATTTTTGCCGACGGGACATCCCATTGGGGGACACTGCTTTTATCTCTTCAGTGTCAGTTTAGGTACCCATTAAATGATCACAACGGGAAGATCATTGAACCAGGTCAATAGCTCAAAGTTACTTACAAATAAGCGTTAAACTGGATATTAAATTGCTAATACAAACTTAAGAGACAATACGCATGCATCTGGTGCCGTGCAGGGTGGGCAGAATTCCAAGGCGTCCTCAAATTACGACGGTACAGACGCACATCAACCTACTACAATCTGTCAAATTTATTTAATAGATTTTCAACTTTATCACCAAAGCATAAGGTTCAAAGTTGATTGGGAAAATTTGACAGTTTTGGGTAGGTTGATGTGCTGGCGTCTGTACATGGCGTCATGTGCAACAATAAAGTAAACAATGTATTAAACACAAAACAACGCTGTTATTTACATTGTTCTAATATTTATAGGTTTGATCTTCCTGACCGACAGACAATGCACAAATTACACGGCAGAAGATGAAAATATGAATATTTTAATATCACATATGAAAGAGACGGGCAGACATGAACTAAGAGAGGATTTTTCAGAACACCAGCCCTGAGGCAATAAGTTTGTGAACGATGACGCGAATAGCAGCTAGGTGTCAAGTTGACAATTGATTAGACACAATTATGACAGAATAGAATAATGTTTGATGTAATAGTTCGATGCCACCTTGCTGTATTTAAATTGACATTGGTCAATTCGCAACTGTCTATACCTGTACGGTCGAACAAGCTATTTGGTATACAGGCAAAAATATTCATCTTTCCACTACACTGCCAATATTTGGTTTTATTTTGTGCGTTATAACTTTTTCAGCTTATGGCATCCTTAATTAAATAGAGTGGTATAAAGGAATTGACTAACTCAGCACACCATTGGTTAAAAGTAGGTAATTGCAAGTTATAACAAATAGCTTGTTCGACCGTACCTGTGGATCAGGGTTGTTGCGAACATCAGCATCAGTATCCGCGGAACTTTAGCATCATTTTCAACATCAGCTTCAGCATCAGCATCCGCATTGATTGATGCTGATTATTTATTAATGCTGAAGTTCGAGTCGCTAGTCGTGACATGACCGCCGAGGGGGCGGGGCTTATAACACGTGCACGGAAATATCTAGACTATGTAGTGGTACTACATATTATGTACTACCACTAGATAATTAATTACTAACTAATTATTACTAAACTAGGTACTTAGTTTGATTCTATTTTTTATTAAAAGTCAGGTTAAAAGTCAAGGAAAACTGCGCAACTTTTAGGTATAATTTCATAATGGTCACTGCTTTTTTAAGAAAATAATTAAAATCAGCATCAGCGTCCGCTGATGTCAAATTGTCAATGTGATAACATCAGCATCAGCATCCGCTGATGTGAAAAAAATATGCATCAGCAACAACCCTGCTGTGAATCCATCATTAAAAATCTACATTCCATAAATTCTACTTCGATTTTGGTTCTAGTAAAAGTTATGAATATTTGTCTAATATAATATAACTGTGTGTGTTAATGTGTCTTCTATATTTTACTAGCTGCGCCCTGCGGTTTCACCCACGTAAATGTAAATGTTGATAAAAAGTAGCCTATATGTTAATCCAGGGTGTCAGCTACCTCCATACAAAATTTTATCAAAAATTGTTCCGCCGTTTGAGCGTGAAGAAGTAACAAACATATACAGTTTAGAACTTTCGCATTTATAATATTAGCGTGATTGCGTATCTTTCCATACTGCATTATCGTCTGTTTGTCGAATTCTTATGGCTTCATTTTTATTTCCATTTTCTTACTGTATCTCTACCGGCCATCATGCAGTGGCGTGCATTGCATATAGGCATATAAGCAGTGCCTACCTCGATATATCAACATAAGCCTGTCAATTACATTTTAGTGAGTGTGTCCCACAATTAAGAAACTCACTAAATTATCATAACCTAACAAAAAACAAAATCTTTATACAAACACGCGCGGCAGTAGGCAGTCGCCGGACGGCCTACTCGGCTCCCGTACTATTCGCACATTGTCATTGGTCTTTACTCGTTCAAGTTAATACGACAAAATTAAAAATACGTACGTCTCACTCATACCATGACGTTCGACCTTCGCAATTTATCACCCTTAAGTAGGCATGCCTACTCAAATAACCACACTTTTGACCTCACTTTTTTTTCTGATTAGTGACCGCGTTTGCCTAGACTAGACCCGGCCTATTGCCTACCTATTCTGAAAACCAATGCACGCCATTGCCATCATGGCAGCTTCCTTAGGGCGAAATCCACCAATGAAACTGACATCTGCAGCATATCTAACCCGCGTTAAACAGCTGTCAGTGTCATCATTGTTGTGAACTATTGACTCAGTGTCAATAGTCAGCAAATGTCAGCTCTTGAACGGGGTATTTGTGCCGACCACGTTCAGTTTCATTGATGAAATTCGTCCTTAGTCACATAATTTATTATAAAATCTACAATTTTCCCTTTCCTCTATAAATCAATGCAATAATCGACACTGTAGGTACATTATTATCGAGATCACGTGCTTTTTAAAGATCACGATCAAATATAATTGAAGGAAGGATATTCACTACATTGCCTTTGTTTTTTTCATTTCCCTTTAATTTACCTACTTCTGAGTAACTGTTACTTGCGCGCACGCAGTGTTATTGAATCGACTGTTAGGTTTTTATCTACTTGAAGAAATCACTTTTTAAACTGGGTATTACGTTGGATATTCATACGTACGCATTTATTGTTTAGTTTTAGTTATTTAGACTTTGACTTTAGTATCATTGCGTTTATACGATTGATGAAATGTTCTATCCAACAGCCCTAGTATTGTACAGTCGGAACAGCACTCTAATTGCGTAACATACCATCAATCACAATCCGAATGATTTTGGAATATGCTAAAAAAAAAAAACAAAACATTGCTACGTCAACAACGTAAATTTCGCAATGAATGTTGTTGAACTATCAAAATAAAATAATTAAGTAATAATAAGTTTAATGGATTTAAATAGGTATTCCTGACATTAAACAAAAAAAAATCCCGACTATTACTAAAACGCTAAAAAAATGCTCACTTTTTCAGCAGTCTAAAAATGCACTTCGTGGCAGTTGAAATTCAATCTCAGATTTGCTGCCACCTGTTGGTGGCAGCATCTTACTGCTTGAAAACTGTACTTGTCTTGAGCCACAGTTATAAGATAACACCGTTATTTTTAGTCATTTATATTCATCACAAATAAACTAATGAGTGGTGATCGATGCTAATTATGTTAAATATGTCATTACAAACAAAACACGTATGTCTATAGTCGTTGAATAAATACGTTTGTTCTTATGTAGATTAGAGTATAATAGGGTACTTAAGTTGCTATAATTATCATTTATAAAACGATCGCAGGCCTTATCTGCCATATCGCATAAGAATTGGGCGAAGGGAGCAGATCGGGTTCCGAACCATAAGAACGACACGGTTTACACAATGGTGACACAATTTAGTCCGATCCAGGCTGTCCTTTGCTACCATCCTCCAGCGACGCCCTAAGCCGGACCCCACTGGGGGTGGCTGGAGGCCTTAACCCTTTTACCGATGACGGCAATATACGTGCCACCATCTAATAGGCATATTAATTCAAGCTTAATTTTGGTAAACCATACCCCAAATTTTATTTTGGCGTTACACTTGGATCCTTCTGCTGGTAAAAGGGTTAATTTATTGAGGTACGCACAGGCAAGACCAGTTAAGCAGCCGAAAACCTCCTGGGTTGACCTGCGAGATGCCATTTATAAAAAAAAATAAAGAAATAGGGTGATAATGAGCGGTCTTATCACTAAAATCGATCTTTTAAAGACGAACTTTTGGATGGATTGAAAGGGAGAAAAAAGTAGGGAGAATACTGCAGGCAGTCTGGCTTATAAGACACATTAGGCTGATAGTGGCAACTGGCCAGCCAAGTCCCGACGTCAAAACATTTCCTTAAGGTCGAAACCGCATCGATATTTAAACAAACAATATAATCACAATGAGATCATTACTCATAAGTCTTCCAATATTTTCCTTACTCTAATGTAAATACCTTTGTATCTAATTTACTAAAGCGAGATGATAATACCTACAGGGAAATATGATGATCATAAGGAAATACATGCAAAGGAAAATAAGATTACCTGCCTCACCACAGAAAACCCCGAATGAATTGCGTGGTTCTTACAAAAAGATGCCTAGATACTTACCTCAAATATGAATCTGCCTAGCTTTCACCATCTATGTTGGGGTCGGCTTCCAGTCTAACCGGATGCAGCTGAATACCTGTATTTTACATGGAGTGACTGCCTATCTGACCTTCACAACAAAGTAACACAATAACTTCCAACCTAAGTATCGTCAATCTTATTAAAGTTACCGTTATCGATTTTAAATACATATCTAAATTTCTACATTTATATCTGCAATTTATAATATGGTCTATAATATAATAAAAGAGTATTCTATATTATTCTATTCCTATACATATTGAAGGTGTAATTATAATTATTTCTTTTTATTAAAGCTGGACTTTACTAAAGTGTTTTTTATATATTTATAGGCCGACCGCTTAACTGAGTCGTTACCTGAGGTAGCAGCGCGGTGCGGAAGGGCTGTGGTGACGTGATGCGAAAGCTCAGTGACTCGACAACTTGTGACAAATATCACCCCTCCCGCACCGCGCAGCTACCTCAGGCAACGTCTCATTAAGCGGTCGGCATATAGTGTTAAATATCCTACGGTGGTACGGTACGGAGTCCCTTCTGCTAGTCCGACTCGCACTCGGCCACTTTTTTTACCTTGCCTTATCAAAATATATCACTTATGAACTCAACATATTGGTTAACCCCTATCCAATTAATCCAATGTTTTTATTCGAAAGATATTAACTTTAATATAAAATAAACGACTGCCATACGTCATCATTTTTACACATAAACATAGAAATGATCCACATAACAAGTAATTAATTATCATAAACGAATACTTACCTAATCTTAATTATTCCAATGACATTGGTCTCTGCAAATATTTAGTTGTGATTGGTTAAACTGCGTTCAACATGACGCCTGCGCTTGCGTATAGAATCTCAAGAGCTGCACAATTTGACGTTTGGCATCTTAGGACTATCTAAATAGCTCCAATAGGACTTTTATGAGGAATCGTTCGCTAACAACTGTGTCATCTACCAACCCGCACTGGGCCAGCATGGTGGATTACGGCCCACTCCATCTCACAGAGAGGAGGCTTGTGTCCCAGCAGTGGGACCTTTATGGGCTGATTATTATTTTAGAACTATTGTCTATTATTAGTGCGAACCATTAGACAAACGAACATTCATAAAGGATTATCGGAAGGAAGGAAAATGGTAACCACAAAACTATATTGATACTAGCAAAAACAAAAAAAACCTTTAGACAGTTCCATGAATAAAACAAGCTTAAAACCACTTGCAAATCACGACGGAGACGTCGAGTTAAAAAATAAACAACGATCGATTCGTGGAACATGCGTCCAAAGAATTTGAGTACCTATGCTTTACTGGGGATTTTGACCTTAGCATAATATTGACTTAGCCAAACGGTCATACACGCCTACAATTTTTGTTTTTTATCGGAAAATTGTATATTCCTTGATTCCGCATCTTATAATCAGTAAGTACTCGGCATATTCTGTAAAAATCTCACTGAGGTGAATTGAGCTGTCATTCTCTGAAGCATTCCACGGACAATGAGAGAGCGGGAAGTAAGAATGCATCTGTGTCTGCGCACACACTTGTGCACTGTAATATCCTACGCCGAAGCCTGAAGGCCAATTCTCGTAATTTAAAACGTTCAAAATCTAGTCGCAGTCTCATCTCGGCGACAAACAAATGTCAAAAAGTAGGGTAATTAGTGGTATCTTTGACAGATTGAGACTGAGATCAGACTGTGAATGTTCTTAAAATTACGAGAATTGCCCCTCTGGTCTCCGCTGACATTGATCGCCATGGCCAAAATTCCGCCTGGGACCCTTTAAATATATTAAGTAGTTCAGAAAATATATTAAACTAAACAGGATACATTATTAACCAGTGCGCAAACTGTAACCCATGAATTCATCATAATGGTTCTAGACATTAGCGCAGAAATTTTGCGCCAGTTATTAAAAAAAAACCGAGTGTGCTATGACCACACGACTGAAGTGAAACTTCGCTATGAGAGGAAGAGAGAAAGAAAATGAGCGCGCGCACTGCTTTCTCTTGCTTATATCCCCCACTCAACTCCCGTTCGCCTCGCCCGATCACACTTTTCGTAACGCTTACGTCACGCGTTCGCCAGCTTACTCCCCAAGTCAAGCGTGCGTAAAGAATTTGCACTTAAAAAAAAATTAGTTATTCCATACATTTTGATCGAGTAGACCGGTATTGCACTTTTCTATGAAACAGCGGATTTTTATTTTTGATAACAGACGAAAATTTTCTCTAGAATCATACGCTGAATTCATGGTTACAGGTTTAAAACATGATCCTGTATAAAACAGTCTACATTGATACAATCAGTCCACCAACCACTTAATATCCGCACACTCACTGCTACCACCAACTGCCATCCAATTACCACCACCATCAGCAGTGACAATAACCGTCAGATAACATCTCAGATGGTCAGATAGTGTTGTAATCACCGAGGGGACGGTTGTAACAGTTGTAATTGACACGCGAGCACTATACTGTGGTTTTTAATTGTTGGTTCATATGTGTGGACATGTGACTGAGGAGGGTACAGGGTGAATCTATATCTTTACTAATAATACAACTGATGAATTTGTTTGTTTGAACGTGCTGACCTCTGGAACTGCCAGTCGGATTTGAAGAACTTTGCATTTGATAGCCCAACTTTTGAGGAAGGCTATAGGCTATTTAACATCACTGTGCCACTGTCTTTCCAACCCACCCCGTCGTATCGCTTCACCTGCCCGCGCTATCACTTCGTTTTCGCTTAGCTTTCTTCCTGATTTTTTTTTTGCTCGGTTCCTAAAGGTCACAGCGTGTTATTAAATAGCCTATAGCCTTCCTCAAGAATTGGGCTATCAAAATGCAAAAAATATTTTTTCAAATTCGACTAGTAGTTCCGGAGATTACCTCTTAGATACAAAGAAACAAATTTTACCTCTATTATAAAGAGGTGTTTGTTTGTTTACTAGTAGATATGTAGATATAGATTTTACAACATTTTTTGTTTCATATGCGAAATCGTATCTAAGTACAGCCTGTATGATATAAATGGTGATTTTACTTTGTAACTAGCTGTGGAGAAACACGTGCTACGCACAGTGAGTAAATTAAGATGATACGGGGATGTTCGCTATTATCTGATAAGGTTGGACATTAAGGGTCTTACTATAAAAACTTAAACACTTGTTGAACGTGTGTCTAATGTCAGTGTTACGTCAAAGTCCATATAATTATGTCGTGTTTAAAAGGTGTTTAGCTTAAACAACTGACAAACGCTGTTTTGATCTCAGTCTCAATATGTCAAAAATACATCTAATTTCCCTACGATTTTGACGTTTTTGACATTGATTGTCGCTAAGATGAGATTGCGACTTGAATTTGAACGTTTCTTAAGGTGAATGCGTAGTTGTAGCCCGCGAAATTCAATTTTTCTTACGTTTTTTGCAATTTTCAGGTCAGTGTCAGGTTGTATCTTGATGAAAATTTGATTCGCGACTATAACAGGTACGTATTCACAGAATTATAATCATCAGAATCATTAATACATCTGTTTAAGTTAGATTTCTACCACCAACACTTTTCCATACGAGATTTGTTCTTAACGGTAGAAATCTAACTTAGAAAGATGTATTAATGATTCTAATTATTATAATTCTGTAAATACGTACCTGTTATTGTCGCGAATCATATTTTGATCAAGATACAACCTGACACTGACCTGAAAATTGCAAAAAACGTAAGAAAAATTGAATTTCGCGGGCTACAACTACCCATTCGCCTTAAGTAGGTACTTACGGGAATTGGCCTTCTGACCATAAATAGCAAATAACTAGAAAATAAAACTAATTCAATCTAACGATGTTCTAGAGTTATGTGTAGCAGGCGTTTAAACGCTGTCCGCCTTACCTTAAAAATAAGTATATCAATCATTTATCACAACCAACCTAATAGTAAAAGACTAAAGAGTAACCATAGGCGACATCTCTTGCCAAACCATTAAACTAATCCTATCCTCGCTGCGCATGCGCATCAATACTATAGCGCCATCTACCGTTACATACATTAAGTTCACATAATCTTCACAGATGGCGCTATACAAACACGCCTACAGTCATCAATAGATGGCGTTGTACTCCGAAAGTGAATAAGCTCTTCTGGCTCTTCTAAAATAGATTTTAACTCTATCGATCGCCGTCCAAAATATAGTCATAGTGGCATGCAAGATTTAATCATTACTGAATAAATGACTTACCTCCGCCCAAAAGCAGACGATGAGGGATGATCCCGACATTAGTAGCGGGTAGTAAGCAGACAGCAGGCTCGTCGCCCATCCCTCTTGGAACGCCGACTGGAAGGACACAAACAAGGTGATAAAAACAAAACTAACTGTAATGATGCTTATTCGATAACAGTAAAATGTGATAACTCGATCGAATTAATCGGATTATTCGTTTATCGATAGTTTCCTAGTTCTCAATCTCATTGTTTTTAAAACAACATTATTTTACACACTAATAAACAACAACACTACTACGACATCATGTACAACATTAACACTTTCACAACAAAGTTTTGAAGCCTACCTATCCATATGCATAAGAGCACCTTGTGCGATGGCCGTTTTGCGTGGATGTGACGCATGTTTTCCCCCAACTTGTATTTTTTTTTTGTGTTCTTTTTATGCGTCATTTTTGCCGCAAATCAAAGTATTTTCTTTCTTCCTTTCTTTCTTTTTACCTTTACATGTTCTTTCAGCACAGTGTATTGAAGCATTTTACGGTGCTTACGACGCTATGATGGATTTGACAATCAGAGTTGCCCTTCAACTTCCTTACTGTTGCAGTTTCAGCCGTCAAGTAAGTCTAAGCCTCGGGTTTCCTTAGATGCCATCATAATATGGCCGCACAATTACGTATTCCAAACTAGCTTTTTCCCGCGGCTTGGCCCGCATGGATATCGGAAAATATCCCACAGGAACGTGCTACCGGGATTAAAAGTAACCCTATGTATTAGTCCAGCACCCTAATTGCGTAACACACAATTAATCACAATCTGAATCATTTTGAAGTATGTTTGCGAATACATTGCTTCATATGTTCGAAAAATTTGTTTGCCCAACAACGTAAATAACGCAATGAATATTGTTGAACTGTCAAAATGAAAGCCATTCCTACTGATAGTGTGTTACGCAATTACCCCGCAGGTTATAAACTATCTGTGTGCCAAATTTCATCCAAATAAATCTCTTCAGCCGTTTTTGCACCAATCCGGAACACAATTATTCCGCATCAGACTCGTTCCCAGACCTCGTAGCAATGCCTTTTATATCAAAAATATTTACCCCCTTAATATACGATGTATAGCGTCCATATAGTTAGTTACACAACGCTTTGTCTTCTTTCGAAAGTCAAATTACTGACGACTGAGAGAGAGAAATCGGTATGTAACTATTCATTTTAATGTAATAGGGTTATTCGTAAGGGGGTAAATGTACAGTTACTATTTTATTATACGTATAAAATAATAATTAATAATTAATTGTATTAGGATAAACGCGTATTTCCCTTTCCGTGTTCAACTGGCGACATCGGTCTCGCGAAATCAACACGCTTTTGTTTTACTACGGAATTCTACGATCCCGTGTTCAATTCGCGTCAACTGAGCACGCTTTTGCGATCAAGCAACGTTAAAAGAAGTTTTACAAAATAGTGTGCAATTGAATTGAACACGGTTTTTTAACCTGTGATATACCTACCACTCAATAGGCATAAAACCTATTTAGTCTAATATGATAAACACTTTTTTTTTTCATCCTATGTCATCCTATGTCGACGGAGCCCCGCTTCGCGGGGCCCCTATTTCTGTGTAAAGGGTTTAAAGTAACCTAACCAAACCGAACCTCGGGGTGCCCTTCGCTTGCCCTTGCATCCTATGGCGTTAAACCTTACCCAGCGCCACTTGATCACAAAGGCGTGCTCAGTTGACGCGAATTGAACACGGACTCGTAGGATTCCGTAGTAAAACAAAAGCGTGTGGATTTCGCGAGACCGATGTCGCCAGTTGAACACGGAAAGGGAAATACGCAGGATAAACAGTGTAACAATTGTAGATAGGCCAATAAATAAATTTTCTCTTCAAAAAAAAATTAGACAAGCTTAGAAACTATTGACATTACTTTGTGAGAGACTGGTGTCTGCGCTAGAAATACCTGCATAGCAGATATGGCACTGATCTCTCAAAAAACCTAAGCTATCCATACTAATATTATAAATTCGAAAGTAACTCTGTCTGTCGGTATGTTACCTCTTCACACCTAAACCACTGAACCGATTTAGATGAAACTTGGTATAGATATAGTTTGAGTCCCGGGAAAGGACATGGGACAGTTTTTATCCCGATATTCCCACGGGATCGAAACTTATGCGGGTGAAACCGCGGGGCGCAGCTAGTAGGTTCTATTTCCAGTCCCAATATTTCAGTTGCAGTTGGCAGCCCAAGACACAAGAAGCAACCTCCACCCAACCAAAGATGTTTCACTATCACTCACACTCACCGGCGAAACGAAGTAGGCTCCCCTTATCAGCGAAGCCAGGAACGCGACCAAGTACAGCATCTTCTGTGTGGTGACCTTGCAGGCGCGGAGGAAGGTCGGTGCCTTCAGACGACGGTACTCCATCACCACGCATATTGTGAGCTGGACCGCGCAGACGAAGGCTACGAGAAGAAACACACCGCCTATGCCTGGAAAGAAAGAGGGTATTTATTTATTTAGGATGTCCAACAACAGATATCAACCATACATGACACATAAATAAAGGGCAACATCCTACACTACTAGCCTACTAGCTTCTGCCCGCGGCCATTTGACGATTCCTAGGTTAGGCAAAGTTTTATTGGGTTTTCCATTAGGAATTTCTTAGTAAAAGCCCGGAGTTTGGAAGTTGGCGGTTTAATACCGCCCGGTGCTTCGTGCCTAGTGCCTCGGAAAGCACGTAAAGCCGTTGGTCCTGCGCCTGATCTCTCCCCGGTCGTGTTGGATTGCCGTTCCGTCGGACTGTGAGAGTAAAAGAACAGAGAGTGCACTTGTGTTTGCGCACACACTTATGCACTATAATATCTCCTGCGCACTTGGCTAATGAGCTCCGTTGAGATTGCCACCGTGGTCGAAATCAGTAAGGAAAATATTAAGTACTAGCTTCTGCCCGCGACTTCGTCGTGGACGCTTGTTCCACCCCGTCGCATAGTATCCCCTGCCCGTGCTAATAGTTCTTGTCGCTTCTTTCGGATTTTTTTTTTCTTTTTGCTCGGCTCTTAAGGATTATAGCGTAATGTTAAATAGCCTATTCGTGCCTTTCTCGAGAATTGGGCTATCAAATGCAAAAAGGATTTTTCAAATCCGACTGGTAGTTCCAGAGATTAGCGCGTTCAAACAAACAAATGCAGTCCCCACGACCGCTATCAACATTACAGTATCAGCGTAGTACGCTGGCAACAAAAGTAATTGAATGATACTTACAGGCATGATAAGGCATGTTAGGTCCAGCACACTCGTCTCCTGCGTAACGGATCTCGCACAAGCACGTGCCATTCATGCAGTCCCCACGGCCGCTGCAGTCAAGTGCGCAGCCGGCGCCGCGAACAGCCGCCGACATCACTGCGTCTGCGTAGTACGCTAGCAGCGAACGCATCTTATGGTGAGCGACGGTCACCGTCGCATAGAGGTACTGGAATAAAAGAGAAAGATTCGGTTAGTATAAGAAGTTACTTAGATCTGTTGATGTGAAACAGGGAACAGGGTATCATTCGTAATTATTAGTGTTTAAGTAATAAATTATATATAACATAAGTAACAATAAATGAACTAACTTTGTCACTATTTTTAAAACTTATTTTAGATATTTAGAATACTCATAATATTACCTAGGTACAGAGTGAGGTGAAAATCCCACACTCCCCGACCTCCCTCCCCGGAGGTCGGGTGCCTTTTGAAGGTATCCCCCGGACAAAAAATAAAATAAAAAAGGTACAGATCGAGCTCTTCTCGATCTATACCTTTGTTTTTTATTGGTAAGTGAAAGAAAAATTACTAAATTAGATCTCATGATGTGGAACAAGATCAAAATCAAAATATTTTATTTCACATAAACCTTATGTGATGAACTGATGACCTACATGGGAACTTATGAAACGTGAGAAGCTAGATGCACGGTTAGAATTGGTCATTTCCGATGGAGAAGAGCCGGCTAGAAACTCCACGATTACTTACTCTTTTAAAAATAATTGCCTTTTACAGTGTTTTTAAATGACGTGATAATAGGTATGGGTAGTTAATAAAAATAGAAAATGATCTACAAATCTACAGTCTACAAGGCCTACAACGTCCTTACATTCAGAAAATATAATAGACTATCAAAACGATAAAATATAAAAACCTATTAAAACCAAATGATATGATTGTCATTACAACCAGTAGAGTTGAAATTAGAAGGAAACTGCACCCTAATATTGCATAACACACCATCATTCACAAACTGAATCATTTTGACGGATATTGCTAATCTATTGCTTCATTGTTCGAAAAATGTGTCTGCTCAACAACCTAAATAACGCAATGAATATTGTTGAACTGCCAAAATGAAAGCCATTCCTACTGATAATGTGTTACGCCATTACCCCGCAGATTATCATCACCAGCTAGGACTGTTTAATTGCTATGCAGCTCGCGTATAAATATTACATAGTCAGAATATGTATGAACATAAGTTTGTAAAGGATACTTCTTTCAATATACATAATTTATAACAATGGAACTTTTGTTCGAGATATTTTCATAATATGCTTGGTGAGTTGATTGATATGATAAGCTTGGGTGTAAATAAGCAGGCAGGACATAGCATACATCATCACAATCTCAGTCAAAATACATACACTTCTTGTCTTGACATAACATAACATCACATAACGCCTGTAACCCTTGAAGGGTTAAGTATAGTTATATCTACCCCCTTCCTAATAAACGTATTATATCAGATGAATGGTTACACACCGATTTCTCTCTTTCTGTCGTCAGCAATTTGAATATCGAAAGAAGAAGACAAAGCGTTTTGTAACTATACAGACGCTATACAACGTTTATTAGTAAGAGGGCTATAGTACACCCACATTTCGCCAGCTGTTATGTTTAAGGCCCATGTTGCCACGAACCGGGCACACAAATTCAGACTCCAGGCTACTACTGGGTTGTTCCTGGTGGCAAAACCCAACAACACTTTGCCAAGCCTGGGAATCGCACCTCATGTTCAGAACTTGCGTACACTAGAGCAACGAGGCAGAAAAAAATACATAATACTTCTGGTCATTTCTACCCTAATTATATATTCTGTGCTAAGAGGGATCTTTTAAAGACAACCGTTTTTTGTTTTTGCTGGAAAATTATTAAATAACTTTTCCCTCTCTGGGCGGAGCGGGAGGGCATGTCAGACTTTTACTGACTAAAACCCAACCGTGTTCCTTCAGTTGCTGCCTGTGGCTGTCCACGGTAACTCTTTCGAACAACCCGCGAAACGTAAGTAGTATCAAACCCATAAGCTGGCGTCGTATTCTATTGAATTTCCGTACTACGCAAGGCCAGGTCAAGGGCAGAGGGTTACCACCAAGTCCACCAACATGCAGTCGACTATACAGTACTTGACCGTCATTCGAGAACTCTTCATCCCTGTCGGGAATTCGTTTTTACGAGGAACGTTCCCCAGTCGCCCTTTGTTACACACACACACACGTGAAAAAAGGGTGAGTTTCCCGGGAAACTGATAACATAGTAAACACGAAAAGGGCTCCAAGTACATAATATGACCGTGAAGTTATCGATTTCTTGTTTTCGCCATTCCCTTCCGCAGTATCAGATAAAAACCGTTCCGTGCTATTCACAATCTGTGTGAATTATGATAAGTATAAATATTATGATGTTGAACACATTGTAGGTCGATTGGTAGAGATTTGTGGGGATAAACAAAACAACAGTTGTTATGTTTTCATATGTAGCATAATCAACGTATAATGTTCCCACTGCTGGGACAGGGGCCTCCTCTCGGTGAGAGGGAGTGGGCCGTAATCCACCACGCGGGCCCAGTGCGGGTTGGCAGATGTTACATGTCTTCGAATTTTTGTTTCTAGGACATGCCGGTTTCCTCATGTTTGCATTCATCGTTTTGAGAGAAGTGGTGATGAAATAATTTACACAAATTAAAGTGCCTGCTTGGGTTCGAACCCAAGATCGTAAGTCGCGGCGGTTACGACAGGCCACCACTGCTCTTTATTTTACATATGCTTCAAAATGAAATTTTCTACAATTATCATACTTCTGGGTCTGTCCTAGTCCCCAGAGCAGAGTGACAACTTTAGCCCCAAAATAATCTATAAAGATCGTCATGAATTCATGATATTCGTCACGATATAATTGTTTCATAAGGACTACCTGGGCTCTAAGCGCCTCTGAATCCGATTTGCCACTGATACTGTCAAATTAACCAATATTAATAAAGTCTATTTCTTCTTCGAAAAAACCAATTCAAATGGACCATTCGCGCTTTTGAGCATAATGGACATAATCATAAAAAATAATGTTATGGCCTGTCAGGTTTCCCAACATTATTTACTACCGACCAATCGTCATAAAGACCAATACCTTTCCAACTGTAGGTACTTCAAACTACGCACATGCACACTCTGACATAAGATCGAGATCGTGACGTACCACATCTGCGCCTGCGCTTACGTAACACCCACGTGTTGGGACCGAGGTCGTTGCACTGCTGCGCCTCTAAAATTATACGCGGCCTTACAACAAGATGAAAAGTGCGTCCAACTGTGTTGTGCTTGTGCACAAAAAATACCACAACACACAAAATCACAATTAAATGATAACAAATTACATTAATATAATATAAAAATAACTGTACACCGCGAAATTCAAATTTTCTTACGTTTTTTGCAATTTGCAGGTCAGTATCAGGTTGTATCTTGATCAAAATACGACTCGCGAGTATATTAGATATGTATTTAGATTTACAGAATTAGTCATTAAGTGCTTACAGGAATAATCGTCGGTTGGTGCCGCATTTCATTAAAATTTCCTAAGGAGCCTTTGTTAGTTAGCTTCGGCCCCTCGTACGCCTTCTAAAGGACCGGGACCCCATGGTCCCGAGATGTATACAACATTATTTTTAGTATATGCGAAACCCGAAACACGTGTCTAGTATTTTTATGTAAAGAATCTATGTACAAAATTTCAAAACTGTATCATGAATAATCACCAAGTTATAAGCTTGTTATGTTACCTGTTTGTCCGTCCAAAAACATGGTCTCCGCCACCGCGTGCCGTTAGGTACGGCGCGGCGATTGTATTGTAATTAACTGGTGATAACATTTTCCATCACACTTGCAGGCTTTGGACTGTCGTAATGGTCAAGTGTAGGTAGTTATTATAATGTACTTTATTCGTAAATAAATGCAGCCGTAAGCTACGAATAAGTAATTACTTATCTATTCGTAAGCCGTAAGTGATACAATGTAGTCAATGCGATTTGTTCAAAGTGGATGAAAAGTGTTAAACATCGCATTACTTAACCACAGCAGGCTGTAGGTACAAATAATAACTTTCTACAATTAACCATCTTGGCGTGTTTAAAAATGTTAATCATCACGGCAAAGCATTGTGTTCCACGATACTCTGATTGCTCCTCGTACCGCCGCGCTGCCAGGGATACGTTATCACTGTTATCGTTGTTTCTGTGTACTGGACGTTTGTGTATGAGAAAATCCACGTCCAGTCCAGTTACACGACACTTTTTACATACGATAGGTAAGTACACGATCAACCGAAACAACTCGGCGGCCGCGCGCTCGCGATTATGCAGTTGGACCCACGCGACACGTGCGCGCCAACCAGTGGTACCCGGGTGACTGAGGTTGCTGCACCCCCGCCCCGGTCGCCCCGCTCGCTGTGCGCCGGCGCCGCGCCATTGTGCGCGTATGGTAGATAACTACCTACTTAGTCGCTCCTCGGGGCACAGTATAATATACTCGGGGTGTCCAACTATTAACCTTTTTTAAATATTTTTGGGCCAAAATATAACATGGGGTAAAAATTATTGGAATCGATTCAGTTACTTATTCTGAACAAACTATATTCAGGTTTCGCATATACTAAAAATAATGTTGTATAAAAACTTAACTTTAATTTTATGTTTTATTTTGTTTTTATTTTTAAATGTTATATTCAATATATTATTTATAATACATATTTTTAATATCTAATCTTTTTCTAATATTATAAACGCGAAAATTTGTGAGGATGGATGGATGTATGGATTAGGGCTTTCAATCCGGAGTTCCGGAGTTTCGTAACTCCGGAGTTTCGGAGCGATTTTAAGCATTTTTTAAATCCGGAGTTTAATTAGAAAACCGGAGTTGAAACCGGTTTTCAAAAATCATGTAAACATTATTTACAAAACGACGAAAAACGCATTTAATTCTTGAGCGTACGTAACCCGTTGTTTGATTCCTTCTTAAGTCCTTAGCACAACACTTCGGTATTATTCGGTAGTGCTCGGCTTGCGTCAGCCCGATATTTTTTTTCATCAGAAGAAGATGATACTTTTAGAAAACCAAATAATGAACAGATATCTGAGACAATTGAGGAGCAATCATTCAATTAGTGTTTTGTCCATAAATTAACGAAATACAACTGAGTATGGAGAAATCATAATAACAGTTATTATGATTTCTCCATACTCAGTTGTATTTCGTTAATTTATGGACAAAACACTAATTGAATGATTGCTCCTCAATTGTTCACGTTTTGAAAAGATTGAAATACCGCGTAAACTTGCCATCTACATCATCAACACAATAATTACCAATGGAAACGTATGAACCAGAGTTGCACCTAAGTGTTGCAGAGCAACTGGAGCAGGAGTTAAGCAAATTAAAAAATAAAAAACAAAGCACCCCATCTGCTAATTTGGATCTGGATGGATTCGTAAGAGTAGAAAAAGCAATTTATGACAATGGCGGATGCAGAGGAAAATACCTTTCAGAAGCGTACCACTCTGCTGTGTGTCTTGCCGACGAGCGTGAAGTCAGAACGAGCAATCTCGGCAGCAGGCTTTTTCTGCACGAAGCTTAGAAGTTCTCTTTCCGACTCATCTTTAAATGCCTTATCGTTTCTCAAAACGTATTATCAAGAACTTCGATCTCAAAAAAAGTAGATTTTATAGGTACCTATAAGTTCTTCTTTATTATTATATTGTAACTTGCCAAACAAATGTTTGTTTTTTTATGATTGTTGATTGTTTTAATATTTTATAATGCGTATTAGTTGTCTATTAGGTATAACTTCTGTCTGTCAGACAGTAAATTTTTAAATAAAAACACTGATTCCTTTGCAAATAAAACTTCTATTGATTAAAATAAAGGGCCTTTTTATTAATTTCTAAAAAAGCTGTCAACTCCGGAGCCAACTCCGGAGTTCCGGATTTGATTACTCAACATCGGAACTAGCTCCGGAGTTGATAACTATCCGAGTTTGAATGCCCTAGTATGGATGTCTGTTACTCTTTCACGCAAAAATTACTGAACGGACTTGATGCAACTTTGCACTATACAATATAGCTTCTACAACAGAATAACACATAGGATACTTTTTATCCCGATATTGGCACTGGATCGACACTTATGCGGGTGAAACCGCGAGGCGGTGCTAGTTTAAACATAATTTTGATGCGAAAACCACAAACGAATTAGTTACCCAGAAACGTGCCTACCCAACACAATATTTACATAAACTCCGTTATTAATAGGAAGTGCGACTACTATAAATAATATTACAGAAGTACTTGGTTTAACAAATTGCTGCTATGAGTACCATGCATGACTCATCATCATCCTTGAAGTGCCCCTTGTTTGAAGGCCAGAGTTTGTAGGAATGTGTAGTACGGAAGCCGTAAGGCTTTTGCCACGTACGAGACCTATTAAGAATGGATATGAAATATGGAAGGAAGTACTCATAAAAGAATGGAATGCATCTTAGACGATCTCTGTGGTAATTTCAGTTTTTTTTTTTTGTCAGATAAAAGTAGAACAGCGCTTGAAAAGCAATTCGATGGATCTTAGAAGTCCTGAGTGTCATTTCAGGTCCATACACCATACATGATAGATGTATTCAATTATCTCCAAAAGTATCAATGGAACATAATTATTATACTTAATGCTAAATACTTTTCCCGGAAATATCGGGAGATCCAAAATAAAAAACAAAACATTGTAAATATGCCAAGTGCTAGGTAGGAATAACTTTGAAGACTTGACGGCAAAAAATTGACTGCAAAACCTGCACAGGTTGATATTAATAACATGTTTACTTACACAGTTGGTACTGTTATATCAAAGTGCATCAAAGTTATGTCATGGAGATGACGTAACGTCTCATATTGTTATGGTGTTTATGCAACTACGACGAACGGTGCTATCGACTCCCTGTACAAGGTGGAGAAAACAATACGACAATAAATTAAATGCCAGACAACTAGTGCCTGACATTATATCTAATGACGTTCCCGGGCTGTATAAGAAAATTCAATCAAATATGTCCAATAGTTTAATCACTATAGCTAGTCAACGAAATCCTTGGTCGGCCGTCAGTACTATTTAGTTTTATTTCGATGTTAGGATTTATTTGATAGTTCTAAATTACGCTGAGTATTGGCAGTGTCATTTATGTATTGTCGCTCCACATTGTATCCATAGTAACATTATAAATGCGAAAGTGTGTCTGTCTGTCTGTTTGTTACCCATCACGCTTAAACCGCTGAACCGATTTAGATGAAATTTGGTATAGAGATAATTTGAGTCCCGGGAAAGGACATATGATAGTTTTTATCCCGATATTCCCACGGGATCGAGACTTATGCGGGTGAAACCGCGGGGCGCTGCTAGTAAACCATATCTCCACATACGTGCATACTGTGTACACAGATCAAAAGGCCAATTCTCGTAATTTAAAACGTTCAAAACTAGTCGCAGTCTCATCTCAGCGACAAACAAATGTCAAAAATGTAGGGAAATATAGAGATATTTTTGACAGAGTGAGACTGAGATCAGACTGTGAACGTTCTTAAAATGACACGAATTACCCCTCTGCTCTGATCTGTGCGTGTGTATGATTTCCTTCACCTTTCAATACGTAGGTGCGAAACAATGATGTAAAAATATACTTGGTTAAAAATATACTGCCAAGCCACTTCCTGTTGGTGTCTTGAAATATACCAAAGGTTTGGTTGCCAAAGTACGAAACCACACTAGGCCCGCGTGGTGGACGACGGGCCGTTCCCACACACGGTGATGAGGCCCGATGCCTTGCAGCGGAAATATTATTGGTAATAAAGAAAGAGAGAAGGAAAATGTGTTTTATTTGAATTAATACAAATAAAACAAAAAAAAAAAAAAACTTTAATTAAGCAGATTATGTTGGCAGCAATGTAACTTTTATCTTAGGAAATAGAGACGTCTTCTGCATATAAATGTTGGTGCAACTTGATAACAAACTTAAAATGACACAACCTTCCTTTAGTAGGAAGTGGAGTAGATTGTTACAATGGTGACCGTGAGAGGTCATATTGAGAGCGGGAAAACAAATGACAAGGTGGGTGGATGGCATTATTAAACTTGTAACTTGTTGTATAAAAACACGGGAAAATGGCGTATGAGGCTTATGGGCCAACAGCAGTGGGTTCAAAAATTATATCGATAATGATGAACCCATCATTATACATGGTTGATGAAAGATCAAACGTTACTGGTGGAAAAATATGCCAAATATTGAAATTAGGTTTCGTTCTTTCAAACCTGATTTTACTCAGACTTCTTGAAGAGCTCACTGAATATTTCTAAAAAATACAAAAATAGGTTCACTGAAATACAGGGTCTCGTTATTAAAATAGATGGACAAATTTTAACACAGCGCTCAGTACGTCTTACCAAAGATACCAAGCAAAAAAACACACTGAAAAGTGATTTTATTTTGCCCTAAAACAATAAATTGCCGGCACATTAGTGTATTTTCGTTAGCCGATTATTTTTCTTGTATCTAATACGATTTTCTTATATATATATTTTTTACCATCGTCCTTATTTTGGTGGTCTGAATAATTTCTAAAAGTTTGTCCACCTATTTTAAAGGGACCTTAAAGAACCGCCATTTTGTTACAAAATAATCGCACAATATACAAAGTCATTCATTGTTCAGTTACTATGGCTCTATCAGGAATTCAGGAAGTTGGTAGGTATTGCCGATAAACACATTACAATACCGCTAACTATTATGAAAAACAATAATTTAGGTACCTAAATTATTATATTGTACTCGTTATCATTCTTATGATGACCTAGTAGATTTAATAAAATATTTTGCGTTCAGATACAGATCAAGCGTTTTAAACTTTCTCTGTGCAGTATTTTTTTTATCAAAATGATCCTCTGAGCTGATTTTATTAATGCTGTGTGGTACCACAGTATAATCAGCCTATAATGAACCCGCTGCTGTAAGACAAGCCCAAGACCCAATGTGGGTTGGTAGATGTCACATATCTTAAAATTTTTGGTTCTAGGACATGTCGGTTTCTTCACAATGTTTTCCTTCCACGTTTTGAGAGCAGATGGTAATAAAATAATTTACACAAATTAAAGCGCCTAACTGGGTTTCGAACCTACGACCTCGAAAGTCGCGGCCTGCTCTCGCAACACATAATCTAAACTAATTTTAAATCAAAATTCATGTAAGAACATCGACTGACGAGATGAGTTTCTGTCAACATGCGTTTTCTGACATGCAAGTAATCCATTTAAATTCTCGAATAGATTTAAAATCATCCTTTAGTTCACTGGTTCATTAATAACTAACCTGTTTGTGTGTATTTATATTTTTGCATCGTTATCGAATGTAAAGCCAGTGTCTACGTTCTCATTATTATATTCCTTTTTATTATAGTTCTTTACAAAAAGTTTATCAGAATAATAGTCTGATAACTCGGTCGCTGGCTTTTGAAGTATCAATATAGCTAAGGTTATCTGAAATAATATAGATACGTCTTCTCAAAACGCTAGAGAATGATATCGTGAGCTAACCGGCATTTCTTTAGAACGAAATTCGAAGACATGTGACATGCACCAACTGGTGGATTACAGCTAACTGCTTCTCAAATAGAGGCCTGTGTCCTAGCACAGTGGGAACATCATAGACTGATTATGCTAATAAGCCCCTAATTGAAAGCAACATCCATAGGAAAATCGTGCAGCGGTCCCTTAACATCTCTATATGTTTTCCGCATAGGCCGCGCCGTTTGCGAGTACTATGCATCTGACCTTTTTAAGGACAACACCAATAAGTTCAAGATATAACGGCTAACTGCTGGGACACGAGCCTCCTCTTGCCTCTACAGAAGGCCTGTGTCCCAGCAATGTGAACTTTATAGTCTAATCATACTAACAAGCCCCTAATTGACGACAAAAACTATACAGGGTGTTACGGAAAGGGTATATCAATCCAAACGGGTTGAAGAGTGTATCTGGTCTAGAATCTCTGTACAAGATTTCAGCTCAAAAGCATTAACTAAAATGCTTAATATTTTTTTTTATTTCGGCATCACGGCGCTCTGCACTGGCGCGCGCCGGCGTGATGTGCGTGTACTAGGCGCACAGACACACTACAGATAATGGATAATGACCCTCGTAGTGCGGTGACACGTTTGTTATGATTTCAATTTAATAAACTATCGAAATAAAAAAATATTAAGCATTTTCAAAGTTACTGCTTTTGAGCTGAAATTTTGAACAGAGATTCTAGACCAGATACACTCTTCAACCCGTTTGTATTGATATACCCTTTCCGTAACACCTTGTAGAACATCATGCAGAGGTCCCTAAACATCCCTATATTACGTGTTCCGCATAGATCGCTGTTTGCGAGTATTCCGCATCTGACCTTTTTGAAGGACACCACCAATAAGGTCAAGGTACGCCCTTCACACAGCCGCAGTCCCGGGGATTCTTCAAAAGCTAAGAAAAATACTAAACATTTTTTTTTTATTTCAATTGCTTACTTCGCAAAAACCTGACAACCTTGAGGGTTATACTTGATGGTACATTTGTAAGTAGATATGGTATGGTAAAATTATGTGTGTTTGTAGCATTATGTTAATATGTGCCAAAGGACATACACATGTAATTAATGGTATTTTCCTTTACATAGAATATAGAGACATCTGTTGTCGTATGCCTTGACTTGTTTTAAATTGTTAAGTATATGGTTTGGTGAAGAGTAGGCTGCCCTAGTTTTATCTTGAACTCAAACTAAAGACATTTATTTGAAATAAACCAATTACAGGCACATTTGAATTATCAAGGGGTCGGTCAGTCAGAAAGATGAAGCTGATTGAGCGTCTGCATCTGTATCAAGACATATTTTGATAGTCCCATGCGATTGCCGAACGTCTACAGTCTACACATATCTGCAAGATTTGGCCATCCATGCTGACTTGAAACATTCAAATTTGTATCTCATCATTTTTCAGTTAATCTAGTTAACTCGCAGCTGGCTTAGGCTGTGTTTCCACCAGAGATGAGCGAGGATGCGTAGCGAGGAATGTGTGTAAAACCAACCAATAACATCGCTTCATTTTTATAGCTTGAACTAAGTTAGCGTTGGTATTGGTTAGTTTTACACACATTCCTCGCTACGCATCCTCGCTTATCTCTGGTGGAAAGGCAGCATTAAGCAGAAGAGTGGAGGCTTATTTAACAAAACTCTCACAAAGGAACTGTTGTCGCTGACAATTGGAGGCGATATCAGTAACGATATCGAGCGCAGAGGTTTGTAGTTATATACAATTCAAAGAAGACGGCATGCACTGCAAGCATTGTCATCATTGGGATTTTACTGGATTAAATGAAATAGACCCTGTTGCCCTGCAGTGGGACAATACAGGCTAGTTAGATTAGATTAGAATGAAATAGTAGGTCTAAAACCTAATCTGGCAAGATAAAGTCACAAACAAGACGTAGAAATGTTCTAACTCCTCGACATTATTAAATAGTACTTGAGTTCTAATAATATAACCTTTAAGTAACGATAGTAACTCTTCGCTATTTTGTATTCAAGAGGCACTCGAGACACCCTCTTCGAATAACTCGAGACAGTTTGTTATGATAGCTGACATAAATCATGATATAATAAGAAAATTTTGTTAGACGAAGTTACAGCCAATCTCGAAACATACTAAGTGCTTGGCCAGACTGGCAGCGCAGGGCGGGGAGCGGCGCGGTTGCGGGATCGAGCGCGGCTGCGTTCTTCGTGTTGTCGTGTCCAGTGTTTGTCAAAATATAATATGGATGAAGAAGAATTATTTTTACTAGAAAAATGCTCGAACTAGTTTGAGAACCCCAGTCCCCGCGCACGGGCCGCCCGCGCACCCACTGCGGCCACTTTTATGAACGAGCTATGGCGTGAGTTGTCTGCGCGCTACCCGCGCACTCCCCGCGCCAAGCATCCCGCGCCGCTTATCGCGCCCGCGTGCCCACTATGTACATCTCAAATGAAGTTCTTATATTTGAGTACGCCGCGCCGCGCCCGTCCCGCGCTGCCAGTCTGGCCAAGCACTGACAGTAGCAAAAGCTTTCTCTTTAACAGACCAAGGATCATTATCATGGTCTCAGCCAAAAGACGTCGAATTCCGGGCATAAGCATCGCCACACCGACTGCTTCCTACATCCAGTGGAAAATAACTAGATTGTCGGTCTACCAACTGTCAGATTTTCTATCTCACTTTAAAAACCCGGCTCTTGAACCGCTTAAAAACATATTTGTAACACAGCAATGGTTTAACCATCTATTCCTTGATATGCAATGGTCGCTGTAGCACCATGAGCTAGTTCGAATCTTGGGGTTCATTCGATTAATCGAGCCTGGTTTAACCATGCTGGGATCAGTGCAATTCATTAATTCAATCACATCTTGCCTACGTGGCCAAACATTGCCAATATTGATCAAAGAGCAACCAATTTTGGCCAACTAACCTAACGCCAACCAAGCAACAAAGCAAGCAAGCCCATGGAGCCATCACTCTATAGAGGAGATTTCTAGGCTTAAGGTCACACACACCAAACACACAACACACAATACAGGCCGTTTTCCTGCGCAATGCCCTCGTGCCACGGACGTGCGCCGACGCAGAACTGGGTCACAAAACTCGAGATAACTGTGGCAATTATCACGACTGGTGGTCTATTTAGGTCTGGCTGTTTATTTGTGTGTTCAAGTGATAATTTTCACCTAATTGGAGAGTTTGAAGTAGAATAGTAGGCTTTGTTAAACGCCAAGTACATAGTAAAATCTAGCATTGAGCCTAGAGCACAAGTGACCTTTTCAAGCTAGCTAGCTATTCTCCTACCTATTGTATAGTTTCTTGGATCCATAAAACAAACTAAA
This sequence comes from Amphipoea lucens, assembly GCA_947508005.1. NCBI lineage: Eukaryota > Metazoa > Arthropoda > Insecta > Lepidoptera > Noctuidae > Amphipoea > Amphipoea lucens. Next base: position 15,069,414 of record OX382375.1, read on the forward strand.
CACACAAGGGTTCGGCAAAATTGGACCTACCTATATTTTACCCACATTTCGTCAGTTTTATTCAAGTCCCAATGTAATAGGGGCGAGCCTAACCAAGTAACAGGGCTAGGCGTAGGTATTCCTACATGCCAAGCCTCAACTTCTGGCTTTCTGTAAAGTATTACAGAAAGCCAGAAATTGAGGCTTGGCATGTCTGCCAACCAGTAGGTTGGCCAGTTACAAAAGGACCAGAAATGTTAGCTTTGTGTTTTTCTCTATCGCACACTGGCCTTGGCTCCTTTGCCACCCATCTGCTGCCAACACTACAATTTGTTTGTTCATTCATTTTAACGTGACATAGGTACCTCTACCAACTTCGTCCTAGACCTTTACCTAATACCTATTAGGTAGATATAGGTCTGGGACGGACGGACCTATATATATGCATCCGCACATATACTTCCATCCGTTCACGACCTTGAAAGATTCAGACCAGGAAAATCCAAAATACAGGAACGGACACCGCTACATAGCGATGTCCTTTCCTGCATTTTAAATTCAACTGATTTAATCCCTCAGTCCTCCCAGTTTTTTATACCGGGAATTTCTGATGGCCTCATTCAAACCTCATTGCGGAAAGGACAACCCAAACCTTTTCATTTGTTGTTTATCACACTCTAAACTCATAAATAATACCTTAATAAATTGTACCCTGAGTCCCTGAGCAGTTCGGAATACGACCCACATGGCCAATTAACTTCGAAGCCTTTGATGTATTGTTTGTAAACAATAGCATTGGCGTCGTTGAAGCCATTCGATAATGACTCTTTGGAAATGAAAACTTGATTACTTTAACGCCTTACCCATATGACAGTCTATCTATCTAGCCGCTAAACTGTATTTTGTTCTTTGTAAAGCAAGGCGATATGCTATCTAAAAAATTTTTCTAAAAATTTTGATACTTGATAAACAACATGGGTCTGTAATGTAAATGACAAGTACTGATTGTCTACCCTATGGGAAAAAGGCGCGAGTTTATGTAAAGTTTATTCAAACATATGTTTCAAATTAATATTATTTCAAGTTAAACAAATATCAACTTGTATTTAATGGTAATTAAGTTGATTTCAGAGTGACTAGAACTATCGAAAAAGTTATAAAAATGTTTTAAGTTGTAGCGTAATGTAAACTTTATTGTGTAGGAGTTAAAGTTGTTTTTCCATTAACTCATATTTGTTTACATTTTTGGCAATTAAATCGCGAATGCAGATTCTTCTTCTTCGTCAGTTACAGCACGATATATCCGAAAATAGCTCATGTCATAGTTAAAAAGACTAGCAAGTCCGCAAGGTAGTAGGGTTGACACTGTTGACAGCTTAGGGTGCGCCGGACGTACCGTACCTACTATATTCATCACTCACACGTTTTTATCCGCGGCTCCTTCCACGTGGGTGTTGGTAAATATCCCACTTATACCTACATTGTGTTCACATAACTTTATTGGTTTACGCGGCGCACGCCATTTAACCTCCCAATCGACATGATTTTTTCCGACATCTTCAACAATCATCGTCATGTTTCAGAAAATTTACACAAAACCATAATGATTTATACACCTAAACCTTGCTTGCACAAATTAGATGTTACATTTATAAATATTAGGTCCTTACATATGAAATTGGCGTTTTGTATGGAAGGAACAAAAAGTCGAATATTTTTTAATATAATATATTTAATTAATCAAAGTATGAACCATTGTTTTCAATGCACTTTTGCCATCTTATAGGTAGTTCATTGATCCCTTTACTAAAAAAACCAGTCGGACGGGAATCAATAAAATCTTTGAAGGCGATTTGGACTGCCCCATCGGAGTTGAATTTTTTCCCTTGCAAAAAGTTATCCAAATTGCGAAAAAAATGGTAATCTGTTGGAGCAAGGTCCGGGGAGTACGGAGGATGTCTAAGACATTCCAATTCAAGCTCTTCTAATTTGGTAGCCGTCTGTTGCGCAGTGTGTGGTCTGGCGTTGTCGTGAAGCAGCAGTGGCGTGGAGCGATTGACCAGCCTTGGTTGTTTAGCCGCTAGCTTTTCCATCATGGTTTGTAATTGCTGACAATAGACATCAGCTGTAATAGTCTGGCCAGATTTGAGAAAACTGTAATGAACAATACCGGCACTAGTCCACCAAACGCTTACAAGTAACTTTTTTGGGGTTAATTTTCGCTTGGGACAGGATTTGGCTGGCTGGCCAGGATCCAACCATTGCGCTGAGCGCTTCCGATTATCGTAAAGAATCCATTTTTCATCACAGGTAATGATTCGGTTTAAAATACCTTCATTGTTGTGCCGGTTCAGTAATGTAACGCAGCAGTCGACGCGCGTTTGCCGGTTTGCTTCAGTCAATTCGTGAGGTACCCACCTTTCAGGCTTTTTAATCTTCCCAATTTGCTTCAAGTGAATTAAAACAGTTTTATCACTAACATCGAAGCCTGCAGCTAACTCGGACGTGGTTTGCGATGGGTCCGCTTCCACAATAGCCTTCAATTCTCCATTATCAACTTGGGTCTCAGGCCGTCCACGGGGCTTGTTCTGCAGGTCGAAATTTCCAGAACGAAAACGTTGGAACCAAAAACGAACTGTGTTTTCTTTTGCAACATGACCGCCATACACATCATTCACCCTTCGAGTCGTTTCCGCAGCACTAGTGCCACGGCGGAACTCGTACTCGTAAATAATGCGATATTTTAAATTTTCCATTTTGTAAAATGAGTGACGCAAACAGAAAAAACAGAAGAAAAAAAACAAATGAATGACGGTCATCGAAGCACAAATACATGAGTAAATAGCTGTACAAATTTGAATTTGGAATTCCTTACCAAAGAGGAGAAATTCGTGATTAAAGTGGCCAGTACGAAAAACGCCAATTTCATATGTAAGGACCTAATATTAAGAGCACTTCGACCGCGTGAATTTCGAACTTTCCTCAACTTTTTTTAAACCCCTCCACCCCCCTTTAAAAGGTAAGTAGTTTTGAAAATTAATCGCATTGCCCGCCCATGCTATTGCTTCGTTTTCGCTTTGCTTTCATTCTGACTTTTTTTTTCTTTTTGCGCGGTTCCTAAGGGTCGTAGCTTGATGTTAAATAGCCTTCACTAAAGAATTGGGTCTAACCTTGCTCAAAAATTGGGCCATCAAACGCAAAAAGATTTTGTAAATCCGTTCCAGAGATTAGCGCGATAGATAGATAACTCTTTAAGGTTTCGCACTACGTCCGATCCGAATCTGATCCGAATCCAAAAAATAGTCCACCGTCCTATTTGTTCGGATCTAGTGCGCAACCCCTCATACAAATAGGACAATGGTCACTTCGGACCGACATTTCTCGGATTCAGATTAGATGTAGTGCGAAACCGCTCTAGGGCTCCCCCGCAAACAGACGCGACGCGAACCTCTGGTTGAACAAATTCCATGTTTTCATAGAAATTGTTCCACGAGAGTCGCATCACGCCGTCGCGTCGCGCCTTTCTGCGGGAGCCTATTATTCGTTTGTTATCATGAAAAGGAAAACATAAGTATATGACGTCGTAACTTGTTTACTTTCATTAGAACGTCTTTTTTATCAAGGATATTATCGATTGGTTTAAAAACTTTTCGTAGACAAGATAAAATATTTACAATACCACAGATAACCGGGCTTAGTATCTAACATTTGTCATTGCTCTCATTTATTGTAAAAAAATTACAATGACAGTTTTTTGAAAATCTCTTTAGTTTCGCCGATGCTGTTGTGTAAAGAAAATGGTACATTTATAAAGGTTTCAAAATCAGTACCTACAATTTGTAATTGAAATTCGCCAGTATGCGACTGCTCGTTTTCATCACGACAGACTCACTTTTATTTGGGTAATAGGTACACAAGTTATAGAATTAGCTCGAGTATAGAATGAATTGATGATAAGTGATGGCCTGCAGCTGCAGAACAATACGACTCGAATTGCCTGTTGGCTGCAGAACGAAGCGACGGATGTCGGCTTGGAGTTTAAAAGCACAAAAGACCGATCAAGATCTCTTAATCTCAACAAAGATGACAAAGACCATAAATTAGATGCAATTCGAACGTTTTGCAGCGCGTCAGTCTTTGACAAAAGAGCGGCAAAGGATTTTCGTAACTTATTTAGGTACATATCTACAGTAGGTCTAGGTACTGACATTTCGTTAATATCGTCACAATGGGACTTCAGCATACCGCGGCAAGCTGCGACATGCCGCGGAAGACTCCGGGCATGCAGAGAAATGATAACGCTTTGCCGTGCCACGCCGCGTCGCGCCGCGCCGCCCTGTGAGCCTTTAGTCAATTTGCCACTAATAATTCCATAGCTTGTTATATACAAAATGGAAACTTCCGAGTTGCCAAAAGGTTGTGAATTTCATTACGATGATTGCTTGAAGAATGAGAATCAATATTTTATACATTTTGGAGATCAGCCAGAGTTTTATTGACCAATCTCCTTATAGTGACCAAATTATAAGTTCAGCTTGCTAAAAGTGTCCTCGCATGGACAGATTAATTAATAATTAAAACAGTACATGGTTGTTATGATTAATATCTACACGTGCCAATATGCTACATAGGTAAATATTATAATTTATACGGTTCTTTGATAATGGAGATGTAAACAGACATGTTGGAAAGTCGGATAGGTGTCAGACTTGGTTAAATGTTTATTTATCAACTTGTCTATTCGATTTTGTATTTTTTAACGCAGGTATGCAGGTATCTTACTTAACCTTATTACCAGATACGGTGACGTGCCTTTTAAAAGACCCAAAACGCATACGTACGACAAGCAAACGACCCATTTAATACGACGGGCCTTTTAAAAGGCCACCATTCCCTGGCTTTGCTGGAAAAAATGGTTTCAGCACCATCTGGGTGCATAAAACATCCATTCTCTCGTGTCCAATTCATTTGTCTTCTTCTTACATACTTCATATTTATCTATTAACCGTCATCTCAGTCATTCTAGCCATTTCGTCTTTCACAAAACTTCCCTTACGAAATTTTCCTCATTCCTCCGCACCACATGCTCAGGCATTAAGCATATGAATATATGAACCGAAAATGTGGATTGAAGAATGTTAGAAGAAATAGTCCATAACTAACTAGTAATGGTACTAGGTATTACATGGTTCATCCATACTTTATCACACTAATATTATAAAGGCGAAAGTTTGTGAGTGTGTGTGAGTGTGTTTATATGTTTGTTACTTCTTCACGCTCAAACGGCTGGAGCAATTTTGATAAAATTTTGTATGGAGGTAGCCGACCCCCTGGATTAACATATAGGCTACTTTTTATCCCAATATTCCTACGGGATCGACATTTACGCGGGTGCAACGGAGGGGCGCAGCTAGTTAATATTTAAATGCGACGAAAGTGTGTGTCTGTCTGTCTGTTACCTCTTCACGCTTAAACCACTGAACCGATTTAGATGAAATTTTGTAAACTATCTTAGTTTGAGTCCTGGGAAAGGACATAGGATATTTTTTATCCCGATATGCCCACGGGAAACTTATGCGGGTGAAACCGCGGGGCGCTGATAGTACATCTATTTTTTTCTTTTCTTTTCTGCGCCTTTCAACTAATATGGACCACTAGCTTTTGCCCGCGACTTTGTCCGCATGGAATTAAGTACCTACCTAGAGAGTTTAAGCGTGAAGTGGTAACAGACAGACATACTTTCGCATTTAAAATATTAGTATGGATAGTATGGATGTAATCAAAAGAACTTACGCGTACACTCCATCAAAATAATGAAAGCCATAATTATTCTACACGACACAACACAACACAAACGACAAAAACCACAGGTACGTATTGATGCTTCGTTTAAACTCAGTAGTCGGCTACAAAGTCACACAGCCATGTTTTGGTGCATATCACGATGTGTTATCGACCTTATCAAATCCGAAACACCTGCAAACTACACCTATTACCTACCTACCTAATCACTGTGCTTCTTAGCCACATTTTCGCGCAGTTACAACGCTGTGGTACCACTAGAAATGAGCCCAGACATGTACTTTACTTTGTGTAAATAATTTCATCACCACTGCTCTCAAAACAGTGAAGAAAAACATCGAGAATCCTACAATAAAAAAAATTGGAGACATGTGACTGGTGACATCTACCAACCCGAATTGGGCCCGCGTAGTGGATTACGGCCCACTCCCTCTTACAAGATAGAAGGCCTGTGTCCTAGCAGTGGGAATGTTATAGCCTGATTATGCTACGGAAAAACAAATGAAAGTCGCGACGCGTAAACACGGCCGTGACACTGGGCTCAAATGAAACACGTTTTCCATTAAACTGAATTAATTATTAAGATTAATTATGACTAACTGTATGTATGTAGTTGTTATTGATAACATGACGTGTTTATAATTTATTTATACTAGATGCGTGACGTAGCATGAGGCTCGTAACTACATTAATAACAGCCGCACGGGTTGATCTAAGTTAAGCTAAATTTGCCGCGGTCGGTTTGTGGATGGGTGACCATCGATTACATTTCGAGACGTCCCGGCTGTCATTCGTAGATCTTTGACAGTTCGAGACGTCCCGGCTGTCATTCGTAGATCTTTGACAGTCGTTGCGGGTAGTCAGAACGCCAAAAGTCTGACTACCGGTCTTAGGCCCGGACTCCACTGAAGCGGAGCTGGGCGGAGCGGAGCGGAGACGTGCAGGAATCGACCAATCACAATGGTTAAAATCCTCATCGCATCACTCGTCTCGTCTGGACGATTCCTGCACGGCTCCGCTCCGCTCCGCCCAGCTCCGCTTCAGTGGAGTCCGGGCCTTACCACGGGGTATCATGCAGTAACTGGGTTGTGGAGGTTAGATAGGCAGTCGCTCCATATCAAATACTGATATTCAGCTGCATCCGTTTTGGCTGGAAGCCGATCCCAAAATAATTGAGAAAAGGCTAGACAGGTTGATTGTGTGACGTGGAGTGAAACTCGGGCGCATCATCAATCACGCTGCCTGTGCAAAATAACCGTAACGGTTTCATAAGTAGTGGTTTTTTTTAATGGAAAACTTGGTTATAGGTGACGTTTGATTTAAGGAAATAGATTCGCCGATAAAAACTATGTAATCATTTTTACCAATATGCTTCGCAGTCCAAAACTTTTATAATTTACGTGATTTTAATCGCATAAGAAGTCCTCATTAACACTAACAACCTACAAATAATGAATCACTATCGTACATAGTTAAAAATTGTTTTTAATTATAATCAAACTAAAAGCGAAATCGATAACCGTATCAGCAAACACGTGTAGGCATATTACGTATATACTGTAAATAAAAAATATAAAGACTGGTCTAATCGATTCGGGGTGGCAGTTAACCCCACCAAGTGTCAGGCTATCTTAGTAGGCAGCCCCTACAACACGAGGAAGCTGAATGGCTTAACTGTGCCACCTGTGATCTTCGACAACTCAGTCATCCCGTTTAGCTCTGATGTGAAGAATCTTGGTCTGCATGTCGACACTTGTCTTGACTGGCGAAAGCAGGTCACGACTGTTAGTCAGAAAGTCACCGAAACGTTGCGGTCGCTCTATCGATTGAAAAACCTTCTCCCTTCACACATAAAGGCAATGCTTGTACAGTCCCTAATATTTCCCATAATTGACTATGGTGATGTGTGTTACTATGACCTGAATGCAGATCATCTCAATAAACTTGACCGTCTTCTCAATAACTGCATTCGATTCGTTTTCAATCTTCGTAAATATGACCATGTTTCCGAGCACCGGCGGCTTTTAAAATGGTTACCCATTCGCCAGCGCAGAGAGTTGAGGGCGCTGACTACGTTGTTCTCTATTCTTGACAATCCCACTGCCCCTTCTTACATGACTTCTCAAATTCAATATTTATGCTCTGCCCATACTAAAAATCTTCGTTCAACCAACAATCGCCTTCTACGATGTCCTTCTCACCGTTCTGGTTTCATTCATTCTTCTTTCTTTGTCCAGGCGGTCTCTGAACATCAGGACGGCAACCAGTCGGTTCTCTTTTAAAGTGAAGGCACGTGAACATATTCGGCAGAAGTTGGCCGTAACATCCCAGCGCTGATTTGCTGGATTCGTTTTCTCCTCTACCGAACATTTTTCCCCTGAGAGTTCATCTGGTTTATATGTATGTATGTATGTATCGTTCAAAAACAAGTATTATTTAACCATCACACAAAACCGATGTTTCATAAAAAATATTGACGAACTGCCTTAATGTTAACACTGTCGGCTAGTTTACAGTCGCCTTGAATTCCTATCATTTGTCAACAAACTGATTGTTTACGTCACAGCTGTGTAGATAGTTAGCTAATTGCTTTTAGACAACATGTACAACATTGTACATTTTTAGAGCGTTTTAATTGTGAATGCTCTGAATTCGAGAAATGCGAACAGTCCAACAACATTTACTGCGTTATTTACGTTTTTTTTACGTTTCTGAGTAGACCAACTCGGTTGTGCAATTTCAAAACTTAGCGACTGACAAAAAAAAATCGCCATATTTTAGAAATGTCAGTTGCTAGGTTTTGAAATTACATAGCCGAACTATTCGTACATTTATGAAGCAATGTCTCATCCAATATCCTTCAAAATGATTCAGATTGAGATCGATAGTGTGTTAGTGCTGGTTGAAATATCGCCAAAATTATCGACTAACAGTGTTATAAATATAACAAAATATAGGCCCAGCAGCAATACTACTTCATTTTTGCTAGTTCTATAAATAAATGCGATAACGCTCACAACGAGTTTTTTTAAACCAACTTCCTCTAATTTGGAATAGCGCACAAGCCTTAATACTTACAGGCTTTAAATAAAGTGTCAAATATATCGACTGGAACCACTACTAATATTCCTCCAGGCCGCCGGCCGTATTCGGCCATGGCGGCCAATCTCAACAGATACTAGCCTCGGGCGCGGGAGATATTATAGTGCACAAGTGTGTGCGCAGACACAGGTGCTCTCCCTCTCCCTCTTCCCGCACTCTCATATCCAATAAGACGGCAATCCGACACGACTGCTTAACATGCTTTCAGAGGCACGGGGTTACCACCACGAGTCCATGAGACCAACAGGGCAGTTACAAGCACTACATAGTATTACTACGACCTTATCAACCAGCCGCGAGTACTTTACAACATATGTAACGTCTTTGAATTTAATTCTCCACTTCTCCTCCACTTTTATTATGCGCACAGCCAAAGTGTGGAACTCTCTGCCGGCATCTGTGTTCCCCCTCCCACATTTAACCCGTCTGCTTTCAAATCAAGAGTGAACAGGCATCTTCTGGGCACGCTCGTTCCGTCATAGACCTCATCAAATCTATCGCTTTCCATCAAGCGTGATTGGGGTCAAGAGTGGGCCCATTTAGTAATAAAAATAATATCCAATCGTTACATTTACATGATAGTTCTCAAAGACTGCCTACAATCTCGTGTAAAACATATAGAACGGTGGACTTGGCCCCAAATATTTCAACATTCTCCGGCGCTGCAGGTGATTTGGCAATCTCCCACAGAGATCCGAAACTTGGCAGAAAAATACAAGCATTTGTGCGACGAATGTACAAGTACGAGTATTTTACTCGACCATAAAATGAATTTATGTCCCAACTGAACATGGGTTTATTCCATAAAAGTTCTAACCATTTATTTTGGGTGGGTAGTGTCATACTGACATCAATTACCAGCTCAATCAATCACAATCTGAATCATTTTTAAGGGAATTGTTCCACTCCATTGCTTCATATGTTCGAAAAATTTGCTTTTATTCAGCGTAAATAACGCAATGAATGTTGTTGAACTGTCAAAATGAAAGCCATTGCTGCTGATAGTGTGTTACGCAATTACCCCGCTGTTCTGTGCTTCTCGCAGCCAGCGCATTCCTGCGGCTTTCAGCAGATCATCGGTCCATCTTGGACCTTCAAACGGTATGTTTCCGGCACATGATTGCTACTGCAGAACCTTTCGGCCCCATCGGCCATCTGTCCTAAGAGCAATGTGCCCTGCCCACTGACACTTAATTTTGGCAATATTGTTCGGACTATGTCGGTTACCTTGGTTCTCCTTCGTTGTTGTCTCACTGCAGGGTACCTAAAGACCGCCCCTTTTTTCCACATATTTTTACGCTGCTAAGCAAGCCAATCCTCTTAATAGGAATCAACCTCGTCTTGTCATCTACGACATGGTCTGTCACGTTGAAAAATAATTTAAATTGAAGTGGTATGCAATTATTTTTACAGGTGTTTTTACAGGTGTTTGTAATTATACCCCTTCAAATTTACTGTGGCGGCCATATTTTGACCATAGAAGACCGGATACAAGCAACCACAGCGCACCTGTTCAGCTGGCGTTGTCAAAACAAAATTAAATGAGTCCGAATCGTAACCCTCAACCTTTGTACATACATATTCTTTAAGACTGTCATTATTAGAGGGCATTAGCCATTCATTGGATTGCATAACCAGACAATTACAATTAATGTGGCAATGCTGCCAGTCTTCTGGGCACGTTTACGGATGACAGCGATGCGGAAGAGTGCTTCGACGCCTTGTTTTTGTATAGTTAGTTAGTTAGTCATCAAACTTAGTACCGAGTGTAATTAGTTATTTATTTATACATACAATTAATTAGATAAAACATCCACAGAATAAATCTCATTAAATTATATCTTCGTTTACGTTTTTCTAGAACTTTTCACTAAAACAGGTATGTTCGATGTTTTTGTTTTTTTAAATTACCCCAGGATGATAAAGTTTTCGCTTTTACGAATTATGTGAAAATTAGTGTTTAGGTTGGCTTCCTCTGTGTGATGGGAAGAATGGGAAAAAGGAATCAAGTTTTTAGCTCAGCTATATCTACATTTCTACCCAATTGACTTTTGCGTTTTAATTTGGATGAAGCAACCAAAATGTATCTAGTCAACATAAAGTGAATCACAGAATGTCAATCATAGCCTTCATTTCTGTACCTTTTAATCATAATTAATCAATTTGGTTGAACAGTGTAATATTTACACAAGGGTTACTTTCGATTTCACTTATTTCTCTATGCTCTAACTCTACGAGTATACTAAAACCGGTCATGTCCTTTAAAGGAGTATCAACCGAGGTCCCAATTCGATAATAGAACATAAAGGCATCCCCAGCATTTATTACAGGTATTATTCTCGTCGTCATAATCAAAACTAAACAATTGCTGCCACCAAAACCAATAAATGGACCCGTAATATATTCATTAATCACATTCAGAAAACGACCAATATATCTTGCGAGACGTCAAAATATGGTACTACATTTAAATGTACTGATTTTGACATAATATTCTTGATCTCTCCCTTTGCAAGCAGCACTGCTATTTACTGCCAGGGTCCACGATATACTGGTCAGCTTAAAGCGCTCATCAAAGAAACACGCTTCAACTAAAATAGAACCCACACGTGCTTCAGTCGATGCTCAAATGTCAGTACAACCATAGATAACGTGATCGTAGAGTTGAATTATTTATTGTTCGGTGTCTTTGGACCACGAAGGCAGTAAGAAGTAATGGCCATCGCACGTGATTGGGTAACCAATGTGATGTTTGGATGCTCGAGAAGGAATCGGTAATAGATTGATGTAATATTATCGATAAATGGGTAAAATTTTTTTTGGACTTGTGCCAAGGGCAGATTGTGTTACTTATGCTTAGAAGCGGTTAGTCGCAGTCCCGCAGGCTTGCGGCTGACCACTGTTACGTACCTAATCTATATGTATAAAATTCAAAGTCCTGACTGACTGACTGATATATCAACGCACAGCTTAAACCGCTGGTCCAAGAGACATGAAATTTGGAGGGTGTGTTCTTTGTGAAGAGTAGGTTACCACTAAGAAAGGGTTTTTCGAAATTCTACCCCTAAGAGGGTGAATGGGGGGACGGTGAAATTTTACGCGGACGAAGTCGCGGGCGTAAGCTAGTAACAGATAAGAGACGGACGTTGATACACGCGAGGTCTGGTAACCTATTAACCTAATAGAAAAAATAAGCTAAAAACAATCACATTAAATCAGACTGTCGGGCCATTTGCGTGTCATAGTTTACGCCTCCAACATTTACGTGATTATATTCCGCAAGAGTACTATTGCAGTCTTTCAAAACTTACTAAAGAGTCTTTGCTACCAAAGCAACCACTAATCTTGGTTAGTTTAAAACAAAGAGAATTAGTTGTATAGTCATTGGTTTAAAAACATATAAGTATGTAGGTAGTTGTTCGTGTAACGAGGATGAAGACAAGGACAAACCTGCACCATAACGATACCCCTTCGATTGAAAATTAACTCTGGGATGGACTTGAAACTATAACTATCAATGTTCTTCTTTATCAATGCCTGCACCGTGCACCGTGCTTCTGACGTTTAATATGTGTCTTTAGGTTTATGTGAAATAAAATATTTAGATTTATTGAATGACAAAGATTTAATAACTAGACGATTGAATAGGGGTAGATTACAGCCCACTTCCTCTCGAAGGGAGGAGGCATGTGTCCCAGTAGTGGGAACATTATAGGCTGATGTTGATAAAGATTTAATAATATGAAGTGAGACTTAAGAATAACATTTAAGCAGCTTCCCAGCAGGTGTATGCACTTAATGAAGAAAGCCAAAGATAACAACCAAATAATTTATAGCCGAAACTGCTTCAAATAACACATCTCTTTGATAACACTAGAAAGAAAAGACTGCATTCTTGGCTGCGAGCCGGCTAGACAGCATACAGCATATTGTGACGTCACTCCATCTATGTGTGCACAAAGTGTCAAAGGTTAGGCAAGTAAAAGGTTGCTCTTGTTATATTTACTGCCTCATTTAGGTACTTTTCTGGTGTTAGGGTGAGGATGTTTATATTTAGGACTCAATATTTCATTAAATATCTGGAGCGACGGGGTAATTGCGAACACATAAACACACATCACAACACATATCAGTAGCAATGGCTTTCATTTTGACAGTTCAGCAACATTCATTGCGTTATTTGCGTTGTTGAGCAGACAAATTTTTCGAACATATGAACCAGTGGATTAGCTATATCCTTCAAAATGATTGAGATTGTGTTACGCAATTAGGGTGCTATTTCCATTCACAAGACAGAACCGTGGGGTGGAACAAAAGACGGCTGCGTTGCACCACTTTTTCCCAGTTGAAGCACTAGGAAGTGGAAGGGCGGGCGTTTTGGGGGACTGTCTTATGTAATCTTGACGTACAAAAAGTCTAGCATGAAAGACAGAAGCGAATTAATTTGGCAATTTTTATTCCAAAGGACAGTAAAGAATCATTGATCGTACAATGGCGAAAATTGCTTTAAGGCTAAGCTTACATCCGGTGCGGTAGATTGCGACCGGGCGAAGTGTTTAAAAAGGAAGCCTATTAAAATGCGTAGTAGATTTTAGCAAGTGAGAAGATGAGAAGAATGGCGTCATTGCCTTTCGCCACAGAAATGCAATGGGCTGACTTGGCTGACAGACGTCGAATAACGTGGCTGCACCTCCCACTAACAAGCGGCGAAGGCAATTGATTGCACTTCTAACACAGGTGTGCCCAAAAATCGGATTCTTGGCACTGATTTTTATGAGCGAGACGGCCGTGACACCGGATGACTACCACCGTAGACATTGTGACGTGGCGTCATACGCAACGTAACCTACACATCATAGTAAACAAAATTGTTAAAATGATCATGTTTCGCTTTTAAAGGAATGCTAATAGGAAAGTTTTTGGGAATGCTGGCTGCTAAGGGGTGCTACAGACTTGTTTGGGATGATTCAGCATAGCCGGGCGCCAATTGAATAAATAATTTGCTGCCGAGTCATGTGACTCTTGCCGCCTTGCGGACCCAAACAAATGTGAAGCACGCCTTACACAATGTGCAGCCCCGCTAACAACTGTATCAACTTTGCCGATGGTTAATATTTTACGATGACATGAACTATTTCCAAGAATCTAAGAAATAGAAGATGGGAATAGGAGTGTCAGACTCTTACTGACTAAAACTCACCCGTGTTCCTTCCTTAGCCCTTTATGTTCCGGGGTAGCGGTAACCCTTTCGGACGATCCCGCTGACCAGTGGGTCGTCATAGAGGCGGATTTAGTGATTTCTTTATCCGTTCATATAAAAATCAACAGTAGATGTTCTATTATCAAAATTGTTTTCAAAGATAAGTTATTGATTGGACCTTCAAATAATCGCAGATAAAAACTGCTGACAAAGAAACTTCGTAAAACACGAGTCAGCCAAAACAGTCATAATAATATTATTACTTACGCTTTTTATTATTTCTTTAAAATACCATTTCAGATCTACATGGTCCTCACATGATCTGACCAAGATTAAGTCTGGACTTAAAAGAGACTGACCCCCCAGTTTGTTTCGCCATTTCTTCTTATGGCTAGTCAGATAAAAAATGTTGACTCCATTTTATTTTTATATGACGTGTAAAAAAGTGGTTCCGATATCCCATTTACAGAATAAATAATTAAATTTAACAAAAGACGTAAAAGTTCCTTAAGGCGAATGGGTAGTTGTAGCCCGCGAAATTCAATTTTTCTTACGTTTTTTGCAATTTTCAGGTCAGTGTCAGGTTGTATCTTGATGAAAATTTGATTCGCGACTATAACAGGTACGTATTCACAGAATTATAATCATCAGAATCATTAATACATCTGTTTAAGTTAGATTTCTACCACCAACACTTTTCCATACGAGATTTGTTCTTAACGGTAGAAATCTAACTTAGGAAGATGTATTAATGATTCTAATTATTATAATTCTGTAAATACGTACCTGTTATTGTCGCGAATCATATTTTGATCAAGATACAACCTGACACTGACCTGAAAATTGCAAAAAACGTAAGAAAAATTGAATTTCGCGGGCTACAACTACGCATTCACCTTAAACTATGTCGAAGAATAAAATACACATAATCCAGAGAGAATTTTTAAACACTTATTTTGTAAGTACTTACGCAGCGTCATTCTTGTGTAATTTCGTTGTAATTCCGTGACCGTTACTCCTTTGCCAAAATATGATGCCAAAAACAAGGCAATGGACTCGTCACTCTCCACAAATTACTCCCAAATTGACACTGATCACTTAAAACACGACAACACTTTAGTCGATTTAAAAAAAAAACAACACCAATCGACTAATCGCACGAAAAAAAACACTTTAAAAATTCCTTGGTAAAACCTTAGAAAAGAAATTTTAAAATTGGAACACTGTGCTAATAGCACTGAGAAGAACAACACAAACAAAGCTTCGCGCGCGTTCTCGTTACAAAAGTAAATAAAATAATTATCAACTGAATGATACCCGTTCGGCCACTCAACGCGTACTGCGCGCCAATACCAATAGCGAATAATGTTATCCAAACGTAAAACTCGTTACGTATTTATTTATTCCAAGTGTGTACAAACTTCTTTGTTCTTTTTAAATTTAGAACGTTGACTTTTGACACGGCGGGATAATGGTTCACGAAAGAGATTTTAATTATTTATGGTGACGCGCATAGTTTTTAGTCTTCAAATAAAATCTTAATTTTAATATCTAGAGCCGAATGAGCCATACATTATACTTTTAATCGTTATACAAAATATGTTATACGAAACGAATTCATGTAAAAAAAATAAAGACAAATAGTAAAACTTGTTTGTTTTCCTTATACTTAAACTGGTGATAAAGATTATTTTAATATTTTAGTTAAAAACTACTATATTTCCATACGTATCATACTGTATACAGTGTATACCAATTTTATGCAGTTTCTTTAGAATGTAGTCGGGTATATTTTTGGCTACTCCCCAACCACCTCTAGTTTAGTTTATATTAAATATTATGTAAGAAGTACTAAGTACTTATTAGATTATCGTAAAGAGTATGTAATTAAAAATCCATATTATTTTCAAATATATTCGCTCGATCGTTTTCAGCTAGCAGGTCTATTTACGCCTGTCTAAATATTCAGTCCAGACTTTTACCAAAAGAAAACAATTAGGTGAATTTTAATTTCATTTTCGCTCCGTAGAGCAGCACCCTAATTGCGTAACACCCTATCAATCTCAATCTGAATCATTTTGAAGGATATTGCTAATCCATTGCTTCATATGTTCGAAAAATGTGTCTGCTCAACAACTTAAATAACGCAATGAATGTTGTTGAACTGTCAAAATGAAACCCATTGCTACTGATAGTGTGATACACAATTACCCCGCTGTTTTTGAGGAAATTTCGTCAACGAACGAACTAAAGATGAATGTAAACGAAGCAAAAGGGAGTATATATGTGTCGCAGGGGGCGTTCTGTAGTGACTGCCTATCCCTCCCATTGTGTAGAAACTTTTTCTTTCGATAGATTTAAAGGGAGAAGGAGAGACAATACTGCGGGTAGTCTGTGGTAGTTGCTCAATAACGAAATTCGGATGGAATTATCCTGTCAGACAACTTTCAAAATTTGAAAAAAAAAAATGGAAGTTACCAGGATGCGGTGAAACAGGCCATAGACATAAATATTTTAAATTAAGTTTGAAACTGACAGATTTTGTACAATTTTAAATCAAATCTAGTTTTAAATCGGAGAGTTCATGACAGAATATCGTCCTAGAATACACAATAAATATTTTATGCCATTTTTAATCACATAATTTATCAGTGACTGCGTCGTTGGTCTAGCGGTCGCAAGTGCTACAGCTGAGCATGTGGTCCTGGGTCCGATTCCCGGGTCGGGCAAAGTGGTATTCGGATTTTCAATCTGGAATTTCGCAGTAGCAGTCTGGAATTAAGCCCGGTTGATGGCTGAAGGCTCGCTCCCCTGTTACATAGGACTTAAACATAACTGGCGAAATGTGGGTGTACTATAGGTAGAGCTCTGCCCAACCCTTTGGTGAATACAGGCGTGATGTTATCTGGCTTGGAAACATCCCGAAGCTGAGCAAAAACGTCAGTTGTTTTTGTCATGTACAGACCGCCAGCACATCAAGCTACCCGAAAGAACCTTATAATTTTGCGATAAAGTTGAAAGTCGACAGATTGTAGTAACTTGATGTGCTGACGTCTGTACCTATAGCGACTATGTGCCCTGTCTACTACCTACGCGGTCTAATTTACAACGAATAGATAAGGTTATTTTTATGACAAATTAAAAGTTCAACAATCCTACGCGTTAGCGCTCAAATGAGTCATCTGAAACAGTTTTGTTTAGTTTCAATTCAAATAATTGGTGTTACTCTATTCACGATTCTACGAATTTAGGGCTACCCACACTTATTCAGCTCTGTTCAGCTTTTGTCCATAGAAAATAACGATTTTGTATGGAGTCCTTCAAAATAGTTGTTTTCTATGGACAAAAGCTGAACAGAGCTGAATAACTGTGGTTAGTCCCTGACGCCATCTTGTTACGGGCTCTCAATTTTAAAGCTTTCATTAATAACTTTTAACAATCTTACTAAAAAGTTCAAGTTTTCTTTGACTTTCATTCTCTAAAAAAAATCGTATCTTTTTTAACCGACGAAGACCACAAATTCCTTGATGCTTTGATGGTTGTGAGACTTTTGGTAATTAGAATTGACACATCTCAACAAGTCCAAGTACCACCATCCAAGGATCATATTGATTTCCGCCAAAGTGAGTTAAAACGCCCTAGAAGGACATAATAAATAGTGATGTTCTTCACACCATAACACATGTTCTTCAGGTGCGTAGTACTCGCAATCGGCGTGCATGTATGACCAGATGCATAAACGTGGGAGCATGTAAGGATCGTAGCGGGTGGGATTCTGTAGTCTCTGCCCCATGGGAAGGCATTAGAAAAAAAGCTAAAAGGCTGACACAGGAAAACGAACGTTAATCCATTGACGCAAATATCATATTACACTATTATGCATCTACTTAGATTTATTTAAATACCGTTTGAAACTAGTTTGCCTAGTTCAAGGTCCAGATGTTGAGTTAAGCGAAAACTTAACAGTTGTTTGTTTTGCTTAATTAACTTCCCAAGTCGAAGGTTACAACAATTTTGTGTAAATGGCGCATCCGGGTTAACTGGAAGCTTGATCAAACAACTACATATTTATCTACAGATAGTATGAAAAAACGAACGTGACGGGACGTGGCTAGGCAGATGATGAGTATTAAAAAACCAGTTACCTATGTTACTGGCAGACAACAATGTAAAATTGTACAAGGAATGGGACATTTTGAAGCCTTTGAACATTTTGGGAACTGGTCATTCTAAACCTGAACGTTAATAACTTTTGAAGATAAAACAAAAGTTGAAAAAAAGCAAAAACCCGACTACAACTAAAATGGTACCTCCATTTTAGTTGTAGTCGGGTTTTTGTTTTTTGAAGTGAAAACTTCTTTAGCGGCGTTGAACACTTTTTGTAATGGGTAAAAAATGTTAAACTCGCGTCAGGGCATCGCGTCAGGACACGTGACCGTCAGGAGAGATTTCCCCCCCCCCCCCCCCCCGCCCCCCATCTCTTCCTACGGCGGCGCCAACCGAAGTGAACCAAGTGAGACACGACAAAGATGGCCGAAGAAAATGACATTTTACGTACAAATGTTTGAAAAGTCAGTTTCGTAAACAATAGTACTTCGAGGACCGCAGTTGTATTTAATTTATTTTGAACTTCTGTTTAACCAATTTAGTTTATTATTATATACCTACCTACAATACAAAATAGAAGCGACGAAAAATATAACGAAGCACATTATAGCAACAAGAAATACTGTGGGACATTGCTGCTTTTGTGTGAAAACAATGCTTCCGTGTCGACCACGGAAGTTTACACCCTGCAGGGAGATGCTCCAGTAGGGTGTGGCTGTGAAGCTATGTTGCAAAACATGCTCCACGTCCTATCCTGCCTTATTTGTCCTACCCAAAACATGCAGTCAAAGTGACCTCTGCGCTGCCACCGACGACAACGTGGAAGTGGCAATATTTTGAGCCAACAAGATCTAAAGTAAAAGAGAAGAAATTTAGGGAGTAGTTCATTAATAAAAAGCTTGTATACAAATATCAGTTTATTTTCATAATACTTGTACGCACCGGGACTTACAGCTTAGTACGGCTGTTATTCCAAATGCATACAGTGTGGCTAAGTTTGTAACAATTGAGCCTGGTATCTATGGTTACCTCACACCCTAAGTTAAGTTATCCTAACACCCTAACCTATCATACAAGCCTACGGGAGACCTACGGGAACAGACAGAATTTGGGTAGGAATAGGGGTTTGTGTACGTCGTGCAATGTGTACACAGGAAATAGTTTTGTCATTGCCGGTCCCACAGACTCATAGAACTGGTGATGGCTAAAGGTGTCTTGGCCATAGTGAGAGGAATTATGGAAGATGAATCAAACTCTACTCCAGCTTGATGACTAATTTATTCATTTACTAATTACTAATTTATGTGGAACGAATGTATGTCGCTCTTGATACTGTTGCTGGCGCGTGTAACTCTTGCCTGTTCACGGTTGAACAATACTTTAATCTGGCTTCTAAAACTTGTGCAAGCAGAACAACATTTTTAAAATGTTTGCTTTTCATTTGCCATCTGTGCCATCTCTTCTGTAGGCCGTTTCATTTTCTGCTATTCGTAGTGAAGCACCATCCTTACTAGTCCTATTGACCTGAAATACAAAACTAATGTTATAAATTCTTTCTCTTCATTATCTTATTTATACTGATTTAATTAATCAGTAGCGGCATCAAAATAACAGTCATTATTATTCTTATGGCGGGTTTTTTTTTTGTTACAATGAGTTTTGTACAGGCAAACGAAGTTCTTCGTAAAATTGTAAATTGGTTAGGTACCTAATTCGTAAATCATGCCAGGCTGCCCCTGTTTAGCGTTAGTGCTTGTGTCAGTGTTTTTATTTTCTACTAGCTGCGCCCCGCGGTTTCACCCGCGTAAATGTCGATCCCGTGGGAATATCGGGATAAAAACTATCCTATGTCCTTTCCCGGGACTCAAACTCTCTCTATACCAAATTTCATGGAAATCGGTCCAGCCGTTTTCATGTTATGTCGTGACAACGGAAAACGGGTTTCATTTTTATATATATAGATTATGGAGACCTCTCCCTGACCAATTCTTCCAAAAAATCTAAGGATTAGAAGCAAAAGCAAGCATAAGTATAAGAAATTGAGAATGTTTACAAAACATAACTTACTTTGAACACATTTTAGCTGTAACAGTAGGTACACACCTTATCCTCCTTCAACCAATATTCAATTCTTTGCCCTTTATTGCAACTAGTCTCCGGTCTTAATTTCATTTATTTTAAATACAAAAAAAATATTCAAAAGTTTTTTAGTTTGACACATACAATATCAAATTCATTCATTGACATATTCATATTGTTTCCATGACGACCATGACGTTGTCGCGTCAAAACTGTTGAAACTGTAGACAATAAATTAGTTTTTCATACGTAATAATGTCTATGGACACAAATATTCGGTTCGTAGACAGATATTCTCGTATGCCGATTTAATGTGTTGGCCAATTTGTTGGATGACTTCATTATAATGGCAACATTTAGAAGTTGTAGGACATTCTAGTTATAGAACGTTTATGAAGCGTTTATGAATACAAAATTTTATCGAATGTTTTAAAGGCCTATTGAGCATTTTAACTAATGAATGGTTTAAACCTTCAATAGGCTTTTTTTATGAATAAGACCGAAAGTGTTTAAAATATGGAAATTGAACAAAGTGCATCTATTAATGAAAAAAGTGACGCAGAAATATTGAAAAAAAAATGAGTAATATTAATTAAATTAATAATTGATTTATTTCAACGTTAATATTCAAGTTTTCACTTCTGCCGGCACTCCCGGAGTGCAACCCGTCTTTTTTTTTCACTCAGAGCACTGCAACTGATGTGTGCAACTGCAGTGAGCACTTCCACTAACCACACGGAAACAACATTTTGATAAGTGCGGTTTCATGGAACAATTTATCAATAATATTTTCAGTCCCCAAACGACTATGTAAAAATAACTAAAATCAGTGCAACTGCAAACAAGAAGTTATTTTAGTTCATAATCAGGTTCGCCACCAACTGCATCAGACTACTTGAAAACTGATCTAGTTTTGAACTTTTTTGTCCTAAACCCTGTCTTTGCAATCGCACTGTCGGGTAAAAAAGCACTTGTTCAAACTCCTGGGCAGACCCACTGGAACTATAAGTACGGCACTATCAACCACAATCTGATTCATTTTGAAGGATATTATATACTCAATACTCAATTCTTTATTGCATTCCACAATGTAGGCTTAGGTGGTAAATTTTGCCAAAAGAAACAATCATGGACCCTGTCGGGCACAGCAAAAGAAAGATATGTGGAGAAGAGGACTTACCATTTACGTATCTTATAATCTAACTTATTCTAAACACACTTTTACAAAATAATTTACTTATAATAATAATACTTTACCATTTCACTATATACGTATGTGTTTTAAGGATTTGTCGTTTAAATATTCGTTGACAGTATAATAACACTTGCTTAATAATAGTTTTTTTTAATTTGTTCGTGAATAGATGGAGTTTTTCTTCTGTTTTTATATATTCGGGTAACATATTGTAAATTTTTATTGACATAACTAGAGGGCTTGTTGAGTGTATTTTTAAGCGGGATGTTGGTATGTTGAGTCGTGTTTTGTGTCGGAGTGTGTATCTTGTTTGTATGTCTTCTCGTTTAGTGTAAAAGTCTTTGTGTTTGTGAGCGAACTTGCATATTTCAAGTATATATAAACAGGGCAGAGTTAAGATATTTAGATTTACGAAATGGGGTTTGCAGCTATCTGTTTGTTGTATATTTACTAAGATACGGATAAATTTCTTTTGAACAGTGAACAGTGCAAGTGCGTCTGTGCTGTATCCCCACATTATTATTCCGTAGCTAAGCCAAGCATAAGCATAGGCGTAGTATGTATTGTTTATCCATTGAGTCACATGTTTGAAAAATCCGTCAGCTCAACAACGGAAATAACGCAATGAATGTTGTCGAACGGTCAAAATGAAAGCTATTGTTACTGTTATTAACAAAGTGGCGTTTTTGTATAACATTTTGAAAGTATTACACAAGCTAGTCAGAGGAGCAAAAAGGGTTGGCGTGGGGGCGGCATTGTCAATTTTGCACGCGGGCGCTGAGGCGGCTAGCGACGGGCCTGCTTCTGAGTCAAGGTTAAAGTATAAATGCGAACAAAAGTGAGGCAACAGCTAGTCCTCGAGTTTCCCAGTTTAGGAAAGTATGTAACTTCACCCTAGTTCCTACTTAGTATTCTCTGGTCTACCACCACGGTTCGCACGCTTAGTACAAAAGTTGACGTAACTTTCGGAAATGACACGACAAGTTTAAGAGTGCCTTGTCCGGTCCGTGGGATTATAGAGGTGTGTATGAGGAACAGGGTGTAAAGTTCACTCGTCCTCCGTAGAAAAAAGAGAGGATCCTCCTACCAAACGGGTGTAGTGTCTGGCGGGCAACTGCCCGATGATTCATGTGATCATGTCGGGCCATTGTATATGCCAGTTGCGCGGTAAACTCTGCTTGCAAGATGCAGGATTTTGTGTGACGTCAGTATGACGCGTAGTTCGGGTGGAGGGGGTGTAGGGGGGTTCAGGGGATCAGAGCGGAATAACTCCTTCTAACAGCCCTCTAAAGTCCCTTTCACATATCGGTACTCAGTCTCCACGTTTGTTGAAATAACCGTGAATCTTTGCAACATGGCCACAAGGCTATCAGTGTTTTCAAAACCACACTGACATTATTATATAGGCCAGTGCAGATATGAACAGTTCAAACTTTTAATTACATTAATTAAACACTAAAATAATGATTAAATGTGCATAATTGGTGATATTATCATCGACAACAGCATGAATCTTTTAGTATTTATTTATCTTCGGTATTATATCGGAGCGAAGATTCCATTATCGACTATAGGATTAAAACCTCAATAGATTCCCAATATGATTGAATCCCTTTGAATCTTTGGAAGAACTGGAGCCCTGTTCATCGGTCACCAACCGCACCGCTTGCCAAAACTATCATTCCTTTTTGGAAGACTCTATGGACTGACTTGGATACTAATCATAATTTTGGCATTGTTAGTTACCGCAGTATCGTTAAGTCAATCCAGGTATTGGCAAAATATCAAATACAAGTCAGCTTATCAAATAGATTGTCCTCGATATTACCGTAGATAGGATTATCTACCATGACTCATACAGAGGGGCAATTGCGTAACACACTAACAATAACAAAGGCTTTTATTTTGACAGTCCAACAACATTCATTGCGTGCTTTACGATGTTGAGCAAACAAATTTTTCGAAAATATGAAGCAATGGATTAACAATATCCTTCAAAATTATTCAGATTGTGTATGTTACGCAATCAATCAATAAGGGATATAATAAATAACAATATAATAAATAACACAAAATGTTATAAATTGAGGAGCCACGTTCCACAATAGCGAAGAACGGACGTCAAAAGAAGAATAACTGTAGAAATCTTCTGATATATAAAAATCTCGTGTCAGAGTGTTTGTTATCGAACTCCTCCGAAACAGCTTGACCGATTTTTATGAATTTTTTTGTGTAAGTATATTTGGTAGGTCCGAGAATAGGTCGTAGGCTATTTTTTTGTTTTTGCAAAACAACTTTTGCGGGGTCAGCTAGTATTTTAGAATTTCATAATTCTGGAAGTGATGAGGACCAGTACCTTCATATTAGTAGCAGAGAACAGAAGTCTAAACAAGAACTGACAGCTTCACAAACAATGACGCATTTGCGCATCACAAGACATCACGAATTATTTCAGCAGCCATATTGGATTGGTTGGTGGACGTTGGTAAATAAACTGGTTTGCCGGTCGTCGACTTCTGGCTGATATACGCACAATATAACGCAATCAAAGCTGTACTTGTTGTGTGCGTACATGCAGAGATAAACATGAAATTACATTGGAGCTTTGCGTTCGATATTTTTTTAACACTAGCCGTTTGGGAGTCACATGCTGTAAAGTAAACGTAAACGTTTACAGGCACTTTTGAATTGTTAAGGAGTCGGTCAGACAGAAACGTTTTGGGTCGACGATATCATCAAACAAAGTCACGGGAAAAACAGATGAGGGAGCATAATCAGCCTATAATGTTCCCAGTGCAGGGACACAGGCCTCCTCTCTGTGAGAGGGAGTGGGCTACAATACCCCACGCACGCGGGCCTAGTGCGGGTAAGTAGATGTCAAATGTCTCACGATTTTCTTCTTTACCATTTTTAACTGACTTCAAAAAAGGAAGAGGTTCGCCATTCGACTGTATGTTTTTATTTTTGTATGTTTTTTTACGGGATAGCTCCGGCAGTTGTAAATCGATTATTTATTAATGGATAGTAATTTTATTAACTTTGCTTGGGTAGTTTTTGAGTTGGCTTCAATAATACGTATTATTGCCACTTAGTTATTGATGATGTTATAATAACTTCTTGTCACTGATATTTACATAGCAAGTAGTGTTATACGAATTTGTGTGGGGTAAGTACAACTTAAAAGAGAAAAATATTTTCTTTTTTACATAAAAGAAAACAACCGACTTCCAAAAAAGATATTACAAAGTGGAAAACAACTTTAATTTCGGAAGTCGGTGTCGTTCGCATTTTCGTTGTTTGCCACCGACTTGCGAAATTAAAGTTATTTTTACCAACTTCATTCACTTTGTAGTGTCTTTTTTGGAAGACGGTTGTTTTTTTTTTTTTTTTTTGTAAAAGAGATTTTATGAGAGCAGTGGTGAAAGAATTCTTTGCACAAATTAAATCGCATGCCTGGGTTCGAACCTACGACCTACAACTGTCGCGGCCGTTACTTCCCTTTCTTTCCTATAAGTTCCCAAGAAGCAGTGTAAGTACACTGTGTATACAGTCGCCTAGATTTTCAGTATCTTTTAGTAGTTTTGTAAATAAATAGTCTAAGACTAACATCAACTATTTACATTACAATGTGTGCCGATGGATATCTTGTTTGCAATACATGCTCAATGCGTGATCGTTGCTCGTACTAACTATATAGGTCTAACCTAGATTTATCGGCACTTGAATGCTAGGTTCCTAGTTTTTCTTTGATATATGAGAACGATTAGCGCGCTGGTTTTAAAAATAAATTACTGTATTTATTAGTTTCAGTTATTTTTATGAGAGAAAATGTTGTTGAACATTTGCAACCTTAACTCCTTTCAGCTGAAAGGTGTGCAGGGAGACTTTTGCCCAGCAGTGGGACAGACAGCACAGGCTAGCAAAAAATTCCTTGCGACGAGGCTAGATTACTTTTTACAACAGTTTCAACTGTTTGATCTTAAAATCAAATCAAATAAATCTTTGTTTGTTTGATTTATACGAGTATGGTGTACCTACATAATAAAGAGTATTCTATTCTATACAGTCTACAATTTCCAGCTGCTAAATATCAATACAGCATAATTTTTAAAAACATAATTCAACTTTTCACTCTCCAAGCAGAACGCAGTTGATAGCGGGCACGAAAAAAAATTATGGCAACACTGACAACCATAGTTTTTCGATATTCAACGTAACATGACAGTCTTTGACAACATCAAATGCGGTTTGATCGATAATACCTACACGTGTCCGATTACTAATACTCGATAACGATAAAGAAAAAAAATGATTATTGTATTACGCAAAATGAGATAATGAATGTTTGAACCTTTGAAATCTTTTATGGTTAAGTAACATCATCATCATCTGCCTAGACCTTTCCCAACTATTACATTACCAGTATTTTACATGGAGCTCCATGTAAAATACTGGTATTCTGCTGCATCCGATTAGACTGGAGACCGACACCAACACAGTTGGCTTAACTCCACAACCCAGTGACCGGACTGCTTGTCAGACTTTTGGGCTTCTAACCATCAGCCAAGTAAGTAAAATAATCAATCTATAATGATCCAACTGCGGGGACTCAACACCCTAATTGCGTAACACACTATCAATTGGAATCAGAATCATTTTGAAGCAAATTGCTAATCCATTGCTTCATAAGTTCGAAAAAAAAAATTCTGTTCAACACGTAAATGACGCAATGAATGTTGTTGAACTGTCAAAATGAAACCGATTCCGATTGATAATGTGTTACGCAATTGCCCTGCAGGCCTCCTGTCTGTGCGGGGAGTATTGATGGTTAAATGCAGTAATTCAATAACACAGATATACCCGACATAGCGGAACCTAACAACAAAAACACCCACTACAAAAGCAAACCATAAAATGAAGAAGACACTGTTCCTACTTCGACAGAAAATTTGAATGAAACCTTTTTACTGGAGCGTGGGTAGTTTACGACGAACATCTCGTGACGTCATTTCTTGGGAGCTTTCTCCCTCGCGGCACATTTAGGCCGACTTAAGGGCTTACCTTGTTTACAACTGTTCTGTATCTGGCATTTAAGAAATGTTTTGGTTTAATTTCTTAGGTAGAGTGGTTAAATATAAGGCTGTGAATGTGAATATAGTATTACGAATCCTCATATCACGCACGAGTATAAAATCCTCTGATATAGAGGGAAACCGGTTTTTAGGGTTCCGTAGCCAAATGGCAAAAACGGAACCCTTATGGATTCGTCATGTCTGTCTGTCTGTCTGTCTGTCTGTCCGTCCGTCCGTATGTCACAGCCACTTTTTTCCGAAACTATAAGAACTATACTGTTGAAACTTGGTAAGTAGATGTATTCTGTGAACCGCAGTAAGATTTTCACACAAAAATAGAAAAAAAACAATAAATTTTGGGGTTCCCCATACTTACAACTGAAACTCCAAAAATTTTTTTTCATTAAACCTGTACGTGTGGGGTATCTATGGATAATTGGATAGGTCTTCAAAAATGATATTGAGGTTTCTAATATCATTTTTTTCTGAACTGAATAGTTTGCGCGAGAGACACTTCCAAAGTGGTAAAATGTGTGTCCCCCCCCCTCTAACTTCTAAAATAAGAGAATGATAAAATTAAAAAAATATATATAATGTACATTACCATGTAAACTTCCACCGAAAATTGGTTTGAACGAGATCTAGTAAGTAGTTTTTTTTTAATACGTCATAAATCGAAAACCGCAATTTACCTTTCACAAAGTTACAACGAACTACAAGAACTTTTATATTATGTTACTTGCTGCTACGGAACCCTTCATGGGCGAGTCCGACTCGCACTTGGCCGGTTTTTTTGGGTTGAGTTGAACAAGCATGTTTTGAGAGAATTTTCTGTTTATGAACCAAACGAGGATTCAAAAGTTGTACTGTCTGTATATTCATAGAGTTCAACTCAAGATGAAGATACAAAGAAATAGAAAGATTGAAGAATTTATGTGAAACGGCTAGAAAGGGGGTGACTACCGAGATGACGACTAATATAGAAGTATAAGACCCCAAATAAATTAAGATAAGGGCAGGAGAATGATGATAAGAAAATAAAAGGCATACGTTTATTAAACTCTTAATCCGGAGATATAATTCTGATATTCTCTATAAACAAGAATGTGGCAGGAGAAATAGTCGCAGAATTACAGAAAAAAGTAAAACTCTCGACTTAAGGATGATCAGGATAAAAAAAGATAATTGCGCCACCAATAAGAACATGAAAATTTAAATGGAAGACGACAGGAAATACAATGATCATCGCTTTAGAAAGATATCAAGTTACAAGTTCAAGACAACTCCAGCTGGGCTATTATTATGCACTACACCACAACAAAAGGGTTCCTTGTCCTAAAAATGGCAAGGCACGAGGCGCACAAGTCAGTTATTATTTCGTGCAGATGTGTATTAGTCACTGCGCGAGCGCCGGATGCGTTTCTACGTCCGTCCGTACTCTACATTGTCTTTTACTTCGACGTTTTGTTGAACCTGACCTCTGTCACATAATAAAAATACTGTATCCCAAGCACGAATAAAAAAAATGGTTGTTTCATAGAAAAGTGCGATATCATAGGTTTTGGTTTTATAGGTTTTAGGTTCAGAATCATGTACAGAATCCATGGTAACAGGTTGCGCGTCGAAGTCCTTGCCACCTGCCACCGATGTATACTGCAATATGAAAAGTGTCAACCTCATAATGTCTACCTGTATGTCCTTAGCCAAAGAGAATTAGAGGTTGTATAGTCATTGTGTTGTGCAGAACCAGAGCACAGTACTCCTTATTTAGAAACGCGTAAACACAGGAATGTTTACGTTTATCGTTCGAGTTTACGTTTTGGGAAAGTATACTGTCAATGTCAGCCGCATTGGTAAACTATAACGGTTGTGGGTGCACATATGCAGGGTGTTTGGTAGAAGGACCGATCTTAGGGATAGGATGTGTCATATTATTTAAGTGTTCACCTAATAATTGTTAGTGTTATCTGCAATGTACATTTATGTACAACTGATTCTATAAAATTACTTGGGTTCTTCCAAAGTCGTAAATTGTGTTAAGGAACGAAAATTTTAATAATTGAAATGAAAAATGAAAAAACAATTTTGTGCAAGCAAATGAAATCCCCAATCCCTCAAAAATCTGTCGGTCCTTCTACCAAACACTATATAAAATTCAGCACAAATGGCGATAAACAAGAATTATAAAAGTGTGGCATCTTTTCATCACGTAAAAAATAACAGGGAAGGACCATATGCAGGAGGATTGTATATAACCGAGATTGAATTTAGATGCCC
This sequence comes from Amphipoea lucens, assembly GCA_947508005.1. Classification (NCBI taxonomy): domain Eukaryota; kingdom Metazoa; phylum Arthropoda; class Insecta; order Lepidoptera; family Noctuidae; genus Amphipoea; species Amphipoea lucens. The sequence continues at coordinate 15,098,227 of OX382375.1, forward strand.
AATTTCAATAGATAACAAATTACCAGAGGGGAATTCTCGTAATTTTAAGAACGGTCACAGTCTGATCTCAGTCTCAATCTGTCAAAAATACCTCTAATTTCCCAATATATTGACGTTTGTTTGTCGCAGAGATTAGACTGCGACTAGATTTTGAACGTTTTAAATTACAAGAATTGGCCTTCTGAAATCAATCAAAATAAGGAAGACAAACATTTTAGAAATGACGTAGAAGACTAACAAAAAGTATACAGAATAACAAAACCTAGTTTCTCAAGGAACAGAGGACAACAGTCGCCGGCACGTCACGCGATCACTAATGACAGCACGACAGGTTCTTAAAACTTGTTTAATGTCTGGGCTTAGTAAGACTTGGAGGTAGCCAGAAAGAATGGGATTTTCTTATAATATGACGTGTCATATCGTCATCTTCTAGTGAAGGCCATAGAGATAAAATAAACATGAAAGGTGGAGGAGTCAATCACTTTGTTAGTAAGTTCTCAAAATCTGTTTGATAAAGTCTTTGAACAATAAATGTGCAGTCAAATCTCATATTACTCGACATGAGTTTATGAACAGACTTGCAGAAAAAAGGGGTGCGAAGATTAATTATGTCATTTCTAACAGTCTTAATTAAAATATTATCAATCATAGCGCCTTGCGTAGTCCATAGTCTATTACTGATCATAGGCTTGTCGTCAAGGTGCCCAACATACAGACAGAAATTTTAACTTTTGGACACCAAAAATATGTTCTATTGGCCCAGACTAAAAGAAAACATAATCTAAAACCCAAGATGGCGTCGTTTCTCAACCCGCCTTCCATTTCAACTTATCGAACCGCACAATGGTAATCGTTATACCAGTAATAATAAATAAACCAGCTATTCAATCGATTCACACGTATGCCAAGGCCACAAAACAGCAAGGCCAAGGGGAATCGTCACGTGCAGCCTTGGTGACAATGTTGGCCACCAATTGCCAATATTGCAGTGCAATTGATTGACACTGGTTAACCTGGTATATTTTGCTGATGTAAAGCATTGAGCATGTTAAGTAATGTTTTGATAAGAGATTATAAGGAAAACATGAAATCTTTGGCAACTTTTGAAGACAATTGTTAATCAGCTGTTATGCGTCTCCAGTCCCGCAATCATAATCATGTCAGAGCGTTCAGTTGTATCAAATCTGATGAACGTATCTACTTCATAGCATAATCAGCCTATAATGTTCTCACTGCTGGTACACAGGCCTCCTCTCTTCGAGAGGGAGTGGGCTGTATTTTTTTTTTTTAACGTGTGGAAATCCTCTTGGATTTCCACTACCCTGGGGTGGGTGGAGTCTGTCAGACTCTTACTGACTAAAACCATACGGTGTCCTGCTGCTACCTTTAGCTGGGGTGCTGGAGTGCTTGCGCATTTCGTCACGCTCCTCCGGAGTGGGCTGTAAACTACCACGTGCCCAGTGCGGGTTGGTAGATGTCACATGTCTTCGAATTTTTTGTTCTAGAATATACCGTTTTCCTTCATAGTTTTTAGAGCAGTGCAGATGAAATTATTGACACGAAATAAAGCGCCTGCCTAGGTTCAAACCCATGACCTATTCGTAAGTTGGGGCCATTACCACTGGGCCACCATTTCTCACACATCTACTTCAGAAAAATCTTAAATTCATGGCACTGACAGGCCAGGCACAGTCTAAACCGTTGGATCTAGAAGCATGAAATTTTGCGCAAGAGTTCCTTTTATAACGAAAGTGAGCACTAAGGAATGATTTTTGAGAAGTCATCCCCTAAACGGGTTAAATAGGGGATGAAAGGGGTTTGAAGGTCCGTGGAAAACCTACGTGGATGTCACTTGATCAACTTTGACCGTTAATAATCTCTGAAACGTGACGCTTTTCTGGGTTTGGTCCTATTATGTTTTCTGTTTGCATTGACATCAGCTATCGATTTATATACTTAGGTTTCATGCATGGCCGCCATTTTGAAAAATCTATCCCATTTGTATGGAAGTTCGTCATTTTTGCCGATGGGAAATCCCATAACACGGCTTGTCTACTAAGAAAACTCATTATAATGATGCATGGTGATTTGAAATTGATGAGAAAAAGATTACCGTACGTTCTATAATAAGTTACCCAGCTGTCTAGACGTCGAAGTCATTAAGGGCGACAGAGGGATTTAGCCCAAAGTCAATTTAATTGTCAAACAGAACCCACGCTTTGTTAACGATTAGAGTACGAAGTACGTTCTTACTTTTGTAAAGACGCCAGCGCATCAAGTTACTACGATCTGTCAAATTTCTTTAATAGATTTTCAACTTTATCGCTAAAGCATAAGGTTCAAAGTTGATTGGAATAATTTGACAGTTTCGGGTAGCTTGATATGCTGGCGTCTGTACACAGGATCCTACAAGAGGCCAATCACGGCACCGGGGTTTGACTTTACGTTGTCAAAAAACGCTCTCTGGGGAAACAAACCAACTTACTTTCATAAATAAAATTACAGTAACGTTTATCGACGGTAAATTGCGGACGCTATGTGGCGGTTACCGCAGTCTTAGGAAACTCTAGCTTGAACGTACCACTACTGTAGGTTTTCGGTAAACAAGTTCTTACATTCTCTCACCAGGTAAAATAATTAGAGGCTTGAAGACGTTTGAAGTTTATCATGCACCGTCCAATACATACCTGCGAACAAAAACAAAGTCTTTGAGTACAACACTTTAAAGCAGCATAAGTGCAGCACAAAACGCAATGTCAAGAGCTGCACTTGTAGTCAATTCTACATTTATAACGAAATAGTTTAAAATATAGTCGCTTTTCGTGTCCGTCTGTGAGACCGCATCGTTCTTCCAAAGTTTGGATTCCAAACTACGTAACGGATTTTGATGTGATTTTATTCCGGCATATATAGCATTTATTTCGGAAGATATTTAGTCAGCCTATAATGTTCCCACTACTGGGACACAAGCCTCCTCTTTGTGAGAGGGATTGAGCTGTAATCCACCACGCAGGTCCAGTGCTGGTTGGTAGATGTCACATGTCTTCGAATTTTTAGTCCTAGGACATGCCGGTTTCCTCCACAATGTTTTCCTTTCAATCAACTGGGCCCGCGTGGTGAATTACGGCACACGCCCTCTCATTGAAAGGAGGCCCGAAAGAACTTATATCAAGATCGACATCTAAATGCTTTTTTACTGAGATAGATTTATACTTCTCAGATTTCTGTTCTTGTTCTAATAATTCATTAACAATATCCATATTTATTTAATTTTATAAAGAAACACAACATTCCCTTGAACACAAATATAAGCCCAACTTCTGTAAGATTAGGTACTACTAAAATTGCATTCACAAGAATAATTTTTGCGTGCTCAACGTCAGTGCCGAAAATTATAGTGTTTTCCACCTTTGTTAAGATTAAGATCCTGTTTTTACTATATTATGTAAACTTTTTGCTGTTTCCCAGAACCGAAACATGTGTTTGTGTTGCGCTGTTTTCATAATATTTGTCAGAGTCATCAACAGTTTACGCTAAGAGCCATAAATTGGCATGTTTTAGTAAGTGTTGACGGATTTTAAAGATGTTTATGGCCAGGAATCTAATTATAAATTCTATTTGAAGGTCTTTTTTGGTAAATAGATTGCGGGACGAAACATAGGGAAACATTTGAGAACAAATTATCCGAAGGAGTGAGTAGGACGTATTTTTTATTTGTATGTACCAGAGGATCTTTTAAGATCCGCCCAATCGAAGAAAAAATAACTATCTGATGCGCGCCTGAGGTGGTATGGTGGCATGGCCATGTAATGACAAGGCCCGAAGAACACATGATTAAGCAAGTCCTCTACATAAATTCAGGTCCAAGAAGCGAGGTAGACCGCTTTCCACTTGGATGTCTGTAGTCAACAACGATCTGAAGCAAGCCCAAGTGAATGACTCGACGACCCAGAACCGAAACATCTGGCGAAGAATGAAGAGGAGAGCCGACCCCAGATGAAATGGGATAAGGCTAGGCAAAGAGAGAGATGTACCAGTACCAGAGGACCTGTGGAGTTTTTGTAGATGACTAATTTGGGATAATCTGCTGTCTGAAAACCTGAAGGCCAATTCTCGTAATTTAAAACGTTTCAAATCTAGTCGCAGTCTCATCTCGGCGACAAACAAATGTCAAAAACTTGTCAAAATGTAGGGAAATTAGAGATAGGTATTTTTGACAGATTGAGACTGAGATCAGACTGTTAACGTTCTTAAAATTACGAGAATTGCCCCTCTGTTAGGTCTCTAATCGGTGATCAATCCACTGACTTCTTGTCAATTGTTTTAATTGGATCATGACTCAAGCTCAAAACGACTAAAATGAATAATCTCAGTGTATCTGAGATTTTCAACTTATACGATTTTCAGACACATACACACACACATACATAGACACATACATACAGTGTACAAAATAATCAGCACCCTAATTGCGTAACACACAATTACTCTCAATTTGAATCATTTTGAAGCAAATTTCTAATCCATTGCTCCATCCATATGTTCGAAAAATGTGTCTGCTCAACAGCGCAAATAACGCAATGAATGTTCTTGAACTGTCAAAATGAAACCCATTGCTACTGATAGTGTGTTACGCAATTACCCTGCAGGTATTCGTAAGGGATTACTTGGGCGGGCCTATTGTCATCAACCGGACACAAATCCAGAGTTCAGGCTGCTACTGAGAAATTAAATATGGAAAAAACCAATAACACTGCCAGACCCGGTAATCGACACATGACCTTATGCTCAGCAGTATCGCTTGCAACCACTAAACTAAAGAGGCAGTAAAAAAACACAGATCACTATAGACAAGAAAGAGTACACTAACATGAATTAAAACAATTTACCTTAACAAAATATCAGCGAACAAATTGGTGCAAGAGTCAGCGAACCAACAATGACAATCACTTCACAACGCGCGAGTTCGTTTCAGTACGCGCGCACTACACGCACTGAAACACAGCGTAATAAAATGGATGGAAACAATTGATAAATAATACTAGTATCCTCATACAAAGTGATTATAATAGGCGTTGACTAACAGTGACGTATGGGTTTGTACCGAACGTCCTTACTGTGCCTAAAAGAGGCAATGCTGGGGAGTTGGTTGCGCCACTTCTTCTCCCCATCTAAAGCACTAGGAGGAAGTGATGAAGGGCGGGCCTTTGAGGACTGTTTCATATAATTTCGACGTGCTGATTCTCAGCCTAGCTTAAATAAATGACTTTTGATTTTGATGGGCTAGGAACTGTAGACTGTAGAACCGATAACCGTTGGGATATATGTCCGTATCTGGGGAGTTTGTTGCGCCACTTCTTCTCCCCAGCTAAAGCACTAGGAAGTGGTGAAGGGCGCGCCTTTGGGGACTGTTTCGTGTAATTTCGACGTGCTAATTCTCAGCCTAGCTTGAATAAATGACTTGATTTTAATGGGCTAACAACTGTAGACTGTAGAACCGACGACCGTATATGTGTTAAGAGTCTGAAGCTCAAAATCGGACAACGTACACGACCGAAATGGGAGAAACGAGGAGATTTTCGCAAGATGGCTGATGTCAATAGGATGAGAGCAGTCGAGGATTTAGTACAACGATGTCCGATTGGAGAAGCGTTTGTCCAACATAGAACTGCTATGGACTGATAATGACGAACGAATCCTGCGAAGAGCTGGTTCAGTTTAACCAACACAGAGTTTAGCAGACTACTTTCATATACCAATGTTAGTTATTGCGATTGCTGATAACGACATCGATCCGATACTGATATGCTAAGTGGTATTGTATAAAAACGTAAAGCACTTAATCTCTAAACAGGGTGTCCCTGGAAGTATGGATCAAATCGAATAGGGGCGTGGGCAAGGTCATTTCCAAACTTTTTAACCCTGAGAATGTCAGTGAATTTTTTTACGGTTCAAAAGTTATGACCGATTTTAATTTTTTTTTTCAATCACTTCGCTTAGTGTTCAAAGAAATTAATCATAAAAAAATAATATCAGGGCTATCTAAAAAAAAAAAATTGATAGCCCTGATAGTTTTAACGAATTCGATCTTCTCTTTTTTTTTTGTATTTTTTTTTTTGTATTTTTTTTTTTGTATTTTTTTTTTCCTAAAGCGTTTGGAAATGACCTTGCCCACGTCCCTATTCGATTTGATCCATACTTCCAGGGACACCCTGTATATATATAAAACGCTAAATGCGTTACGCAAACCTAACACAAACCTAAAGGAATTAGAGTAGTTAAAATGAATATCATAGAGACACTCTGATAGAGAGGATAGAAAACCGGATGAAGGTCACGGGAGACTGATGAATGCGGAAGGCCCCGGACCGGTCGTACTCACGACGCTTGGGGTAGGTCTAGGTCTAGCAGCGGAACTATTTCAGCTAAATAATGATAATGGTGAATCAGAGACAGAAACGATAAGCGTAGAAGACTTCAATCAATTTATACCTATTTATGAAAAACTTGCAGCGCCCCGCGGTTTCACCCGCATCAGTTTCCCGTGGGAATATCGGGATAAAAACTAACCTACTCCTTTCCCGGAACTCAAACAATCTCTATACCAAATTTCATCTAAATCGGTTCAGCTGTGTAACCGGTTGAATGCCGTAATTACAGACACAATTAAAAAGCCATTGTGTCTCGCGTGGATCTACGTTCCGGCATACGAAAGGTTAAGCGTGAAGAGGTAACAGACAGACACACTTTCGCATTTATAATATTAGTATGGATTGGATCAGAATGCAGCAATATATTAAGTACTAGCTTCTGCCCGCGAATTTTTTCTATAAAATATATCCTATGAAACTCGGCATTTCTATAGCTTGCCATTTGTGAAAGAATTTTCCGAATCGGATCAGTAGTTCCGAGGATTAACCCCTACATGCAAACTAAAAAAAATTACCGCTTTATAATATTAGTAGTAGGTACCTGCACAGTTGCTTATAATTAGAACAATGATGCTCGATTGCTCGTCTTTCCTAATGTGTTGTTTCAAGTGCTAACGCACTCTGCCAGTACATTGAGTGCGTTAGCACTGCCTCTGTTGCTGTAATGCTTGTGTTCGCACTTTGTACAGACGACGTGGAACAATCGATAAAAACAGCGGATATAACAATTGGATAGATAGGAAAGCGATAATAAAGGCCATTAAGGTGAACAAAAATGAGGAATACCTATATTCTTGAGCAATTTCATCATGAACTAATAATAATTTCATGATGAATAAAAATAATAAATTTTATATTAAACAATATATTATGTATGTGCTTATAATTTATAATTATATTAATGGGGATACATCTTCTTAGCATTTCGATGACAAACTAATTACATACTATAATTGTATTGATGCGGCCTAGAACTTGGGCACTTTGACTTTGTAAGTTAATTTTAATATTCTACACCGGCAACGGTAGTGATTTGAAACTGTTTAATATTAAGATCTTAATGTACCATATACTCTGAAATAAAAATAAACTGAGTGAGTATGCAACATTATTATTATACTTGTTGTTGCTATTCCACTAATTCGGACTAAACGTTTTCAAATGTATTTTACAATGCGCACAGCAAAAGAGTGGAACTCTCTACCTGCGTCTGCGTTTCCGAGCGCATACAACCCGAATCTCTTCAAAGTGAGAGTGAACAGGCTTCTTCTGGGTAAGCTCAGTCCATCGTCGACTTTGTCTCTGTCACCTCCGACCTAGACTAGAGTCAAGAGCAAACCCATTTCAATTTTTTGTTTTTAATACTGGATTTTCCCTAGTATTTCAGAAAAACTGATTCTAGATTAAAATGACAGTTTGCAGTGACCTTATTGCTGATGTTCTTCAGAAAGCTCAGGAGCGAAGTACTCGCAACCGTCCTGCGTGTATGACCAGAGCCCTGATTCACAACCATACGACAGGCTATCGTATCGAAAACTTGACATTTCGATAACCTGATTTGACTTCCCCTCAACAGCAAATAGCTGTTGGAAGAATAGCGGGCGTCTATTTGATTTAAACTGACAAAATTTTCGGGTTTTGGACTTGTGAACAGCGTTTAGAAGACTCCTACGATAACAATGATTAATGTTCGATACGATACGGAAGCGTATCGAGTGTTTGTGAATAAGGGTGCTGATGTATGAACGTAAACGTGGCAAAAAGAGTATGCAAGGATCGTAGCAGTTGGCGTTCTGTAGTTTCTGTCTACCCCTTTGGAAAGAAGGTGCGAGTTTAAATACGGTGATTGCAGTTTCTTGTGAGTATACCCGATTGATGATGATGTCGAGCCTTTTCAGGAAGAAGATCGTAACCGCCATTTTGCATTTTTACAGGAGGTTTTTTTTTAAATATTTCTCAAAATATTTATAGCATCAATTTGAAATTTTTACTTAGTTTCAAGGGCACCTCCCTATTAATTCAAATGTTAAGATCTGACGCTTAATATATATATATATATAATCAGTTGATCTAGCGGTTTATAAAAAACAGTTTTTTGGGATTTTTGGCGCTTACGATGTTCTTCCTGAAAAGGCTCGATGTGTACATTCTTAAGATAATCATCCAATCACTTTTCAGCGACAACCACAAATGGGGGAAAAAATTGACTCCGAAAATAAAACTTATCTGAACATAAACACCTCCATTTAAAGTATGGAAATACATGCACGTTGTAACTAAAGTAAAGTCGGGTTCCCACATTCAAAGTTGCTCAAAAAGCGGCGAGGTGACGTCATTATTTATACCGGGGCCACACTAACTTCCGATTATACATTGACAGGACCGACTGGACTGGTGTTTATTTCCATAATAAAGAGTACAGCACACCGCATGTGTAAGTTTCAGTGCACGCGCATCCATTGCACCGTGTGCACTGAAAGCGGAGGAAAACAATTGACAATTAACACCGTTTTTTCACATATGAGATCAAGATCAAAGTATCAAGGCATTGTTGTTGAATTCTTTTCTGAAATAAATAAACATCATCTCCCTAGCCTTTTCCCAACTATGTTGGGGTTGGCTTCCAGTCTACCCGGATGCAGCTGAATACCAGTATTTAATAACAATCCTTTTATGAAATAAACAATGATAATTATTTATTATACGAGTACGTGGAATCGTCTTCGAGAATAATCTTTTCCAAAATATTTTTGGGGACACGAAATTCTGCCAAATGGTGTACGTGAATATTCATCTAGTTCTACAACGTTTTCTAAAGGTTGCAGTGACAGACTTAGGTTTTATAACTGCCCAAAATTGATATCATAAACCTTCGCATTAAGATTTACATTTAGGATATGTAGATGCTTGCTCTCCGCTCCGAAACACAGAGAGATCATCTCTATTCATCCAAGACTTGCCCTTGTAAAGTTTAGTAAGCTCCGCGCGTCGCCTATTGGCGACAAAACAATAGCAAATCAATTGTGTCTCATTAGCGGAGCTTGACAGAGATAGATCGATCTTCAGAGGTATTAGCAATGATTCCATCTAAAGCTCTTAAATACATTAAAGGTGTTTATAATCGGATTGCAAGTATGGAGGCTATGCTAATTAACTTTGAATATGAAGTTTGCAATAACAAAATTACAAAACAGAGAAAATACAATCAACTAAGCCTTTATAATCTTCAGACATCAAAACACAATAGTAGTCAAAGTCATTCATTACTGTTTACATTGATAAGATCTAGAGAGATAACAAAGTGCTTGTTGCACCGAGTAGTTCGAAATGCGTTACAAAGTGCAAAGAATTTCCTGATTCATCGTCAGGATAGCCCGCGAAATAAAAAATTTCTTACGTTCATTGCAAATTGCAGGTCAGTATCTGTTTGTATGTATGTCGATCTAAATCACACTATCACACTAATATTATAAAGGCGAAAGTTTGTGAGTGTGTGAGTGTGTGTGTTTATATGTTTGTTACTTCTTCACGCTCAAACCGCTGAACCGATTTAGATGAAATTTGGTATAGAGATAGTTTGAGTCCCGGTAAAGGACATAGGATACTTTTTATCCCGATATTCCCACGGGATCGACATTTAAGCGGGTGAAACCGCGGGGCGCAGCTAGTATGACATAAAAATCATGAATACATCTCTCGTTCATATTACCCTATTTTATGACCATTTCATTAAATCATGACATTTGAGGCCAACTCTCAAGTAGTTGTATTGCCGATTCTTATGATTATAATTCTGTAGTCAGGTTTTTACGGTCGCGAATAATATTTTGTTCAACATACAACCTGACACAGAACAGAAAATTGCAAAAAAATTAAAAATAAAATAAGCACTTAAGTTTGATACAATCTAGCTAGACAGATTAGATTGTCGTCCGCACTTGATGCACTAAAGCACTAAAGTCCGGCCGCGCCAAATTTGCCAAAGATGTAAACAACAATGGACGCTCGAAATTGAATAAAAAACTTTTTTACAAAAAAAAACAACCGACTTAAAAAAAAAACACTACAAAGTGAAAAATAACTTTAATTTCGGAAGTCGGGTGTCGTTGCTTCAGCATTTTCGTTTTTTGACACCGACTTCCGAAATTAAAGTTATTTTTCACTTTGTAGTGTTTTTTTTTTTTTGAAGTCGGTTGTTTTTTTTGTAAAAAAGTTTTTATTTTTCACTTTTTAGTTGTACTTACCCCACACAAATTCAATTAACACTAGTGCATTGAAGACACGACTCGAAGAATCATCAAAATTCACATAAAAATGCCGGAGATGCAGTACATTTATGCATATAACTTCGTACATAAGAATAATTACCTAATGTATTATATACTAAAACCTTCCTGAAAGTATGTAGATCACACTCATGAAAGAATTATCAAAATCGGTTCAGTAGTTTTTGAGATAATCGCGGACATACAAACATACATACATACATACATACATACGGGTCGAATACAGAACCTCCTTTTTTAAAGTCGGTTAAAAATCGATGTATATCGATTTGAAAGAACATGTATTTTAAGTAATGTTTGTTTTCGTCTAGTTAGCTCGGAGATTTAGACGAAAACAAACATTACTTAAATAGACTCGGAAGCCATAAGCACTTAAGTCAAATATTTTTGGCATGCAAAAAGACTTGACTTAAGTGCAAGCCATAAGAACTTAAGTCATTTTCGCATGCAAAAAGATTTGACTTAAGTGCTTAAGGCTTCCGAGTCTAGAAATGTTCTTGTATATCGATTTTATTCAATTTCGAGCGGACATTGTTGTTTACATCTTTGGCAAATTAAACGCGGCCGGACTTCTTAGCTTCATTGTATTGTGACTTGTCATCAACAATATCAGTTACAAGGACATCATTCAATTCACTCAGTGCACATACACTTTGATAATATCTATCGTCTGCACTCAATGCACCGGGGTCTGAAACTCATGCATGTGAAAGTGTGATGAATTAGCACATTATTCTAACGGTTACCACTAAACGTGTAGGACTTTTCAAAGTAAGCACGTCGAACTGCAAACGGGTAGTCAACCTCATTTTCTTTCTCTTTTTATGAAGAAAGAAGATAGATATATTTTGATTTCGTCAGTGCAATCGGGGACAATAAAAAATCCATATACATAATGTATTGTTTTAGTTTACATCTTATTTTTACTGCAAATAGAAACACGTTTCATTGCACTTAAAGATTTCCTTAGCATAATCAGCCTGTAGTTTCCACACCTGGGACACAGGCCTTCGCTCTGTGAGAGGGCCGTAATCTACCACGCGGCTCCAGTGCGGGTTGGTAGATGTCATATGTCTTCGATTTTTTGGTTCTAGAACATGCCGGTTCCCTCACGATGTTTTCCTTCACCGTTTTGAGAGCAGTGGTGATGAAATAATTTACACAAAGTAAAGCGCCTGTTTGGGTTCAAACCTACGACCTACAACTCGTAAGTCGCGGCCGTCGTGGCCGTTACCTCTGGGCCACCACTGCTCTTGATTTACTTACGGATTTCGAAAGACTGAATGATGAATAGAAGACTGAAAAGGTTTCTCGACACGAAACAGCTCAGTTGAAAAACAACGAAGATAAGTACGATCTGTTTTAAAACAAACCACAATAAAAAGCGTATAATAATAAATGTAACGAAAACAAACGCTATCACAAAACACACCTATGACCTCATTGAGTATAATTACACGAATGTACCAAGAAAAGTAAAAATTATAAATATTAATATAGATAGTGGAAGAAGTTAAGATGAAGTTGACACAGATCATGAGATCACAGATGTTTTCATACTAAACAAATAATACTTGAGCAATTAGTGACTTAGCAACAAGAAAAATAATTCGGAGAATCAATGTTTGGAGAGTTTTGTCAAAATATTTGTGAAAGTTGAGTCCTGGAGCCGAAAATGTATCGTAGAAGGCTTCTGAAGATGATAAGTTTGTAAAATATGGAATTGACGAGCAGCGAAACGCCAAGTATTGTGGTGCAACTTAGGAGAGGGTTTATGATCTGTGTTTGACTTGAAAAATCATGGCAGTTGAGAGCATGTCATGCTCACCCAAAGGTCGGTTTCGATCATTCGGTTCCCTTCAAAATGGTTGAGCTGAATAGTGCTGATCCACGCGTCCTGTTCGTGAACGGGCGTCGTCAGTTGAGACTGGTCATCTCTTAGCTGCCAGGGCTTATCTTTAATTTTATATTGTTTTTTGGACATTGTTCTCACATATAAAGAGTTTCATGATCTGTGTTTGACTTGAAAAATCATGGCAGTTGAGAGCATGTCATGCTCACCCAAAGGTCGGTTTCGATCATTCGGTTACCTTCAAAATGGTTGAGCTGAATAGTGCAGATCCACGCGTCCTGTTCGTGAACGGGCGTCGTCAGTTGAGACTGGTTATCTCTTAGCTGCCAGGGCTTATCTTTAATTTTATATTGTTTTTTGGACATTGTTCTCACATATAAAGAGTGTCCTTGGAGTTTCTTATTCAAAAGTGCCTGTGAAAGTGGTTTTATTGAAATAAATGCTTTGAGTTTGAGTTTTCTATGTCCAGTAGCCTATGATTTTATCAGTGAATTGGTTAAGAGTATTGACCTCAGCATAAACAAGATAATCTTAATGACTTTTACAATATCCAAGGGGACTGGGGCTTTCTAAATCATATCAGTAAAGTACCTAATAAGTAAATTATAAATATTTACCAATTATTTGCCAGCTATCTCCCAAACTACAGGAAACAGCATTTTAAGGAAGATATGGTTGGGTTGGGTGTTATATCCATTTAATGAAATCGCAATATGTTGTAGGCATTGCAGTAATAGCTAATTATAGCAATGTAATAATAAGTTAACATTACAAGTATTTCAATGGAATAAAGCGTAATAATAGCTCAACAATTTTCTAGAAATATAGCCGACATAATATGCAATGTGGAGGACAATAATACGTCAATAAATGACAACACTGGCAATACTATTTGCTTAAGAGTATTTTGGAACTATCGAAAATATCTAGCTTCGAAATTAACACAGTGATTTTTCAAACAAACTAAATACATAGTGGTGATAAGCCGACTATGGGTTTTGCCAATCTTTGACAAGCTATAGTGACTAAACTATTGGATATATATGATTAAATTTTCGTATGCAGACTGGAAACTTCATAATTTATACGCATTTAATTTATTGTTGTATTGTCGTCTCCACCTTGTATAAAGCATATATCGTACAAAAAATCAAAGATTCCAAATACTAAAGGCATGAACAAGATACAATTAACTTTGAAACAAAGGGAGGGCCAGTTTCACATATAGCAGGGGTAGCAGATGCCATAAAGCGTACAACAACATTCCAAACACAAGGTGAAGAGAACTCGACACGATCAATATCTACGTATGAATAAATAACTGTGCAACGAATCACGTGCAAATGACGTAGCAGGTGCAAAGATCGATATAGCAGACAATACCGAGACATATCCGATGAATAAATATATTATATATTTATATAATATTAATACCAAGTGTGCTATCAGATACTCTGTGGTCCAAAGTCCAGTAGATACTTATATCGTGATCTCATGAATTAGTAAGGAAATGCTGCTGCTCATCTAGAATACAGGCAAGCCGCCCCTAAGACGACCCACTGACCAGGTGCTTTAGGTTGTGTTAAAAAATTTCAGCACCACTACTCTCAAAACGGTGAAGGAAAACATCGTGAGGAAACCGGCATGACCTAGAAACAAAAATTCCAAAAAAAATTGACATCTACCAACCGGGCCCGCGTGGTGGAATACGGTCCAGTCCCACTCATAAAGAGAGATGGCCTGTGTCTCAGCAGTGGGAACATTATAAATAGGTCGATTATGCTTATGCATCTAGAATAGAACTTCTCAATTTGGCGTCCCATCGAACGAGAACACCCATACAGACATCAAGAAAGTAGTATAAGTTGAAGTAAAACGTCAAATTGATTTACAAGGGACCTACGAAGATGTTGCTGCAATTAAAAAAATCAAGTAGTTTGTCAGCTCTACGATCATCCGTCTTTAGTTTGCTAGCAGCGATATTTTAAAGAATCGGGGCCCAGCAGATGCTCACACAAGTTCCAATAGGGATCAATATTCATATTATTCATTCATACCGTAACCCATAGTCGCCCCTTCGAACTAATATCACCCTTCGCTTCGTGCTCCCGTTCAAGGCCGAGCTACAGCCTTGGGTGCACTTGTTCAGTATGCCCATCTTTTTATAGAACATGTAGGTAGTAAATAAACTACCGGTTTTTCACGAAGCCGTATAGAGTATACTAAGCTGTGTATTGTTTAGCCACCCGATCCATTTCATGCTTCAGAAACATTGTTGCAATCGAACATTATCCTTATCTTTATTTCCATGTAATGATGGGAATCTTGGTATGTAAAGATGGGTGGACCATCTTTCCATTTTTTTCTCGCAAAGCACTTTAAGCCGTTGGTCCCGGCTGTCATTCGTGGATCTTTGACAGTCGTTACGGGTCGTCAGAAGCCTGAAAGTGTGACAATCAGTCTTATCAAGGGGTATCGTATCACCCAGTAACTGGGATGCGGTCAGGTTGGAAGTCGCTCCAAGTAAAATACTGGTACTCAGCTGCATCCGGTTAGACCACAGAATAACTAATAAATAGTACTGACGTAGTTAGACTGAAAGCCGGCCCCAACATAGTTGTTGTTGGGGCCGGCTTTCAGTATATTGTGTATTGTCTTTTGTTTCGTCATCTGATGGTGAAGAATGATAGTAAAAAGATGTGCGGTAATATTAAAATACTGAAGGGAGCAGAGGCCATATTAAAAAAATTACAGTCTTTTAATATTTTTCAACGATCCATAAATATTTGTATCATCAGTTCCCAACCCAGCCACATCTGGATGTGGCTATCGTGTCCATGGTCATGAGGAGAACTTCGAACAACTTGCTTGACTGGCAAGCAAGTTGTTCGAAGTTCTCCTCGATTATCAAGAATTTCATTTCTAAAGCTTATGCACAGAGCAAGAAGCCTCACTACAGGCCGTCAGTTTTCAGAAGCATGAAATAGAAAGAAAGAAAAGACATTCATTTGTGGTAAATAAGACGCAGAGAAAGAACACAAATAATAACAATTTGGAGGAAAATATAGGTACATAACATATTTCGCACATCTGTCAGCAAAATGTGCATCAGCATTTAACACTATTCACGCAAACACCGCTCTGTCTACACAATCTCTATGAGTCATCCCCACATTCCTCAGGCCTTCGAGATTTAGTACATCAGCAAAAGCTTCAGGCACTTCAATACAACAGCACGTGTAATTCCACGTTTACAATAAGTTATAACCATAAAGCACGGAATTGGCAGTACTACTAATAAAATTTATGGCACTGAACGCGCACAACTTCTAGTTTCTATACGTCATTGGTGTGTCTTAGTTTTTGTGTTCCAACCCAGGCAGGCACTTCACATAATCAGCCTATAATGTTCCCACTACTGGGACACAGCACAGGCGTCCTACTTCGAGAAGGAGTGGGCTGTAATCCACCACGTCCGCCCAGTGCGGGTTGGTAGATGTCGCATTTCGAATTTTTGGTTCTAGGACATGCCGGTTTCCCCACGATGTTTTTCTTCACCGTTTTGAAAGCAGTGGTGATACTTTAATTTACACAAAGCGAAGCGCCTGTCTACGTTTTAACCTACGACCTACAACTCGTAAGTCGCGGACGTTACCACTGGGCCACCACTGCTCTCTAGGCAAGCACTTCACTGTGCGTAAAATATTTCATCACCGCTGCTCTCAAAACGCTGAATGAAGACATGTGTTATCCACCAATCCGCCCTGGGCCCGCGTGGTATATTACGACCGGCCCTTTCTCACAGAGGGGAGGCCTGTGTCCCAGCAGTGGGAATATTATAGATAAGCTGATTATTTAACACGCATGGTTTGTATGGAAAGTGTTGATAATGCCACCGTCGCGTCGTCGAGACGTCTCGGTGCTCTGTAGTTATACAAGTATTGACTCCTACGTCAGAAGCACGTGCATTCTACAACGAACCTAACAGAATACGTCAGAACTCTTTATGGCTATTTGCTAGAATGTGAAAAGATGTAACATAGAATGGAATTGTCTTTATTATGTACACCATATGGATTCGATGTATACATTTTACATAGGGTGACACAATGGGCGGCCTTATCCCTAAAAGCAATATTTTAAAGACAACCTTTGGATCGATTAAGGGGAGAAGAAGAGAATACTGCCGGTAGTCATTCATAAAGCATATACTTATCTATTACACACATCTATCTTAACAGCCACGGAGTGTGTGGAAAAATGATGGGCAGATTAATGACCTGTCTGTCATCTTTGTCGTAATTAACATGCTTGGTATCGTGTTGGGTTCGAAGACCCGTCGTATTGTGACTATTAATATATACTGAATAGAAAAACTGTGCTCCACCTCTTATCCTGCCCTCTGTGTCCCAACACATGCAGTCAAACTGACCCCTGCGCTGCCACAGACGACGACCCCGTAGGTAGAAGTGGCGAAGTTTTGTGCCAACAAGATCTAAAATACAGATTGAAGCATACTAGTAAAATATAGTTCGCACTGATCTTCTGAGTCTGAACCATGGAATTCTTATCCACATATCTACTAATGAATCCCAGACACGATTAATTGACTATACATATACTAGGTACGTAGAATTTCTTAATTACTTGTAGCGTGTCTGTAGACGTGTTAGTCGGTTTCTAGTCACGTGAAATAAATTAATTGGATACTGAGTACAGCGTTGATTAGAGAGAATGCATAAACGTGCATAGACTGGATTATTAGGCAAGTATTTATAAACATTATCTTTTCAGGGAATTAAAGTCAACGAAAGGGGTCGTCAAAAAGAAAGTTTGACAACCAGTCTTACCAAGGAGTATTGTTACTGGGTACAACATTTCAAAATATAAAAAAAAATAGTAGCCCACCGGTATCGGGACAAGGGTTCAAGCTACCGGCGCGTCGGCCTAAATTCCAGAGAAAGGAACCCCTAACAATGCGAGCCGTGTCCAGCCAGAAGTACCTACCGCTTTCTAAATCAAGTCATGCCCTAGATCCAGCGGCCCAACGAGAGCCTCCTCAGGTGTTGGTCATGAGTCATTATTATTAAAGGACTAGCTTTATACCCGCGAATTCATCCTCGTGAAATTTCGTGTTCCCCCGATCCACTCCGGCGCATTGCATCGCCATGTCCGCGTTATTACTTCGTTTTCGCTAAGTGTTCTTTCTGACCTCTTAAGGGTCCTAGCGTGATGTAAAATAGCCTATAGTCTTCCTCAAAGATTGGACTATCAAATGCAAAACATAAATGAAAGAGTTTTTCAAACCCGACCGGTGATTCCAGAGATTAGCACGTTCAAAACAAACTCTTCACCTTTATTTTATGCATAGAAATAATATAAAACTAACAAAATAAATACGCGTGTGGCTCTAGAAATTAAGTTTTATTACCCGGCGATTAAGGTCGGATTTCTAAACCGTTGCTGAAGCATGAATCTCAATGTTAAATCACATTAGTATGAAATCAGCCAGAGATTAATCTGTTATAAATCGAGATACCTATACACTATAACATGGGTCTCAAATAATGTAACTACAGTCATTCCCAATTTCATGGTTTCCATCCTACTAATATTATAAAATATGTGAAAGTTTGTGAAGATGTTTGGATGTTTGTTACTCAATCACGGGTAAACCGTTAAACAGATTTGGATGAAAATTGGCACATAGACCATTTCCTGAATTAACACATAATCCTATGTATTAATTCAGGAAATGGTCTATCTACACTCTCATTTAGATAATATATTCCCGAAGGTTTTTGTGTATAACAAATTAATATTAAGCTTACATAATTATTATAAATCTCGATGTTTTGTTAAATGTCTGACATATTATATGACAAATCCATACTAATATTATAAATTCGAAAGTAACTGTGTGTCTGTCTGTCTGTATGTTACCTTTTCACGCATAAACCGCTGAACCGATTTAGATGAAATTTGGTATAGAGATAGTTTGATTCCCGGGAAAGGACATAGGATACTTTTTATCCCGATATTCCCACGGGATCGAAACTTATGCGGGTGAAACCGCGGGGCGCTGCTAGTTCAGTTATAAACTCGTGCAAACCCTATTAAAGATAACAAAATAATGAGTATTTAATTGAACTAAATTTAAAATAAAGGTTTAACCAAAACAGCCAACAATCCGACCCATTTCAGTAGGCAACCGAAACCAATTAATGTCAAAAAAAGTCTGTAACGTTACAAAACAACTTCGAACAACCTAGCTAGCACAATGAACGTAATTTAATCAAAAATACACAATTGAATATCAACCTACTTGCTTACAGAATACCTAACAAAATACCTTAACAGCGGGATTCATGAAAGTATTCCTATACACGGTAAAATGTGCTCTATTCTTTGTGAAACAATGTGTGTTTTAGCTTGAAATTCTGTGTCCGTGAGTGCGCTTGCACTCAGTTTGCACCGAGTACAACGTTGAGTGTTGACGCAGAGTTATAAAAACTTGGAGGAGGAAAAAACCTCAACAATTTAATGTTTATGGTCAGATAATTGATACAAAAACTAAAAAGGTTTAATGTCCGAGTGGTTATCAGAATAACTGTTTTACAGCAGAATCTAATCATTTACGGACCTTTATTGGTTAAAACTAAAACTCCTGTATCTTCACTAATAATGAAATGAAGTATTTGAAGTAAAGACCTCATAGCTTTGCAAAGTGACCCTCCCTTATGGAAGTAGCCATCACAGGTAAAATTAGTTTACGAATCTATTCAAATGCCCAGTTTGGCAATAAAAAATGCTACCAGCAAAACGATTCGTTCTTGTTTATAGGAACCGGGCATTAATGAATACTGTAGCAATTTAGCAAAGCCAAAGTTGGGTGAACTTTAAATGGGACTAATTAGCAATGACTATAGTTTTTTTATTCAACTTTGCGAGGTAATGTTTTTGGCCGTGACGTAAGCAAAGCGTGAGATTTGCTTAATTACGTTACTCAGGAATGGGCAAAAGCATCCGACGGAAAGGGCTGCGAAATGATTTCCTGCCTCTGTGAGGATTGGCTTGCGGTTAACGGTCTTGAAGCTGACGAAACCCATTGGAAGCTCAGATGGCCCGAGACGGGTGGCTTGGATCTCCTAATAATTATAAGACCTTCATATGGAGACTGATGCCCGTTTTTAACAGACGAAAAACAAGGAGGCTCAAGTCGAGGCATATTTTTTTTTAATATCTCTAGGTGACTCGTGCAGTGGCGTCAAGTTAATTCACATATTTTCCATTTCAGCTGGTGATGCCACATTATGAATTCAAATAAAAAACATATCAGGAAATGACGAAGGATTACTTAATTATTTTTTATGATAAGTCAATCAAATCATTATAGTGTAGATACAGTTCAAACATTTCGAAGAATTTTAAATCCTAATGTGTTGTGTCACAGCTGAAGTAGACAAATGTCAAGTAACTTTTGGAGGCCACTGTAAATGAATATCTAAATAAAAACACTGTCGGATTTCACCTTTCGGCGCTGAACCGAGCGTTGAAAATCCAATAGCGCGCTATGGGTATCGCCTAGTCTTAGTGCAAACGGGCATCAGCTAAATTCACATTATTAGCTCTCGCGTTTAGCCTCAAAAAAAAAAGGGCAATAGAGCTAGCGAATTTGGAGATGACAAACATTGACCCACCCTAAGTAGCATAATCTCAAATGAATAAAATCTGATGTGAAGAATCTTGGTCTGCATGTCGGCACTTGTCTTGACTGGCGAAAGCAGGTCACGACTGTTAGTCAGAAAGTCACCGGAACGTTGCGGTCGCTCTATCGATTGAAAAACCTTCTCCCTTCACACATAAAGGCAATGCTTGTACAGTCCCTAATATTTCCCATAATTGACTATGGTGATGTGTGTTACTATGACCTGAATGCAGATCTCCTCAATAAACTTGACCGTCTTCTCAATAACTGCATTCGATTCGTTTTCAATCTTCGTAAGTATGACCATGTTTCCGAGCACCGGCGGCTTTTAAAATGGTTACCCATTCGCCAGCGCAGAGAGTTGAGGGCGCTGACTACGTTGTTCTCTATTCTTGACAATCCTACTGCCCCTTCTTACATGACTTCTCAAATTCAATATTTATGCTCTGCCCATACTAAAAATCTTCGTTCAGCCAACAATCGCCTTCTACGATGTCCTTCTCACCGTTCTGGTTTCATTCATTCTTCTTTCTTTGTCCAGGCGGTCTTTCTATGGAATGCGCTCCCTCTGAACATCAGGACGGCAACCGGTCGGTTATCTTTTAAAGTGAAGGCACGTGAGCATATTCGGCAGAAGTTGGCCGTAACATCCCAGCGCTGATTTGCTGGATTCGTTTTCTCCTCTACCGATCATTTTTCCCCTGAGAGTTCATTTGGTTTATATGTATGTATGTATGTATCTGTGTATATATTGTATTTTATATTCATTTCTTAGCTAGTTCTCCTGTATGTTGCACCTGCCATGTTTTGTCTCTGCATCACCCTAAGGTTGACTGGTAGAAAATGCCTCAGGCATTAAGTCCGCCTTTGTACAGTATTATTTTTTTTTACTTGTGCATAAAGTTTTAATAAATAAATAAATAAATAATCAGCCTATAATATTCCCACTGCTGGGACACAGGCCTCCTCTCGGTGAGAGGAAGTGGGCTGTAATCTACTGTAGGTATTTTAGTACGGCGCTCAAAATGCTCAAATACACTAACTAGCGGCATGTTGCCGACGGCATGGCAGCCACAGATGCGTCGACGGCTGCCGCCGATACGCGTTGAGTCGTTGACGGCAGCCGTCGACACTCGTCGAAGGTCACAGTTGCCTCTGCCGCTGATGCGTGTCGCTCGTGGTTATGAGCACTTAGGTACCTAGAGATTCCACAGCTTAGCACGAAGAGCTAGGCTGGTCGGAGAGCGACTTTATAGAGGAATAGACGAAATGATTCGCAAGGACGAATGCAATTTCGATATAAGGTTGAAGGAACAACGTAAAGTTTTAGCCGTCGAGCTGACTATAATAATTATGTACTTAAGGTCCGGCGTTTATAAATTTGCCAAAGATGTAAACAACAATGGCAATCGTTGTTTACATCTTTGGCAAATTTAGAAACGCCGGACTTGTATAGGTACTTTTATTATTTTTTAGCTCCATGTACTCGATACTGTAAGTTTCTACGTCAGTCCGGTAATTGATACAGTGGTCGTCATGACATGGATCTAACCATCCTCGAACCGCATTACATAATGTATATACTTTACATATCATACATTATAGTCGCTTTTCTTGTCTGTCTGTGTAAACGCGTTGTTCTCCTAAACTACGCAACGGATTTTGTTGTGGTTTTCACTATCATTTAGATAATTTATTCCCGAAGGTTTTTTTGTATAACAAATTAATATTAAACTTACATAATTATTATAAAAAAATCTTATGTCTGACATTATCATCATCTGCCGAGCCTTTTCCCAACTATGTGGGGGTAGGCTTCCAGTCTGACCGGATGCAGCTCACCAGTATTTTACATGTCAATTGTCTGACATAATTATGGCAAATAATTTAATTTATTGTTTTGCGTTTCGTAATGTTAATTACTTTGCATATTATTGTATAAAAATCAAGTTCTTCTAACTTAACAGACTGCTGTGTTGCTGGGGAGTTTTTTGCGCCATTTCTTCTTCACCAGGAAGTGGTGAAGGGCGTTTTGGGGACTGTCTTATGTAATTTTGACTATCAAAACGTACTGATTCTCAGTCTAGTTTAAATAAATAACTTTTTATATCTTAAAAACCGCGCGAACCTCAAGCGGGTCGCTAGTGTTAATAATAAAACGGCACACACTTTACTTGATTATAATTATGGAGCAAAAATGTAATTTAGATTGCCTGCTTGATAGCGAAAATTGGCTTTTTTTATGGTTAAAGGTGTGCGAGGTCAATCTGATCCGAAAATCGGATGGCAGGAAAATAAAAAAATTGACGGCGCGCGAAATTAATACTTCGCAGCCAGATTGTCAACTCTGTTTTTAGAATATCTTATCCCCAAAATAATTGGTTCTACTCGTTCTAGTTTTTTAAGTTATAGCGTAAACTGAACTTTATTCTGTAGGATTTAAAGTTATTTTTCCTTAAACTCATATTTGTTTACATTTTTGGCAAATAAATTGCGAATGCAGATTATGTGATAAAGGGGCAGTTGTATCATTTTTACCTCAATGTTTTAGTTCGCTAACCATGTTCATCAGTCACCAATATTAATATTTAAAATCTATGCACCACCAACTGTTCTAAAATTAAACTAAACTCAACATGTCAATTGGCACAAGGGATAAGAGGCTTAAAAATAAATATGATATCAATATATCGGATCATAGACAAGATGCATCATGCTGATCATACTTGTTATTAACCAACTTAAAAAGCTTATATGCATGTCAACAGGTTTTTTTTTCTTGTAATTTTGAAATAGGTCATGTAGTAGGTATCAATAGTTTTGTATCGTCGTTATGAGAGTGGTCTTATGACCACCATTTATAACGTTTTGAATGTTATGCCTCTTTGGTTGCAAGCAATACTGCTGACCATGTGGTCCTAGGATCAATTCCCAGGTCAGATAAAATCTGGGTAAGCTCGCTCCATCGTCGACTTTGTCTCTGTCACCTAACACCTTTGACCTAGGCTAGAGTCAAGAGCAAGCCCATTACAAATAAAAAAAAAAAAAAAATATTAATGGTTTATCCCATCAAGAATCAGTAGCAGCCCAGAATCTGGATTTGTGTCCTGTTGGTGACAATAGGCTCGCCCCCTATTGCAAGAGACAATCAACTCGCGAAATGTGGGTGTACTAAAGGTTCACGTCTGCTTAACACTTTGGGGATTACAAGTGTTGTGTTATGAATTTTATAATCTATAGTCCGGCGTTTCTAAATTTGCAAAAGATGTAAACAACAATGGGCGCTCGTAATTGAATAAAATCAATATACAAGAACACTTATTTTAAGTAATGTTTGTTTTTGTCTAAATCTCCGAGCTAACTCGACGACAACAAACATTACTTAAGATAATTGTTTTTGTATATTGATTTTATTTAATTACGCGCGACCATTGTTGTTTACAGCTTTGGCAAATTTAGAAATGCCAAACCTTATGTCCATATTACACCAACTCTAATTTGTTCAGATATAAATTCCTAGTTCCATGGAACAATGGAAATGGCTGAAAAATTTACCACATACAAACATTGAATACCAAAATAGTGTGTAAATTGTGTGTTTTACATGCACATAACTTTACCAACAACTCTGAAACTAGGTAGATACTATTTTATTTTGAATATATTGTCTATGGGAAGTAAGAAAATAACTATGGGATGAAATGGAGTGGAGACCACATAAAGACAAGCATAGTGTGGGATGCCCCCCAGCTAGATGGGCCAGTAACCCCAAAAAGGTGGCTGGATATGGAAGATGGAGGACAGGGTGTTGTGGCACAGCATGGAGGAGGCCTATGTCCAGCAGTGGACTGCGATAGGCTGAATTGATGGGAAGTAAACGGAATGAAAAAGAGGTGGGAGGATGATCTGCCAAAAGGTTGGTGAAGATCAGCTTTGAACTGGAAGCTTATGTCTTCTTCTGCAAAGCCTTTTTTGAGGTCAGCTTCCAGTCTAACCGGATGCAAAAAAAAATTATCTAAATATTTCACATGGAGCGACTGAATATTTGACTCCGACAACCCAGATACTGGAAAACTGTGAGTCTAGATATATTTAAATCAATTTACATTTCACAAAAACTTTATTATGATACTAGCACCCGATTACATGGAGTTTGATAGTAAATGATGTAATGTGACTGCAATCTGCATTCTCTCATGGAGATACAGGTATGATGATATGCTGTTTCTAACTATTATAGAGGTATGAGGAACAGGGTGTAAAGTTCACTCATACTCTATAGAAAAGTGAGGATCCTCCGACCAGACGGGTGTTGTGTCTGGCGGGCAACTGCCCAATGAGTCATGTCGGGCCGTTGTATACATGCTAGTTGCACAGTAAACTCTGCTTGCGAGATGCAGGATTTGCGTGACGTCAGTATGACGCGTTGTTCGCATGTGGCGTTGTAGATACCGCTACACTATAAGCTCACAATTAAGTTGGAATTGATAAATAAACATTAAGCAGACAATATTCATCAATAATACACAAACATAAACTCACACCTTCCCATGGGGGTTGGTAGAAAATACAGAATGCAACCTGTTACAATCCTTACATACTCCTTTTGCCTTATTTACGTTCATACACGCACAATCATCAATAATGCTGCTCACAATTACCTCGGTAACAGCCAATTATCATCATTTAAAAATTAATTATAAAAATGAGCATGATTTATGTTACTTTTAACTTTTTAAGTGTAGGTAACACTTGAGTTAGCATGTAACAATGCACTAGAGTAACAGCTTTCATTGTTCGCCTTTTACTTTAGACAATCACTCTCAATCATTTGCCAAAAAAAAAATATATTAAGATTACCATGGAGATTTCTATGCAAAAAGTTTAACCAAAGCCTATATGAATTGTATTTTGTGCCTTACCTTGACTTATTAATTTTTACAAAAAAAAAAAAAGTGAAAAAAGTGTTTATAGCAAAATGATACACGAGAAAGTACTACTGCAACATCCCTCCATTGTTTCATGATCACATATTTTAGTGACGCAACCCTGGTTTTTTTTTACCGTCTAGTTAATTATTTCAGATACTAAGCGCCTTTAAGCAGGCAAACATACAATAAATAGCAATAATATCTATATTTTACTCACCAAAATATCTTGTTGTTATTGTGATGTCTGCTCAGTCAATCATCAGTAACTTCCACTTTTGGCACAACGAAACACATAACAAATAACGCACACACAAGTCACCGAGATTTGACGCGGAATATAGTTCCGAATGTTGGGAAAAAATGTAAATAATCAAATAAGTTATCAGAAAAATCAACAAAATCCATTCAGGGATACACCATCCAGTCCCAATCGTTGTTTCGTTTGACAGAAATAGTGTAGCACGTGTAGTGTAAATTGTAATGGAAATGTTATTAATTTTATTAGACGATTACTGTTAGTATTTAACCACAAATAAAGGAGTTTTATTTAAATTACGTAATAACAAAAAGATCCATGTGTAAAGTAAATAACTAAATAAAAATACTAATTAAGAATTAGTTGATTTTCTTCTATTTCAATCTGACTAACTGTATCACTGTAAGAGATGGGTAACATCCCTATCTGAAACATGACAAGCCCACAGATAATTGAAAAAGACAGATTATGAAATTTTGTTCCAATGTTCCCATCGTTTATAATAGTGCTGTTATTTTATGTAGTTACGGTTTTCTTTGAATGATATTTTACAACATGCAACCACAACATTTTATTGATTTTATCCGGCGTACAAATTAGGTTCCCTTGTTTGTAAAAGCAAAATGTCGACGTTTAACATTTTTTTTGGATGTTATATTATTTTAGGTACTTTTGGAATTCGAATAACGTTTGCTGAGAAAACTCCGGTGACGTTCACTTTCAAGGAATATCAATATAAAGATTCACCAAAAAACGTAGGTTGAACTCGTGAGTTATTAAAAATCACCAACTTTATATATAATTTTTTTTACTTTGTGTATTTATTTATTTCACTTATTATTTTTACTAAACCATTTTGATAAAGTTAAACCACTAATTCCGTGTCCCCATTTAGATGGAAAATGAACATAATTCATCTACAGTGTGATGACAAATAGAAAATGCTCAAATGTTAAAATTAAATTTTCAGGAAATGACGTTCAGAGAATTCGAAACTGCGTGTGAACAAAGCGGAGCTTGCAGTCATATTACGGGGCTGCTTAAAACACGGTGCGTGAGGGAATGCGTGTCACCATCCTGCTATCGAGAACTTTACCAGACTGATGCGGTAATTTATTATTATTAACTATCCAGCACCCTAATTGCGTAACACACTATCAATCACAATCTGAATCATTTTGAAGTATATTGCCAATCCATTGACCATTGCTTCATATGTTTAAATTTGTCTGCTGAATAACGTAAATAGCGCAATGAATGTTCAAAATGATGTGTGAAAATGAAAGCCATTCCCACTGATACACATTATCAGTTAAGTACAATTACTCTGCAGAATATAGTCTTGTAAATGACGCGAATATAAGAAAAACCCATTTACTGACATAGGCCTCTCCTATAGCACGCTATTCAACATGATTTTCGGCAACTCATATCCAGCCGTTACCAGCCCCCCTTCAAAGATCGTTGCTCCACCTAACCTGAGGGCGTCCTACCTTACGTTTGCCGAAATGCGCATGTAATAACATTCTTTTTTCGTGTTTTTCAGCTTGAGGAGGGTGAAATCGATGTCCGATTAAACTCTTTCAAGGGATGCTTCATACAAAGAAGTGGTCGAACGAGAAATTGATTTCGTCCAAAAATAGTATCTTTACTGGTACTATGCGCTAATAAGATTGTTAAAATCTTTCGAAAAGTGCGTTTTTTGTTACTAGTAAGTACTGCTTTGTTATATATTATTATATGTCTACTAAAATAAATCACATAGGGAACTGTCAATCAATCGTTTTAAAACAGCATTATTCTAATGGCATAATAGACAAATCAGTTTATTCTGTAAATGAGCAAGTACCTAAATGTTAAAGATTCACACGGCCACTTTACTTTTAGAATCTAATAAATTCTTGATATTCCTAATATAATAAAGATATTTGTGATTTATGTACTAAATCTAGCTCCACTTATTTGATTAATTTATCGTTTCCATAATTATTTTGCATGCTAGTTTTAGCGAATTGCTTAACAACTGTAATAAAACTCGATCATCTGTAATACCTACTACAATTCTTCTACCCTCTATGGCTCTATACCTAATTATAAGAATCTAAAAATGCTATAATTTGTTTCAGCTCTTCAAGACCACAGAAGAAGGAACATTTTTAAATGGCGTAGTGCGAAAAGTTTTTTAAACAATTTTCTAAGCAATTTTCATACGAAAGTGATTCAAATGACTGAAATTACAGTCAAATTGTAGCTACTGCTTTTCGGTAAAGTTGAAAAATGTCAATGATTATTTTTCATGTATTCATTTTTGTTACCGCTATATTAATTACTTTACCCTCACGCATCGCAGTACATTTAAACTTATTGAGAACAAATAAGTCTTCACCCAGTTACAAATAAGGTGCAAAAAGTAGGCAGTCAGACTTTTGTTTATTTGTGTTACTTACTGATGCACTCGCTGGACACATGAATATTTTTTAAACACGAATGCAAGGTGACACCGACCTATTATAAAACAAGCTAATATAATACTTTAAGCTTTGTTAACAACATTAACAAATGATAACTAATTAAATTGTAACACTGACAACTGCGAGTAATAAAGTATTCGTTGAACATTTTTCGATTTTTTATTTACCTAAGTACTTTTTAAGCATTCTGAAAAGCATTCATATATATTTATTTCAAGACTGTAAGCTTGTGACGCAGACGAAGCAAAAGGAGTGTGTTAGAACTATGGTAAGGATCATAGCAGGTGAATCTCTGTATTTTTTGCTTACTCCCTTGGGAAGAAGGCGTGAGTTTGTGTATGTATCAGCCAGTTGAAAAATGTCGTAATTAGCATCCATTTCGCTGTATCTATTAGCATGCTTCTTTTTCACGTGTCGATGAGTCATCTTATTATTTCCGACCCAGTATGTTGAGACCGGGACAGCACTGTCGTTTTATTCGCAAGTATTGGAGGGTCCAGGTGAATTCAAACCATCTAGTACCTACCAACCAACAGTAGCACTAACCGACAAAGCACAGCCGAGCCGGCGGAACATCATTGAGTTATAACGTTCGAAAAGTTCGCAAATAGAGAAAGTATAACACAACTATAGTAGTAAAATAACTATTATATACTAGTAAAATAACTACTATATACTTCTATTTTGATTTCCATTTTCACCCAAAGATGGCGCTCTAAAACTTAATAGAAAAACTTATTTCACTATCGAAAAACTTCGTAAAATTACTTACCAATTGATACTTTATTGGAATACATTTATTTTATACATTAGTTATTTTATAATGAAAAAATACAAATTATGCATTGTAAAAAGGATCGATATACTTTTAATTCGATGCTTACCGGTTTAACGGTTGGTTTTCGCCAGTGCTGGAAAAGTACGGTTCTTCCTTTCTCTAGCCTGAAAGAAAAAATAGTTTCACTTGCATTCGTGAAAAGCGGTCTAGTGAGAAATTTAGCACAATGGCGTCCTTATGCAGGCAAATTGTTAGAGGAAATGCATTTAAGAGTGTTCTGTTATCCACTGCCCGACGGGGATATGCCGACAAAAGTAAGAAATCTTGGTATTTTTGGTTCAAATTTTTCATGAGTATCGCCACCCTTGTCACTAAAGTTACGTAATGTCAAATTTCCCGTAAAATTACATCTGATTTGAATTATTTGTCCCGAAATGAACGATAAAACTCCTTTATTTTTACAAAAATTAGCAATTTTACTTTAGGAACTTCGTAATAAAGTTAAAACTAAAGACGTCATTTTTCATGTCACACACGTTTTATTGATTATTTTTGTTGTTGTTCATCGATAATGAATTAAAAAATTACTTATTACTTTTATACCCCAAAGTCTGTTCACTTATTTTTCAGACTGAATACATTTATTGATTTTCCTTCTGCCAGTACATCAGAATAAATTGATTTTTAGGTTATCTTTCTTATCATTTATAATCTCTGATTATATGAACCGTACCTACGCTTTTGTTAATTCAAGTAGTTCGATATTTCTGCAATGATTTATTTACTTTCTACAAAAATTATAATGTCACAACTTCACAAGGTCATTCACTTTTTCTGACAGCTGAGAAAAATCAATAGTAGGCAGAAGTCTGATCACGAACATCCTAGATCTTCAATGACCCTCCAAGGAGTCCCTAAGTATATTTCTTGCATTGTAAAGTCATGTTTTTTGTTAAGTATATTTATTACTTAGTTATTTGGTTCAATTTTCCCGTATGAATGTTTAGTTCAAACCAGTTTATACATTCTGACTTCCTTGTTCACACTTTATCACATTAATACTTAATTCTTAGTGACTATACTTTTTATACAAATAATTTGGTTGAGTGACATAATAATTCATCCCAAACTACGTCTACAAACACCAAAAAAAAAAACTTGTTGTTAAAGAATAAAGTTCAATAGTATTTTGTTTTCACTTGCCCATAATCCTAAACTTAAACATACAACAGTGGAATATAAATATTTCCATTAATTTGCCACAGTTTTACAAAAACAAAATGATAAATTATGTCATTAAAAGAGTATTAGTTTCATACAACATCATTTTGCCTAGTTCTACTGTGAAAAATACCTTTAGTTGTAATTGAATAACGGGCTAGTGGTCATACTCGATGTCCATGTGCGTAGTTTGCGTATGGTAGGGAAAATCCATCATTAGATCCACTCTAGCTTGTCAAGAAAGGCCAGCAAATTGTTGATGTTACTGAAAATCTCACAGAGAGTACCTGGGTTACCGAAATACTTTTTCCTACTATGTAGTTAACAGCGGGCAGTTTAGAAGCACAAAAACACCTTTTAAAATCGTAATTATTTTCTGCCAGTGATGCCCGATCCCCTGGAGCATGCTACCGGCATGGAGAGAAAGGAGCTGATGGCCATGCAGGCCGGCAACGATGACCCCTTCAACATGAAAGTGCTGAAGAAGAATGCGGGTACCCGTGACAACCCCACCTTAGTGCCCTCTTGCTTCGACGCCCGTATCGTCGGGTGCATATGTGAGTATATCTTAGATCTTAATTACTTTAGGGAGGAATATACTCTAGTTTAGGCAGAGATGAAAAAAGCCGACTGACAAAACCAATATATTGTGTTATTTAAATTGTAAGGTGTTATGTACCGGAAGCCTAACACGTTTTCACTAATTATTCAGTTTGGAATGCACGACTGGAACAAGGATAATTGGATAAACATTGTGTTTTTATCCCTTGTCTAAAAAAGGGGTTGACAAACGTATCTAATAAAACAGCAATGATGATAAATTTATTATGATATAATATCATTATAAATAGTGTTTCCCCTAGGGCATTTTATTTTAGTTAAAGTGCGTTTTGAAAATGCCACACCTCTACATGAACATAAATGAAAAGCTACATACTAAACACAAGTGCTCTTCAGTAAGGTAATAAAACAAATAAATGATTTTCCTGTTAGTACACTTGACATTCAAGTAAAGCAAACAATTTTATGGGTACTTAAGTCTTTGTATAGTGCTTGGGTGTGCTGCTAATATGTCTAGTCTATTTTGAAAATTAAGCTAATAATTACAAGTCAAGTACCAAATGCCACGTTAGGGAATTTCGTTCCAAAACCTGTAGCTTAAACCTAATTTTCAAAATGTTAATGTCTATCTCAATCAAGACTATCACATACAGGCATTCAGTATAAGATTCTGGTTATTAATACTAAATAAGCCATTCCATACATCTTGACCGCATAGGTACCCTTTTCTATGAAGCAGTTGCTTTTTTTATTTTTTATTACCAACTAAAATTTTCTCCGCTAGAGGGTCTAAAATCATGTGCTGTATTACGGTTACAGTTTACGTGACGCTGTGCCTGCCGTCTTGTATTGCACCTACTTAGTTACTACTTAAAATATTCTTTAGAGAGGAATTTAAATCTTATTACACAATCAATAGTGTTATGGCAAACTGCCATAATAGGCTTGGATGGCTCTCATGTGATTTGTTACATGTTTTGTACATCTCCATAGAAACAATGTACAGATGCTAGCACATCAAGCTACCCGAAACTGTCAAATATCCTCAATCAACTTTGAACCTTACTCTTTAGCGATAAAGTTGAAAATCTATTAAAGAAATTTGACAGATTGTAGTAGCTTGATGGGCTGACGTCTGTATAAGAAATTGATAGGAGAAAATCTACCACCCAGTTGTAATAATTTGATAATACAGCCAGACAAACAAGACTCACGCCCCTGTTCTCAAAACAGTAAAGGAAAACATTGTGAAGAAACCGGCATGTCCTAGAACTTAAAATTCAAAGACATGTGACATCTACCAACCTGCACTGGGCCCGCGTGGTGGATTATGACCCACTCCCTCTCGAAGAGAGGAGGCCTGTGTCCCAGCAGTGGGAACATTATAGGCTGATTATGTGTGTACTGACACAGTCACATCCCTTGCTGATATATTGCCCCCACTATGCAGCAGTAGGCCTGGCAGTAGTGCCGTGCTATGATTGGCTTAGCTCAGTCCAGACAATGATAACGCACACACACAAAACCTGTGTGTAATACCATGAGTTCATTAGGGAGCGTCTAGCGTCTGGTCAACAAAATAGGCTAATTAAATACTAGGCGGTGATTCGATTTACAGGGATGAGGGAGGGGTCCGAACTCAGGACTAGAGACAAGACAATACGAGAATTGAGAGTGAAATTTCAAGGACGCGTCACTTTTAGGCACATTTCGTTACATGAGAGAGAAGAAAGATACAACTCTCTGTCTCTTACACTAAATCTCTCTTATTCTTTATTTTTAAGAAGTTTCACTTCTGTCACGTGTACGGTGCTGCACGCGCATTTTTTTAGTTTAGAAGCCGACTTTATCCTTCTTTTCATTGAACAATAGTGTGGTAACAATGTTTATAATTAACGACTTATTGTTTTCAGGTGAAGAGCATGCCACAGCCGTCACTTGGCTTTGGTTACACAAGGTAATGTAACTGTTTTATACATTTTTAGGGCTGACTTCACCAAAGTCAGATAATATCTTTTATTTGATATCTTTTTTTTTTTTTCATCTTTTTTTTTTTAATGAAATAGACGTCTGACAGTAGTCTGGAAAAACTGTCATAAATTCAAAATTTATTCATAAGAAAAGGGGCTGTTCATTTATTACGTAAGTCGATTTGAAGGGGGAGGGGTCCAAACAAGTATTATTTTTTCTTACGTGGGGGTGGAAGGGATCTAAACTGTTCTTACGTAAGATCACATTATAAGTTTTTAATTTTTTGCTATTTTTCTTTGCAATTTTGGTAGATCTTACGTAAGATTAAAAAGGGAGGAGGGGGTTCATCCAACTCTTATTTTTTCTTACTTAGGGGGAGGGGGGGGGGGGTCAGAAAGTGGTCAAAATTGTCTTACGTAATAAATGAACAGCCCATAAAACTTATTCTTGGTAAAAAAGTTTGATGAAATTCGCCCTCAACAACTACAACCAACATATTGTAATAACTACTACTTATTAGAAGGATGTTGTGAATATTTGATTCCGTTTCCTAATTGTTATGCTTTTTCTTCGTGTCGCTGGCACGACAGTTATTCAAATTTGTTGACCCAAAACTTCGCCACTTCCACGGCGTTATCGGTGGCAGGGTAGAGGTCACTGGCTGCATGTTTTGTGGCACAGAGGGCAGGATAGGAGGTAGAGCATAATTTGTGACCCAGTTCCACACCCAAACCCTGCTCGCTGCCCTTCCGTCGAGGTTCGACTTACACTTTCCCACTTGGGTTTGGAGACGGTTCAGGGACCAATGTTATGCTAAGACCAGAAAAACAAATGATCGAGTCATTCTTTTCATAATTTTGTTGGCATATGAAACTTAAAGGCAGGATAGTTAGTTGAGTTGAAATATTTTACAAAAACAAAAAAAGGAAATATTAAATTGATTCTCTAAAAACTGATTGACCATCTAATGATGTTCGCTTTTTTTTTATAAATGTGCCTCAAATAACCTTTTGTGCTTCTAATTAACTTTCTGGCTTGTTCTGAAAGTTTGTCGCGGTAAATAGGTCACCCGATTAAATAGAACTGTGACAAACCGTGCGCGATCGGAACGAGAGGTCCCATGGTAGTGTCTGGCAAGCGCTAGATTCATGTTGTTTGCAGTTAATTGGCTATTTAGTATTTTAGAATAACTAAGAATTATTTGAGGCACATTTATTATATTAGAGTGTGCATCAATTTTTTTAGGACATCATAATAGGAATTGATTTGGGTACGAGATGATAGTGAATTTGAATTGTATGATGAATTTTAATGAATTATTATTGAACACTGTTGATCATTTATTGGCTTATTTGACATGTTTTTCTTAATGGATTTTATGTGATATGATTTTAATTTCCGACGTTTGATGAAGTTTTGGCATGTTTTAACTATTTTTTTTATTTTTTTTATGTAAACATTCAGACACAATGTAAATTGTTATTGAATAAATGAAATGAAAATGAAATGAAATGATCAAATACATGCCAAAATAAATAGTGATGCATGGAAGTCATGGAACAGGAAAATCGTTTCCTTGTTCAATTGAAAGCATTGTTTAATTTCAAAAGTCCCATTGATAAAATTCTGTGTTGCCAGTTTCATACGAAAATTTTTTTTTTTTTATGTGTTCTTTTTTATTTATTTCAGGACCACCCCCGCCGTTGCGAGTGCGGTCACTGGTACAAACTGATCGAGAAGCAGCCCGTCTAAACGCGTCTTAAATATTTTAGTTTCTATAGTAGTGGTGTAACACGCAATCATGCGCATCGCACTTCCTCTATGGCTAGTGTTACCATGTGTAAAAAATAATAACAATCGAAGATGCGTTAGTTTGAATATAATTACCAAAATCGACAAATCATTAAATAATTGTAAGCATACTTAAACACGTGTTTTATTGCCTGCGTTATTAGTAGTGTATTTGTTGGGTTAAATAAACAATGTTAATTACGGCGCAGGAAATTTTATTTTTGGTATCTGTGCATCCTATTTGGCCTGTACCCAGACTGGTATTCAGTCATTATAGCAAGGTTGATATTGTTCCCCATACCTAAATACATTTAAATATAGGTCCATCTTCATAAATCTCTATGCCTATATCATACAAAATTATATATCACATATGGCAGTGATGCTGTGTGTAAGGAGCATTGTATGCAAAAACTTATTTTGCAATTGAAAGATTTCGAAACTGCAATCCGCCAAA
The DNA here is from genome assembly GCA_947508005.1 of Amphipoea lucens. Taxonomy (NCBI): domain Eukaryota; kingdom Metazoa; phylum Arthropoda; class Insecta; order Lepidoptera; family Noctuidae; genus Amphipoea; species Amphipoea lucens. The sequence goes on from OX382375.1 coordinate 15,132,941, forward strand.
CACTGAAAAATCTCTCTTCATGTATGTGTTATCGCTATAAAGGTGCCGCACAGCGTACTGCAAGTCTGCAACGATGCCACTGGTAAGTGCCATCATAGGTGTGGTAAATGTCTGCTTCTAGGCAAAAGAGAACGACCATGCCAGGTCCACTCTGGAATCCTGCAATAGTAGTTGTCTAATGTAATGTGGCAAACCACGGTAAACGTTTTGTTTTATAAAGTGTATCAACAACGCTATCGCTGATAAAGTGGTTGACGAACAGTGGAAAGCTTAGAGCATTAAACCAATTGGTTGGTTAGGTGGAAGGAAAGCGATTAAAATCAATTTTTTTCTCACTATCAGCATTCCATTCCTGGTGCACCTTGGTCATGTAAACTAATATTATTTTAAAAGTACCTAGTAAAATTGTTAGTTTCTAAAAAGTTATATGTAGGTAGAAGTACTTAGTGATCCAATTACAAAAAATCCCTTCCTAAAAAGAAAACTACTCATGACCTACTCTACTCATTATATTATTTATTAATCTATGCTCTACTCACTATCTTCCACACGGGCGGAAGTCGCTGGCAGAAACTAGTAGTCGTACGTACAGTAGTTTCAAGGTTTCTGCTATGTCAACTCACAGGAATATTACAGGTTTTCGACATCAACAGTATTATTATGGACTCATGGTGGTAATAATTTATTTAACCATATTCACCTAACGTACCAAATAGTCGATTTCTGCGTAAATTCGAGTGTTGACATGTCGTTTGATGGTCTATCTCTAATCGGTTAATGACATCCGTTTGGCGCGTTCAGAAATCATTACTTATCTCTCTTTCTCCTACGTAAATTAGATGATTCTATCTCGTTTGTACGATCGTGCAGAGGAATTCTTTCTTGTTGATCTTTTCTAATCTGTCAAAAATCAAATGAATTTGTCACAGAGTGCATTTTATTTGTCTACGGGTCATTGGAATTTGTGTCACTCACTGTCACTTGTGACTTGTCACCTTGTCAGTGAATCAGGATAATTTGGTTTGGTTGCGCCGGGTTGTGCGAAATTAATTAAACATTATTTAATTTCGCAATAGATTATTCAACAAAGCGGTTAGTAGTAATTGCACAGTACGTCATTTATTAATTAATCAAAGTTATCAAGAAATGATACTCTTATAGAACATTGTTTGTCAACATTAAAAACTTTACGAAGTCTGGGAGTCCTTATGGGTGTTTCACAATTTTTTTCTGAAATCTATCAGTTCCAACTGTTCCAAGAGAGAGCAATACAACTATGGATATACCTTAGACTATAAAACCTCCTCTAAACAAGGTTAAGTAATGGGCTTTGTAAAGGTTTAAGTATTTTTTTTTATGTTCTTAGTGTTGAATTTTAATTTAATCAAAATACTTAACATTTTTGTTATACTCTAGCAATGGCGTTCATACAAGGTGAAGTGTACATAGCTGATGGCTTCGCAGATGACTGCGATGAGCTCATGCACCGCTGCCTGCAAGCAGGGACCCTCACATTCGAGATATTCTCCGACATATGGAAGAATATGCAGCTGTCTTGTATATTTATGTAAGTTTGTTTATTTAGAAATGGTACAATGATCTTTATGGGCTTATGATCCTTGCTTGTAGTGGCTGTCACTAGACAAAAGCAAACTATTTCAGAAAAATTGTTATGTTTATGATGGTTAATAATGTAATATGGCTAGACTGGAAGCGGACCACAACACGGTTGGGAAAAGGCTAAGCAGATGTTATAGTATGTCTGTCAAATCTATAATTATATACCTAAACAAATCAGTGAGCTGCCTTTAAATAATTGCAAAACAAAACTTAAGAAATGGCTCTATAATAATGTGTTCTATACAAGTCATTCTCAAATTATTAGCAAAGGTCTAAATAAATAATTTATTAATCTTTTGACTGCCACAGTCAAAACACAATGTAATAGTCAATGTATGTAGTCAATGTATAGATGACAACCCAAAATGTGCCCAGCATGCCACGGTCACAACTCCATGACAGACTTTTATAGGTAATTCACAGCTTGGCACCGAGGGCACGTTTTTGCTTTTTTGACGTGGCGGTCAAAATGTTAAGGTATAAAAATTTACACTAATGCACATCGCACCTTTAAAGTGAAACCATTACTAAACAAAAATTTTCATGAATTGAGTTATCAATGCCATCTATTTAAAATATACGTAAACTGCAACATAAACTATGACATGACTAACAGAGATCTATAATAAGATCTCATTAAATGTCTTAAAGAACCCTGCACTCTGATTTTATTGACAAAAAACAGTGACTTCTTTCTAATATTGGCTCTCCTGTAAAATTTTATAATTTCGTTTAGTAACGGTTTTACTTTAAGGCCTCATTTACGGAGACGCGGGGCGTCTCGCGTCGCGTGTGGCGTGGCGTCTCGCGGCGCGTCGGCCGTTTTTTCTGTTTACGGTGGGGCGGCGCGTGAAGCGGCACGCATCATCGCACGCGTAAACACAAACTTATAGCAATATACGACCATGTTCATAGAGAAGCGAGACGGGAAGCGTGGCGGTGACCGCCGCGGCGCCCGCGGCGAGTCCTCTAGCGTGTAGCGAAGCACGCGGCGGGCATCGCGGCGGCGCACGCTCGCCTCGATCAAATCGACTAGTTTTATGTTGGCGAGAGATGGGAGCGCACGTGTTGCAACTTGCAGCATGATCATATCATACTCCATTGCGACGGTGACTCGTCTGTGTTGCGCGATTTCTAAATAAGACTGACAGAAGATTCCGCCTCGGACATAGCTTCATCGAGAATTGCCGCTGCGTGCGCCGCCGCGATAAACGCCGCGTGGGACGCGTCGGTGCCATCCGCGGGCTCGGCCGCAAAAAACGCCCTAATTCAAACAAACGCGTCTAAAATCGCTTCTCCGTAAACGCATTCATACAACGCCATATATTTGAATTAAGTGCGGGCCGCGCCGCTCAACGCAACGCGCGACGCCCCGCGTCTCCGTAAATGAGGCCTAAAAGTGCGACATGACATGTAGTAACTGGGTTGTAAAGATCAGACAGTTGCTCCATGTACAATACTGGTATTCAGCTGAATCTGGTTATACAGATAGAAAACCCCAATAACACTGCTGAATCTGACAATTGAACCCAAGATCTGATGGTCAGCAATAGTGCTTGCAACCACTAGACCATTGGTTCTCAATGTGAGTGATGACAACCCTTTGTGGGTGTTTGAGACTTTCAGCAGTAGAAGACCCAGAGAAAATTATATCTCCTTTCTTACGACTTTATAATTTTACATGTTTAAGTATAGTTGTGGCAATAGCTGTTTCAGATTCACGACAGAAGGTAAGTAAAAAAAAAATGGATAAAAAATATTCTCAAAGTAGACAGTGGGCAAAACAAGGTTTAGAACCTATGCACTAGATGACAGACCAACAAGACTGTAAATAATTGTTTTAACACATTCACCACCAGTGTATCATTTTTGCACACGTGTGTTATTATAAAGTGTATCAAAAATGATACACCATGCCATTAGCGTCCAAAGCATTGTGTATCATGTAGTCCTCAGTGTACAGACGCCAGCACATCAACCTACTACAATCTGTCCAATTTCTTTAATGGATTTTCAACTTCATCACCAAATCATAAGATTCAAAGTTGATTGGGGAAATGTGACAGTTTCGGGTAGGTTGATGTGCTGGCGTCTGTACCTACCAGATGGGTTGTGTGATGTCTATCATAAAGGATACACATAGCCTAAAAGATTTGACAACTAACAAAAGTGTTTGGTACGCCAGTATATCACTTAGGATACACTCTTAAAAACCTGAAAAAGAGCACAAGAAGGGAGAGGGTAATTTTTAACATGTATAGACCATAAATATAGCAATATAAACAAAAAATAAATTATAAGGAAAAAATCTACGCTTGGCGGCGAACATGTTCAAATGAGAATATTTTTTTATAGGGGAAGATCTTCAGGTGCAGAGTTAGCCGAACTATCAGAAGAAGTACTACACATAGCCAAGCATTACATGGTTGCTGATACTAGCAATTTTGAGGTGAGCTCTTGCATCAAGGCACCACGTTTCAACTCAGTCAGATTTTTGGTAGCTTGACAGCATTTACTTAACTACTGTTATGCATTTCGACCCTGGTTTACTCAAAAATTTAAAAGTATGTTATCAGTAACTAACCGAATTTGTCTGCGTGAACTTTATTGTTCCCGCGACCCCGCATCGCCTGCCCGCGCTATTACTTCCTTTTCACTTACTGTTCTTTCCGACTTTTTTGGTTTTGTTTGGCCCTAGCGTGATGTTAAATAGCCTATAACCTTCCTCAAGAATTGAGCTATCAAATGCAAAAAAAAAAAATTTAATCAGATGGGAAGTTCCAGAGATTAGCGCCTTCAAACAAACAAACAAACAAACTCTTCAGCTGTTTTATTATTAGTATTAATTTCACGCTTTCTCCAGAAAAAGTGTGAATTTAATACGCGTTTTTAGAACAGAGCCATCTAGTATACGTTTTAGAAGCTCTCATAAAGTTGTCGCCATCTTGGATTTTCATTTTGACCTTCCCATTGGCTTCAGCACCCTCAAAAATTATGAAAACTATCTATCTCTGTCTCTTTCTATTATATAAAAAATAGAAAAAGAATGAAAGTTGCATGGAGGGAGCATAACGCTTTTTTGTTTCGTGACGATTTTTACTAGTTTGCTCCTACCGCAAGCCGCGTTTAAGAACTTCGTTCCAAAAGTACAATTTCTCCTCCAGGAATCAGTAGCCGGCCTCTTCCTAGTCTACAGCCTGATGCACCTCCAACCATACTCAAACTTCGCATCACTCCGCATCGTCCAAGAAGACTTACGGGCTATAGAACGCATAGAGTTAGTAGCCAGACGCGATAGAAGGCAAGATGTTCTGTATGTCCTGGGTTCAGTGCTCATACAGGGCCCGGTGCAGTACCACGCTGTGCCGCGGGAGAGGGGCATGGAGTACTCCATCAGGAAGTATTTGGAAGGTACGTAGTCTGCCATAGAACAGTTATAGAAGACAAGATGTTCTGTATGTTCTGGGCTCAAGCTCATACAGGGCCCTGTTCTGCAGTGGCGAAAGTACCATACAACTCGATTTCCACCGGCTTCCCTTCGAAAATTCAGAACATAGCCACTCTATAGTCAATTTTATCATTGAAATTTTCTTTTGGAATTTTTTTTTTTGCTCCGGCTTACCTCAGTCATAAATTCACCCTTCGCCACTGCTGTTCAGTACCACGCTCTGCTGCGGGAGAGGGGCATGGAGTACTCTATCAGGAAGTATTTGGAAGGTACGTAGTCTGTTATAGGCACCCGTCCCAACGCCTCGATCGACTAGTTATCAACGATTTTCTCGCTGACTCTTGTTTGTATTGTTCACACCGCCCGCGAGTACACGTTGGCCGCAGCGAAAAGAGGTATCAAAGAGAGTACTCTGTCAGCGACGCTCGCTTGACGGGCAGGACACTTCGCTGAGAGACTCGCGCTTGGTATCTACATACAATCAACCCCCAGATATGTGAAAAGGGGTATTAATTTTTTTAAGGGGAGAATTTTAATGCTTGCTTCGGTTACATCGAATATTGGTATAAATAATATTAGGCCGCTATCCCACTGGCGTTTTACGAGGGTTGGCGCTTCTCCAACGTCTGTGCAGCGCCAACGTTGCGCAGACGCGACGTTAACGTCGTGAGTTTCTTGCGTTTTTTGGCAACAGGTACAATCACGCCGTCCCGCTCTGTTTCTGTGAGCGCGGGTGGGGGTTACCTCTGAAACTCGCGACGTTAACGTCGCGTCCGCGCAACGTTGGCGCTGCGCAGACGTTTGAGAAGCGCCAACGCTCGTAAAACGCCAGTGGGATAGCGGCCTTAGGGTCTAACATGTAAACATACTAAACATCATCTACCTAACCTTTTCCCAACTATGTTGAGGTCGGCTTCCAGTCTAACCGGATGCAGCTGAATACCAGTATTTTACATGGAGCGACTGCGTATCTGACCTCCACAACCCAGTTACTGGGTAATACCCCCCCTTGCTAAGGCTGATTGTGACTTTTTTGGGCTCCTGACCATCAGTAACGGCCGTCAAATATCTACGAATGACAAGCGGGACCGACAGCTTAACGTGCTTTCCGAGGCACGGAGGGGTCTCGATATGTAATGGTCACCCATCCAGAAACCGACTTGATAAATAAACATACTAAAACTTAATTGTCTTTGTCACCAGGCTACGCAACCGTAGACAAACTAGGAGTTCGTCCTAAAGGCGTATTCTACAGGCAGAACACAGAACTGGATATAATACGAGAACTAAACAACCTTACCGTTCAGTACACCAAGGCGAAGGAGAATATTCCAGGTAAATACAGAGTACATTAGCTAGCAAAACGTCGCAGACGTGACGTGCACAGGATAACACAAAAGGAAACAGATATTCACAACTTTTTGAAGTGAAACTTCTTTACGCACGCTTGACTTGGGGAGTAAGCTGGCGAACGCGTGACGTAAGCGTTACGAAAAGTGTGATCGGGCGAGGCGAACGGGAGTTGAGTGGGGGATATAAGCAAGAGAAAGCAGTGCGCGCGCACATTTTCTTTCTCTCTTCCTCTCATAGCCAAATACGTTTGAAGTTTCACTTCAGTCGTGTGGTCATAAGCACACTCGGTTTTTTTTTTTTCTGAACTTATACTTTAAGTAGCATATTACCAGCGCACAGTGTTTTAAGAAGCCCATTTTTCGGACATGGCATTTTTAATAAAAAAGTTGATAGAAGTAAAATAATTTAGATGCAGCATGAGCTAGCATGTTACAACAAAAACAACAGCAACAGTCGTGTCTTGTTTTCTCCTGCCTTGTCTTGTTAAATAAACATCATATACTTCCAGGTGTGCCACGCGATGACCGCAACCTCAACTACTTGGATGCTAACTTCGCGACTGAACTGGGCACGTCCTTGAAGAATATCATCAGCGGGCTCATTAATGATGAAAAAGGAGGTAAGATTGATTTACAGGCAAATACATGAATTCATTCAAAGTCAAATCATTTATTGCAAATAGGCCCATTAAAAGGCACTGTTTAATGTCAACATTTGCAAAAAAAAGTAGAATTTATTCTTGGCGCTCCTTCCAAAAGGTTAAAAATCTTAAAATGTTTAACAATATTTTGTATACATTCATTATTTATACGTGAAGATGTATCTAGAATAACAAACAATGCCAGATAAATTAATTATGTTAATAGATACATAGTGCTCACATATTTACAAAAATTGCAATCGTAGACGATTTTTTCTAACAGAATATAGAATTAATAGCATAAAAATAATAAAATACAGTACCCGGCGATAAATATTGCACATCGACATTTGGAAAAAGACATTCGACTAATTTCTGCTTCGTAGAGCGTTATCTCTGTCGCACGAAATACAAACAGTCCGGTATCTATTAGGAGCTGTTAAAACAATTATGATTTGCTTCTTTTGATAATTCTTGTTATTCTTTGTATAAAATACACCAATTTTTCTATAAATGATGGCTTTAGGTTAACAACAACATGTCTAAGTTTATGGTTATGGCTAAAGATGACATAGTACAACTTTAAATTATTAAAATTTGGGGGTGTTAACAACTCTAAATATATATTTTGACCTGGACGCGACCGCACTCTATCCCACTTGAACAACGACTGACAAAACGTCACATAGGTAGTGTGCGACAGAGATAACGCTCTACGAAGCCGAAATTAGCCGATTGTCTCTTTCCACAGGTCGAAGTGCAATATTTATCGCCGGGTACTGTACTGGGTCCTCACCCAGAATTTTATAATTTTTCAACAATGGCTTTTAGTCAACCGTGGCTGTCTTACTGCTGACTAAAGGCCTCACCCACAATTTTTTTTCAGCAATGTCTTTTAGTCAACTGTGGCAGTCCCATTTCTGACTAAAGGCCTCACCCAGTATTTTGTTATTTTTCGGCTAAATAAAAAAAAGCCCTGGCCCATTTTGGTTCACTAATATTTTTCAGGAGAATCCAGTAGTAGCGGTGATGCTATCAAGAATATAAAGAGTAAAGCGATGAAGGCCCAAGTGAAACCTATAAGACATCGAGTTGCAGTCAATAAGTATGTATTGTTTTTTTTTAATAGTTTTATGGTGGGTACACATATTATGTATATATGTGAAACGAAAATGCCCTTAATGAAGCCGAGAGTCATTTGTTTCTTTCCGTTATTACGATTTTTTTTTGTACTGGACCATACCTGGGAACCTTCTGGTTTTGGAAATATTAAAGGCCAAAGCTCCAACCGTTTTGAAGTTTTTTTTTATTTTACGAAAAGAAGTTTTAAATTTTATAATATAACTTTAAATGCTCCCATGATACCTGTACCGTTGTATGCACTCATAAGGGCAATGTTTTGCGTGTGTTACATTGCGCACTACTGTAAACAGCGAATTTTCACAACAAACAAAAAAAAATAAAGGTTGTCGCCAAAATAAAAGTAGTTTAGTTTATGGTCTGTACCACAACCTTAAATATGAAAGCACCTTTCTTATACATGCTGTATATGAAATAATATTTGTTTTTCTAAGCCTGTATAATATTTTACCTAAATTCCACAATATTCAAACCACCACAGATCAAAATCCAGTAAATCCAAGCCGAGTACATCCAAAGACAATCCAACCATAGCCAACAACAACAGAGGCAAAAAACGTAGAAGAAGAGCATCCAATTCCTCGTCTGACAGCGATTATACCGCGAAAGGCGCCGACTTCCGGACTGAAGAGGAGCTGCTAAGTAACGAAGACCTGGACCTGGCGAAATTCAATAAAACAAATTCCCAAGATGAAATGGATCATGAATTTGACACTTTAGACGCTTTAAGAGGAGAGGTCAGTCACCCCTATGAGATAGAAATTATTGATGAACTGGACCAGCCTTCGACTTCGGGGCTGAATTCACCATCGACGTTAACTACGGATACTAAGAAGAGAGATTTGAAGAAGACATTAGTGAAATCTAGGTTTAAAAGGATGGGTATGTTGCCTGTGGCTAATTTTGACACTCAATAATAGGTAATTTAACCTTTTATGCCCTTGGCTAAATATCAATTGCCGTGCCCCTAGCGCGCGGCTACAAATCGATAAAATAATACCTACAATAAGGAGGAGCAATCGTTGTATCGATTAACATTTTAACCGCCCGACTTAATGTCAGTTGTCGTGCCCCCAGCGCCCGGCACAGTGAATTGAAAAATAAATATCTACAACAAAGAGGGATGTGCAATAAATGCTTAATTTTCGATGTCGATATTGCATTTGCGAGCGTGGTTTTAACTAACAACTACAACTCGACCAAGCTAAGTTTGCACCTCGCGTCGATTACGTCACACTGACGCTTAGGTACGGGCTGCAAAAAAGGATTCGCTATGACTTTAAAAAAGTAAACAAATGTTTGTTAGATTTTACTTTGCATTCATTTTCATCGCCTTCTAGAATTCGTATTAACTCTTCAGTAGTCGCCATGATAAATTTCTGTCATGTACATTTTATCGACATACGAACGTAAAACTACATGCACAAGCACAACACTGGTGGAAAATTCCAGAAGTCGGCACTCGTTTATGACGTAAGAAGCAGTCGTCTTTATCCGACCGTGGCGCAGGGCGTACTAACAAAGTGAGTTTCGGAACATGTAGACTAGGGATGGGAACCATCAATTTAGTCGCTGACATTTCACAAATTTTACTTAATTTTAAAGGAATTAAATGAAATACTCACAAATATTTGTAAAAAAATGTTTTATTAACAATTGCTGTATTTGTTTTAAAGTTAATTAGTCAGTACAACGAGAAATATTTTGATTTATGTTTATTTTTGTATCGGTAAATCTTGGCATATGTCCCGTCCCTCATGTCGGATTTTGGCGTCATGGGCGTTGCACATCAATACAGTTTTCTAAAAATAATGTTAGTAATTCATCTAACTTTGGACTTTATTTTTAGGACTTCTAATTAAGAGACTAAAGTGTATTAAACTGTAAATTATTACTTAGTTAACTATTTACCTAATATAATCATATTTTTGATAGAATACAGCTTAATTAAATAAAAAAGCTGATTAAACGAGCAGTGATATTTTGGTCGTAAATATACGACTCTGGCGAAATGGGCCCGAAAATATTTGTCGGATTAATCCGACGTAGGCGGTTAAAAGGTTAAAAAATAGTCAAAAAGTTTTTATCTCTATTTAATAATGGTTTTAGACGAAAATAGAACGAAAAAATCATGCATGTTCTCTGTCGCAAAAATACGACACGAGCAGTAGGGGCACGGAAATATGTGTCGCAAAGCGGTCAAAAGGTTAAAAGCTGGGATAGATTGATACTAGCATAATTTACGATTCTCACCTGTCGAAGTGCGCGTGCTCTAGTTTATACTACCTAATTATCATCTACATAAACAGTTTGGATTTGTGCTTAGTTGATGGCAATAGGCTCGCCCCCTATTTCATGGGCCTTCAACATAACTGGCGAAGTGTGAGTCAGTACACTATAGGTACAAACACCAGCACTCTGCACAGCAATCTGTCTTTCTTTAATAGATTTTCAACTTTATCGCTGAAGCATAAGACTCAATGTTGATTGGGAAAATTTGACAGTTTCGGGTTTGATGTGCTGGCGTCTGTACACTTCTGCCTAACTCTTGCGCCTTGGGGGAAATAGGCATTATATTATGGGATAGTATGTAAGAAAAACTCTGTTACCTTATTTTAATTTGTTTATTTTTTGTAGGCATTTGTATTGAGTTGTTTCGTGTTCGACCGCTAGAGGCGCTGTTTTCACTTCGTTGTACAGACGCCAGCACATCAAGCTACTACAATCTGTCAAATTGCTTTAATACATAGATTTTCAATTTTATCGCTAAAGCATAAGATTCAAAGTTGATTGGGAATATTTGACAGTTTCGGGTAGCTTGATGTGCTGGCGTCTGTACATTCGAACACTACCAATATTTTTTAAGATATTTGAAGCCATAAGCCCCTTTTTTATGATAATTCGTCCTATATTTTCCATTTTGAATTTTTTATTCATTTCTCACCATTAATATTCATGTTTCCTGTGATAATAATTTAGTTACTTTATTATATTAGTTGTAAAACTTGTAAACTGTAAAACAGGGTTATCTATATGTGTAATGTATGTAATAAATAAACATTTGGAAGTTAACTATTGTATTTTGTTTTCTTTACTTTCTGAGGGTATTTTTTAAAATAGTGAATCTTCGGCTACCCTCGGAAGTACGAAGTTGGCCAAAGTTCACAGGCATCCCAGCTTCAGTTACTAGCTACTGCACCTATTCCCAACTTAGGGCCGAAACACATAACCGCGTAACCGGCGGGCGGCACTGCCGATTTTGGCGGTGCGGGGTCCGCAACGCGGTTATGTGTTTCGGCCGATAGGACTGCTTCTAAGAGGTCGCCTATTTCACATCAACAAAAAGCATTACTGCCTTTTGGGCTCGTCGCAGTCGAGGAAACCTTGGACTTGTCAAGTATGGGTAAAATTACAAGAAAACAAAATACATGATGTTAGAACCATAGATATATGAAAGAAGGAGATATGCTCGGTAGTTGAAAATGTATCGAAACCCGATGTCGCTAGGTTGGCCCCTCCACCGCGCCACTACTACAGATGTAGTTTAGTAAAAGCAATAGATACAAAGTCGCGCACACTCTTGCAATTCATAAATCAGAACGTACTACACAATCAATTATAAACCTTAACTCATCAAACACAGAGTGCATTTTACCATGCACCGTACAACTCACTCACACAAAAACATCTATCGCTATCGTTGTGCTGTGCAAAAGCCATTTATTTTACATATACGCTAGTGATTGACTAAATCGGAAAGTTATCGATTCTTTAATTCATTATTGTACTAAGAAAAATAAAGGGTCATGAAAATAAAATAAATAAAAAAACGATATGTCCAGAACATATTATTACATTATAAATCAATAAAATGTAGCTAAAAAAATAATTGAAGTTAATAAAAAAAAATAACATTATTTTACATTTTCTCAAGGGCCTTCCAACCATTTAAACGTCATCTTTTCAGGTCTTCTATAAACCGGGTTAAAACTGATGGTAAATTGAAAAATTAACTATAATAGCAATATATTCGTTGAGCAATCGACGTTGTTGTCGATAGCCTACGTTAGTGGACATTCATAACCACATCACTATCTCGCCGCAAGACACAGCGGCCGTATTATGCGACGCTCGACGAAAATAAAGTATCGTTTTGTAATTTTTACATTGCTTGCTTTTCACTTACGACACACTGAGTGGCTAGTGGTTAAGAAGCAATGTATTTCCTGCAAAAATAGTACAGCCGATGCGATATTTGAAAACAAAAATAACGTAGTAAAAGCAAGAAATATTTTACGCTTTGATGTTTTTCATGATTTTAAGGACAAATACAGTAAAATACTTTTACTTATATATGGTAAGTGATTCCACGAGATACGAGGTTTTTATTTTGACTTCGTTTTTTACAGGAAACCACTGAACAACTCGGCATTTTTATATTTTATCACGATCACAGTCAAAAGCGCACTAGTTCGCGGAGACGGCCATTCGCCTAGTACAAGCGCATGTTGCTCATGACGCGTGGACACAGACACGCCCCCTTGCCACTTCTCCTGTTTTTTACATTTCTATGGTTAGAACCGATGCAAGAAGCACAGAGCGTAATACACTTTCCATCACACAATCTGAATCATTTTGAAGGATGTCGCTAATATATTGATTCATATGTTCGAAAAATTTGTCTGCTCAACAATGTAAATAACGCAATGAATTTTGTTGGACTGTCAAAATGAAAGCCATTGCTACTATTACCTCCTTACTAATAAACGTCTTATTAATCGTCTTCTTTCGAAAGTCAAATTACTGACGACTGAAAGAGAGAAATCGGTATGAACTATTCATCTGATATAATACGTTTATTAGTAAGGGCGGGTTAGTGTGTAACGCAATTACCCCGCGCCGGCGCCGGTCGAGTTGGCGATACTTAGGAGAGGCCTATGTCCAGCAGTGGACGTATTTCGGTTGAAATGATGATGAAAAGACATGTTATACACATTTCTTTATTGATTTTTAATAATTAGGTACATTATATATATTTACTATACAATTTAATATCGTATTCTTCGTAGGACACTTTGTTTGAACTTCATTTTTAGGCCATTATAAATAAAAGGTTATAATAAACCAGATAATGTACAGACGCCAGCACATCAAGCTACCCGAAACAGTAAAATTTTCCCAATCAACTTTGAACCTTATACTTTAGCGATAAAGTTGAAAATCTATTAAAGAAATTTGACAGATTGTAGTAGCTAGATTTGCTGGCGTCTGTACTTTAAATTCATAAATGCTGCTTACAATACAGGGTCAAATTGAATTAGCTAGCGAAACTCCGCAGACGTGATGGGTATCGATATCTGAACATCCAAACTTTATTCCAAACTTTAATATTATAAATGCGAAAGTAACTCTGTCTGTCTGTCTTTTCTTCACGCCTAAACTACTGAACCGATTTTGATGAAATTTGGTATAGAGATAGTTTGAGTCCCGGGAAAGGACATAGGATAGTTTTTATCCCGATATTCCCACGGGATCGAAACTTACGCGGGTGAAACCGCGGGGCGCAGCTAGTGATAAAATAAAAATAAACGAATTTCGGTGGGTCCTATGTATTAGGGCCAATGTGCAAATTGACAACTTTTTAATAAAGGCTGTTTGCTCAGTTCAAGCATGTAAAAAATATATCAAATTGAAACTGAGAGCCTCTATTGAAAAGTTGTCAATTTGCACATTGGCCCTTATACATAGGATGAGTTTTTTTGGGGTCATCACTGCAGGTAGTGTAGTCACTTGAAACATGAGTTTAAAAAAATCAGCTCTCATTGTGTAAACTTCACAGACGTGATGGGTATGATATCTAAACACGACAAAACAAAAACAGATTTTCTCATTCATCTCATGCTTCAAGTACCAATACCACAGCACCAGCGGTCATCATCATCATCTGCCGAGCCTCTTCCCAACTATGTTGGAGTCAGCTTCCAGTCTACCCGGATGCAGCTGAATACCAGTATTTTACATGGAGCGACTGCCTGTCTGACCTCTACAACCCAGTTACTGGGTAATACGATACCCCTTGGTAAGACTGGTTGTCAGACTTTCGGGCTTCTGACTACCCGTAACGATTGTCAAAGATCCACGAATGATAGCCGGAACCAACAGCTTAACGTGCTTTCCGAGACCCGGGTACACGATCAGCGGTCGTGGACCCCAAAAAATCATATTTTTTTTTAATTAAGTATATTATTTTGTCGCGTGTTTCGCTAACTAATTTAGTTTGACTCTGTAAATTATATTGAAAATGAATTCACATAATTTCAAAATCATAGTTAAAACGCCGATTCTTACGGGCAAGTTAAGCAAATAAATAACTTAAAAAATATACAAAATACGTAGCAGATTAGGCCTTAAATTAAGTATTGTTATTATATTAAATGTTCTGTAAATTAAAGTATTGATATATGTAATGTAAATTAAGACAATGTTTTATAGTAATCGGAGAGTTGCTGCAAGTTACGTTGTTTAATATTTCAACAATAGAACTTGAATTTAAAGTTACGGATTTACTAGAAAAGCAGTGACGGACACATAGCGTCCGCAATTTACCGGCAGTGGCGGCCACAGGTCTTTAGGAAACTGTAACTTGACGTTATTGAATAATTCAACAATAGAACTTGAATGTTACAGGCATTCGAAAACCCAATAAAATAACGCGCCCTCTTCCGGTCGGACACTGAACTTTTGCTGATCATGTCCGGAAAACCCATCTGTCAAATTTTCCCAATTGAATATGAACCTTATTACTTTGAACTAAAGTTGAAAATCTATCAAAGAAATTTGACAGATTGGGGTATCTTTATGTGCTGGCGTCTGTACATCTACTTTAAACGAATTAATGCAACACAACTCTCCGAAACAGGTCGAAAAATGTTAGATCGACACAGGATCCGAAGTTTTCGCCGACGCTGATGTCTGGATGTTCTAACTATAGTCACGTATCCCGGTTGTAATTATCTAAAGTCGTCCTATATTGTAAAACTAGACTATCACAATGATCAACAATCACTAACGCATGTAACACCTATCCGATTCTATTCGTCACATAAAAGGGTAATATTTTACGACGAAAAGCAAAGGCTACGTGCTCTTCAATTTTTTTTTTTCTGAAAGATTATGAAATCTTGGTGAAATTGGTGTCTCCACAGTCCGAGTTCAACTCTCACTTGACCGTGTCTATGCTCTAAAAATTTCACCGTGAGAACATAGGTAGGTGAAGTGAGCAGTCATTGGTGTCAATCCCTAACATGAGGTGGATTGAAAGCTCACTTCACCTATACTCCATAGGCTTAGGTAGTAAAGGTAAACAAAAAAACCACGTGACTTAGCTAACCGACTAAACGTAATACCAATCTATTCAATTGTAATGCTACATTACAGTTGTACTCTTTAACAACGTTATAATTCATTAATAACGTTGCTAAATTGAAGAGTACAGCTGTAACGTTTAACAATTGAATTGAAACGAAAAATAATTTAACAATTGAATAGACTGGTATTACGTTTAGTCGGTTAACTAAGTCACGCGGTTTTTTGTTTACAGTTAACTACCTAAACCTATGGAGTATAAGTTTTTACGGTGAGAAGAATAGACGGACAGTTCTTGGTCTTGCTGCAGTTATCTATCAAAACTGTGTTTGCTAATGTAGGCGTAGTTAAGTGTACTCAAACATTAGGTGCTTTCTGAGCTCCCCGTTTATTTAATTTTCTTTCTTTTGCCTTTATCCCAATGTATTTGGGATAACAATAGATAATTTAATAGATAATTTCTACCATACTTCTCTATTAGTCGTTATCTCGGTAGTTACCCCCTTTCTCGCCATATCATCTTCCACAGTCCATCCAATAAACGTTTCTTGGGTTTTGACCAGAGGGGGAGTCCTCTGGTCTACCATGCACTAGGGAAAATTATGTTATTTTGTGGAAGATTATAATTTATAACAGACACATTTGTTAGCGAACTAAACATTTATGAAATGAATAAAGTTGATATAAAAAGTAACGTACCCGTAACCTTTGCCTTGCGCCGTTTAATTTAGCTTTTTGCTAAATTCATGTATCCAAGCGTATATTAATTTGTAATATATATTTTTATTACGTATAGGTAAAATGGTAGGTACCTAATATGATGATGTGCAGACGCCAGCACACCAAGCTACCCGAAACTTATTTATTTATTTATTAATAACCAACTTATATTGACAGTTTGCACCACACATACAAGTTATTGGTCAATGTTAGTAATATTCTGTCAAATTTTCCCAATCAATTTTGAACCTTATGCTTTAGCGATAAAGTTGAAAATCTATTAAAGAAATTTGACAGATTGTAGTAGCTTGATGTGCTGGCGTCTGCACGTAGCACATTCAGTTGAAAACGCAATGGAATGATTTTAAATGCATTCAGTAATTATAAAGAATTTTTGATAATTTTCGTATCTTATAAATTGGCGATGTTAACGATAGTGGGAACTATAAAAATATCTAGGCCGTCAAGGCGTGCTGCTGAATCTGATATATTTACTAAGATCGGAATTATTTAATAGATTTACTAACGTGGGCTATACCCTAGTAAATCTATGAAATAATTCCGATACAGACTGTAAGGCCCCTCGCCCACGGCGACTTTTTGTAGCGATGCTGTCGCGCGCTTCGTAAACGCGCAACAATATCGCTACTAACGCGTGTTAGTCGCATTTGCAACGCGCTACAGCATCGCGACTGTATCGATGCAAACGCGCGACCATGTCGGGTGGAGAACCGAGCATCAGTGAAACACAGACAGGTCGAGAGTGCTGTTGTTCATCACATGCGCAAAATGAAACATTTAGTTCATTTCTGTTCGACACTGAAACATTTATTATGGCAATTCAGAACCGTCCTACGTCCAACGGAGTCCATCTTGCAACTGTAGCGATCGCAGGTATTTTTGTGCCGTTACTGAATCGCGTTTTAATCGCGACAGCATCGCGTTTGCATCGCGACTGAATCTGGGCCCATGGGCGAGAGCACACTGCTAGCGACCGCTTCGCGATTGTATCGATGCGGACGCGCGACAGCATCGCTACTGCATCGCTACAAAAAGTCGCCGTGGGCGAGGGGCCTAAGTTCAGTTGGGTTTGATGCTGCTTTAAAATATAACGCGTTTTATTCCGAGATCTATTCTCCAGGGTCAAATTGAATTAGCTAGGGAAACTCTGCCGACGTGATGGGTATCGATAACTAAAAAAGTTCACCCTGTAAGTAAGGTGCTATAAAAATATCTGCCACGGCTTCAATGGGAGACAATATTCTGTATAAAGATTACAATAGTAAAGATACATTATTGATCTTATATCATAAATTTTTTCATACGAAAAAATGTGCGTTAATTTGAATTGATTTAGTTGCATGAAACCGTCCCATAGTAATTAGCTGTTGCTGCACCGTCTATGCAGAATAATGTTTATTTAATTACTTTATTTTCTCAAACTGATTTAACTATTCCGGGGTACAAAATTTCTTCACTACTGTAATCTATATACAAAATACTGTCTCCCATTGAAGCCTTGGCAGATGTTTTTATAGCACCTTATTATGTATTTTTTTTTAACAATTCCATGAGTTTTTTTGGAGCCTATAGGTATCGATATTTCAACACGACAAAACTAAAGAAAACATTCTTTCTCAGCTCATACTTCAAGTCACAAAACATCAGCGGTCGTTGAACCCCAAAACCATCAAATCTTTTTTTTTTTCATTTCATAGTGTTTAGATATCGATAAGTACCCATCACGTCTGTATTTTTGCTAGCTAATTTAATAAGACCGTTTCGTTTACTTGGTTTGCTAACCTACAAGATGGTGGCAATAACCCTTCTCCCTGTATCATTGAGAGTAGTCGTAAGTAGGTATCAGTGGGTTCGTCCTTCCGAAATATTCAAGATAAGTGCGAAACCTACAAGAGTTACTGAGATCGCTATTCCAAGATTTCATAAAATATTATTCTACATGTCCACTCGCATTCGAGAACAGGTGAGTATAGACTAGAGCATTTACTTGTAACAGAACATCGAGCATTCGCCGTTTTATAATTTTATCGAACCCCACTTCGAACAGGACTCGATGTTTTGTTAGAACCTGATTTAACAAAAATTGGTTGTCTGTAAAGTCGGTTTACCGACGATAATTTTACGTGATAAGAAAACAATGCGTCACAAGCCGATCGTGCCTCTCTATCGCTTGTTCCGCGCTCTCGCTTGCACGCTCGGCTCAGGCGGACCGTGACAATGAGTCATGCTTTTTCGTGCGTGCAGCCGGCGTTCATAGATTTATAAGACGTTATCACGTCAAAACCAACGAGCATATTGGAGTTACACTTTATCGAGCAAAGTCACAAGCGGTACCTGTAGGTCCGAGCGACATTTCAACAATGAACGCACAGTAGAAATACATTTTACAGGTAAATGATCACTCGCCGTGAGCATTACGTCGATCGCAGCGTCAAATATTCGTAAGAACGTTACATTACATGGAAATTCTCGAGTAAATGCTCTAGTGTATACTCACCTTTCGAGAACCACACAACGATATTCATATACAACCTCTTTCAAACTACTTCGAGCTATAAATTCGAAGAAGAATAAATTACGTATAAGCACAATCTACACGATCTTATTTCAAATTTGACAGAACTTCGTTAAACTTGCGTTCTTGCAACTCAAAGATCACGTAAAAAGCTGAAAAAGGTAATTATTTAACAATTTTCATTTCGTTCTACTATCGCTAATTCGTCGTCTTCGCCGGAAGTGTTCGTTTTGGCGTCAAAATGCAAATTGGCTTCGGAAGAGCCGTTACTTGATTCGTGGGACCTTGGGCTTGCGCTCGTCTTTCTAACGTAAAGTATATTTGAGTCTAGTCTGTTGTGATCGCTGAAATAAGCGCTCCCGTCAGATATTCGGTTTAATTTGTGTATCTGTTCTCTTAATTCGCACACTTGGCTATACAACTTCTTATTTTCCCTCAGTATTGCTATATTTTCCGTTTCCAGCAACTCCCGTTTGCTCCATTGTATTGTGTTTTCCGATTTCAGCCTCTCGATCTCCATTTTTAGTTCGGCGATCTTTTCTTCTAAGACTTGTTTGGCTGCTATTTCGTCTTGCAGCTCGTTTTGGAGTCTTTCAACTTCACTGTGACTGGAGTCAGTAGATCCTAAGGTTCTGTCGCTGTGAGTTACTTCCAGTTTAATGTTGTTTAGCTCTGCGGTTAAGTTTTCAATTTTGGCTTGTAGGAATGCTTTCTCGTCTTTCTCGCTTTGAAGTATCTTACTTGTTTCGTCTAACCGCAGTCTTAACTCGCTCAATTTGTTAGCGAGGACATTGTCCACGTTGGAGAATTTGTGCGAGTCTAAGGAGGCTCTCTGTCGCATCGAAGGTTCATTGGGCGATAGGTATCCTACGTTCTTCCGCCTCAACTCTACGCCGTCTTCAGTCGTGAGATCGCCAGCTAGTATTCTGCTCTCTCCTATAGTTAAAAGCTTTTCGTTGTCTCTTTTCAGTTCGATCAACTGTTGTTCTAGGTCGTTCTTTTCTGTTTTGGAGGTCGACAGCTCTTTGGAGAGTGTGTCAACTTTGTTTTTCAGTTGTTTTGATTCCTCTCGTGCTTTGTTTCGTTCGTTGCGGACTTTGCTCCACTTCTCGCGCCAGTTGGCCGTGCAGTCGGACCACCAGCGCATGGTTTTCTCCATCTGCGTGGCCCTAGCTCTTGCTTCGTCGAGTTCTCGTTGATAGAGGGCCTCTTTGGCCTCCCAGTCCGTGTTTGTGTATCGCATAGCGGGTCCATCGTGGTCTCTGCTCCGCCGGTGACTGCCTCCATGCGAGCTTTGAGCCATTTTTCATTTAATCTGAGGAAAAGGGAAGATTTAAATTAAATAGTATGATAGGAGAACACAAAAACGAAGTCTCCAGCAGCAAAGCCTCATCTCCTCTCAACTCTCACACACTTCCAGCACTATGGCCTGCGAGCTGCCCCCGTGCACGCCATGCCCCCCGCCCCCTTACCCACCGTGCCCGCAAATTTGCCCGCCGCCGGTCTCGGACCTACCGCCCTGCCGCAGCAAGCCGATCATGCGCGGCCTGCACTGGGCGCAGACTAAACGCATATTGACCCAAGCGATCATTGTTTCTCTTGTCGCCGGTGCAGCCGTCTATTACATGGGGGTTCGGAGAAAGGCGGACTACTTAGAATATTATAAGTAAGTAAGACATGTTTTAATTTTTTTAGGGTGTTTCTTTTTGACTGGTACAAGAGTTCGGAGATTGGCACAACCTTCGAGGTTTACCAACCCGCACTGGGCCCAGTGCGGGTTGGTAAACCTCGCAAGGTGGATTACGGCCCTCTCCCCTTCACAGACAGGAGGTCTTAGTCCCAGCAGTGGGATCATTATAGGCTGATTATGCGACAGAAGTTTGTACCCAGAAGTTGGGCTGTAGTCTGGATGATGATGATAAATATTGTGATAATTTGCTTAGCGACACGCGTGAGTTGAAAATCGAACTGTGCACTATTTCAACGCGTTACGCGGTTTGACGCCGAGACTTGAAAATTCGGGATACGGTCAAAAACCTCGCGTTAAAAAAGCGCCCGTACGAATGTGGAATAAGAGCGGTTTTTAGATAGTTCTTACCACTGACTTGGGTTTACCCTGTTTCTGAATGGTTTATGAACACAAAGGTTACTTAATTGAATGTCAAACTCATGAAAATTCATCAGTTATTACAGACTCCCAATCTTGGTGGTTAATAGCCAGTTGCCAATTTTTTACGCTGATTGGCTATTCAGAAATGGATATTCATCATCAAGTTTCATCCCCTATCAAATAAAATAGAATATTATATGTATATCCTACTAACATTATAAATGTGAAAATTTGTATGCTTGTTACTCAATCACGCAAAAACTGCTGAACGGATTTGGAACACAGATATTTTATAACCAGGATTAACTCATAGGATGCCATTTACCTCGGTAGTCCCATGCAATAATTTCTGACCTCCACGCGGGCCAGACTGAGGGAAAAAGCTAGTCATAATAAATGTAATTTGCATTTGTGATTTATTTACCAAATATGTAAACAAATGTGAGTTTATGGAAAACTAACTTTAAATCCTACACAACAAAGTTCAGTTTACACTACAACTTCAAACATTTTTATAACTTTTTCAATAGTGCATGTGTTGTAGGTACTTGGAGTCAGCACAACACATTCTCTTCTTCCTTCCTTTTTTGTCAACATGCATTCATTCTCTTTTATTTCAAATCATCCCTCTCCCTCACATAATCTATCCATCTTTTCTTTGGTCTGGTAACAATGAATGTAGCAGATTATTTATCAGATAGTTTGCAAGTCAAATCCTTATTGTTGGATTCAAATATTTTCATACTCATGTACAGATGGCCCGCCATTCATTTGAAATGACTGATAAGTATTTTTAACTGATTTTTATCAGTCATCCACTTCCTGTTTCATTGACAGTTATGAGATTTACATCCACTGGGAATACATCCATTTTAATTTTTTTAACTCTAGATTTTTTTTTTAATGTTTAGTCGTTTGTGTCCTACTGCTGGGCAAAGGCCTCCCCTTAGAAATTATAACTCTAGAAATTAATTGTGAAAAAATATAAGCAACTATTTATTATTATTATTTGGTTAGACACTCTAGCAGCTAATTTGCTGATGCATGGGTATCAAATATGTTGGAGATATTTTATCTGTCTAGTCGATTCTTGAAGCAGTTCAGAGTGGTCTATTTGTTATAAAAATCACATCATGGCCATCCAAAAGCTAGCAACTGAATGAGTATTAGGATATAAGTCATGGTAGGCATCTCAGTCCAGAGAACATAGTTTTTTTGTGGATGGACCAAGCTAATTCTTAACATAAATAATAATAATATTCCACAACTATCACACAACGCCATCTAGTCCCAAGCTAAGCAGAGCTTGTGTTATGGGTACTAGACAACTGATAAACATACTTATATATTTCTAAATACATACATATTATAGATAAATTACACCCAGACACAGAACAAATGATCGTGCTCATCACACAAACATTTGTCCTGGGTGGGAATCGAACCCACAACCTCCGGCATAGCAGTCAGGGTCACAAACCACTAGACCATCAGGCCTGTCACACATAACATAACAACAACATAACAACACATACATAGATTAACACATACATTTCTAAACACACACACACACACATACATACAACAACAACAACAACAACATAGATTTCTAAACTGAACTAACTTTTACAATACACTTTGTAGAACTAGACTAGGAACACTACTCGTCAATAATAGAGGTAATGCTTTTTCTATTTAAAAAAAAAAATCCGTTTTTAAAGTTTTGTCTTGGATGTATCATGTAGTTACCAAGACATAGATTTGAAAACAATCTTTTATTAGCACTGGTTTATGATTCATCTCATTTTTCTCCAGGGAATTTTTTTTGCTCAACTTATCAATTTCCTAAAATTATCATGTCAGCAGTCAACACTAGTATTTCGGTCAGTGGGTCGTCTTAGGGTCTCTATAAAAAAGAAGTAAAACATGATTGAACTCAATAGCGCAATCCTAAATCTATGCCTAGAGAAAGTATTGGTGATATTTTGATGACCATAAACATTTGATAAACTGTTATTAATAAGGAAGCGACATAATTTTATAAGTACATGATACTTACAGTGAAGTTCTCATAACATAAGTTCAATAAATACAGCTAATACTAATGTTACAATACTTACATTCATAGGCTGTTCGTGAGATTGTGACTAAGTCAACAAAACACTTGCAGTTTTGTTTACTTATCGACAAAAAAATAAGTATTGCACTAAGATTTTTGAAGCAGGCGTTTAATTGGGGCACCATTTAACACATGTCATTAATTGTAAAAGAATATTTTCTATTATTTACTCCAAACAAAATAATATGCATTACACACACTGATCGTTTCATTCATTTTCTATCATTTACTTTTTTTTTTCTTTGCGGGATTTATGGGGTTGCTAGCATCATACTGATACAAATAATTTTAATAAAATGATTGACATGTGTAATACCTTTAGTCGATTTCTACATACTAAATTGGATTCAAATGTGTTATTTTGTATTTTTCAGGAGAGGTTGTTTTGATGATTGGGCTGATGAAATGGCCAGAAAAGGACTGTTTCAATCGGTACCAAAGGAGTCTTTGCAAGATTTTTCAAAAAAATAAGGAAAGTAAGAATTACAAAGGGTTTTAGCTATTTCAATAACATTGTTAATTATTGAAGTCCTCATAATGAGTTTCGTAACATGAACATTATTATATATAAAATATTCTCTGATACCAAGACTTCGATGTTGAATAAAAGTTTTTTTTTTATTAAAAAGAGCACTGTTTTATTAATCTTTCACAGGGTTTCATAATCACAAAACCTCACCACGTCACACCACCACTCTACATAACTCAGACCAGAGCCCTGATTCACAACCATACGACAGGCTATCGTATCGAAAACCTGACATTTCGATAACCTGATTTGACTTCCCCTCAACAGCAAATAGCTGTTGGAAGAATAGCGGGTGTCTATTTGATTTAAAATGACAAAATTTTCGGGTTTTGGACTTGTGAACAGCGTTGAGAAGACTCCTACGATAACAATGATTAATGTTCGATACGATACGGAAACATATCGAGTGTTTGTGAATAAGGGGGCTGAGCCCTGATTCACAACCATAAGACAGGCTATCGTATCGAAAACCTGACATTTCGATTACCTGATTTGACTTCCCCTCAACAGCAAATAGCTGTTGGAAGAATAGCGGGTGTCTATTTGATTTAAACTGACAAAATTTTCGGGTTTTGGACTTGTGAACAGCGTTGAGAAGACTCCTACGATAACAACGATTAATGTTCGATACGATACGGAAGCATATCGAGTGTTTGTGAATAAGGGGGCAGACCAACTACGGGGCTGTCTCCACGGGCGAGAGAATCGCGGCGATAATATCGTCGTGCCACGTATTTCTATACATTCTCTATGAACGCGTCTCCACACGGCGATGTTATCGCGGCGATGCGACGAGTGGCAATGTGCGCGCGTAACGTCGTCGTATCGCCGCGCGCTCGCCGCAGAACGTGGCGCTCTCGCAGCGAGCGCGCGGCGGGCGCGCTGTCAAACGCAGCGTTGCCTCTCCCCAAGCAAGGTTAATTGAAAAGTTTATTCGGCGATTCCGTTACGAGTCGTCGCGGGCACGCGGCGATTCCGTTACCAGTCGCGACGATACGCTGGCGGAATAATCGCTCGTTCGTGGAGACGACCCGACGATAGAAGCGCGGATCCGTTGCGATTCTCTCGCTCGTGGAGATGGCCCCTTAAGCACCAATCAAACGAAGGGGATTTCGAAGATGATAAGAGGATTTACTTCACAGAACACACTCGCCGTATACCTACACTTGCTTGGAGTTGCTCTTTGCCTTGAGATTGAGACGCATTCGCTCGCCTTCAATAAAACATCTAGTACCTACCACCCGGCATCAAATGCATGATCAACAATATTTGAAACCACCTACGAGGCGACGGTAAGTAGTATAGTAGAGTGAGCCGGCAGCAGTATATTTAAATATAGCAGCCAGAAACGGTCGCGAAAATCTTTGGGCAGATTAGCAGCCTTTGGTCAAATATTTTCAGTTTTGCTCGGGAGGTGTGGGATTGTGGATACACAAGCTCAGCAGCAAAAGCCTTGTGCAGCAGACTATTAGGCTCGTCGGTGCTCCATGGACCAATTGGGCTCAAGTCACACCGAGATGGCAGCGAAGTGGCGAGCAGTTTCAGTGTCGTATAAGTAATTTTAAACTTTATTGCTATATAACACATAGCATCGCTTGAGAAACTTGACTTGGAGCGCGGCCGCCCGCGGTAGCGCCGCGAGCACTCCAACGACTCCCGCGCAGCGGCGTCTCACGACTCTTCTTGTAGAAAATTATATGACGCTGAAACTACTCGCCGCTTCGCTGCCATCTCGGTGTGACTTGAGCCTTAGAGGTAACCGGCAGGCGAAGCTTACTGGACTCGAAAGGAGGGTACCTATCCTGCTTGGAGGTACTAACTGCACCTACATTCACAATCGTGCATCACGCACTGGTCATACAGATAGATGACCAGCGAGGTAGTGAATCGACCCCTCTACACTGACAGGGAGAGGCTTATTTTACACACAATCCGCAAATGATTTGAGAAATATTTCTAATACCTTATTGCACTGTTCACCACTCTTCAACCAGTGGAGATAAATATCAGTAGGGATATAAGGAACAGGGGGAGAAATCGACGAGCAAACAGGAGCAACAAAGCAATACATCAGTAAAGCTGCTCTGCTTCTTTGGTCACGCGGCCTTACGCGGGTCAACCAAGACTTTACTAATTTTATTAGTATAAAATATGGGTAGTTACTAAGCAATAGGCAGGAGGGTATTGATTAGTTCTACTCAAAAGTTAAAGTTAATAATAAAAAGAAAATAAAATTCAGTGTAATGCAGGAGTTAAAAGTTACAACAGGAAGTGATTCGTTTCATTATTTTGCATGGCGGCAGCCAATCAACGTGCTGTGAATTATTATAAAAACATGGAGATAACACCATCAACCAATCAAAGATAGCCTTCAGTGGAGCATGAAAGGCTGATGACATGACTTTGATACAGCGCTGAAAATTCAAAAATAAACCACACAATATTAAAATTACACACCTAATTAAAAGTTTGATACTCCTTGTATAATATATGAATAATTTTGCGTGTTTACAATTAAATATATTTTTTAAATTAGATTTTTTTTTTATAAAAAGTGAGAAAAACATACGCTTGTCTAAAGCTACGTCACGTATGTTTGTCTACTGCGAGTCAGTGCGCATGTCAAGTTGAAAATTGCAAATGGCGGCCGTTGTTATTGTTCGTACCGAATTAACTATTTGTAAATTATATACCAATCTTTTTAGCGATTTTTCTAATGGACTGTTATATTGATGCGATGCTTTAACTTCTCATAATTCGGCGCGACACGTTTTATGTACGTTTTTAAGTGTTTTTAGTGTTTTTTTGCTATTTTATGTGTGTCATGCAAATGGGGTAAGCTGGAATTATCGGATGTCGCTTAGGTTGTTTTGGATAGTTTCAATAAGAAAATGGAGTGAAGTTCTGTGACCTAAAGTGTTAAAATGGAAACTGCGTAAAGTTTTTCAACTATCGCTCTAGTATTAGAGTGTAGCGAGAGACGGGAGCGGCTGTAATTTACGAATGTTCCATGCTGTGACTGTTCTCCCCGTACATTTCAAAATGGCTGCTGCTCTTCACGATATATGAGCTTTGCGTCACTGGAATATAATTCAGTGGATTCGATTCGTGATGATATTGTAGTGATTCTAGTCGTGTGATCGTCTGTGAAAAAGCGAAAATAAGCCCCGGACGGTTTCCCGGGTGCACCAGAACCGGGACAGTAGTGGTGTGTCATATGTTTTTGGTGTAGAGTGGACACTGGCCATAGGACCGATATTGCTTTGCGTCCGAGCCGGACGGTAATGGTGCGCTTGATTTTCCATCATGATTTGGGACACAAGGGAATAGAAATTGTGTGGAATTGAGCGGAATGTGACATTGTATGAGAGGTGAGTGTATTTTTTAGTTTATTTACATTCCGCGGGGTGTTGGGTTGTGCGATGTTCATTACAAAATGGACACATTGGTGGGTGACAGGACGTCGGTCCGCCGGCGAAGACATGCCCCGCGCGGCGCCCGCCTGAAAGCGGCGATTACAGCCGAAAAACTTCGCATTAGTGTCACAGTGTTAGATTTTGTAAAGTTGTGTAACATGCCGCCGTGTTGTCGATACGTAGTCGTGCTAGCACGCACGCCGAGTGGGATGCTCTCTGAAGGATATTCAGCTGTAGGTGTTATCAAATTTGCTGTTACAAGAGTGTTATTTTCGTCCTATTACCTGTTTAGTGTTTGCAAATAGTGCAAACTGTCAAATATAGGTTAAGGTTAATAGTTTAGTAATGCATTCCACAACAAAACAACTTTGCATAAAAGTTTTCAATTTATTTCTAAACTTCTACAGAGTGATATCCTATCTGCTGAAGGGTACTAATATTCACAAAACAACTAAATAGGACCATAGACAAAACACATAACCTATTTGTATAACACATGATGGATTAGTGATTAATTTGATGGAGATACACAACCTTCTTGGTTTAAATTTATTGCTTGACTTGGAACTATTAGTACATAGGAAGTGTGATGATTATAAATTTAACACATATTTTACCTGGTTTAGAACTGATAATATGAAAAATCTAACATTGTTTCAGATTTTATTAAAACAGAACTACCCCAGAAAAAGTATTCCCCAACTTTATGACTTCAAATTAATTGTGAAAT
This sequence comes from Amphipoea lucens, assembly GCA_947508005.1. Lineage (NCBI taxonomy): Eukaryota > Metazoa > Arthropoda > Insecta > Lepidoptera > Noctuidae > Amphipoea > Amphipoea lucens. The sequence goes on from OX382375.1 coordinate 15,160,667, forward strand.
TACTTTTTTGTGTATTCAGTAAAGTTAAACAATGCACCTAATGAGAATGATCTAGCATTTAAAAACTAATTAAAACAGTTTGGTAAAATAATTTTTGTTCTGAATCATAAAAAAGTGTTACATTACTTGGTAAATTACAATAGCAACCTAGATGGACTCAACATTTATAATCTGACTATCCCTAATAGGAAATGGTGAAACTAACTCAGGGGTCAGTCTCCAGACATAATCTTGGTCAGATCATGTGAGATCCTGTAAATTAGTTATACTTAGCAACAATACTAAAGAATATGATATGAATCTCAATAATATTAGAAGGATAATTAAACTAATAAGAACTATGGATTTGCATTGAACCACATCCGATAATTTCAGGAAGTTGGTGGTGTCTATCAATGTTTTGTGATAAGGTAAATGAGTACCTATCACGGATTCGTGACTGGGGAATTACTCATATTTAAAAATATTGTTACCATACTTTTTTTAATATTTAATTTTTATTTTTGTGGTGCAAACATGGCCTGACAAAGATTATGTCTGGACCACTCAAATCTGTGTGGTTCTTTCTTCAAAAGACCATTTCCGACACCAATCTACATGATCTCCACATGATCTGGACCAAGATTATGTTTGGACTTTATTTTATTTTATTTGGGAAACAAACAGATGCAATAACAAACATAAGTAAATATACAATTAGTTCAACACAATCTAGAAAAAGTTTCCACAGATTACTATACAAGTAAATTATATGTGACGTAAGTGTAATAACAACCAGAATTTCACACCGACCGTACCGCCGTTTTTTAAAAAAGACTGGTGACCTCTGAGTTTGTTTTGGTCTTTCTTCCCAGAGTAGTCAGTTAGGAAACACTGAACTCATCTAGTTTCAAAACATAATTTTGGTGCATAAAAGTGTTTTTTTTTAATCAATTTACAGAAATAATTCATCATCATCATCATTCTCCTGCCCTTATACCAATTTATTGGGGGTCGACGCAACATGTCTTCTTCTTCCATACTTCTCTCTTAGTCGTCATCTCGATAGTCACCCCTTTCTACCCATATCATCATCCACACATTCCATCCATTGTTTAATTTACAGAAATAAGTATCATTTAATTTTATCATACTTGAATTTGTTGATTATTTATTTTTGAAAAAATAGTAAAAATTATTTATTTATCTAAGGGCTGATTTTTCAATCATCAGATAAGGTTTATATGATAGCTCCCTTCAAAATGGTTGAGTTGAATGGTGCTGATGCATGCGTCATGTTCGTGAATGGGCGCCGTCAGTAGGGACTGGTCATCTCTTTGCTGCCATGCCTTATTTTAATTTATTATTTGAATTGTTGTTTTTTCTCATCTTTTCATTATGGACGCTTTTAACGTTCTGCATCGTTCTCACATGTATAATTTTTAACATGAATGATGTAACCAAGACTTTGTAACCACATTATTTTGATTTAAAAGAGTGTCCATGGAGTTTCTTGCCCGTTCTTCTCCATAGGTACCTACGCTTTGGAATGTGCAACTAGCTTCACTTTTTCTGACTGACTGACTTCTTGACAATTCAAAAGTGCCTGTAAATGGTTTAATTGAAATAAATGCTTTGAGTTTGAGTTTGAGTTTTGAATAAGTATGATAGGACAGTTTTTGTGTAAAATTTATGTCAAATCGCCATTTTTATTCTTCAGATAAAAGTTATCTGGTAAATGAAAAATCTGCCCTTTATAATTTATTGCCTTGTTACGTGTCACCAAAACTTTAGTTTTGAGATTAGCAGTAGCCTGATATGCAAGCTAATTGTTTTGTTATCATTATGAACTTGGAATGATTAATTACAGTTTTTTTTAAATCTTTTGCAAATGGCATTAGGCTTATAAGGAACTAATAACTGTTAAGCTTAGGTCTGTGTTATTTTTACTACAAATTTTAAAAGACACAGTATTAGGTAACAACACTCCTTAAAATGTTCTTTTTTCTTTTGATTGAAATTTAAAAAAAAAACATGTTTTTTGCTTTTAATATTTGGCAAAGGTCTCATATTTTCTTTATACATGTCTGTTAAATGCTTACAAATCAGTAAAACACTAACCCCCTTATTCATAATCCTATTTTATCTCTATTTTAGCTAAAATAGGTTTATAGAATGTTTGTCTTTATCTGTCACGTTGTCATTTCTGTGTGTAAGAAAGAGACAAACCCCATTTTAACTAAAATAGGTTTGATAAGTTTTATGAATAAGGGGGTTAGGCCCTTATTCATAATCCTATTTTATTTATCTCTATTTTAGCTAAAATAGGTTTATAGAACGTTTGTCTTTATCTGTCACGTTGTCATTTCTGTGTGTAAGAAAGAGACAAACCCCATTTTAACTAAAATAGGTTTGATAAGTTTTATGAATAAGGGGGTAAATTTCTCTCAAATATAATTTGTAACCACAGAGGTCAGCAGTTTTCTCAAATAAGGATTAGGTTGCACTGTAATTAGATAAGGCTGAATATGAGTCAGTATGTTTACTTTATTGTATGTAATTAAATATGAATACACATGCAATACATTTTTTTTTTTTTGTAATTATTTTGCAGAATATGTTTTGTGCCTTTTAGTCTGTGCTAAATAAATGTATTTTCCTCCCTTTCTCCTGGCAAAAGATTGATAAGGGTATAGTAATATGGAATTAGTAATATTTTACTATCAAATTATACAAAAACAGCACAATATAAAAAACACACATTAAATTATATATTTTTTGTTGGTTATTTTTTATAACACTATAATTTATAATCACATAATTTTGTAAATATGGGTTTGTGTTTTTGGGACATGTGTAACAGTAAAAGTCATAACAGGCTTTTGTTTTTAACATACTTCCAAAAAGGAGGAGGTTATATGTTCGACTTTGGTTTTTTTTTATGTGTTCACCGATTTCTCTGTCAATTGTGGACCTATTATAACTCTCGAGGTGGTGCCATTGTCATCAAGAAATTTTCTTTAATTAACCAGTAGTATGACCTTGAAGAAATGTGTTAAGAATAAACAAAGAAATCAGCTGACAGTCTAAACATAATTTTTGTATGAATTAAACCAAAAATAACATGCAGTGATAAGTAGGTGATATCACCATCATTATAATAATGCACACTATCACAATAATTCCCCATTTTATAATAATAATATTATATTCTTATCATACTATGATGTTAAGTGTGATGTCATTCCCGCTTGATATAGTTTTAATTGGTTTAAAAATAATAACAATTTAAAACCACTATAGATAACTTCAAATTGCTCTCGAAGAAAATGCTAGGATACCAAATAATTTTACTAAAAATATGTCCTGGTTGATAATTTACTCAGCTGCATCCGGTTAGACTGGAAGCCGACCCCAACATAGTTGGGAAAAGGCTAGGCAGATGATGATGATTTCCTGTTTGATAGAAATTTTTGTGAATTTGTATCTGCCTGTCCTCAAAGTTTTTTTTTTTAAACTAATTTTAAAAAGTTTATAGTGTTTATTTATTTTTCTAACTGTTCTCATTATAGTTTCTTTAACTAACCAAAAACAAAAAAAAGTATTTACCTGTACCTAAGGTCCGGCCGCGCCAAATTTGCCAAAGATGTAAACAACAATGACCGCTCAAAATTGAATAAAATCGATATACAAGAACATTTATTATTACTAATGTTTCTTTTCGTCTAAATCTCCGAGCTAACTAGACGATATCATGGCAAATTTGACCAACAAAAAATAATATTAATCAGCATAAAAAAAAACATGTTATTTATTAACCCCCTTATTCATAATCCTATTTTATCTCTATTTTAGCTAAAATAGGTTTATAGAACGTTTGTCTTTATCTGTCACATTGTCATTTCTGTGTGTAAGAAAGAGACAAACCCCATTTTAACTAAAATAGGTTTGATAAGTTTTATGAATAAGGGGGTAAGTGTATAGTTTTTTTTTGGGAAGTCTTGGTTAATTAACATTTGTTGATGAGTAATCTTTATAATTGATGGCACAGTTAATGTGTTGTTTTATAAATAAACATAAACACAGGTGATTGATGAGGTTAATGTCCAAAAAGTTCCTATATTATTATAATAAGGGGAAAATATTTGGTGGCCACAGAAGAGTAAGAGACAGTAGTTCAAGTTTGAACAAATCTGAAAATTAAATAATACACTTGCAGTTGTAATGTTTTTAAAAGATCTATTTACATGATTAAATTGACAAGTATTTGACAAATGTGCTTCAATTACACAAGACATACCTACACAATTCACTCTACTCACTACTCTACTGTTATTTACTTTCTTTAATTGTCATTGCTAATATTGGGCAAAATTTCTCCTTTTTCAAATTGTCAGGTTTCTTTAATTGTTTAATTTCAGGACATAACTGTTTTAATTAAAAGTCATTTATTTAAATTAGGCTAAGAATCAGTCCCCCAAAATGCCCGCCCTTGACCACTTCCTAGTGCTTTAGCTGGGGCGAAGTGGCGCAACAATCCCAATAACATAATCAGCCTATAATGTTCCCATTGCTGGGACACAAGCCTTCTCTCTGTAAGAGGGAGTGGGCTGTAATCATCACGCAGGCCCAGTGCGGGTTGGTAGATGTCACATGTCTTCGAATTTTTGGTTCTAAGACATGCCGGTTTCCTCACGATGTTTTCCTTCACCGCTTTGAGAAAAGTGGTGTTGAAGTAATTTACACAAAGTAAGGCGCGCCTGTCTGTGTTTGAACCTATGACCTACAATTCGTAAATCGCGGCAGTTACCACTGGGCCACCACTGCTCTCTCAGTGTTAATATAAAAATAATAAAAAATTAACTGTACTCTCATAAAACAACTCAATTTTTAAAAGTCAAGAAAACAATTACTATTGTAAGAAATAATTTGTTAAACAATATACAATAGTAAATTGATAATAACAATGTTTATGTTATGTCTTTGTCCTCAAATAAGTCCCCTTGTATTTCTTATGGGAAGAGTAACAGGTGGTTGGGTAAGTCAGGTGAATGAGAGTGCTATCTACCTGCATAATAACGTACAACTACGGCACAGTTATATTTATACTGTGACTACGGACTACCTATCTGTATAGTTGCGCCGCGAAAGATGAGACTTGACCTCCCCTCCTGCGCTCTTTCCGCCGCCGCTTTTTTAACATCACACTAATATTATAAAGGCGAAAGTTTTTGAGTGTGTGTGTTTATGTTTGTTACTTCACGCTCAAACAGGCTGGACCAATTTTGGTAAAATTTTGTGTGGAGGTAGCTGACACCCTGGATTAACATATAGGCTACTTTTTATCCCGATATTCCCACGGGATTGACACTCATGCGGGTGAAACCGCGGGGCGCAGCTAGTGTAAATATGTAATCCTAACTCCTATGACACTCGAGTATACTGTAGCTTCCCATTATAAGAAAGAATTATCGAAATCGGATTATGTCTGAAGCTTAGGGGCTACATACAAATTCACAAAATTTACCTCTTTATAATATTAGCATTGATTTAATAATACACATTACAACAAAATCATTATTATACAAAAAGGAAAAGCTTATTCAAATTAGTTGTTATTTTATTGTGTTTTTCAACCACTTATACAATTTTTGATTTTTGGGTTCACAGAAAATGGTAGCGAAATTATTCAACGTAATGTTTTTATTTCTATGAAACTTCCATTTTAGTTGTAAATCCGTGAATCGGCCGTCCTTTGTAACTTTGTAAGCATCGGGTTACCGCGTGATTTTATACTTATAGCCCGCGTTGCGCCCGCGCGGGTTAAATTACGTGGTACGAACTCGCACGCGCATGTACGATGTTACGCAACTATACACGTGCTGCGTTAGTGCGTAGACACCTTTATTTGCATGTAAACAAAAATATTCATTAATAATTATTTAAATGTAGATCTATAGGTTGTTTATTTTAAATAAAATGTTGTATTTTAGTTTATGTTGGCAAATGAATAGCTGCTGCTGGGGAGTTTGTTGCGCCACTTCTTCCCAGCTTCCAGCGTCCAGAAAGCGTTAGGACGTGGTGAAGGGCGGGCATTTTGGGGACTGTCTTATGTAATTTTGATGTTCAAAAAGTGCTGATTGTCAGCCTAGTTTGAATAAATTACCTACTTTTGATTTGAATAATTATAATGTAAATACAGAGAATTTATAAACGACTAGCTGCGCCCCGCGGTTTCACCCGCATAAGTATCGATCCAATGGTAATATCGGGATAAAAGCTATCCTATGTCCTTCCCCGGGATGCAACTTATCTCTCTGCCAAATTTTATCGAAATCCGTTTAGTGGTTTAGGCGTGAAAAGGTAACATACAGACAGACAGACAGAGTTACTTTCGAATTTATAATATTAGTATGGATTATCTTTTTATTTTTTTGTAAATTCAAACTCAATTTAAAAAAATAAATTGCTGACGATTTGACTAAATATCTGTTGAACCCCTATAACACATTTCAAGGCCGTGATAAAAATTCGTGCATTCACGATAATAGCCAAGAAGTTAATGTAAATTGAAGATGATCGTTAGAAGGATGTCATTATAATGTCGATGAAATGACATACATAATCAGCCTATAACGTTCCCACTGCTGGGACACAGGCCTCCTCTCTGTGAGAGGGAGTGGGCCGTAATCCGCCACGCGGGCCCAGTGCGGGTTGGTGGATGTCACATGTCTTCGAATTTTTGGTTCTAGGACATGCCGGTTTCCTCACGATGTTTTCCTTCACCGTTTTGAGAGCAGTGGTGATGAAATAATTTACACAAAGTAAAGCGCCTGTCGGGGTTCGAACCTACGACCTACAACTTGTAAGTCGCGGCTGATACCACTGGGCCACCACTGCTTCATGCTGATGAAATGACATGTTTCTAAGTTAAATTTTAACAGTAATAATAATAATCAGCCTTAAATGTTCTCACTGCCGGGACACAGTGACACAGGCCTCCTATCTTCGAGAGTTCGAGAGGGAGTGGGCTATAATCTACCAAGCGGGCCCAGTGCGGGTTGGTAGATGTCACGTCACAGAAATCTTATGCCTTATTATTAAGATTTCTGTGTGTCACGTCTTTTGAATTTTTGGTTCTGCGACATGCCGGTTTCCTCATGATGTTCCCCTTCACCGTTTAGTTTGTTTAGCAGTGTTACTATTTAATTTATTGGCATAGTAAAGGGCTCAGTTCTAGTCTGAATTTATCAGGTAAACTCGAAACAACACGCAAACATAGAAAGTTTTTTTTTATGTTTATGTTTTACAGTCATGCAAGTTTTCTGTCATTATTTTGAGGGTTCCGTACCCAAAGTTTGCCAACGGGACCTTATTATTAAAGCTCCGCTGTCCGTCCGTCTGTCACAGGGCTGTATCTTTTGAACCGTAATAGGTCACACTTGACATTTTCTGAGTGTGTAGTGTGTAGCACTCAGGCCGCTATTACAACAATTATTATACAAGAAACGTTAAATATTTTACGGTGGTACTGAACCCTTCGTGTGCGAGTCCGATTGGCACTTCGCAATGTACACAGTATTTGTTTTGGCCCGCGTAACCCACACGTGCTTAGTGAATTTCCGTAGCGTGACATTTTACGCATGACTAAAAACACCCTATTATCTTAAGCCGGCTTTACACCGAACCAACCTCGTGCCACCGTGTAGAATACTAGATGTTCTGGCGTGCGTCGCCTTGTCACATTCTACAAACGCCAACACCATGCGATCTAAGCAACCTTAAATTCATTAGGACGAGCTGGTACACATGTGTACCACAAGGGGTACAAATTTGTACCAGCTCGTCCCTGAGGGTCAATCAACTGAGCCTATCGCAGGCCACTGCTGAACATAGGACTCTTCCAGGCTGCGCCACAACACCCTGCCCTCCGCTTTCCACATCCGTTCTGTCCCAGCCATCGTCGTTCCACACTACGCTTACCGATACGCGGTCTCCACTCCTGGACTCGTTTGCTCCACCGGCCATCGACAAACATGGCCAGCCCACTGCCACTTCAGCTTGCATACTCTACAAGCTACGTCGGGAACTCCGGTTCTTTTCCGGATAATGTCATTTCTGATTTTCAATGAAACACCGAGCATAGCCCGTTCCGTAGCGCGCTGAGCGACCGTGAATTTGTGGACCAGCCCAACTGCCAGAGTCCACGTATGCAACCTGCGGAAGATTAACTTATATCAACGCAACAGAATCTTATCGGTTGATCTTGACGTATACGAAATGACACACAGAATCTGTAATATTCGGATACAAGTCGCGGCAATTTAAGACTTGACGCGCGATTTTGGCTTGTCGCATGAATTTGTGCGTATTTGAAGTATGCGGCCCTTTGGCATCACGTCATTTTGCAAGATGTTGCCCGGTGTAATGCGCTTTATTTTAGATTTTTCCAAAATCTAAATTCTACAAAACAGCCCTCAAAACACCCACCCTTCACCACTGGCTACTGGCTAGTGTTAAGCTGGAAAGAGGTGTCGTGACAAACTTCCCAGCATAACACGTCTTTACCTGTTTAGGTATACATTAAGGCAATTTACCAATGTTCTTAATTAAGTTTATCCGAGGGTTTCTCCTAGTATTTTCGAGCTACGTAAGAACACGTGCGACTTGACGCGCGACGCCGCGCTTCCTTTTAGACTCGCGAGTAGTCGCGACGCGTCTTGCGTTCGACTTCATATTATGGGCTGTTCCAAAAGTAAAGGATGATTATGTAAACAAATGTTTCAGAAAACGTACCTGTGAACTCCAATTTGTAGTTTCATTTACAAATTGAGTGCTTTGATTTGATTATTTGAATATGTAAACCCGAAGTTCTAATTTTAAATCACCATAAAGATGTTCTTCATTTGACAGTTGAGGTTAATTTATTATTAACTCAATTTTCGTCGATGATTTTTCAGTCACTCATATTATTCAAACAATTGTTAGAAAAAATAGTGAGGTACTAGCTGCGCCCCGCGGTTTCACCCGCATAAGTCTCGATCCCGTAGGAATATCGGGATAAAAAGTATCCTATGTCCTTTTCCGGGACTCAAGCTATCTCTATACCAAATTTCATCAAAATTGGTCTAGCCGTTTGAGCGTGAAGAAGTAACAAACATATAAACACACACACACACACTCACAAACTTTCGCCTTTATAATATTAGTGTGATAACGTTGAAACCTAAATACAGATGAATGTGTGTTACTAATTAACTTTACGGAGACTAATTGCGTAAGAATTTAACCTAAATAGGGTTTATTTACACTTTCGTCAGATACTTTTAGAACAAACTGCAATTGATGTTGGGGAGATATCGCAAATCGCGCCGCGTCTTTATATAAATATACATGATTGTCTATCAAATAAAAAAATGTTCCTAATGATATCTCTTTCTGCAGCATGGCAGCGGACAGCGATGGGCTAGGCTCGGCGGGCGGCGGGTCGTGCGGCGTTGTGGTGACGTGTGAGGGTGACCTGCGCGACCCGCGCTTCCCCGCGCGTCTGCGCCGATTGTTGCGCGAACTGCGGGCGCTGCTCGCCGAGCCGCATCCGCACACGCTCAAAGTTAACAAGGTAAATATATATATTTTTTAATTTTTAGTTGATCGTTTTATTATATTCGTTCCTAGGGCGGACATATCATTAGAGCACAAATAATTATTATAATAGTTTGTCCTCTATTGACACGACAGTGTTAAACATGCAACTTTTATTAAAATCGAGGTTTTCTGAATTATAGCCTAGTGAGTTTTCTGAGTAAACAAAAATTAAGAGTTTACACTTGACAGAGCTAATATTCGGCGCTATCATATTAATTTGGTCGCCTCTTGTGTTACAAGTGTGTTTCAGTCTTTGTACTAGCCGACCTATTCTGTACAAATCTCACCATGATAATTTAAGCGAAGTGTGCTGTTAATGGTGTCAATCATGGTGAAATCACCGAGAGATTTGTACAGACGCCAGCACATCAAGCCACCCGAAACTGTCAAATTTTCCCAATCAACTATGAACCTAATGCCTCAGCGATAAAGTTGAAAATCTATTAAAGAAATTTGACAGATTGCAGTAGCTTGATGTGCTGGCGTCTGTACATAATAGACCGGCTGTTCTCAAAAAATCTGAAAAATACTTTAGCTTTTCTTTTACTATACTTACTAAATCTCCAAGGAGTTTCGTGTAAAATATACAAATTGGTATTGAAAAACCTTATTTAAAAATACCTACTAAATAAAACCCGGAGCTGGTCCTATACTTTTTTGGCACAGTATTGAAACTGAGTAATCAGGTGCATAAGCAAACATCAGCGAAAAAGTTCGCTTAATGCTTACGAGCGGTTCGCATGTCTTGTCTAACGACAAAGATGCACGCTACTCTAATTTTTTTATTAAAAATAATTATCTGCGCTGCCTCCGTTCTACTTAATTATCGTTAATGTGTACGCTTCCTAACTACACTTCATCAAGACAGTAAAAATTTGTTAGCCAGCGGCGACGGAGAAATATAATATTTTTTGACGGGCTTTTTTTGCGTCAGCCGTCGTACGGTGACAGAGTGACGTAAACTCTGATTTTGAAACTGAATCTCAAAAAAACCGTCAAGAAACTCCAAGGACACTCATTTAAATCAAGATATTACAAAATCCTGGGTGTAAATATGTGAGAACAGTGTAAAAAAATAAAAAAAAATATAATAAAAATAAGCCCTGGTACAAATAGTTAACCCTACGGTAGTCGCGTATCTAAAAGTGACGTAGACCGCGAAATTTGCGGAGCTCCCGTTGCACAACCACGCGCACCCAATGCTTGCGCTGCACTGAGCGCATGCGGCAATTATGCAACTTCGAATACACGAAGGATGAAATAACTGGCACTATAAGGTTTTTAGAACCATTGCAATTTTGTATCAATGGATTACATATGTAGACCACGCGACAACCCTACGGTTAAGAAATGACCAGTCCTAACCGACGGTGCCCGTTCACGAACATGACGCGTGGATCGGCACCATCCAGCTCAACTATTTTGTAGGGGGTTTAATTTGCTAGACCAAAATGACAGCTGAGATCGACCATTTTTGTCATAAAAATCAGAGTTTTGTGACAGACAACGCGTCTATCGAACGTATACCTATGGTATCTCGGTATCTCTTGATGCTATGGCTACATTGTCGCGATAATGCGAAGTACACTTTGCGCACTAGATCGCACACCGCTCGACGTCTCGCTGTACAACAGAGAACGCGCGAAGTATAGTTCGCGTTATCGCGACAATGTAACGGTAGCATGTGTGTTCCACGCATTATTGTTAAAACATTAGACACGTTGAAATGAAGATTGATTAAAAATTATATCTACTTATTAAAAATAATAAAAGTCATTCATTCATTGAACGCACAGCCTAAACCATTGGATGAACTGCGTCTAGAAGCATGTTTTTTTTTTACAAAATTTCCTTATACATAATTATAACAAAAAAAAAACATATCAGACTAATTGAGAACCTCCTCCTTTATTAAGAATTCGTTTAAAAAGTGGGCACTAAGGAAAGATCTTTTGAAAATGCATCCCTGGAGGAGATGAAAGTTCGACATTTTTATCGATGAGGATCCCATTGCATCGGGCACATGGCTTGTTATGTTTTTATTAAATTATAAGGTTATTATTAATAAATTATAAGGATTTTTTCCCTTTTTTTTCACAATAATATTCGTCCACGGAAAAATACCTGCTGTTTTGGAGATGTGTGTACAACACTGTAGACTTCTCTAAAAGTGCTAGATTAACTTTCGAGTTCTGTATTTTTTTTTTGCTCTATGGTAGCGACACACATGACAATGACATGACATAAAGGGACACAGCTAGCGTGTGCCAGCCGTACTCGCGTTTCACGTATGACATCACTTTGCGTGGTTCCTTACAGCGGCAGAAGTAAACAGCGGGGTAATGTAATTGCGTAACCCACACAATAGGAATAGTTTTCATTTTTACAGTTCAACATCATTCATCGCGTTATTTACATTGTTGAGCAGACAAATTTTCGAACATATGAAGCAATGGATTAGCAATATCCTTAAAAATGATTTAGACTGTGATTGAAAGTACACACATCAACACGGTCTAGGGATATTTCATACTCAATTAAATAACTCGAAAAGTACTGGCCGCATTGGAATCTTTTATACACCGATTTGTTTGTAATTTATCTCAGACTAATTCCAAATTTAAATTTTTGAAAATTCTTTTGTTTCGGTGGCAAAAAATGTCTTGATGTATAGGAGAGGGAATTTTCATTTGTGCGAAATTTAGAAAACAATACGAATTACGTTTAGTTACAGTTTTTTTTCATTTTTAAACGAAAGATAAAGTTAAAATTGAGGTATTGTAGCCATGCAACGCCGACATTTGACGAGGGCGGAGATGTTACGAGCTGTGGGAATGCTGGAAGCTGGATCTGTTCAGCGTAATGTTGCTGAGGCCATAGGGACCCATCAAAATGTAATTTCAAGATTGTGGACACGCTATCGTGCCACAGGTGAAGTAGCGGAGAGGCACCGGGGGCCAAGTCGCATCACTACCCCCAGACAAGACCGATTTTTGCAAATTACTGCGCGAGCACAACCAAATGCAACGGCGACTCAATTGGTCCAAAGGCTGCGAGTGGAACACCAAGTGCTTGTGAGTGACCAAACTGTAAGAAGGCGACTGCATGAAAGCAATCTACGCTCTCGTAGACCACTCCGGGTCCCACCTTTACGGAGAGGCAATCGTGGACGACGATTAGAATGGGTTCGGAACCACGTGGACTGGGGCCGTGAGCAATGGTCCAATGTGCTGTTCACGGATGAATCCAGGTTCGGCTTCCATCCAGATTCACGAAGGACGCGTGTTTGGCGAGTTCCTGGACGATGGAGCCGTCTCCAGAACCCTCAGGAAGTTCACCCATACCAAGGAGGAACAATTATGGTTTGGGCAGGAATTCGTCTTGGAGGACGGACGGATCTCGTTTGGGTGCGGGGCAATATGACGGCAGAACGATGCGTCCAACAGGTGCTGGGGCCCGTAATCTTGCCCCACAGAACACAAATGGGGCAAGATTTCCTGCTCATGCACGACAATGCCCGGGCACACACGGCGAGAACGGTAGCAGCTTGGTTACATACACATAATGTTAGGGCCTTAGACTGGCCTGCTCAATCGCCAGATCTAAATCCCATTGAGCATGCGTGGGATATGCTGCAAAGAAGAGCTCTGAAGGAAGTTCCTGAAAATCTGGCTACAGAAGATCAACTTTTTGCGCACCTCAGAAGGACATGGGACAATATTCCGCAGCAAGACATTGACAACCTTGTTCTGAGCATGCCGAATCGTTGCCGATGTGTTATGAACATCATGGGCGCTTTCTCAGACTACTAACTTCAAGTTTATAAACACAAATTAAATGATTTTTCTATTTTTTTCAGTTTTTACTCACAAATTAAAAGTTCATTCATATACGATTTCCGTCTATGCTTCATTTTTTTCCATAAAATCCTGAAATTTTAATCTAAGTACCTTAACCATTATTAAAAAATGGTAGAATATTAAATAACGTATCTTTTAAATATATGCATGTCATATAAATAATTAACACATTGATAGTAATTCGCTTTTTTAAAAATATCCCTAGACCGTGTTGATGTGTGTATGTTACGCAATTAAGGTGCAGTTTCATTCCTTTGGACATAGAATTTTGTGCTGACAACAAGACTTTGTCTTTCGAAGGGTCCTACAACGTCTTTTTACAAGTTTTCTCTCCCAATATATTTTCTTTGAATTCTCCGTTACTGACACTAAAATATATTCAGTAAAGTACAGGATAGTATCATGTGTACAGTCAGCAACAAAAGTCGATTAACACTGTCATTTTTACATGTTATTTAACTGTCAAAATTTTATTTCAATAAACTGCTTTTTAGCTTTTCACATAATACCAAACAGTTTATATTCTAAAAAATTTTCTTCTGTTGCAATTTTGAAAAAATATTTTGCTCAATAACTAAGATTAAAAAAAAACCGGCCAAGAGCGTGTCGGGCCACGCTCAGTGTAGGGTTCCGTAGTTTCCCGTCCGTCACAGTAAGTGTTCGCACGTACAATTCGATAATACCCGACTCAATGTAATACCTACAGCGCCATCTCTCGGGGAATTGGGTTGCTAATTAATACATAGACGTGCCAGAAGTTTTCGGTGGTAATTTTGGATTGCGAGAACCGATTTTAATAATTATTTTTTTGTTTAAAAAGGGATGGGTTCAGGATAATAAAATATGTAAACGAAGTTAAAAAAAAATGCTTGCATATAAGTTTATACTACGAACTTAGTCCAGAAATGATTTTGTACAACTTTTTGTCTTTTTTGTACAAAAACTGTTGTTTCTATCAAGTTCAAAATAATTTTCCTAGAAAGTCCTTATAAAGTTCTACTTTTCAGATTTTTTTCATATTTTCTAAACTTATGGTTTAAAAGTTAGAGGGGGGGGGACACATTGTTTTTTACTTTTGGAGCGATTATTTCCGCAATTATTGACATTATCAAAAAATGATTTTAATAAACCCCTATTCATTTTTAAATACCTTTCCAACAATATATCACACGTTAGTGTTGAAATTAAAAAAAAAATCACTGCCCACTTTACGTATAGGGGGGGGGGGGGGGGCTACCTTAAAAAAACATTTTTTTCCAATTTTTATTTTACCACTTTGTCGGCGTGATTGATATACATATTGGTACCAAATTTCAGCTTTCTAGTGCTAACGGTCACAGAGATTAAGCGAGGACGGACAGACGGACGGACAGACAGACATGGCGAAACTATAAGGGTTCCTAGTTGACTACGGAACCCTAAAAACTGAAGTGTTAATCGACTTTTGTTGCTGACCGTATAATTTTGTAATTCGAATTTGTATAAAATCAATTGTTCCATATTTAAAATTCAGCTTCTCGTCGCCATCATCAGTCATAACAGCCAAAAGACGTCCACTCGGTATTTATATGTAAACTTGCTCCAAGAATCTCCGGTTCTTTTGGAAGAAACTAAGCCAGTATTCCACTACAATGATGACAGATGACACTGACAACTATTGAACGCGGTTTAGATGTGCTGATCGCGTTCAGTTTCATTGCTGAAATTGGCACTAAGTTTTCATGTGGCCAGTGTAAAACCTAATAATATAAAATAACAAATCAATGGTCAATCGTTTGCGTTTGATGGTCTATCATAGTACCTATATACTATTGACAAAATTTGGTGTCTTCCACAAAAGCCATTTATGAATAGTTGAAGTTACTTGAAGGAGAGATAATTTGACTTTGCTGAGAGTGCTTCCAAGGTGCTATAAGTTGGTAGCGGAAGTCACTTCGTGCGATAAAATATTTCTATAGTGGAATTAGCGTCCAAGGTGTGAAGTCCAAGATGTGCAAGCATTCTGAATAAGTGTGTAAAATCTATAATTTCTTGTTGGTTGTTATTTTCTAACTTTTTCTGTCATAAAAATATATTCTTAGCCATAGTTCCGACGTTTTATTTATTTAGTCATTAATTTTAGTTGTCTAAATAATTTATTTTTACTGTAAAAGTTAAACTAAAACGATTTATGGTACTCACACACCGACTCCAGCCAGGGCATAAAACTTATAATCAACGCGACTACGAGCAGTGGTGGCCCAGAGGTATAGACCACGACTTACGAGTTTTTTGATCGTGGGTTCGAAGTTTCGAACCATGACTGGCGCTTTACTTTGTATAAAAAAATATAAATTATTTCATCACCACTGCTCTCACAACGGTGAAGGAAAACATCGTGAGGAAACCGGCATGTCCTGGAACCAAACATTCGAAGACATGTGACATCTACCAACCCGCAATGGGACCACGTGGTGGTTTACGGCCCAGTCCCTCTCACAGAGAGGAGGCCTGTGTGACTGTCCCAGCACTACATTATAGGCTGATTATGTTAGCGACTACGCGCTAAGGACACCCGCCTGAGGGGGACCTCCCTCATCTAAGAGTGTCACTGCGGGAGGGCACCAAGGGACAGGCTGGATCGGATCGTGTGAATCTTCATCAAAACAAGTCTTTATACAAGAAAAACCACAGCTCTATAATTTACACCGTGCAAAACGCGCGTCAAGTGCCGGTCATCGGAACTTAACCTTTCTAATTAATTCCAATTCAATCTTATTTTATCATTTCTTTGAATCAAATCTTGTCGTCATTATGCTACTCGACACGCAATGATGACCGCCTTTTACTCTTCCTATTTCCATTAACTTAATTCAACCGATTTTATTACACTTAATAAAATGGACCCAGTTGCACAAAATTAGTTATTGAATAAAATTACGTAGTCAATAAAAATGGCGCGCGGAAATTAATTCCGCCAAATGGCAAAGTTTAACGCAGTTTATGCAGATTTAAAATTAAAACAAAAAAAAAACGTTTTTCCTGTAGCTAACTACAGCCATAAATAACAAAGTGGTTTCTTTTTATTTATTTTTTTGCAGAGGTATTAACTCTATACGTCCTTATTTTAAAGCGGGACACGCACGATTTAAATGTCCTATTCACGATAAGCCTGCGTCTGGACGGGCCACGACGGGCGCTCTTTTTTACGCGAGGTTTTTGCCGCTCACTGCAATTTCAACGTTAGGCTTAGCAGCGTGAATAGAAAATCCAACTGAACATTTTCAACGCGCTCGGGATGCGCTCTGTTGGATTTTCAACGCTCGATCAAAAACTCTGCGTTAAAATAAAAAGTGTGCGGTCGGGGGACCCCCGTCAGAGACGAAGTTCATTACGCGATGCTCGCACACACACTCGTATAATAATAGAAAGAAACAGAGAGAAAGAGAAAGTCGCATGTAAGGGGCATACCGCTTATTCAGCGTGTCGATTTTTACATGTCAACTACTCCTAGTCTCCTACCGCAAGCCGCGTCAAAGAACTTTGTCATTCGAAAGTAGTCAGTTTTACTGAGTTGGTCGCAGTAACTAAGCTAGGAAACCCCGACCAAATGGGTTAGGTTAGGTGTTCCAAAAGCGCCCGTGCGTATGTAGGCTTAAATTGGCTGCGAGTTTTCATCGTAAAAGCTAAGTTTGCAAGGCTATTTGGGTGGGCTTAACCAATCAGCCACAAAAATTTTATGAGCCAATATAAGCGTTTAGTTTCTCCCGGCTCCAATCCAACGACACTTCCTAGTTGACTAATGCGTTCCTTTTTATATCGAGTTTAATAGTTTATCCTCTATTGTTATGTTAATTCTTGTTTGAAGAGGCCTCTGGCTTTGTATTCCTGCTGTCGAATGTAATAATAGAAAGTATTTATGTAAAATGTTTTATGTTCCGTATTTTTAACCACATGGGGAGTTTCAATGTGTAGTATGACTTTTCCTGTCTATCTTTATTTTGATCTACCTATGTCTGATTTATCTCTTCTACTTTATAGGTAGATAGCTTCTAAGCGCGACTTCGTCCGTGTGAAATTTCTCGTTCAAGACTTTACTCATTGAGGAAACGCGAGTTCCGTCGTTAGTCTAGTGGTCGCAAGCACGAGGCATGAGCATGAGGTCCTGGATTGGATTTCCAGATCGGGCAGGTGTTATTGGGTTTTCGCCCCCTATTACAAGGGAGTTAAACATAACTGGAAAAATGTGGGTGTAATATAGTCTATAGTCACACCTCTGCTTAACCCTTGGTGAATTACAGGCGTGATGTTAGGTTATGTGTGAATCGGAGTTGTTCATAATCATTATCAGTCCACTGCTGAACATTGACCACTCGAATTGCACGCAGTGACGCGTAACTGAGCTCGATAGCGGTCAGCTCTATTAGAATTTGTTTGTTATGATCGGTTGCTGACCGATTTCTTGTTGAAAATAATGTTTCACCTTTTGGGTCGAAACAGCAAAATATTAAGGCCACGTCCTAACCAAAAGTGATCGCCGCGCGAGCACGGGAATGTCGCGCGAGCAAGCTATCGTCGCGTTCATGTTTCTTTTTGGTCGCGCCGGTAAATATGAACGCGACGACAGCTTGCTCGCACGATCACTTTTGGTTAGGACGCGGTCTTAATATTTTGTTTAATATGTATGTCATGGTTTTGTAAGTAACCTAACCTAAGTACTAAAGGTTTACTGTTAGTACTGGGTACGAGGGATGGAGTAACAAGGTGGGAAGTTCCTCTATTGAGAAGGGAGTATTCTCCTATCGGTTGTTGTATATTTATTTACGTAAAACGAAACGGACCCAATTCTATGGGGGAAACTTTTCTGTTTAAGTGAATGTATCTAAACTTGGTATTGTGTTTCTAGGTGGAGCCTTGGAACTCTGTGCGCGTAACGCTGTCGGTGCCGCGCGCGGCGGCTGCCCGGCTGCGCGCGCTGGCTGCAGCGGGCGCGCCACAGCTGCGAGCGCTCGGCATACTCTCAGTGCAGTTGGACGGAGACGCGGCCGTCTCGCTGCGGCTTCAGCATGGAGCCGAGCTGAGGATCAACACCGACCCTGATGGTGAGTAATACTGGCTGTCGATACTCACATTAAGCAACATGTTTTCCGGTTCAACAGTTCAGTGATCAAAGGAGAGAAACGGTTACAATGCTTTCCCTGTTTCTTTGCTATTTTGTCCGCCCCGACCGGTACCGACTTGTCTTTACCGGGGACCTGCGTCTTTATGCAAAAATCCTTACAACGTTTGTCCACCCGCCACCTTCAACGAGAAACGAGATTATTCGAGCCGAGCGTGACTTCCCGGTGATGGACCGGACGTGCCCGTTGGATACGCGGCCATAGTAAATGTATGTATCGCTACTTTGACCCGTCATCTCGTTCTCGTTGACGTCCCGTTGGCGTGGCGGTGGACAAACGGCCTTCCCCAAGATGTCAAAAACCGTTGCTAACCAATTATTGGTGGTTGTTATCAGAAGTGAAACATGTTGAAGAGTAGAAAATCAGGTGGACACTTGTAAGAAAAAATAAATTGAAATACATTTACGCAAGGCCAGATGGAACGTTAATAACCGGTCTGCGCGTCTGTGCGTCTGTGCGGCTGCGCGGTGCGGGAGGGGTGATAGTTGTCACAAATTGACGAATCACTGAACTCCTCCCGCACCGCGCTGCTACCTCAGGCAACGTCTCAGTTAAACGGTCGGCCTATAGTAGGGCTTCAGGAACGATTAAAAGTAAGAAGCTGCCTGTTACGATAATTTTGGGGACTTATTATGTTCCTGGTAATTGTTTTTCAGTGTTGTATCGTGTTTGTAAGTCATATGAAACCAATTCTGCAAGATCTAACCAAAACTCTACCTCCAGATGCGAGTACATCGAGATCGCAACCCAACGCCGAGCTCTTAGCTGGCTTAGGCGGCATCGGTCGCATGCTCTCGGAGCCGGACGGCGCCGGCAGCAGTAGCGCGGAGCCGCCCGCGCCGCCCGCGACTCCCGACAGCTTCAAATCGCCCAACACCGTGTGCCCTATGGATGGGAAGATACCGCACAACATTCCCACGCATACTGCGGCTGATCGATGCGAGTTCCCCTTTGGAAGTATGACGCAGGCGAGGGTGATACATCGCAAGGAGAATACGCTGGGTGAGTTGGAAGCTTTGAACTTAGTCTACAAAGGCGTGTACAGATGCATGTAACATGTAATGTAATTCATCGTGTAATGTAACGCGCATACTGTGTGTGCATTGCTACGAGCATGACATGTAACGTTCGCGCTGATCCATCAACTGGTTTCTACCGCGAAAACAAAGGTTCTCGCTGTCGAACACATACAGGATTCGCATTGTGTTTGTTTGTCGTTCACACTATGCGCATTACATTACACAATACGTTACATTACATGCATTGGATCAATGGAATTTCCCACTGGCAAAAATGACGAATTCGAACACGAACGGGGACGAATTATCGAAAACCCTTATTTATTACACTACTAGTTGCGCCCCCGTTTTCACCCGCATAAGTGTCGATCCCGTAAGAATATCGGGATAAAAAGTATCATAATCCTGGTTATGAACTATCTGTGTGCCAAATTTCATTCAAATCCGTTCAGCCGTTTGTGCGTGAAGAAGTAACCAACATACAAACGCACTCACAAACTTTCGCCTTTATAATGTTAGTGTGATCGTAATTTAAGGAATTATTGTGCCAAGTTTCATGCTTCTACACTGCATTGCATTTTCTGTCAGTGAATGAATGCATTTAAGATATTTCGTAAGTTGATTGAACTTATTATCTTGAGTTCAGAATCATTGATCATTATCATGTTTTGGAACCACAAACTTAGTGCCGTATGAACAAAGTTCAAATTCCATTGCAATCACATTTTTTTAGGATTTTATTAAAGGTCACTTAATAATAAACTTAGACTGCATATTGCTAAAGTTGATACTTGATTAAGCGGCAATGTAAATATCTATTATTCTGGCTGGACTCAAGTATAACAAATTAATCATCCCTTCAAGGGTGAAAGTACTCATGAATACATGCAGTTATTAACTTTTATGGCTATCATTGTTTCTATTGTAATTATGCCCATTTGTTGTTGTTCCAAATAAAAAACGTTTACTTTTTAATAGGAACAACTTTTGTTGCACCCAAAATACTAAAATGCATGAAACTGGTGCTTTTTTCGCAATTTTATAGTAAGTCTCCTAATAAAAGTTTTTTCCAATGAATACAAAAGCAGTGTCAGGTATAATAAAGGATGTAAAGTTGACCAATAAAATACAGAGTATGTTGAAAGGCACTTGCCATATTTATTACATTCAAACATAAACTGTACATTGCTACGTTTACCCACTTAAAAACATTTTGCAACAGCATCTCATTACCCGCACATTCATATTCCAGGACTATCGGGTCCTCCCCCCAACATAAGGCCGCAAGCAGACGGCCCGTTCGCACGGCCGTCGACGTCTACGTTCCCGGGCCCCCCGCCGCCCTACCCCGCGCCGCCCGCGCCCCCTGCGCCCCCGCCCGCGCCCCCGGGCCCGCCTCCCGCGCCCCCGACAGTCGCCATGTCGTCCCCGCTGCTGGTTAACCTGCTGCAGAACGATGCGCCAGCGCCGTCGCCGAGGCCGAAGCCGCCGCAGCATCCCGCGAAGCTAGATAGGCTTGAAGATGGACAGGTTAGTGTTTAGCTTTTTGTACTTTTTTCTTAAATTTTTGTTGACTGGAATTCAAAAATGTTATTTTTATAGTAAATCCCTTGCTAGAGTTAGACTGTGTATTAGGTGAAGTGCAATACGGGACATGATGGCATCAATAGTTGACGTCATGTTGCGTAACGAATTATTGTTCTCTAGTGAACAAAACGCTAAAAGTTCGTTATTCAAATGTTTTTGTGTTTAATGCAATATGGTTTTGTGTTATTTAAACTAATCTGTTTAGACACATGCTGAATGCAGTATTGCTAGTAATACAAAATCATGTTGCAACTTTTGATTACCACAAATACTTTCCGAAATTTTTTTTACCTTTTTTTTGCTATTTGAAAGTACAGAACTATAATAGGTAGAATGGAGATCTCCAAGTTAGAATTTGCCATTAAATGCCTTGAAATAGTCATTCAATAGGGTAATTTGAATTTAGAGAGTTGTATAGAAGACATAATTTTCAAAATTCATATTTGTTACGGTCACGAATCATATTTTGATCAACATACAACATAAAATTGACGTGCAAATTGCAGAAAGCGTAAGAAAATTATAATTTCGCGGGCTATCTTAGCGCTTCCCACTTACAGTGACGTTTTACTAAAACATCGACATTTTTATCTCCAGGTGGAACTAGCAGTAGGCCGGCCCCCGTTCGCGGAGTACCTGCGGCCGCGCACGCCCGCGCCGCCGGGCCCCTCGGCCCCGGGCCCCGCGACCCCGGGCCCCGCGGCGCGCTCCCCGCTGGCGCGCACGCCGCCTGCCGAGCCCGCGCCGCGCGCGCCCGCCACACCGCGCCGCGCCGCGCCTCCTTCGCCCGCGCCATATAGGGTACAGGTATGTAACTACTCTAATATATTCTTTATTTGCCTACACCGATACTATGGTTTACAAGGTCGCAGGAATCCACGGGATGTGAGAAGCACAAAACCGGTCGATTTAGCGATGCTTGAGGGAGACCTATATCTAGCAGTGAACATCTTTCAGCTGAAATGATAATGACGAAGTTCATAGATCTCGTTTGTGGAGGCCTGACTCCAAAGCTAGCTATACAAGTACCTGATACTCTTTCTAATTACGTGTTGCTTATTTTATGCCATAGGATACAATATTTTAAAATAGGCAATTCATTTAGTCAAACCTCTCATTCATAATAACCAAAAATTAAAATAGTTGCTGAATATTATTCCCCGCAACTTTAAAAATGTCGCTGGATACAGTATTCCGCAACTTTTGCCAACAACACTGCGACATTCCATGTTGCCCGCAATTTGTTTGAGAGCTTAAGTTTCTTAAAACAGTGATGAATAACGGCTGTCCTATATGTAGAGCGTTGTTTGCTACCGAAAACAAGTCACAGCTGACAATGACTGATTTTCATGACGTCCGCCATTTTGCGGCTGTTTGTTGATGGCACCGGTTTCCTAAGAAACACAAGTTAAATTGGTCTAATTACAATAATTACTTGACCTTTGTCCCCGCAGCAGGTCCCCCCGTCCCCGCCGGCGCCGCGCGGCGTGGCGGCGAGCTACAGCTCGTTCCCCGCGCCGCCGCCGCCCTACCGGCAGCAGCTGGCGCGGCCGCTGCGCCCGCCCATGCACGCGCAGCACGCGCAGCACGCGCAGCACTCGTCGCATGCGCAGCACGCGCCGCACGCGCAGCATGCGCAGCACGCGCAGCACCCGAGGGTCACGCCTGAAGACCTGCAGGCTCTACTGCCGCCTCCTACTGCTTCTATGGATCAGAAGACGCAGTCGAGTTTCCAGGTGGGTTTTGTAATAATCTTACGTGAAATCAATTCAATTCACTCATTCTTAACATTACACTATCAATATAGCATCAATCATAGCAAGGATTGCGCTGATGCTAAATCTTGTTTGACCTGTAATCTATATATATAAAAATGAAACCCGTTTTCCGTTGTCACGACATAACATGAAAACGGCTGGACCGATTTCGATGAAATTTGGTATAGAGATAGTTTGAGTCCCGGGAAAGGACATAGGATAGTTTTTATCCCGATATTCCCACGGGATCGACATTTACGCGGGATAAACCGCGGGGCGCAGCTAGTAATGTAATATATTGTAATACATTTGTACGAACCAAGTTAAATGCCCCAGATACCACAAATAGGTTAGAACTAATCTCCTAAGTAATAATGTGGCGTACGTTTTCTGCTCTTATAATGATAACCAAGTCTGGCTGTTGGAAGTTCTCTTTAAAAGTGACCTAACTTTAGGGGAAACTTTTAATAACCAGAATTTAATATATTTGATGTGGAATATCCAACCATGCCATCAAAATGAGTTTTACAAACAAAGGCCTAAAACCACAATATAATATTGCAAATATTTAATCCGTAAACCTTCTCACTTTCCAGGAGTTCCAGAGGTATCAGCAGCAGTACATAGCCCGCCAGCGCGCCGCCTCGCGCGCTACCTCTCAACCCGACTGGAACGAGCCTTACCGGGACCTCGCCCTGTTGGACCTGCCTGACAGCGACCTGGAACACCTCATGCCCACCCTCGGCGACGACCTCAACCTCGACGAGAGCGCCTTCTCCGCCATCTCAGAGCTCGACGCCAGCGCGAAGCTAGACATGCTTCTGTCAGGGAACAACGCCAACAACAACACCCCTGATTCCGTCCTCCAGGACATCACCGGTGATCATTACACGAGTAATTACGAACCGAGACACGACGTGCCTTCTAAGTCGGACGCGTACGACGGTCAGGACGCCTTCATGCCGCCGCCGCCCGTGCCGCAACACTCCAAGTTCAGGAGACAGGAGTCTGAAACCGAACATCAACAGAATACGCCGACGACAGTACAGCATACGCCGCCGGTTCAACATACGCCGACGACGGTTCACACGCCGAATGCGATGCACACGTCGACGACGACACAACACATGCCAAATGCTGTTCATCATATGCCGAATGCGGTACAACATACGCAACATATGCAGCACACGATGAATGCGGTCCAACACATGCATAACGCGGTCCAACATTCACCAAACGTAGTTCAGCATACGCAGAATTCGGCGCCACACATGTTAAATACGACGCAACATATTCTAAATGCGACGCAACATATGCAAAATGCGTCGCAACAAATGCATAATGCGACGTCACATCTAAATGCAGCGCAACATACGCCGAATACTACGCAACATCAAAATGCCGCGCTACATACGCAGAATGCTGCGCCAGTGTTCAAGTCTCCACCGCCAAGTGCAAGCCAAGCGATGCCTCCTCCTCTCAAGTTGCCTATACGAGCGACAACCTCTGTCGCCACGGCAACCGTCGGCTCACAAGCCTCGGCCCAGGAAATCGAGGAGCAGAGTAAACAGTACCTCATCAAAACCCTCATGAGGGACGATGATGTACCGCCTCCGAAGGAACACGAAAAGAAAGTCGAAGAGGTCACCGTCGTGAACTGCGAAGTGAAGGAGCCGACCGTAGAAGCCGCGCCGGAAATGTTCGGCATTGCCAAGTCAGCCACCGACGAGGACACGCGGAGAGCTGACGAAGAGCTCCGAATGAGGAATAAACTAGCCAAGAAAGAGCGAGACGACAAACTCGCGCAAAAAGGCGGCAAGCCTCGCACTGTAGGTGCGAAAGAGAAGCCCGCCACGCTCAAGGACAAGATCGTCCGCGACAACAAGACCACCAAAGTTGCCTTACCACGTCCCCCGCCCCTCAAACTCCCTGCGCCTGCCCTTGACGCGCCAAAGTCACCGCAAACTGAGAAAGAGTCAATAAAACTTAGGCTAAAACTCGACAAGAACGAGCCCGCCGTCCAAACGGTTTACAAAGCAGACATCAGCTTCGTCAACCAACAGAAAGGTGACAAGCCCACTGACGGCGAACTCAGAGTACCTCCACTACACATAAGTCTAAGAGGAAGGAACTCCGCCGTTATAAAAAACTCCAAAAAAGAAAAGAAAAAGTTCGGCCCCGGTGACCTCCACACAAAAAAGATTAAAATCAGGAAATCTTCGGAGTCAGACGACAAGTCACATCGGAGGGACTCCGACGAATCAATAGCCTCAAAATCTAGTGAAAGCACTGAGAACAAGACTGATGACGAGTATTTAAACGTGAAAGGCATTAAGCTCAACAACCATTATGAGGCGGACGGCGTTAAAACAGAGATAACGGGCGACAACAACGTCGTCTACAGAATGAAAACTATCTCGAAAAACGCCCACATAGTCACCAAGTCACATGACTATAAATTAAATAACAAAGTCCAGAGCTTAGACCTCAAAATGAAGAAAAAACTAAAAATACTCAGCGACAGCAGCAAATCATCAGACAAGGAGCGAGACAAAGAATGGAGAAACGACACGCTAGACAAGGAAGGGAAATACGCGCAAAACGAGGGCTACAGAGAGCCGAACAACCACGAGGCGAAGAAGAAGTTACCTACTCCTAAAACAGAAGTGAAATGTGATAGTGTGAAGTCAGAGGGGACAACAGTGCAATCAGACGTTGATAGTGACGTAAACGTAAACCAAGTTAATCAAGTAAATCAGTGTAAATCCGGTGCTAGTGAGTGTGAGAGGTTGGTGAACTGTCATAAGGACTTAGAATGGACGCTTAGTGGCGACGTGCCTGAACCTCAGCATTATGCTGAGTCGCGGCGCGTTGCCGAAGATGACAATAAGTTGAAACGGACAATCGCCGAAAGTGCAATTACCTCACCCAATGGACTGCTCGCCTCTGACAAGAAGAGGAAGGTCAGCCATAGTTCCTGTACAGGTGAGTTCATGTTATGAAATAAAAGACTAGTAATATAAATATTGCTCATGCAGCATCATACATGTGGTAGAAGTGAAACTTCTTAAAAAATAAAGAATAGGAGAGATTTAATGTGAGAGACAGAGAGAGTAATATCTTTCTTCTCTCTTATGTAACGAAATGTGACGCGTCCTTGAAATTTCACTCTCAATTCTCGTCCAATTATCGAATCGACGCCTAAGAAGTTTCACTTAAATCATTTGTGCAAAACTAACCTGCTTGCTGTGCCTGAAGGTCGTTGTTACTTACGTGCAAAACCTCAAACTCTAAAACCGGTGGCACGGCAATATAGGGTTTTGTTTATTACGATATAAAAGATGCTCTGAGACTACTGTATGATGTTCCGCCGGCTCGCCGAGTTATGGATGATTTCCACCAAACGGCTCGTATCGCATCGTATTGGAGCGGATTTTGCTATCTGTTTGGGCAGTGAAGACAGGGGGGCAGGCAGGGCTTCTTCAATAAGGCTCGAATACGATTTTATAACGTTTTTTAATATTCGTTTTTACAATAATAAATTTGAAAGTCACTGGTCACGTACGCACGTCGCACGGTTCGGGTTCAACGATGTATTGCGCGCGGCGAGTCGGTCAGTTCCGCGAACGAACGTATCGATGGCGCGCGCGTGCTTCCTAAAAGGTACAGCAGGTGGCGTTGCTTGACGCAACATTCGCGCTCGCCGCGTAGATGCAGAGTTTCGATGGCGCGCGCACTTCCTCAGTGGAACACTAGATGGCGTTGCTTGACGCAACACTATCTTTAATCGATATTAAATCGTGTACACAGTATTTAAAGTCTATATTACCAAGCCGGGCATAGCAGCTTGACCGCCGGCGTTTTCCGCGACACGCGATCGTAACCGACAGAATGCTGCGACGCGCATACAGCTCCGTTTGCCTGTCGTCGTATCCGATGGAATCCTTTCGGCTATCGTCCAAAATTTTCTGTTCCTCTTCTGTGTTTTATGATTATTTTCTTCTGCTTCTAATGCAATAGCCAATACTACGTCAACTTCAACCATTTTCAAAAATTCGAACACTTCAACATGGTAGGAATGAAACTATTTAACTAGGCGCAGAAATGGATACGTACGCAAGCGACGGTACGGGGCCGATTGTATGCGTCGACATGCTGTCGGACGCGATCGGCTGTCGCCGCATCCCTTCGTATCCTTTCCGATCCGATGCGGCGCGAGCCGTTTGGTGCAAATCACCCTTTAGTGTGCTTTCTGAAAGCAAAAATTGATTACACAAACCATTATCGATCATCAGTTGTCATCAATTTGGCTTCATTTTTATAATCTGCAGACGTGATATGCGACTAAACGTACAGTACAGGGAGTTAATATCGAACAGAGTTTTAGAAAACGTTCAGTTTTGTAGAGATTCATGTCTGTCACTGATACCCATATACCTTTAAATTCGATGGGCGAATTTGCGCATATGAATACGCATTTGTACTGGAAACCATGTTGTAAATAGAATATGGACTAGTGCGCAGTTACGTAAGCATACCGCGTGCGAGACGGGACTGTTTTGACTCTTGAGCACGTCGGCGACGAACATATCAGTACTCGCGAAGTTCACCCTTTCTGTACAAGGTCATTCATTCACAAACACTTAAGAGACGAAAGATTCTCCCATAAATAAAAGAGGGCTAGCACTCTTTATAGATATGCATGCTGCCTTTTGCCTAGCAGATGTAATGAACATTTCGCCATTTGACGATCATCAAAAACCTCATTACAGAACACGAAAAAACATAAATCTGCTTACGTTCCAGAACCTCCGGGCTCGACGAACGTGGGCACGATACCAACGAGTCGCGTGGAGTCGCCGCCGGCTTCCCCGCGGCGGAAGGACCGGCCCAAAGACAAGTCCTACTGCAAGCTAGTGGCCGAGCGGGCCACCAGGCCGGACGACAAGTTCGGCAGCCGCTCCCCCGCCAGTCAGGCGCAGGGGGAGGACTCAGGGATTGAGTCTATGGATGCGCTGTCTGAGAAGTCGCCGAATCAGGCCAGTCAGTCGCCTCCTGCAAGGTAAATTGCATTTAATATTTAGTTTGTAAATGATTATTATAATTATTGTGAATATGAGGACTGTGTGCGATGTTATATTACAGATATATTTCATAATTGTCTGTTAGTGTACTTCATGCAGCCTACCCAAAATTGAATGTCCGCATGTTCGTCAGGTGACTGACATCATCAGGCAAACTGTCTGTACAGGTAAATCATGGTTCTTTCTTCAAGAGTCCATCTTCGACATTACCTGCATGGTTTTCATCTGATTATGACCTATATAAAAGACCTAATAAGATATATCTAAACAATAAAAGAGGCACTTAAAAAGACTTAGTTGGGGTAGGTGCTTCTTCTCAAAGAGCGGGCCTCAGATAGGTTATAAAATATGTGATGTGTAAAAGTTTTATTTACAAATAACAGAAGAAATATTATTTGTCATTGTAGAAAGGAGCGCCTCGACATGCCCCGCTCCACCTCCCCGGCGTCCGTGCAGCGCATCATCGGCGTCGAGGCGCCCCCCGGCGAGCTGCTGGGCCGACTGGCCCGCGCCGCGCCGCGCTACGAGCCCGCGCCGCCGCCGCTGCACCGCGACATCGAGGCCGAGCTGGCCAAGATGCACGCCGACGTCAACGGCGACGAGCGCCAGCCCGAGCCGGACGCGCCCAAGGAGCCCGAGCCGCTGCGCGACAAGGGCAAGCTAGAGGACTTCGACCCGCCGCCCAGCAGGGTCTCGCCGCCGCTATACACATACTCCAATCAAGAGAAACTCGGACCCGTCGACGACGTCAAGGAGGAACGGACCGAGAACGGCGAAGCGATCACAGAGCGACCAGAGACCGACGAAAAGAGAGAACCCAAACTAGAGAGGTTACCACTCAAAGCGGACTTCCCAGATAAAAGTCTGCTCGAACAGCTGCTCATCGAGATCCCCACGCCGGACTACGCGGGCAAGAGGCCCGAGTCACCCTCGCCGTCCGCGCTCGAGCGCGTCGCGCGCAGCAGTGTGCGCACGCGCTCCAGCAGCAAGCTCAGCAGTCCCGCCGACCAGCCGCGCACGCCGCGCCTCTCGCCCGCGCTCACCAAGCTAGAGCGCGCCGACTCGCCGCTCGCGCCCCGGAACTGCGTACGCGCGCCCGACGACAAGACCAGCCCACGCGCCACGGCCGCGCCTGCGCGCGCTGCGCCTCCCGCTAAGCGCCGGCGCCGCGAGTCCGAGAGTTCGGGAGCGAGCACGCTCAGCTGCGACGACGACGCCGCGCGGCCCAAGAAGAAGCCGCGCCGAGACGCGCCGCGTGCGCCCGCGCCTCCCGCGCCCGCGCCGCCCGCAAAGCGGAAGGACTCGGACAGCGACAGCGATGAGCCGCTCATCTGCAAGGTGCGCGGCAAGGTGGGCAAGGCGGTGCGCGGGCCCGCGCGCGGCAAGCCGGCCGAGGGCGTGGGCACGCGCCGCTCCGTACGCCACGGGCCCACACCGGGGCCGCCGGGGCCCACGCCGCCCGGGCCAGCGGGGCCCCCGGCCGCCGCGCCCGTTCGCAGGAAAACGAGAAGTGCCGGTGAGTCCCGCGTCAATACAGACTGATCCGTTGCCACTTTTCCCCCTGTCGGGCGGTGCTGACGTAGTATGTTTGGTGTGGGCGCAGTGGGCGAGGGCGCGGGCGCGGCGACGGGCGTGCGGCGCCGGCGCGGCTCCAAGGACAAGTGACGGCGGCGCCGCGCGGAGCCCCGCGAGCCCCGCGAGCCCGGCCAGCCCCGCGAGCCCCGCGAGCCCCGCGAGCCCCGCGCGCCCGGGGAGCCCGCGCCGGACTGACGGCGCCTCTAGGTAACGCGAGTGGTCTGCGTGTGTCGCCTGATCTCCCGCACGACGTAGCGCACAGAACGTTATACACTGGTAGAATTTGTGACAGTCCGTACGACTACATGAGCGCTGACAACGTTCACTGGTAACTGTCATGCAGGCATCGCGGCCGCGAGTAGAGACTATTCCAACTTTTGTTTTGTACCAGTTTGGGTCACGATTGTAATAATATAAATATCTAAATTTAACTAAATTGTAAAATACGTTGCGAGTTGAAAATTAATCCAAAGTGATTTCCACTAATCCGCGATTGGTAATTGTTCATTTTAATGAATCTCAATTAATTAAATCGATTGTGAATTAACACCAAAGTGTGGAGACTAGTAAAGTTGCAATACTAACGTTTGAGAGATACTGTGTTGATATGTAACATGAGAATTGTGTGTTAATGTGTATTTATAAATTCGGATGTGTCGTCGGCCGCTCTTTGCTAGAGTTCTACGAACGGCGACCGCGAACCATAGTCTAAACGACCCAAAAACAATCAAAATCAAACGGTCGCAATTTTGTTAAATTTATATACAAGTTACTAAATAAGTATGAAAACTGGATGAACCAGTTATATTTTATTTGTTTATTCAAAGTTTTATCGTAGCCTTTGCATGCTCCAATACAATAATAATAGTATTTATTACAAATCAAATTGACGAAAATACTAAATTTTAACCATCTCTGGTCGCGTGGTCGCTGCTTGTATAAATCTTCCGTCGCTACTGGTCGGGGGAATAGATATGGATTTAGCGAAATTGATTTTAGAATAGTTCAATTTGGTTGGTCATATAATTATTATCGATTAAATTTTTAAAGAGCCCGACCCTCCAACTACTCGATAATATCGATAGTTTTAAGTGCCACTTACTAGATTAGAATTTAAAACAGTAGCAAGTAATAAATTGTGGCAATAATAATGTTCTAAATATCACATTCATTGATCATTAATCCATTCACTCCATAATTACGAAACAACGACGAAATCTATTCTAAAATTAATTCTTTCTAAATCCGTCCTGCAAACTTTATCTATTGATGATATTCACTATCGATAACGAAACGTTGATCGATAACGCCGGACCCAATCAAATGCTGGCAGTCACACTGGCGGTATATTTATTTTTAGTGAACAAATGTTACCATTCACTATAAAAACACTCGACTATTTTGTTCTTTTAAGTGTAAGTTAATTTCTATCGCGTAATTTTAAGAGTGTTTGTCTTTAAGTATGGAAGCTGACGCGCTAGTTCCAGCATTCTAATTAGGCGATTTATCAATTTAAAAAAAGGTGTAGTTAGTACAGAATTTAGTAACCATAGGTACATAATAGTGATGTTGATAAATCGACTAATTGCAATGCTAAAGTTCGCGCGTTCGCAGGGTCCTTGAAACGTTGCCACTTGCAAGACTCTGTGGAGTTTGCGCCGTGGGGAGCCTTAGTTTACTAGTGAATAGATGTGTATCATTATTGTACAAAATGCACTCGACATATAGGCACATTGTTATAATAGTAAATAATACCCGAGAGATATAAAGAGAATGAAATAAATGCATAAAGTTAAATATTTTCATACGTTTTTGCACGTAACTTCGTGACGTTGATTCGGTGACGTGATCGCAGCGTTGTAGTTTTTATAATGTTTTGGCGGGAGGACGGCGTATTTTATTTGTAATATAATGTGAAAAGTCGACCAATTAACATCGGTTTTCAGCGGCTGTTTCAAATTGCTGAATAAGATCGATGCTAGGTTCAGTTTCGAGGCGGCGTTCTCCCGCACAAAACGCTGGCCGCTATTACGATGTAACGTTAGCGTTTTTATATTTAAGAGAATTCACGACCAATAATTGTAATTAAATGTGGAACTTGATAATTTCTTAGTGAATGAGATAATAATCGCGACTGAATGTTTTAACAGTTTGTCTGTTCGGGCTTCCAGTATAACTAAAATTTTATTTTGACGCCCCATTTATTTCGTTTTCCCTCCATTTGTCGACTTATGTTCCCACCATCGATTCAACTCATTTTATTCCGAAGACTACACCAAATCCATAGACAAGGAACCAGTGAATGCTTCTATTTCGCACTAAGCATAGTCGATTATCGAATGAATTTAGTTTTTTCTAATATATAAGAGACGCTAGTGTTTTTTATCACGATTATTGAACACTCGAGTATAGGTACGTGTGAACTGTGAACTCGCTCGCCTTAATGTTCATCATTTACAATAAACGATTGGTTGTATCTAAATTGAACCTTGCAATACACATTTTGCGGACAAAATCATAATAATAAATAATATAATTAAATGGTGGACAAGACGACATGGGGTGTCCTACAGATCTATTTTTAATGAATAATATTTATCGGTCGACGCGCGGTAGTGGATCGACACATCTGTAGGCGTCTGTGGCTCGTGTAGACTTGTTTCGTTCCTGTGAGTAGGGATACCCAAAGCAATAATATTTGGATGTGACATTTTATTTAAAAGCACATTTTAGACAGCTTTTACACTATTAGCTTAGATGGCCGTACATAACAGTATTTTATAATTTCTGCCGAAGTATATGTTCGTTTGTTTCCCCTCCCCTCTTTTGATGACGTTCAATGTTAGTCGG
Organism: Amphipoea lucens; assembly: GCA_947508005.1. Classification (NCBI taxonomy): domain Eukaryota; kingdom Metazoa; phylum Arthropoda; class Insecta; order Lepidoptera; family Noctuidae; genus Amphipoea; species Amphipoea lucens. Next base: position 15,193,182 of record OX382375.1, read on the forward strand.
GCAGTGATAGTGCTACAATACATAACGTGTATAGTATGTACGTAGATATAATGAGAAAATATTTTAATAATTAGTAATGAATTTATTGCCTGAATAAATTGTGCCCTTTAACTGTGTGCCGTGGTAATTGTCTGTTAATATTAGTGTATAGAGCGAGGTGCGGCTAGTCTGAGCGCTGGACGGCGGGAAACTGTTTTGTAAACAATACTTTGTTTTTCTTAAATTATTAATTACTAAATCGGTCCGGCCGATGTACAATCTCTTGTAAATTTTTATGTATAGATGGGGATATTAATATATGTTACGTTTTAAGTACTTGTTTTCTTTTTAAAATCATATTTAGTTTGGGGAGTAGCGTTTGTAAATAGACGTGGTGGAGACTAGCGAATCGGTCCCGCGAGGAGCGACTCCTGTAGACATGCAAAAGCCTTATACTGTAATATAAAAGTATGACTTGCAAGCTTGTACCATATAATTATAGTGAATGAACTCTCAACTAGCTGTGTATATTGGGTGTATAGTTATCATTTTTAGTTTATTTTGTTTTGTTTTTATTTTCGACTAATGATAGTAATTTATGCCGATAAATAAATATCTATATTGTACGTTTATATATCTACAATGAAGAAAGAGAAATACAAATAGTTTTAATAACACTTATAAATATAGTCTAGGGGTTACACCACACGAGAGTAGGTTATAGTTTTGTTTACATTCTACGGAACTTGTAAATACATGCAGAAATAGTAAAATGAAAGAATTGATACAATAAAGTTAACGTTATGTTATTTGTAATATTTTTTCTAGTTCGTGTTGTGCGGCACGCGCCGCGGGGAATCAATTTAGGACAATGATAAACGATGCCTGCAAACATTTTTTGTTGCTGGTGATTTTATGAAGTTCAGTTTTATATTGTGCATTATTTTCTCTGTAAGTTGCTTTCACTGTCGTTTCTAGATTATTTTTAAAAATCATATAATTATTATATTGATAAAAAGTACGATGAGTCAAGCTGATTATCATCATATTATAACGATTGAAGAAATTATATTGATATAAAAAGTACGATTGAGTCATGCTGATTTATCATATTATTACGAATGAAGAAATAAGGAATATTATTGTTCTGCTATTATTAAATTTGTAAAGTTAGTTTATTAATAAATGAATAAAAAATATTTTGTGGTTTTAATTGTGGAATATTTTATTCGAACTTTCCCAATAGAAAATTTCTCCTTGCACTGTACATTACTACATACACACACATGCTGGGGTCAAAACTTGCTGCACGTGATACATGATGTATCAGAGTGAGACAGCACTATATTGTGAGCTCCGCTTCATAGCCAGGCGTAGTAAAGAGTAGTCTAGCGGTACCACAGTGCGTGCCACAAGTTTCGGCCTAAGTCCCAGCTACACTGAAATTTCATGGCGATAATCCAGAATTCCAGAGGTTTAAATAAGAAAAGGAAAAATATGTTTATAAACCGGAAGACATGTAAAGGAAATAATTAAATTACTGAAAAGCTGGCAACACTACCTAAGGGTGTTGTCACATACAACCGGTTGACATTGGTCGATAAAAAGTAATATGTTGGTCGACATTATTACTTCACCATCCAATCGATCGTGTTGGTTGGGTTAGTCTGGGGTGCCTTCGTTACAGCTTGAAGAGCTTTTAAATTCTAGTTGGTAGTTCCTACATTGCTAAACACAGAAAGACGGATGCCGTCTCAACGCTAGACTAATCCACAATGAATCAAATGATATAATCATGATAAAAGGGACGTATACGACGTCGATCTCGGTTGCTTATAAGTAATATAATAACACTCAACAAAAAACAGTGTAATAAACAAATTGTACTATTGAATTTTTGATGCAACATTTTTTACGTTATATTTCTGCGTGGAACGGAACGTTGCCGAATATCAATGTTGCTGAGAACACACACGTGATCATTCAACCAATGAGAAAGCTTAACACTTGGTATAGTTAAACCTTGTGATTGGTTGATGCTTCAAGCTCGTGCTAATGGCCAATAGGCATATAGATCCGTAACGTAACTCTATTCAGAATTTTTTAGCAATAGAAAACAGTTGATTATTGCACTTGCTGTTCTAGTGTGCTTTGCGATTTTACGTAAAAATACCTAAATAAATGTAAGTATCACAATATATTTTACTTTTTTATGTTTATGCTTGTAACAAAAGTAGTTTACGATAAGTTATAACTTGATCATAACGAAAAAAAATGCCGTGAAAATGTTATGTAAGAACGTTGTCAATAGACACTCGTTAGGTACTCATGAAAATAATTTTCCTCATTCCTTCATATACTCGTAATAAAATTAGCCTTTTTTCCATATATGAGTCTTCTACTGCATTTCATATTGATTTTTAGTTATTTGCATGATGTTTTATTTTCATTTTCAATAAAATTGCTGTTATCATCTGATTTGACAGTAACTACTATTAGCAGGATTAAAAAATGTACCTATCCCTCTTGTTAGGAATGATAATGTCACCAACTCATTGAGAAAATATTTGTATTAAGTTAACTCATGTTCAAACCTCGACTAAATCTAATTTCAACTTTGGATTGCAGAATTTAAGATCAATAATTGCTAGTCATCTGCCTAGCTCTTTCCCAATTGCTAGTATGTAGCATGTCAAATAATTATGAAAATGTTCCTCACTGCTTTATTCCAATGCTGAAATCATTACTTTCAGGACATTGTATCAATGCTTCCTTGTCTAGTCCTTTACCAGTTAGTGTTAATCACCTGTTAATCTGTCAAGCTCCGCTAATGAGACACAATTGATTTTCTATTGTTTCGTCGCCAATGCGCGACGCGCGCCGCTTGACCGGATCATCATTCTCCTGCTCGTGCCCAATTTATTTGGGGCTGGTGCAACATGATATTTTCTTCCATACTTCTCTATTAGTCATCATCTCGGTAGTCACCCGCCACTGTAGTCACCTGTCCAAGATAGATAGATATAATATACTCTTTAATGTACACCATGACAATCAATCTACATAGTCTTCACATGATCTGACCAAGATTATGTCTGGACTTTAAAAAGAGACTGTAACCTCTGAGTTTGTTTCGGTCTTTCCTGTCAGAGTAGTCAGACAGGAAACGCTAACCTCATCTGGTTTAAAAAAATATATGATTGTAAAAGTGTTTACATACAAACTTACTTTACAGAAATAAAATCATTTACCATAGCATAAACTATTCCCATTGATTATCATAAAAAAGTCCCTTTCTCAACCCAGATGGCAGACAAGGCTGTATCCACTGCGAGCAAGCCCATGATGAGGGGGCTCCTCAATGCTCAGATCAAGAAGAACCTGATCATATCCCTGGTACTCGCTGGAGTATCAGCTGTGGCTTGCAAGCAGCTTGTCAGCAACGAGCGCAAGAGGAAGTACGCTGAGTTCTACAGGTAAGGCTTACTACTTTACTGTCATCATCATCTGCCTAGCCTTTTCCCAACTAAGTTAGGGTCGGCTTCCAGTCTAACCGGATGCAGCTGAATACCAGTATTTTACTTGGAGCGACTGCCTATCTGACCTCCACAACCCAGTTACTGGGTAATACAATACCCCTTGGTAAGACTGGTTGTCAGACTTTCGAACTTCTGAAGTCCGTAACGACTGTCAAAGATCCACGAATGACAGCCAGGACCAACAGCTTAACGTGCTTTCCAAGACACAGAGGGGTCTTGGTATGTAGAGATGGTCACCCGTCCACGGACCAACCGCGGCAAGCGTAGCTTAACCTGATCAATCGAACCGTGCAGCTGTTATTACTTAGCCACAAGCCCTTCCTTCCTTTTACTACTTTACTGTAAATAATGAAATAATAATAACACTGCTTAATATTGTCCTGCTGCAGGATATAGGCCTCTTCTTATACAAAGAAGGCACGAGCATTGATCAAACTTATATTAACTAAGTCTGGGTTTTCTCATGGTATGCTCCTTCAACAATGTCAGTGATGTCCAACATAAACCAAGAACATACATTTATTATGAACTAGCAGCACCCTGCTGTTTCATCCGCATAAGTGTAGATCCCGTGGGAACATCGGGATAACAAGTATCCTCTATATTAATCCTGGTTATAAACTATCTGTGTGCCAAATTTCATCATAATCTGTAGTAGTTTATGCGTGAAGAAGTAACAAACATCCATCCTCACAAATCACATTTATTTAGTAGGATTTATAGTAGGGCTAGGATATTTATTTGCATGGTATATAAAGTTGTTTTAAAAATACACTATAATAATATAAATGTTTTGCTTATATCATAGCATGCAAATATTATGGGTTACATTACAAAATGTTTCCATCAACACATTCTTTTATCCTGTAAAAATATTAGTGATTAACCATTTACGTAATTTTTTTTAAATAATCTAATATCAAAAGTCTTGTGAGTTTTATTATATATCCGAAATTCCGAACACACATGGCTAAAAGGGAGAACCATAGCATAGAAAAGGGAGGATCCTCCGACCAGACAGGTGTCGTGTTCGGTGGGCTACTGCCTACTGCCCGACGGTTGATGTCGGGAAGTTGCATAATTTATTATGCTTGTCGCGCGTCGAACTATGCCAAGTCTGCAGGATTTTGCACGACGACGACGGTGTGACGCGTAGTTCACATGTGGCGTTGTAGATGTCGCCACAAGTGTACTTGGAACGTAACATTGGTTTAATAATTAGTAAACTTAACAAATACAGTGTGTCCGGACATGGACTAGCGATATTCTAAATACTTAAATATAAGCTATTTTAAAGTACAATTACACTATAGGCTTGGGTCCAATACACTTCCCAGCTATGTGGCAGCCATTTTGTTTTTTTTGTTGAAATATGCTCTATGCGAGTACAAAAAAAATCATATATCTCAAAGTTTTAGTCATACTGAGATAAAAATAGGCTTATTCGAAAGGCAATAATATTGTCTACCGTCTGCATTACAAAGCAATGTGTTCACAATTCCATAACTTTTGAAAAAAAATGTGAAAGTCGAAAAAAAAAGCAAAAAATTATGCAATTCAACCAATAATTATTGTTAATTACTGGGAAGTGTATTGGACCCAAGCCTATAGTGTAATAAAATTGTACTTTAAAATAGCTTATATTTAAGTATTTAGAATATCGCTAGTCCATGTCCGGACACACTGTATATACATTAAAGATACTATCATGAAAATAATATGTCTAAGAGAAAAAAATATTTTGTTTCCAGGACTTACGATGCCGAGAAGGAATTCGAAGAGATGAAGAAGAAGGGTCTATTCCAATCCTGCTAAACGCGAACAGTTATAGAGTAGTATTAATTTTATTTCGCTGTGAAAATGATTTAATTATAAATTAAAATACCATAAAAAATATGGTTTTTCATTTATGACAGATACAATTTACCATCAAATAAAACGTACTATTTTGAGGATTCCGCAGCCAAATTGCAAAAACGGATGTTTTATATAATTTCGTCATGCTATCTGTCCAAAATTGGAAAGGTGTGTTCTGTGCACAGCTAACCCAATTGTGTAGAAAAATAAAAAAAAAACAGTTTCACTCAGGGAGCCGACAGAAGTGAAAACAACAACACAAACAGGACTGGTAGAAAATGCCTATGGATTAAGTCCGCCTCTGTACATTTATGTGCTTGAAGTATTAAATAAATAAATAAACAGAATACTTGCCATTGTTGGATCGAATAATTCAAAAGATTATTTTTCTAAGTGAAAGACAATACAACTCCTAAGTTAAAATGGCCTCAAATGTCATGAGAATAGTCATTAGTCCTCCGAAACGAGAACAGTTGACGAAGTCTTCTAAACGCTCTCGGTATCCGTGGCCCAACCCGACTGGATCCTTCTGTCGGCTTCTTTCACAAAGTTGCAGCCCATTACTCAGTGGTAGAGAAGAAAGGCTGCAACGAAATCTGGACTGTTCGGGAGGCTGATGTTCGTCAAGGGCTTCGGCTTTTGTGTTCTCTATTGCTGCAAGTGTTGCCAGGAATAAATAAATAAACAAGTATTTTTCCAATAATTTAATCAGGACATCAAGTAATACGTAACTTTCCAGAATACATAAATAATTTTAACAATTGAATCGATTACACCGTTGCCTTATCGATAACATTACATTAGTCACTTAGATTTAACTCCAAATTGATCGCTACTTTGACTAACATAGAATATCAGTAAGACAGGGACCAGCCTGTTTCCACTACAAAGTAAATAATTTTAAAATAACTGTTCACATATCAATAAAAAAAAAATCACCGAAAATTTTTGTTAATTTTTCGTACTGATATTTTATTGGTGTGTCAACAGCTCTATGCATTCCATTGATGTTCGCTCGAAACGATGCAGAAAATAATGATCTCCAGCGAGCGAATATGGGACGCATTTTCAAAATACGAAGGATATTTTGATTTTCCAGTATACAACTGATATAAATATTCTTACCATGCCAGACACTATTTGAATGACACTTTAGGCTATCCACACGCGGACCATTCGCGAACGATATAGGTACCTACTTGTGGTTGTGGCCAGCAACAGCAACAGCCACTTTTCATAAAGTTGAAGCTCGTCGCGTACGAGGAGACTCGAAAGGCTGTGGCTTGTTAAATGTATGAGAAGTGGCTGTGGCTAACCACTTCTGGCGGTCGCAAGTGGTTCATATGCGAGTGACCTTAATGTCCTCGCCAGAGCGGTCTAATGTTTAATTAAAAATCAAGAACTCCCACGTTTTGAGCGATATAATATTATATAGGCAAGCTATACAGAATGTACGCTTGTAGGGTTCCGTAAACCCTATCACGAACGAAATTCATTGAGCAAACATAACAGCTCAAAAGATTTGAATCCTATGAAATAAACAAAGGTTCGTAAACGTTACAAACAGGAAGCTGTCTTCATGCACCAGGCATTTTGAAATTAATCTTAGTTTAGTCTGCGGACGGACAAAATGGACGACAAAGAAAAACAGAAAGATTTACGGAACCCTCAAAATTAAAAAAATAAGTCTGGCCACACGCGAGTCACTAACCTTCGAAGACAGCCAAGTTTAGTAGGCTTTAACGAGTGGCACGTGTGTAGGTTGCCTAACTTATTCAGTTTCATTTTTATTCAAATAGAAGTTACATATGGCAGCGGAAGTTACGTTAAATAAATCACATAGAAGACATTAAGATTCAGTTCAATCACTTTACTCAATTAATTTAGATTTAGAATGAGATAAGTAGTCATCGTTCATTCTTTATAAATAAATTGAATTTATTGTAATTTGTGTTTTTCAGTCATTATTTTAAAATATCATACGCTTTTTAGTCAAATGAGGTATTTACGTAATAATATTTGGCTTTTATTTTTATATTAGTATCAGTAATAACAACCGTTTTAATGTACATACGTTTTTTTAAGGCAAATGTTAGTTATTAACTAAGTTATAATTTACTTTATTTATTTTGTTATAAAGTAAAGAAGAGAAAATAGTACTTGAACGACTGATATCCGTCCGGTTAAGGTGAGGTTTTATGACGTGTAACAACAATGATTACTTATCTCACAACTAGACGATTACAACTAGATTATAGTATAGATTGCTTTGGTCGTATATAGTTTTTACAGCCACCGACAAAATAAACAGATCCAAATTAAACGCGTTTTAGTCCAGCCAAAACGTCCAACAAATAAGTATAAGAGGCATGCGTGCGTTTTGGGTATACACTTTGTCTTTGACCTTTTAAAACTAACGTTTCGCGAGTTTCAAGCTAGAAACGAAATAGACTTAGGTAGTCATTGACTTATTTGGCCTAACATTAGTAAGTATACCCAAAATACACGACTAAAATGACGAATTGACTGCATTGATTTAACATCGACAAATAAACCGACTCGGTTAAATTTAATTCACATATTAGATTTAAATGACGCGCACCTAAGTAAAAACGTCTCGTGTAGTTAAGTGAAACTGTGTCAATTGGTGTATGAGTTAGCTGTATTTCATAGCTATACTCACACTCGTGGGATTCCACTTGCGTTTGATAAGGCATGCGTCAATGCAGCCTTGCGGAAACGCATGCCATAGATGAACGCATGCGCCTAGCCTTTAGCGCACTGTGTCGTACGACTCGTACGCGGCAGTTGATGCACTAGGCTCATGTTATACCTAGCTATAGGTAATTAAGAATAACTAACATACGTTTTTGGGAGTTTGTGTACCTACGAATAAACCGCCAGGCTCTGTTAGCATTGTCAGCTCTGCAAAATAGTACTTTACGCTTAAGTTGAGAAACAAATATGCAGGAGGCTCGTTTATAAAATTATACTAGCAGCGCCCCGCGGTTTCACCCGCGTAAGTTTCGATCCCGTGGGAATATCGGCATAAAAACTATCCTATGTCCTTTCCCGGGACTCAAACTATCTCTGTACCATATTTCATCGAAATCGGTTCAGCGGTTTAGGCGTGAAAAGGTAACATACAGACAGACAGAGTTACTTCCGAATTAATAATATTATGGTATGGATTTGATTTTGGATCATGAAATTATAAGTTGAATCCTATGTATCCGATTTGGTTTGTTGCTATATTGCAGATCTGCCCCCTTATTCACAAACACTCGATATGCTTCCGTATCGTATCGAACATTAATCATTGTTATCGTAGGAGTCTTCTCAATGCTGTTCACAAGTCCAAGACCCGAAAATTTTGTCAGTTTAAATCAAATAGACGCCCGCTATTCTTCCAACAGCTATTTGCTGTTGAGGGGAAGTCAAATCAGGTTATTGAAATGTCAGGTTTTCGATACGATAGCCTGTCGTATGGTTGTGAATCAGGGCTCAGCAGTACTACCTACTCTGTAAAAAAATCACAGTGAAGTGCCATTAGTGTCAATCCCTTGCATCTGGTGGAGTGACCACTCACTTCAAGCTTTTACAGAAAGATCGGCTGAAAATGTATTATCACATGGCGATAACTTAGGTAATGTCAAAGTTAGGAGCGGTTTAAATCGTCGATGTTATCTCACGCATACAAAATAAAACAAAGTGAGTGCATTAGGTAACTATTGTGTGCATTCCTTATTATTAATCAAACATGAATGATTATCCTATATTTAATTTACTATTTGCTTATAATATAAGAAGTATAAAATGGCAGTAGAAATAAAATGAGGGCATTTACAAGGATTATTTAGTGGAAGTCTAAATTGAAATTTAAAATATATATTAACAAAACTTTTTGATAATAAGGTTATAAAACGCTAAGGGTGATTCTAAGCTAGATTTTTTTATACCGAATTTGATACAGACTATTGGATACATTATTTTATTGGAATCAAACCTTTAGGGGTGACAGAAGACAGAATTAAAATGGCGGGTATTGGCGCCAAAATCGAATTTCAAAAAAATAAAAAAGGCTTAGGCCACAAACACATGGCGATCGTTTTCCTATTTAATGTAACCGGCGTTACTATGGCACACTGAATCTTAGAAAATGTTCATTCTAAAATCGGGTTTGGCCGGTAGCAAACATTTTTTTCCACTTTAGCGGACTCAACCAGATAATCTGCAGATTAACAAGTTAATCTGCACTCTAACTGATTTAAGCACATTAGCGGTAACATATCTACTAAGTAATATACTTCCACGAAGCAAGCATGCAGTAAACACCTCGTAAGCAAGGTAAGTATGTGGATGATAGAGAAACGATCGATTTATGTCCGTGGCCTATTAAAGGCCGAGTCCTAACTAAAATGACATGAACCGGATATCGCGGTCGCGCCGACATGACAGAGGGCGCTTTTCGGTTTACCGAACAAAAAGTGACATACAAACTAGACCATCGCATATTCGCGCGTGTAAACCGGGGTTTACATTATCATAAACTAACACGATGTCATAATATCTCATGTTAACTGTTCAGATTAGTTGGCTGAAATAATTGTTATCTATTATTTCTCTATATGACAGTTGGTTGAATTTATCAGCTTTTCAAAAACCGGGTATTAGTTAGCTATAGCTCGAAACAGAACCGTTAAGCTACTGTTTCACGACTCTTAGTTTCATTCAACGTAAACCCCAGTTAAGGATTTGTATGCGAATTGATTCCCTCAAGATCCAGTCACATTAAATATGCCTTTCGATCAATGAAATATTATTTTAAAGGACCACCCACCCTTTTACTTAATTGGCCATTTCCAAGAGTGTAGTAATACAGGCTGTTACGGAAAGGGTATATCAATACAAACGGGTTGAAGAGTGTATCTGGTCTAGAATCTCTGTACAAAATTCCAGCTCAAAAGCAGTAACTTTGAAAATGCTTAATATTTTTTTATTTCGATAGTTTATTAAATTGAAATCATAACAAACGTGTCACCGCACTACGAGGGTCATTATCCATTATCTTTAGTGTGTCTGTGCGCCTAGTACACGCACATCACGCCGCCGCGCGCCAGTGCAGCGCCGTGATGTCGAAATAAAAAAAAAAAATTAAGCATTTTCAAAGTTAATGCTTTTGAGCTGAAATTTTGTACAGAGATTCTAGACCAGATACACTCTTCAACCCGTTTGTATTGATATACCCTTTCCGAAACACCCTGTATATCGAATAAAAGCTACAAAAGAAAAATATGGGGGAAGAAAATCGTAGTCCAAAAAATGAAATACACTTAGTTATAACCTTAAACCTATTTTCACAAAATTACATCTAAACATCAACATTACAGATAAAGAATTCACTAAATACAATTTATTTAATTTAATAATGTAATTATTAATAAGCGTAATAGATCAAAACATTAATGTTTTTTTTTTATTAATTTCTTTTTTTTTCGTGTCACCTCGGCGATACTAAGCCACTGTGATTGCTTGTTTTTTGTGACTCAAAGATAGTTTTGAAGCCTCATAAGGATGTTTTCTTTAAAAAGAAAAATAATAGTACCTAACATAAATCTTCAACATGCATAATTACAGGTAAACCAGAAAAGATATGCGCTTCGGTAATCTTCGTGTTTCCGAATAAACACGAACATCGCGCCAGAGAGGAACCCCCCACAGCTTAAAGCTTTTAGGTTTTGTACTGCTGTGCGAAACTAGGTACTACAAATACCGTCAAACGGGGCGAATAGGGATGCAGGGGTGAATCGGGACGAAACTTCAAAAGCGATTTTAACATTGAAATAATATAGTTTGGTGCCAAAAAGGACTCTAATGTGTTTACTGTATTATAATTTATAATTAACGAATAAGCGCCCTTGTCGGCAAAATACTATATCATTTCAACGCTAAAACCCATTTTAAAGTTTCATCCCAGTTCACCCCTGCATCCCTATTCACCCCGTTTGTAAGTAGTATCTATCATTGCGCGTTTGTAAAAAGTTTTTTCTCTGTCGGGTTACCTACTCCGGTCGTAGATCGTCATCTGTCCCTGAAAAGTTTTAAAAAGTTTTTTGGAATTCCATAGAGTTATTAATACATAATTTTGTAATTATGGTAATATAAAATAGGCAAGTACTTTCCAGGGTGTTACAGCTCTTTATTAGGTCTCATTACTCGCGTTCGTATTTCTGAAGATAGACGATTATTCCCGAAGCGCATATTATTTTGAGATAACTGTATCTTGTATAGATTTTAGACACGTGTCTGATTTCATATTTCTATAATAACGATATTGTTGTGCTATATGTGGGTAATATTTTGATGAAATCCAACGCAAAACTTCACGGGTAATATACCTAACCTTTAGGGGCCGTCTCAACGAGCGAGAGAATCGCAGCGATAATATCGTCATGCCACGTATTTCACACCCTCTTAGAACGTGTCTCCACACGGCGATATCATCACCGCGAAAATTTAATGGCACGGCGCGATTCTCTCGCTCGTGGAGACGGCCCCTTAGGTATAAATTTTGAGATTCATCAATTCATTTGTTTCGCGATTCATTTGTTCTGCGATCATCGAGATGTCATACAGAAATCGAATCTAAAATGTAGTATAGTGTAGCAGTGTTCATAATCTTAGATAATAATTTACATTCTTTTGCCACTTAATCAGTTATCCACTTTAGTGAAATGTATTCTAAATTCATTTTTGAGTGACCATTAATTGTAACAAAAAGATCCTAAAAAGTTTTTGGTTGCAATGGAATTTGAACTTTGTTAAGTATTATATTCAGTTTGTTGTTCCACAACTTTAAAATTATCTCATATTTCTGGCTCTGATATAGTACTATTCTGTAAAAATCCGTGAAAATTTAGGTGAAGTGAGTTTGAACTGAACTGTCCATCTCTATCATCATCAGAAGGTATGACAGTTCACAACAAGCTCAGATATGATAAATTTTTACAGAACAGCACTAGGCTATGTATAACGGCCGGCGCACACTTGACAAGGCGCAGCGTATTGCGGTTCTCTTTGCCAAACAAATATCGACCCTGCCTAGTTGAAAGAAAGTTGAAAATAATAATTAATAAAGTTTTGCGTCGGACATCACCAAAACAAAAACAAAAAAAAGTGGCTTTCAATACTTCAAATCCTTTGCCCAAACATTAAAATCACTTCTGGACCTGCTATGAGTTCTCCAACCCTTTGATTTCGAAGGTTTTTCCCTCTAGATTCTCGTCTCCATAATCTCGGTCATCGAATTCGGAATCTTTGCCGTTTTGGACTGACTCTACGGCGGGCCCATGGAGTTTGACACATAGAACCTCTTTGTAGTTTTCTAGAGCGAGTGCCAGGACCGAGCCGCCGAGGAGGACCTCGCAGGATGTTATTCTTTCTGGTGGCGTGTAGACTGCTATCAGTTTACCTGTGGAAAAATAAAGAATTTTGTAGTTTTTTTTTCTCAATCAAATCAGTGACTGTGTCGCTGGTGAGCAAAAAAAAAAACATTTAAATAAAGCTTATATCCCTCTACTTATATCAATGTTAATGATTTTTTTTTTGGTACAGAAGCCAGCTGAGCACATCAAGCTATCTTTCAAATTTCTTTAATAGATTTTCAACTTTATCGCTAAAGCGTAAGGTTCAAAGTTGATTGTGAAAATTTGACAGTTTCGGGTAGCTTGATGTGCTGGCGTCTGTACACACCAATTTTATTTTTGTTCAATGTTATTGGCAAGTAGACAGCCCATCTGACAATAAGACCACCGCCATTATCTGCAGAAATCTGCTATACCAACTCCTTAGCGGGTGCGTTTCTTTTTTTATCCCACAGACAAAGCTGAAGGGGAGTGACTACCGAGATGACGATTAATGGACCCTGTTAGATACGGGATACGGGACAAGTAAAACTCTCCCTGGCTGTAAACGCACTGTCGTTTAATTAAACATGCAACTGTCACAAAGTATGCGGGGTGAGGCGCGCGGGTGCGCGCGTGCGATCGCGGGCCGATGCAGCGATGTCTCGCTCTCACTCGGCCACGCTGCAGAGGCGCGTTACCTATGTTTGTACACAACATACCCCAAATAAATTGGGATATAGGCAATAGAATGAAGATGATGAGACAAAGCTGAAATGACGTCATTACGTCAGCGCCGGCTGTCGCTGAAAACCAGCGCTGGGGCTCTGTCTTGCATAGGGTCGCAGCATTACGATGAGCGACAACCGTTTTGCGTGGATATGACGCATGTTTCCCTTACCTTCTATTTTTTTTTGTGTTTATGTTCTTTTTTGCGTCATGATCACCGCAAATAAACGTATTTTCTTTCTTTTTTTAAATATCTCATGTGCCTGTGATAAGTTTAATTCTTATCAGTCCGATGGGACGAAACCTCTACTCAGGCGGATAACGTAGTAACAGACTCTATTTGTAACACACTATGATACTTAGTGCTATCAAAGAGCTCTTTGTGTGCTGAGTGCATGTGCCATTTTGCACTGAGTAAGTGAGTGATAGTGAGTGTGTAGTGTGGGACGCCCCCCAGACGGACGGACGACCTAAAGAAGGTGGCTAGGGTAGACTGGATGCGGAAGGCGGAGGACAGGGTGCTGTGGCGCAGTCTGGGAGAGGCCTATGTCCAGCAGTGGACTGCGATATGCTGAGTTGAAGTGAGTGATGTCATGGAGGTACACAGAACACAAGGTGAATCCTCTATAACTTATTAATAGTTCTCTTGACCAAATTTCGGCCACGGCAACCAATCTCAGCGGAGAACTGCCTTCTGCGCGGGAGATATTATAGTGCACAAGTGTGTGCACAGACACAAGTGCACTCTCTCTTCCTTCACACTCATAGTCCGATGGGACGGCAATCTGACACGACCGAAGAGAGATCAGGCGTAGTACCTACCTACGGCTTAATGTGCGCACCGAGGCACGGGGGTATCACACCGTCAACTCCCAAACTCCGGGCTCCGGGCTTTCTATGAGAGTCAGGGAAGAGGGAGTGCACCTGTTGTCTGCGCACACACGCCTGCACTATAATATCTCCCGCGCCGAAGCATAGTCTCCGTTGAGATTGGCTGCCATGGCCGAAATACGGTCTGGAGGACTTTATTTATTATTACCAGTATGCAAGTCCCACAGCCTGACGGAGAGGTCCCTGCAGGTGTCGTCCGTGGACATCAGTACTCCGCCGGACTTCGCCAGCCGCAGCATGGAGGGCGCCGACACGTGCCCGCGGAGAGTGAGGCGGCAGTTTCCTGATGAAAGATCAGTTATTGAGTCTAGTGATAAAGATGCTGTAACTGTCGGATCATCCGACTGCTGGGCAAACGACGTCCACATTACAGTGACTTCGTTAAAAGTAACCAAAAAGTTACGATGACAAGTTGATTGGAGTTGTTTTGAACAATAACCGTGTTTTGGAGAAAAAAATTCGAGGCTTTACCGTTTACTAAATAATAATGTTTTATATAATAATCTATACATATAATAAAACAGTAAAAAAACTGTGTCTGTACATTGAATATATTAAAAAAAAAAAATTGAGGGGGGTTTAGAAACAGTAATAGGGCACGAATCCAAAAAAAAAATTCTGTCTGTGTGTCTGTTTGTTTGTACACGCTAATCTTCGGAACTACTAGACGGATTTGAATGATTTTTTTGTGGTTGTATAGGTATTATGTCTGGGCAACATATAGGCTATAACTTATCTTGGAAACTTGAACACCTGATGCAGAACCACAACAGACCAGCTAAACTATAAGAGATACAAAAATGGTACCATAGTAAAAATTGTTCCACGTGATGTGCATTTTCTGCTGCGAGAATAAATTTGAAGATCTGGAACACCTGATGTGGAACTCCAAGAGCCCAGCTACACTATAACACATATAGGAATGACGTCTTAGCAAAAGTTGTTCGGTCTGATGGGCATTTCCTCTTGACTTATAAAAATCGAAGATCAGAAACATCTGATGTGGAAATCAAAGCTGTCACTAATTTCACTGTATAATTATAAAATAACATAAGCTGGGAGTACCTCCACGCGGTGAAGGCGATAACAGTTTAGGAGTGATTTTCGATGACGATGGTATATCATTGAAAATTTTACTCTACTGGCCAAAACTCCTATTGATTTTTTTTATTTTATCGAATAAATATGCCTTCGGGCTTATGTTATTTGAGTGTTTAATTTCCTTTTCCATTTATCTTCGTGACACGGTAGCCTACCCGATAACGCAGTGACTTAGATTTTAATTGATCAGGTATCTTCACAATAAAACTATAACCATGCCTAGAAAGAGGTCAAATCTTTCCCAATGTTTCAAAGGAGCTAAAAGATTGAGGGTCATAAGATTACAAGGATCTACCGAAGAGCGTCAGGAGAGACTTGATGCTGTTCGAGAACATTAGGCTGCAACTCGCTCCGTGGAAACCTCTTCGGATCGCGAAGCACGCCTGCGTTCTCAGCGTATTTACGCATCTACATCCAGGTCTCTAGAGTCCAGTGAAGAATATATTACGCGACTGACCGCTGATCGTGAACGTCATGCATTGTCTCGCGAGTCGGAGACGTTCACGGGTAGAGACTTGCGCTTGAGTTCCAAGAGTATCTACGCATCGACTTTTAAGTCTCTAGAGACAAGTGGGGAACGTGATGCGCGACTGACTGCTGATCGTGAACGTTATGCATTGTCTCGCGAGTCGGAGACGTTCACGGATAGAGAATTGCGCTTGAGTTCTCAGCGTATCTACGTATCTGCTTCTAGGTCTCTAGAGACAAGTGCGGAACGTGATGCGCGACTGTCCGCTGATCGTGAGCGACATACATTGTCTCGCGAATCGGAAACGTTTACCGACACAGAATCACGCTTGAGTTCTCAGCGTATTGGCACATCTACTAACAGGTCTTTTGAAACGAGTGATGAACGTGATGCGCGACTAACTGCTGATCGAGATTATCATACGTTGTCCCGAACACGCATACAACAAAATATCAGTTAAAAAGTGAGAGAGAAAGAATTGCTGGAGTACGGCATGAAGAGACAGAAGAAGAGCGCAACGAACGTTTGAATTCTAATCGACTTCGACATTCTCTGAACAGAATGTCGATACCATCTGAAGAATCGGATGTGTCTCAAGATATAGCCGTAGAGCATGGCGACCTTCCTTGGGTTGATAAGGAACGTAGTGCATTTACGTATACTCCTAATGATTGACTACGCCACATATTCCGCCATCGGAGATATGGTTCAAAATTGTACTTTTTGTGAAGCTGTTAAATGGCAAAAAGAAAAAAAACGGTATGTGTTGCTCAGGTGGGAAAGTACATATTGAAATATTACAAAATCCTCCAGAAATATTAAGATCACTGCTAAGTGGTGACCATCCATAGTCAAAACATTTCTTGGACAACATCAGTTCGTACAATAATGCCTTTCAAATGACATCTTTTGGTGCGAAACAGATTTCAGAAGATAAGATAAGATAAGATAAGTCTTTATTTGCCTTAAACATGGTATAAAGGTGTTACAGTTTGGTAATATAATATAGTCCACATGTTTAGCTATACAACATTGTGTATCAATTGCATGCAAAATAATGATAATCAATTAGTAAGTAGAGATAAAATGTCAAAGCTATAAAAACATTTTCCACAATACATGTCATCATTACATAATATTATTTAAAGAAGAAAGAAGGCCCATTTATGCCAACATTCAAAGTGCAAGGCCAAGTTTACCACCTTATTGGTTCATTTTTGCCTGAAAATGACCCCAAATTTCTCCAAATATATTTCGTATCCAATTATCAAGATCAGACAAATATTAGAAACCAACCTTTCCGCAATTGAAAAATAGTCCGATTTCACTGCTTCAAAGTATGTTGCATGAAGTAAATCCCTACGTACACAGTTTAAAATCTGCATTAGAATCTATCCCCCTGGACAAAGCAACAGTTATAAATAAATTTGTGATTGATGCTGGTAAACGACCCGCTACTAGACATCGGGGCAGATACAATGCTCCAGTAACAAATGATGTTGCAGTGGTTTTTGCTGATCAAGAATGTGAGCGGCGAGACATAGTGTTACGCACACAAGATAATCGCCTGCAACGCATTTATGAAACACATCGATCTTACGATGCATTGCAGTACCCTCTAATTTATTGCCCTGGAGATGATGGTTATAACTTGAAGGGGTAGATTATGGGCATTTCCTGTTGACTTACGAAAATGAAAGATCTGGAACGTCTCGAATCGTCTCGCGCATCCCGTTGTTTTCCAGTCCCCGGGCTCTTAGAATTCGACATAAGACGTTTCAGATCTTCGATTTTGACGACTCCGTTGTCGCTGGCATAAGCAACAGGATCCGCGTACGAAGTCGCGGGCAGAAGCTAGTATTTAATATTTTAATATTTTTTACTTCGACATCACGGTGCTGCACTGGCGCGCGGCGGCGTGATGTGCGTGTACTAGGCGCACAGACACACTACAGATAATGGATAATGACCCTCGTAGTGCGGTGACACGTTTGTTATGATTTCAATTTAATAAACTATCGAAATAAAAAAATATTAAGAATTTTCAAATTTACTGCTTTTGAGCTGAAATTTTGTACAGATTCTAGACCAGATACACTCTTCAACCCGTTTGTATTGATATACTCTTTCCGTAACAGCCTGTATAGCATATGTATAGCCGAAACCACTATTCAGGAGTTAAGTTTCAATGTCGCATATCAGCTCTCGCCCTACTAACAGTCCACCATCTTCAAAGACCTTCCCCCATCTATACCAAAACTGACCTGTAACCAAATCCCACACCAGTATCCTGGTGTCAGCGAGCCCAGACACCACGCATCCGTCCACCGAGCTGATAGCCAGCGCCACGGTGTCACAGCCTGGCTTCCACTTCTTGAACAGCGTGCCTGACTGCAGGTCGTAGACCACTATGAAGTTTGGACTGGGCTCGTCCAGCTCTCGAGAGACTACGCATACGTACGAACCTGGAAAAGAGAGTGTAAGCTGATTATGGCGAGATGTAAAGATTTCAACTGATTGAGTTTTTTTATGGGCCAAAAAATAGGCCAGCCCTCTTCACGTGACCAGAGGGCTGGCCTATTTTTTGGCCAAAGAATCAGCATTGCCATACAACGTGGCAATGCTGCCAGCCTTTTGGGCACGTTTCCCGTTGACAGTGATACGGACGAATTTTTTGATGCCCTTTGATTATTTTCCCTCCCTTTTTATATACTTGTACATATTATTATTTTAAGATTGTTAGCTTTTTAAATTATGTAAATATGTAAAGAAGACTGAATAAAAAATGTTTACTTTTTATTTTTTTTATTGCCGAATGGGCGCGCTCTTGACCCCGATCAGTGGGGTAATCGGCGATCACGCCTGATGGAAAGCGATAGATGAGGTCTATGATGGAACGAGCGTGCCCAGAAGATGCCTGTTCACTCTTGATTTGAAGGCAGACGGGTTAAATGTGGGAGGGAACACAGGCCGGCAGAGAGTTCCCTTCCACATTTAGCTGTGCGCATAATAAAAGTGGAGGAGAAGCGCTTAGTACGACTCGTCGCGATATCAACCAGTTTCTGGCAAATTCTTCTCCATATGAAACTACCTTTTTGGAAGGGGCAGAATTCCTTTTTCTTGTAATTATTGACGTTAAAAAAAATACGAATTGTCTTTGACTTAGTTACGATTGTGGAAACAAATTCATAGCGTGTGAACATGGGACTGAGAAATTATTCTTCCCATGGAAAATGTTTAACCGGTCAAGCGGCGTGCGTTGCCCATTGGCGACGAAACAATAGAAAATCAACTATGTCTCATTAGCGGAGATTGACAGATTAAAGGCGTAGCAGTGGAAGCCAGTCAGTTTATTTGGGGATCATAATCTTGTAATGATGCTGTGAAGAGGAAGGTCACACTTGTCGGTATATAACTTTTTGTCCGACCCTTCTTTAGACTAACGATATTGGGCATTTTATGGTAGAAATACGTGACCATTTAATTAAAGCAACATAGCTTATGGATTAAAAACAGCAGGGCAGTTTTAGCAACAACAGTTGATTTAGAACCTAATTTTGGCATTTTAATTTTTGACCTAATATTCTGTAATTTCTAAATTAAATAACATTTTTGTCAAGGAGCTTACCCTCATAGGTGATAGCAGCCTTGGATGTGATGAAGTCGTGGTGCGGTATCCTCAAGTCATACAGCAGTTTCCGAGATGTGAGCGACCACACCAGCAGAGGGAACGGCTTCTGAGTCTCGTCACCACATACTAGCACCCTGAAGCATTAGAGAATATTTAGATAGAGTATTTTGTTCAAACAGAAAATCAAGTGATTTAAAAAGATTGAAATATAAATACGCGGTGAAATTTTAATCACCGTTTTCCTCTTAAGGAATTATTGTACTCATCATTATGAACAACTTTTACTATGGGACCAAACATTAAAAATAATCAGCTGTTCCCTACATTTTGACGAGTTATGCGAACATAAATGTAGGGAACAGCAGATTTTTTGTTTCACGATTTCGGGTTTGGTCCCATAGTAAAGTTGTTCATAATGATGAGTACAATGACCCCTTAAGAGGAAAACAGTGATTAAAATTTCACCCTGTATAAAATGATTGAATCAAGTGATATAGATGATCTAATATCATTTGCAGGGCCAACTGGGCCAGAGATCGCATAAGACAGCGAGGTTTGGAAGAAAATAGAGGAGGCTTTTGCCCAGCAGTGGGACACAATATCTTAGACTAACAAAAAGAAAAATGATGTGATACAAAGTTATATTCTACGAAACAGTACAATTTTAGTTTGGAAAGTTGATTCTTGATTAGGTTATTTCAAGAAGAACTACAAAGAGAGGTAAGTCGAGCCTACAGGACAGGAGACGGTTTCAAGATTTTGAGATTTAATCGGTTAGAGTGAAATGAAGTTAGAAATGGAAGAAAACCTTACCTTCCATCTCCTGAGACGAGCAAGGAATTAAGGAATCTGTCTTCTCCAGCTTTAAATGTCGTCACACAATCACCTAGAAAAAAATAAAGAAGAATAAAATCATTTTAGATCTTGTGTCGTGTACCTAGCATTTTCCGAACTACTTTGGGGTTGGTTTTCAGTCTAACCAGATGCAGCTGAACACCAGCATCTGCCTATCTGACCCATCATCAACATTCAGTTACAAAGATACAATGGTAAAGGTTTTTATTAGCATACTGTGCACTCACCAGTCTCAATGTTCATGAGGTTGACATACATTCTGTTCCTGGACAGTGCGACCAGGTGCTTCGGGTCGTGTAGTCCGTAGTATGGCATTTTTTGGTTCATCACGCCTTTCAGCGCCACCAGGAATGTACCCTGCGAATAACAACGGTTTTTAATTTTTGAAGTGAAAACTTTAGGCGTTTAGGAATTTTTTGAGATGGGAAAAAACCATTGAATTCGCGCCACTGTTACCGTAACCGACACCGCTTCGGATGTGTTCGGCTGTCCTCGGGATGTACTCGGTTTTAATGTACATATATCCGATGTGTAGGTAAGTGAGTGATGGCAAAGTATTCTGTTTCTGTTTTATTTTCATTTCTGTCGGCACTCCCGGAGTGCCACTGTTTTTTTTTCTACATAATTGTGCCACAAAGAATCACATATGGGAAAAAGGACTAACTGTTAATAAGAATGTTGTTATAATACCTACTAACAAAATTTAGACATAGAAACTGAAAATCTAGGGAGCCTATCACCACACCTTATAAACAGTGTTATTTTAATTTAACTGCGGTGTGAGAGAGATAGAGGTATACAATATGAATCCACATTCCTTCTGCGCAATGAACCCTGAGCTTAGAAGACCTTGCGGTCACTAGTCCAAAAAGGCAGGCACTTACAATTTTTCAAAATTAGTTGAGAGCTTGTATCTCGCCTAAAGACAGAATCAATCTGCTAAACTAAGGGTAAGTACATGCCGAAGATGCCTCACTGCGATACCTAAAAAACAAATGCATGCCAATAGACACGCACGCACATGTCGAAGGATACCTCACTCCGATACATCGCGGGCTGCTTGGGAACCCCCAGCAGGCATCGAGGGAAACCTCCCTCGATGCCTGCATGAAAACAAAATATTTTGTTTTTATGTCGCGGTCGACAGCAAGCTTCGATGTGACTAAATTCATTCAAGTTGTTCTTCTGGAGTAGAGTACAGCACAAACACAGGACTGAGCACAAGTGCGAGTTTGCGACTGAACCGACGGCGGCGTACCATCCATGTAGAAATAGCGAGTATGTAATTACCCAGTGGCGTAACTATACCGTTTGGGGTCCGTGGCAGATTCAAGGGATGGGCCCCCCTACAATATAAAGAAGCTCAACCAATATTATAGTTTTTTTTTACTAGCAGTTCTCCCACGACTTCTTCCGCGTAGATTTCATATTTTCCCCTACAAAATTTAAAACCTGACTGCTTCGTTAATTTAGTTGTCACAAGCGCTACTGCTGAGCATGAGGTCCTGTCCAAAAAATTATACACAAAATGGGAAAAGGTACAAAATGTTCGAAACCTGAATGATGTCATTTGTTACATATTTTCAAAAAAAGTTTGCTTTTATAAACTTATGTTAGGATTGGCCCCCTCTGGCTGGGGGCCCGTGGCATTTTGCCCCAATGCCACCCTATAGTTACGCCACTGTAATTACCCTAAGTGAAAGCCGATAGGAAGTGTAACTCACCTGATCTAAATTATAAACTCTAAGCTCCCTGCGACATAGCACCACACATTTATATTCATCGATTGGCACCAAGTTTATCGGATGGGTCACGCCGACCATCTTTCTGACCATTTGACACCTGAAATATAATGAAATTGCTTTAATAATAGAGAAAGTTTTGAGCCGTTTGGGGTCGGAACGCTCGGGCCCGAGTGCGCTTCTCCGTTTCGCTACGCTGGCTCGTTCTTTGGCTAAAGAATTGCCATTCAATGTGGCAATGCTGCCAGTCTTCTGGGCATGTTTCTGGATGACAGTGATGCGGACGAGTAAGACGCCTAAGTATCCTATTGTTTTTGTATTTATTTGTATAGTAAGTTAGTCTATTATAAAGAAAGGATACAGAATAAATGAACTACTAAGTACAAACAATTTTCACTAGTTTTCACCTGGTTCCGTGACAAATTTCAAAGATATAAAAGGAAAGAAAAGGATTAATTTAGTTAAAATGGGTAATGAAGCAGCAGCATCTGCTTATGGCAGCAAATAGCATCGAACTTGGAAATTTTCTTTTTGGGAAATTGAGAATTACGTATATAAAAGTTAATCCAATATCATTTTATACTCACTTCAACACATCCCAAACGCAAATCTCCTCTCGTTCCGTCGAGACAGTCGCCACAAACTTGCCCCTGCTGTCAAACCTCACGATCAGATCATAAGTCTTCGAATCAAACCCTTCATTCATCGAAAACTCCCTCTTTTCCTTCGTATCCATAATCTTCCAGAAATCCAAGTTCTCAGGGTACAACGTAGGTACTGGAGGTTCCCGAATCTCCTTCATCCAATCCTGGACAATTTTGCTTTTGATCTGATGTCCATTGCGTTGTCTCTTCTCCATGGTCATTCGAAGCAGGCCGTAGAATTGTCGATGGTCATAATCTAAGGCGAAAGAGTGCGTTTCGAAGACGTCTTTGAGGACTTCAATGTGCTCTGGTAGGGGGTCGATGTGTACCAGGGCTATGTCTTCGAGGAAGTGGCAGCAGTCTGTGGCTGCTAGCTTGTCGTGGACCCAGTCCAGCTGGGTGAAGTACGGCTGGTTGGCGAAGGTTTTAGGATCGTCTTTGTATATGTGGTAGTGCTGGAAGGGAAGCTCGTCGAGTTTTCGTGTGTTGTAGCTGTGGAACAAAAATGGGTTGCTTTGATATTTTTGTTGGAGAGTGATAAGTTGTTCATATTTATAACTGGGTAAATGTTGAGTATCATGAATGTTACGTTAAAAATGCAAGAGGTACCTGAGGCACATAGAATACAATATTTTTATTACCAATTCGACAGTACAGTAACACTACTGTACTGTCGAATTGGTAATAAAAATCTATATCGGCAGCATCTATATCGCCACATGCGAACTAAACACCACATTGACATCAAGCAAAATCCTGATTCGCGTCTGGGAGCATTTGCACCCAGACTCGAAACACGGTCGGAGGATCCTCCCTTCTTTATGAAGGTTGAGTGAATTTAATACCCTGTTCCTCATAACAAGTAGACATACGAAGTACACAGGCAAATATCCTTTCTTTCCTTCCACGTCCATGCATCTTTTCATACACAGTGTAGGTTACCTATGTTTGTAGAAATACTTACTATTCTTCCGAGAACTTGTTTTCTTGTGATACCAGACGGCCAGCCATCTTGGCATCGTTCTCTGAATACCATTTTCCCTGCAAATAGAAAATTTATATGTCAACATTATAAAATCCTCAACAATTTAATACTGGAACATTATTCATACTAATATTATAAATGCGGAAGTAACTCTGTCTATTACCGTTTCACCTTCATGGCTAAACAATTTCGATGTTTGGCACACAGGTAAGCCATGACTTGGGTCAGAACTTTTTATCCCTTTTTCCAAGTGGGTGAAATCGCGGGCAAAAGCTAGTATTTATATTTATAATAAATAAACAATTAAGTAGTGAAAGCTGTGAACCTAGAATTTCGTGAGTTACCAACCTTTTTTCATAATACACATAAGCCAGCCTAGGGTCTAAATAATTTTACAAAGCATATTTTACTAGGTTAAACAGAAAATTAACATTTCCATTAATAAGATGTCTAATATCACTTCATTATTAAATTAGCGAGCTGTCATTTATAAAGTGGTCTAAATAGTTTTTGGCACCAGATTCAAAGGAGTAACCGACTTGTAAAAGCTAGATACTGGCGCCGACGGGGCTGACCTACTTTCTTGTCGGCCGGACTCCAAAAATTCTTTGTGGTTAACCCCCTTACTAATAAACGTTATATAGCGTCTGTATAGTTACACAAAGCTTTGTATTCTTCTTTCAAAAGTCAAATTGCTGACGACTGAAAGAGAGAAATCGGTGTGTAACTATTCATCACACTAATATTATAAAGGCGAAAGTTTGTGAGTGTGTGTGTGTGTTTATATGTTTGTTACTTCTTCACGCTCAAACCGCTGAATCGATTTAGATAAAATTTGGTATAGAAATAGTTTGTGTCCCGGGAAAGGACATAGGCTACTTTTTATCCCGATATTCCCACGGGATCGAATCTTATGCGGGTGAAACCGCGGGCCGCAGCTAGTTGGATATAATTAAGGGTCTAGGCTTTTAGGACTATACCAAGGTGTGTTTATCTCGACAGGGAGTAGTCATTCTCGCGTTAATCTGTCGACTTCAGAATTCTGTTCTGAAATTCTAATTTGGAGTACATAATTTGACCTTAAATATCTCGGTGATTAGAAGGTTCCCAGGCATGGTGCAGGTATTTTTTTTTATCACAATGACGGGATCTACAAGTGATTCAGCTTCGTTAAGCGTCTTTTTACACTCATTATTATCGGCATTTGATCACAACAGCTGGACACCGGTAACCTTCAACACGAGTCAGTCGTATGAGTTTAGAGTATTTCTGATATCTAACCGCTCCGAAAATCACACTAATATTATAAAGGCGAAAGTTTGTGAGTGTGTGTGTTTATATGTTTGTTACGTCTTCACGCTCAAACGACTGGGCCATTTTTGATAAAATTTTGTATAGAGGTAGCTGACACCCTGGATTAACATATGGGCTACTTTTTATCCCAATATTTCGACGGAATCGAAACTTACGCGGTTGAAACCGCGGGGCGGTGCTAGTGTGAAAATAAGACTTTTGGCCACACAAATTGCGTTGATATCTTTGGATACACCCCAGGAACTTTTCAGTCGGACCTCTATCTTCATTTCTCACCTCGTAGTAGTCTATGAGCGTCTGTCGCACGGCCGCGTCGCAGTCGGCGAGGTATCTGTCGCTGGCCGCACTGGCGAGCGCCGCGTCCCGCCAGCGCGCCGCGCCGCGCGCGTCCCAGCGCAGCCACGGCGACAGCAGCGCGGCCAGCTGGGGCCACACCAGGGAGGCAGGGGCCCACGGTACTGTGGGAGAAAGAGATGGTTTCAAAATTACAAAATGGCTTCACGTGATACGAGTTTCAATCTGGGCTGCCAGTCCCTGTATCAATTTGGAGCATACCTGTATATTTTCTCTTTGATTGAAGCTATTCCTATAATATAATTCATGTTGAACCTCTTTTAACCGGTCAAGCGACGCGGTTCGCCGATCGGCGACCAAACAATAGAAAATCAATTGTGTCTCATTAGCGGAACTTGACAGATTAACCTAACTGAAAATCTACTGGATAAAGATAACAGAAGTCCAACTCCTTACTTAAAAACTTTTAAAAATTTAGCGCAATCAGCGACAATCACTGTCAAAAACTTGTTAATAAAAGTGTGTCAAAATTTGTGGTATTTTTGCCAGATTGAGACTGAGATTTAAAAAATTCAATGCACACGTTCTTAAAAAAAATACGGGAATTGCGCCTTAGATTAACCAAAAGACGGTCCTTGATCTCTGAATTGACAAACACTATAATTTTCGATATCTAACTATAGTAAAAGTGCGCAGAGCTGCACACCCCTACCCTATTTCAAGTTAAACAAATATCAACTTTATTTCAATGATTTATTAAGTTGATTTCAGAGTAACTAGCACTATTGAAAAAGTTTTAAAATTTTTTGAAATTGTAGCCTAAACTGAACTTTATTGTGTAGGAATTAAAGTTATTTTTCCATTAATTCATATTTGTTTACATTTTTGGCAAATTAATCGCGAACGCAGATTAGACACATTGCAGATTGTCAAAACCAAGTTCGGCGAAGACTCCTCTGTGTTATGTTGGTTGGTGTGTTTGTGATTGTTAGTTTCTTCTTTTTTTTTACTTAATTACTAACATTAGTTATAAGCTAAATTCTTGTTATTAGCAACCTTGCCTTGCCTATAGACTTTTTTGTCTGAAATATTTTTTTTTATTACATCACGAAGGAGGTGTACATATCAAATATAGTACACCTACATTTCACCATTTATGTTTAAGTTGCATATAATAGGGGCGAGCCTGTTGCCATCAACCGGGCACAAATCCAGACCCTGGTCTGCTACTGAGACATTCCCGATGGAAGCATCCAATAACACTTTCGTTTTTTATTCCGTTCCGTTGGCCAAACAACTTAGTCTATGTTTTAAAAAAATATAGTTGTCTGTAAACCGAGTTGTTACATAAAATCGAGCTGCGGGTGCCGTCTGTGTTCTTACGTAGACCTCATTTATTGCACACCCCAGTGGTGGCCGCTACATACAGACGGAACTCGTACATGATAAGAGCGAGTCGTGTATACAACGCAATCTGCCAGGAAGCTGATATCGACATTTTCAATAAACTGTTGTTGCTAAACTGAGGAAAATTTTATCTAATTGCTTCTTCGAGCGCAAATAGCATCTTTTTCTGTTCTATCTTATATATTTATAGTCTATTATCAATTGTCTGTTTCATAGGTTATATAATAATATATACTATATTATATTATTATATATATACTATATTATATTATTATATATATACTAGCTGCGCCTCGCGGTTTCACCCGCGTAAATGTCGATCCCGTGGGAATATCGGGATAAAAACTATCCTATGTCCTTTCCCGGGACTCAAACTATCTCTATACCAAATTTCATCGAAATCGGTCCAGCCGTTTTCATGTTATGTCGTGACAACGGAAAACGGGTTTCATTTTTATATATATAGATATATGCTACACGTGGAAACTTGTAATTGGCGTTATTTTATTTGATCTTTTACTTACTGTATCTGTTTAGCTGTAAGTTTTCCTAAAAATAAAATAAATAAATAAAAAGTCGGTTTACGGACGATAATTTTACATGATAACGTCATAAGAAAACATTGATGAAAACGATGGAGTGGAAGAGAGATATATGCGTCACAAGCCGAACGCTTAGGCCGATCGTGCCTCTCTATCGCTTGTTCCGTGCTCTCGCTTGCACGCTCGGCTCAGGCGGAACGTGACAATGAGTCATGCTTTTTCGTGCGTGCAGCCGGCGTCCATCGATTTATAAGACGTTATCACGTCAAAAACTGATTTTTCTGAAAAAAAAATTATAATAACTCACAATAAGTCTCCTCACTCCTGAACAGCTCATCGTGCGCCAAGATATCTAGTATCTCAGTATCATCAAGCCCTCTCCTAGACGCCGTCAGCAGAGCGAGGCAGGTCTTCACCCTATCAGCTCCCAATGCCGCCTCTGTGGTGATGAGGATCTGCGTCAGCTGACCTTCCAGGTCTTCGCAAATGACCAGTTCTGGAGTTGTTTCGGGTTCCGATAGTTCGGTGAAGGTTTCTGCTGATAGCGAGATTTGCCATGCTAGAATCTGAAAGTTAAAATGGATACACAGCATCAGCCTATAAAGTTTCCACAGTAACGGATCAAATTCGCAAAACACGTACTTGTTTGTATGAAACTGACAGGTTTCATGAATGCATTCTTTCGTCGGCCGCCATTGATATATCAATGTCGGCCGCACTGTAATTTACTATATTTTATTTATTTACACAATTAAATATTTTATAAAAAAATTCGTGCAATAAGAGCGACTATTCGAGCAAGTGTGTTGAAAAGTTCTTTGGTGTACGGTCTGCCAATCAAAATTAAACCGTAGATAATGAAAACCAGTAAAGTGTAGTTTTATTTTGTGGCGTGCACGTCGCCTTAGGAACGGTAAAAATATTTTGTTTTTTCGGTATTAATGACGAAACTGAAGACGTTAAACAAGTGACAATCTAAAACCAACCTTAGCATAAAGCGGTAGAGTACACTTTTGCACAGCCTTCACAGCGGATTCTGGAGGCGAGGCCGCTCCAGTCTTGCTGTAGGTGGCCGCACAGGCCGTAAGCACGGCCTTGGCCTCATCAGGCCCAACCGGTGGTGCTCTGACCACTTTGGGGCCGTCTTCCGATGATAATACCGCCATGATTGCTGAGCTGGAAGGCTCGTCTTTTTCTATGAAAGAGAGTTTACAAGTTTGGTACAGGTTGTCAAATATTTTTGGTTTGACATCCATGGAGTAGAGTATTATCGAAAATGCATACGTTATATTGTAAGCAGTATGGTACAGTTCACAATTTATCTACAGTTTACAATCCCGCGCGATACGTTATGAACTAACGGTGTTCATAATCATACGGTGACATTTTCAGTCTATTAAAAAGTACTCTGTGGGTGATATACATTGTGAATAGACGGAACTTTGCTACTGGGTTGCCAATTTGCCATCATTGCTCCCTCAGTCACTAGTTAGATTTGGAAATATGGGCGAGCATATTTTAGTTGAGATGGCCTTTTATACCTTCGGTGACAGTGACTATCATCTTGACGTTGTGCGGCAGGCGCTCGGGCAGCCAGCGCGCGGCGCGCAGCGCGTCGGCCCCCACCACGCACAGCAGCGCGCCGCGCGCGCGTCCCACGCCGCCCAGCAGCACCGGCAGCGCCGCCGAGAGGGACCACACGTCCTGCACACAAACGTTACGTATTCGGTTATGGTGTCTGATGATTCTGGACACAAAAAAAAAATATACGCGTTGACTTGAGAACCTCCTCCGAATTTTCTTCGGTAAAAAAATAATTTTATCGACAAAAGAGTCCGATAATTCTCAACATAGGGACATTTCATTTTATCGATGCAACATACACATTTAACCGGTCAAGCGGCGCGCTTCGCCCATTGAAGACGAAACAATAGAAAATCAATAATTGTGTCTCACTAGCGGAGCTTGACAGATTAAAGTCATTGATATTACCGAATTATCATTCTGGACTTATCATTTTAAATCATCGACAAAAGTGTCCGATTATTCTGGACACACAAAAGTTTAAATTCATCGATATTTAGTGTCCGATTATTCTGGACAAAACATATGAAATCTTGAACAATAGCGTCCGATTATTCTGGAGGCACAAACCTTTTTTTCTGCATCTTTAAAAGACAACAGTATTTTTTATTATTAAGACATGCCGTCTACTTACATTACGTCCTCGATACACCGTCCCGGTCATAAGCACATGACACTGATCTACGATAGACTTGAGCAGCATGTGAGAACTGCTCGACGCCGGCGTTAGACCCACGAACCTAGGAACGAAGGCATATTGAAGTTATTGTAAAGGGATTACTGCAGCTGAATAATTTAAGCTATACAGGGTGAAATTAAATTCATGGGCATCCTTTTAAGGGGTCATTGTACTCGTCATTATGAACATTTCTACTGTGGGACTAAACCTAAAATCGCGAAAAAAAAATCAGCTGTTCCTTGCATTTATGTTCACACTAGCTGCGCCCCGCGGTTTTACCAGCATAAGTCTCGATCCCGTGGGAATATCGGGATAAAAAGTACCCTATGTCCTTTTCCGGGACTCAAGCTATCTCTATACCAAATTTCATCAAAATTGGTCCAGCCGTTTGAGCGTGAAGAAGTAACAAACATATAAACACACACACACTCACATACATTTCGCCTTTATAATATTAGTGTGATAACTCGTCAAAATGTAGGGAAGAGCTGATTTTTTTTCGCGAGTTCAGGTTTGGTCCCATAGTAAAAATTGTTCATAATGATGATTACAATGACCCCTTAAAAGAATGCCCATGAATTCAATTTCACCCTGTATAATGACTGTGGACACCAAAGTTTAAATAGAAATACTGGTGTTATTTACCCCTTCGTGTCGATATTTTAAGATATTAATACAGAATCCCTTTTTTAATACCGTAAAAATAAATCTGTTTTTTTTTTGTATAGGACATAGACAATCGATTACGGTCAACGGGTGTAGGGAAAATGGATGGTCTTTTAGTATCACTTCTCGATTTGATCTTGTTCCAGTCTTCTTTTCCTACACTCGTCTCGGCACAAACTTTAGGAAAATTGCCAAAGTCAAAGTCAAAGCATTTATTTCAAATAGGCACATAAAAGGCACTTTTGAACGTCAAAAATTATCTTAAAATAGAATTGATTCTAGGCGTCCATTCCAAAGGGTGCCCATGCTGTGGTGACAGAGTACCGAAGTTGACATCGAGGAACGCTTAGTATAGGGGCTCTTACCCAATTAGTACATACTAATTCCATGCTTTTACCTGACTATAACAGCTAAGTCTGGCTGGTATGAATGTGCGAGTGTGACAGCGCGTGCCACTAGTGTTGCCTTCCCGCAGCCCGCGCCGCCGATCAACGCCAGGGGAACTGTACTGTCACCTGTTATGTACCTGGAATATTGACGAAACATGAGAACATCACATTGCCATAGAGTAAGTAATGTTGTTAAATGTAAGATGAGACGGGAGTCCCATATAAAAAGATGAAAAACATCGCTTGTATGAAACTTGTACTAAAACTGAATACCAACATAACAAAAATGACACAGACTATGCACAGACTGCACATGTTAAAGCGAGACAGCGATAGCCGCCATTATGTTTAGTACACGTTTCATAGTTTCTTTTTTTATTAGACAGTTGCGTCAGACTGCACATTGTATAAATGGAAGAGTAGGAGGCACACGTGTAAACCTTATCTCCGGCAGTGAACTGGGATAGGTTGAGTTGACGTCCCAAAATACAGGTCAAATTAAATTAGCTAGAAAACTCCACACCCGTAATAGGTACCGATATCTAAACAGAGAAAGTTATTTTCTAAACTGATACTTCAAGCAACTGCACTCCCAGCCGTTGTTGACTCCAAAAACGGCAACATAAAAAAAAATAGATATCTATATCGTAGGTTCGAACCAGCAAACAAACAGTAATTAACCTTTTTTTTATTGCTGAATGAGCCCGCTCTTGACCTCGATCACGCCTGATGAAAAGCGATGAATGAGGTCTATGATGGAACGAGCGTGCCCAGAAGATGCCTAAAGCACTTGAACTCCCACGCATCGATGCAACACAGCAGGCTGCTTGACGCCGGACTCCGGTGGGAGGGTGGTCGCTAACAAGGCGAGCGAAGCTATCACCGCAAGGGAAGAATTGGCCAGTCAAATAAGGTGTTGGGTGTGACTGTTCAGGATGCGCCGAGCGCGAGCGTTCAGTTGAGTAACTGGCGGAACAAACTGCGCTACACGAGGAGGCTTTTTCATGCAGCCCAAATAACACCTGCCTTTCTGCCACTATCGGTTTTTAGATTGGTTTGGTTGAAGCCCGAAGGAGGTAAGAAGAAGAGGTTACTCACGTCTTCAGCTCATTGAGCGTGATTTCTCGGTTGGATGTACACTGCGCCGCCTTCTGACAGAACGCGAGGTGCTCGTTCACCTCGTCGAACAAACTGCAAAGAAAACGGTAGGATATCTATAATATTATAAGGAGGTTTTGTGAGTTTGAATGTAGGGGGTACTCTCCGGAACTACTGATCTGATTCCGAAAATTCTTTCACAAAGTGGAACTACAGTATTGCCGAGTGAAATAAGATATTTTATGTTCAAACAAGAAAAATAATTATGTTTGAAACAATCTGGAGATCACATTTTTCACAGAATGTATTGTGTTATTGTATGTATATTGTATAGAGGTATGAGGAACAGGGTGTAAAGTTCACTCAGCCTTCATAGAAAAGGGGGATCCTTCGACTAGACGGGTGTCGTATCCAGATACCAGGTAGGTTGTATACAGCTATGCTAGTTGCACGGTAAACTCTGCTTGCGAGATGCAGGATTTTGCGTGACGTCAGTATGACGCGTTGTAGATACCGCTACAGTTGTATTGTGTTTTATTGTATGTATGTTGTGTTTGTTGTTAATGCGTTGTATGTTACAATATTTTTTTTATTTAAAACTGTGTGTCTTGGGACGAGAACGTTTAATCACTTTAAAACTTCAAAAATTGTTCAGTCCTACCTAGTAGGTATCCCGTTATACCCAGCCGGCATATCGTTATCAGCGACCAGCGCGTCGAGCAGCGCGTCCAGCCTGTCCCCGAGCGCGCTGCTGACTCCCTCGGTGTACTCGTCCTCCCCGCCCGGCGCCGCGCGCCCGCGCACGCTCGCGCGTATCACGTTGCGCTCGCTCAGGTGTTGCTGGGGATAGAAAGGAGAGTTGGAAATTAAGGAGACAAATTATACATTCATTAGGTTAAGATGGAATGTGTGTATTTTTACTTTAAAAGGGGAGAAGGGGAAAGGGGATGAAAGTCCTACAAATCATTATGTCGCTCTATGCACCTTAACCACAGCTTCAACAGACACGACAAATTATTTTTTAATATACGTATAAAAGAGGCCAGTCAATTGGCGAAAGTAATACCTAATCGATGTACAGTATCCTAAGAAATAGTCGTCTCTTTTGTCGGTCCTTGGCTAACACAAGTGTTGAACCTAAGGACATCGCTTCATTCATCAAGCAGCAGTTGCAGGCTCAAAACTAAAGGCCTACCTTCAAGTCCTTCTGCAGGTTGTTGAGCCGCCTCTGCAGCTCGTGGTGGTGCGCCATGTCGGCGGGCTCCTGCGGCTCCTGCGCCTGCGCCGTGCCGCCCGCGCGACACACCCACACGCAGCGACGTGCCGCTTCCACGCTCATCAGGACCGTGTGCTGTACCTCCTGGCGGGAGAAGATTGCGTGTTAGAATTGTTAAATAGATAAGAATTCTAACACCTCGAATTATGACTTTTTACTTAGGCTTTTTCAAGTCTTTCCGACCGCATTTCCTCTTAAACAGGCTTACAGAAACCCATTTTATATTTTGGGTATAACGCAGAGCCCCAATAGATAAACAATTGAAAGAAAATCACCGGCTTTTTACAGTATGGATCCACATCCGTCTTCCAAAATGTTGCAACAATTTTTTGTCAGTTTCCTCACAGCAGCTAAAGATAATTTCCCTGATCAAACGGCGGCGTTGTGTTCCAGAGTGTGTACTGACCTGTTCCACCACAGTAGTGAGGTAGGCGTCGCAGGCCTCCTGCGGTAACGTCCGCACCAGCACGTTCAGCGTCTTGGCCATCTCGCGCCGCCAGCGCGCCGGCGCGCCCCGGACCAGCCGGTAACATGGCGGTGTCGTGCTCGCGTCTAGTGTGTACCTGGGTTTAGACGAGTTGAGGGTTAGGACATTGATGATGTGATTCTGGAGTTGAAAGCCTCTTTAACCTCCTTATAAACGGGATATAACATGATCTAGGCAAAATAAACTATTTGCGAGATTTCATTGAAAAGTTGATCCTGTCGATCCTATGTAAAAATGAATGAGCTGGCGATAACATAGCTTTTGGAGGTTTGATGGACCTTTTCGAGATTCGCAAGCACAAAAATGGCGAGCACTGAATTTTAAGGTCATTTGTTTATTGCTTCTACATATCGCTCATTTGGAGAAAATAAATATGACAAAGCACTTAGAAAGCGTATTTACGTTAGGAAACGAAAGCTTACTTTAAAAAAAAAAAAATTGCAGTTACGTCGATGATTCTCCAAATGAGCGATATATATGAAGGTTAATATAATGAAAAGAAAAAAGAAAAAATAATGTAACAAACAAGCACCAAATATCGTGACAGTTATCAATATGGATGGATAGGATAGCCTAGCTTGGCTAGTTTTATGGTAGCTTTAATTTGTTCAAAAATGATTCTTGTATACGGTTCCAAGTAAACGTGTTTGTCTCTTTCCTTCTTCTTTCAAATAAGTTGATCTTTTCTTGAAGGTAATAAGAAAATGCGTGAAATTCAATCACTTCTTCTACAGAAACTTTTTTGTAAGTAGGTAGTTATTTCGTTACGAAGCGTAGGTGCTTTATTTACAAAATGTAAATGTCTTACCATTTATTCAACAACGCCTTATCACTCTCATCCTCTGCGGTCTCGAGTGCTGCTTTGAAGTCTGCACACTCCAGCGTGTGAGGGAGAAGAGGAGTGCCCAGCCCCGAGTTCAGGAACAACACCGGGACCACTGCTCCGAGTTCTGATTGCCCTGGAAGATAATGATGAAACTTGAATAAATGACATTATTTTGAACTAAAATATATTGCTGTCAAGGAAAATATTTACTCTTGGGGATGACTGTACTGGAAAGTCAGTAGCTGTTGATTCAAAATTATAATTTAACTAACCCCCCGAATTGAACCAACCCGAATTTTGAACGAACTTGAATATAGGACCGTTTCGTTCTCCTTAATTCAAAATTCGGCCTATTTGTTTTTAAGTTTATTTTATTGTTACTCTCATGGTTACTCGGAATAAAGAATTTAATAATTTAATAATAATACATAGCTTTGTAGAATTAATTTCGTTACGACATAGTGATAAGTTATAACGCTACATTACTGAAGATATAGGAGTGTTCAGAGTTGAACAACACGATTATGCTTGGACTTGGATTGGTGCTACTCGATATTGGAGGCAATGGTGGAGGCAAATGAGAGAGTTTTTTTTTATAGATTTCAGTGTAAAAGATACTTACGAGCCAGCTCAGCAATACAGAGGACTGGGAAGCGATGGTCCCGCTGTTGCTCTAGAGGGGACCGCCAGTGAAGATCAGCGACGTGCACACGCCAGCCGCGACGACGTGCGCGCACGCGCAGCCGCGCGGCCGCCCCGCATTGAAGCGCGCCTTTTTCTGCGCAGCAGTCTGGAAATGGAAGAAATACATGTAATGAAGGTATCATTTTAGTGATGGATTTTAGATTTGTTTTCACCATGATTTTGTTACTGGCGATTTGACAATGTCGATCCTATTTTGTTTTCTTGAAACTTGAGGCTGTATGTTATTTATGTATTTCGTAAAAGGACTGGCATTGCTTGGTTAGCCACGACCGCAGCTTCTTTTTGCTCTCGACAATAAGTAAAGTTTGTTTGAGTGTTTTCTGTTTTCCAGGTATCGTCATCGTCAAGATAGCCGAAAGTGAGAATGCCTGTGTTCAACTTCTATTAGAATCGTTCTATTCTTTCCAAAAATTATAAGTAAGTAGATTTTTCAACAGAAAAAAAATCGAACTCCATTATTTTACTTAAATCTAGCCAGGTAGTGTTTCCCAGTATTGTCTAGGTTTCTAAATTAGGACAAAGCCATATAGTAAAAATCTGTTTTTTTTGTTAGCCTATACTGTTCCACTGCTGGGCAAAGGCCTCCCCCAAATCCTTCCAGGAACTCTTTTCCCGCGCCACCTCGAACCAGCCCTTGCGGTATGCGTCCAGGTCATCTCGCCATCTCTTTCTGGGCCGGCCTCGGCGCCGTCCATCTTCAGGCACCCATTGTGTGGAGATTTTCACCCAGCGGTCATCGTGCATACGGCTGATGTGACCCGCCCAATCCCATTTGAGCCTGGCAGCCTTCTTTCCTACATCCAGTATGCCCATTTTGGAACGCAGCGTGGTGTTCCGAATTCTGTCCTGTCTTTTAACACCCAGAATGTTGCGTACAATATTTACCGAAAATGCTAAGTACTTAGCATATTTTTTTATTTAAAAAACCCCATGATCAGCTCAACCTACGCTTTCAAAAAACAATGGCAAAGACCAGTTCAATATTCCAAAAGTATCTTCAACGACTTTCTCACCTTGCGAGTCAGCAGCGCACACATAGATCAGCATGGCCCTGCGTCTCCGGACCCTCAACCCTGGCACCTTCCCCAACAGACAGCAGCGGTGTTCCTCCGGCAGAGCACACAGGCTGCTCGGCATGGGGGGCCCACCCAGCACATCTTCCCGCGGAGACGAGCATGCCACCGGGGAGGACAGGGATATCGAGTCTGAGGAATAGAAATACAAAATGATGAATTAAGATAACACAACGTAAGTTCCTGAGCCACTAATTCCTGGTCCTTTCCATGTTCTGTGTTGCTGAGACAAAGGCCTTCTCTCAGAGGGAGTGGTATGTAAACGCAGGCCCAGTGCGTAAAACTTCGAAGACATGTGACATCTACCAAGATCTCACATATCTTCGAATTTTTGGCTCTAGGACATGCCGGTTTCCGCATGATGTTTTCCTTCACCGTTTTTAGAGCAGTGGTGATGAAATTATTTACACAAATAAAACACTTGCCTGGGTTCGAACCCACGACCTACAGTTTGTAAGTCGGGACCATTACCACTGGCATAAAAAAATTCGTCCGCATCGCTGTCAATGGGATAAGTGCCCAAAAGGCTGGCAGCATTACCACGTTGGATGACAATCCTGATTCTTTGGGCTAAAAATAATAATATAACGGAAGAAACTAATCTAAAATAGAGAAACTCCAACTCAATATTGCCAAAACAAAACTCATTTTGTACCTCATATGAAACTAATAACTCAGCTATTCCAACGAACTTCAAAGCGCAAACAACGTTTTAATCCCACATAGGCATCTTTCCTCAAATAAACTACCAAGTAATACGCCACAAGGGGCTGAAGAGGGAAATATACATATTTTATCAGCACACAACATTCATTAGGTAAATGGTGGCCATGGAAGTTCTTTCACTGTTCGGGCCATGCTATTACGGATATTAGAAATGTTAGTTGTTTTATTACTGTTGGTCCTTGTTTATTTTAGTGTTTCTCGTTTTAAAGTTATGTTGAATTAGCTGACCCGGCGAACTTCGTACCGCTTCAGAATATTTATTATCTTCATTTTATGCAGAATAGAGTAAATGTTTTTTCTCAAATTGATTTAACTATTCCGGGTTACAAAATTTCTTCATTACTGTAATTTATATACAAAAAACTTTTTAAGAAAAAAAAAACCGACTTCCAAAAAAACACTACAAAGTGAAAAATAACTTTAATTTCGGAAGTCGGTGTCTTTGGATCTGTATTTTAGTTTTTTGCCACCGACTTCCGAAATTAAAGTTATTTTTCACTTTGTAGTGTTTTTTTGGAAGTCGGTTTTTTTTTCTTAAAAAGTTTTTATTTCACGGTTTTTAGTGGGTCTGCTTATAATTTATCTAAGTTACAATAGCTTAGTGCTCATCGCCTTTTACAAACAAATTATTGCTTTTCCCGATGCAGGGAAGTTAATTGTTGAGGAGTTCTCCAGGTCCACCATCAGCTCCATATCACCATTCACATTGTGACGAGCATAAATTGCTTAGCAACCATATGAAAGTAATCGAATAGCAACCCGTGAAATACTTATATATTATTGAGTAGTTCCGGAGGCCATCTGTGGTCTTCATCATCAGTTCCACTTCACCAAATGGTGCTTCCCGAGAGCAAGTGCACGAGTTACTATAAAAAATACCCAAATCGCTATAGGTGTGCCTATAATATTTGAAGAGTTCCTTCGATTTCTCCAGGATCCCATCATCAAATCCTGACCTGATGTTTTTAGACTAGATGCTGATAATCCTGGCTGCAGCATCAGGCCAGACTTATGTCAACATTGCATTGAACTTAAAATTTAGTCCTGTTTAAAATGAGCCCAAACACGACTACTGTGCTGTAATTTCAAGGTTTGTACTTTTTCTGATGCTCCTGGCTTCAGCATCAGGTCTCTATG
Organism: Amphipoea lucens; assembly: GCA_947508005.1. Lineage (NCBI taxonomy): Eukaryota > Metazoa > Arthropoda > Insecta > Lepidoptera > Noctuidae > Amphipoea > Amphipoea lucens. Next base: position 15,231,210 of record OX382375.1, read on the forward strand.
TACTTCGGTGTTCCTCATTAACAGTACGTTTATCCACACATCGAGCCCTTTTCAATGAGCCTAAACACGATATATCTGCTGTTAGTTGTCGAGGAGTTAGGTACTCTGCAGACAATCCTGACTGCAGCATCAGGTCATGACTTGATGATCATGAGACCAAATGTGACAAATGCCCTATCAAACATCAAAACAATTTACTAAAAACAGCCCTTGCCTGTTCGAGTAACTTCTTACTGTTAAGGAGTTGTACCTTCCATCATCAGCCCAGCTACCTGAGATGGTGACAACCATACGCAAATACACAAGATACTTCATAAAATATGCGAAAAACAATAAGTGAGCCTATAAAATTTGAGGGTTGCCCTCGATTTCTCTAAGATCCCATCATCAGATATTAAAATGGTGACAATGGGACCACACGGGAAGCACCAGCTTTCAAATAAAAAAAGAATCATGAAAATCGGTTCACCCAGTCGCAAGTTATGAGGTAACAAACATAAAAAAAAAAAAAAAAAAAAAAAAAAAAAAAAAAAAAAAAATACAGTCGAATTGATAACCTCCTCCTTTTTTTGAAGTCGGTTAAAAATACTGTCTCTCATTGAAGCCGTGGCAGATATTTTTATAGCACCTTATATTAATATCGTTTATTTACTTATTCGCTTAAATATTTTGTATTGCACTTAGTGTATTTAATATAGTTATTTATTTAAATTATTGTTTAATATTTTAACTCTTTTATTTTGATTATTTTACTTATCTGGTGAACAATTGTTCATATCATTGAATTTATCTGTTAGATATTCGTCTATTGTGTAGTAACTTATATTAATTAATAATTGTTTTAATTTATTTAAAAATATATTGGTTTTGGCTTCTTTTTTACCGACTTCAAAAAAAAGGAGGTTATTTATGTTTACATGTTGACCGTGTTGGTATTGCTTTTCTATGAAACAGCAGATTTTTTTTTTGATAACCCACGAAAAATTTCTACGCAACGTTTAGAATCACGGCCCGAATTCATGGTTACAGTGGGATGTCCCTGGCACCCTGTATTAAATCGGGCAATGTTACGAGTAGCTGCCCCATTCCACAGCCAGGCTTGCTTGGAGTAGTGAGCATAAATGGTACCCTGATAAACGGCGTAAACTTTGACCCTGACTAACAAAACTATGAAAATAAAATCGGGGCGTAACCTTCCAATCCAACTTGTTGATTTAAATAGGCGTATCTATTTATTTACGTCCTGACAGTCAGTCTATAGAATTCTCTATCTACGTGTTTAAAACTTTTACAATAGATGATAAGATCTTTCATATATCATCGTACATAAGAACTATTCGCCGTGATGTTCATAGCACAGTAACATTAGATAAATAGAGAATCCAACAATATTTAAGCCTTGTATTGTAAAAACTCAGTAACATTAAGGCTCCCGCAGACAGGCGCGACGCGACGGTCGACGGTCTAACGATACGTGGAATAAAGTCTTATAAAAAAAGAAATATTAATACTCACCCGACACACTAGATCCGATAGGTCTTGGTCCTTTCAACTGCGGCCGGCTCTCTTTCATGGAAGACGAGGGCTCCAGTAGATGGTGCGCCGGCATCGCCTGAGGGTCGGCACTCGCATCGATGGACGGCTTCGTGACCCGGTACGACGGAGACCTGCGCGAGCAGCAGTTTGACCTGATGAGAATGATTGATGCAATGCTGAGTGTGAAATGGAATGTGGTGAGGTGGGCTGCAGACTGCAAAGATTGGAGTCGAGCTGCAGGATTTAGTTGGTGATGTAGTGATATTGTACCGATTAAAAACTGTGCCATGTTTATTGCCATTTTAATAATATCTAAATAATCAGCCTATAATGTTCCCAATGCTAGGACACAGGCCTCCTCTTTCTGTGAGAGGGACTGGGCCATAATCCACCACGATGGGCCCAGTACAGATTGGTGGACGTCACAAGTCTTCGAATTTTCGGTTCAAGGACATGCGGGTTTCCTCACGAAGTTTTCCTTCACCGTTTTTTGAGGGGAGTGTTGAGGGCCGATACCACTGCAGCACTGCTACAATAAATATCTCAATATTTAGATATTATTTAGTTTAAAAAATATGTGTTATTATTATTTTACGAATAGATATTGGGTACAAGAACTAGTTAAGGCAATTGAAGCGGCACAATGTCTAATGGCTCTTGTCTACTTTGAACTAGTGTTGCTGGTCAAATATCAGTACAGACGCCAGTGCACCAAGCTACTACAATCTTTAATAGATTTTCAACTTTATCTCTGAAGTATAAGGTTCAAAGTTGATTGGGAAAATTTGACAGTTTCGGGTAGCTTGATGTGCTGGCGTCTGTACAAGCTCATGAATGGCATATTTTATCAATACAAAATAGTAAATTTGAAAAATGTCATGTAAAGCAAAATATTGTTGAAATTATAATTTATAATACACGAACTGTTACCATGGATTCTCATGATTCTTAAACCTGCGTTGAAAATCGTCTGTTATAAAAAAAAATAGCTCATACATTTTGACCTTAGTATTGCACTTTGCATGTTGACATATGGCACTGAAACGTGGTCGCTCACAGTGGGCCTTATTAGAAGGCTAAGGGTCAATCCCCACTGAAAGAGCAGCGGTGCGCAGCGGCCGTAAGAGCAAGTGACTTTCCTCTTTTGACTAGGCGCTAGAAGGCTCGCGCAGCCTCGCGGCGCCGCGCTGCGTCTCCTTTGCCTTCAAATGACTATGGATAATAGCCGCTGCTCTTTCAGTGAGAATTGATCCTACAAGTCACTCAAAGGGCAATGGGCGTGATCGAATCAGAAATGAGGAGATCCGCAGTAGAACCAAGGTAACCGACATAGCCCGAAGAATTGCCAAACTTAAGTGGCAGTGGGCAGGGCACATTGCTCGCAGAACAGATGGCCGATGGGGCCGAAAGGTTCTGGATTGGCGACCGCGTACCGGAAAACGTAGCGTTGGAAGGCCTCCCATAAGGTGGACCGACGACCTTGTGAAGGCCGCAGGAACCCTTTGGCTGCGAGAAGCACAGAACCGGTCGAAGTGGAGGTACTTGGGGGAGGCCTATGTCCAGCAGTGGACATCTTTTGGCTGAAATTATGATGATGATTGTACTTTTTTTACGAAACAGCTGAAACTTCTACACTAAGAATCTAGTGAAATACAGGATTACCTAGTTCAGGCACAAACCATGGTGAACTTGACATAGATTTAAGAAAAACTGTATTTAACGTTAGTCCTTATATTTTTGAATAAATTTTATTTATTATTATTAGAATCATCTGCTGAATTCATGGTTAAAGTTTGCGCACCCTGTATACACAAAGTAATATTCCTTCGGTCGATATAATTACTTAATCCATTATCAATTAATAATGTCTACTTAAACAAAAAAATATATATATTAAGTTGCCCTTGAATACTCGTAGCCTCGTAGCGCTACGGCTACGAGGGCCTACGAAATTCGTAGCGTCCGTCGTAGCAACGTAGTAGCATGTTGGTTTTTGACAGAATACTTGAACTTTGTATAATGTATCATTGTAAAGGATACTGCTCCGATAATTGTTGTACCTTTATCAGATGATAAATAATTTATGCCGTTTCGAGCCGTTTGGCATTGAAAACCTCGGGCCGTAGGGTCCGAGTGCTCATGGTTTTTTTATTGAATTCTCCAAAGGGCTGGTTCACACTTACCAATTCCCGTGACCCAAAGGTTGGCTTTTACCTTGGCCAGAGGCTTAGCATTGCCATATAACCTCCTACAATGCGAGCCATGTCCACAAATACCACTTTCTAATTCATGGTAAATTTTTCGTCAATCACACTTCACACTAATATTATAAAGGCGAAAGTTTGTGAGTGTGTGTGTGTGTTTATATGTTTGTTACTTTTTCAAGCTCAAACGGCTGGACCAATTTTGGTTAAATTTTGTATGGAGTTAGCTGACACCCTGGATTAATATATAGTTTACATTTTATCACGATTTTTTATTACTTTTTATTAAATAAAAATTGCTGTTCCATACACTTTGACCGCGCAGGTATTGCACTTGTCTATGAAACAGCAGATTTTTTATTTGATAACAGATAAAAATTTTTTACTTTAGAGAGTCTAGAATCAAGTTAGTTCAATTCATGATTACAGTTTGCGCATCGTTGTTCCAACAACCTTGTACCTATAGGAGTCGAGACAAAGTTTGCGACGGTCCTCATCCGCACTCTGTCACCGTTTTATCGAGATAGTGTATACAGGGTGAAATTGAACACATGCGACAAATCGAAATGGGAGATTGTACTCGTCATTATGAACAACTTTTACTATGGGACCAAACCTGAAATCGCGAAAAAAAAATCAGCTGTTACCTACATTTTGGCGAGTTATGCGAACATAAATGTAGGGAACAGCTGATTTTTTTTTCGCGATTTCGGGTTTGGTCCCATAGTAAAAGTTGTTCATAATGATGAGTATAATCTCCCATTTCGGTTTGTCGCATGTGTTCAATTTCACCCTGTAGAGTAGCAACCAGGGACTTGAGAACGAAATGAATTTCGTTCCGTTACTACTACTGTTATCGTATAACGTCCCAAAATTTGTAACGATACTAAAACCTAAAAATATCAATAACGTTACAAAAACAAAACGTTATAGAATATCATTTTCGTAGAACAATATTATGAGTATACGTCGCGCAACGAGTTATGAGCGCTGACCTTGAAGAAAACAGACGCCACAAACCCTTATGCCTTAGTAATAAGGGTTCGTTTCGCTTGTTTTTTTTCAAGGTCAGCGCTCATAACTCGTTGCGCGACGTATAACGTTATAGGTATCAGTAACATTAAGCTTATCCGCTTTTAATAACGTTACAAGTGAAACGTTATCGATTCATTTGTAACGTTATTCTTCAAATTTTTTCGTCATTTTATAAGACATGAAGCTGGCAATGTTGGGTACCGAAATGAATAACGTTATTATATACTAATAACGATAAATTGATAACATTGTTATTGAACAGTTTAAGATTTCGTTCCGTTTGTCAGCATCGTCATAGCCAAGGAATTAATTTTGTTACGATCCTGGTGGAACGGTACAAATTATCGGTACCGGAACTAGGGGTAACGTTACTTTGAGTAACGTTTCAAGTCCCTGGTAGCCACAGTTTAATAGCCTAGATAACCAGTGAACAGTATTGTGCTGAGATCAGACTGTGAACGTTCTTAAAATTACGAGAATTGCCCCTCTACTCTTATTATTTTTGTGTGTAAGAAGAACCCACAACAAATCAAAACCCGCCCTGGACCAAACACCAAGGCCGCAAGGGTGCTATAATTACAAAATACACCTGTCTTGCTAACACAATTATCAAAACATACAATAAATATTAAGTAATGCGAGTCCACACAATCCGCCTATAACTCGATCAGGGGGCGACCCACCCTATGGGGGAGTGAAAAACGGCTGTAACACAAACTAGGGGCGCGAGTTTACTTTGCTAATATTGGGGTGTTGGGGCACTTCAAAACGGGGGAGTGTTCCGACGCATGGCTTGGTACTTGGGTACAGGATGTTAATTTAATATGCCGTAAAAAAAATTTTCTGTTTAAACTGGCATTCTTTTCAATAATATAAAACTATTTAAGTAAGCTAAGACAGTAAGTTTGAAATTAAATGTTTATTTATGTAAGTAGATATTTCAAGACACTTTCCACTGCTGGGGCACGGGCCTCCTCTCTGTGAGAGAAAGTGGGCCCAGTGCGGGTTGGTAGATGACACGTCTTCAAATTTTTGGTTCTAGGACATGCCGGTTTCCTCACGATGTTTTCCTTCACCGTTTTGAGAGCAGTGGTGATCAAATAATTTATACAAAGTAAAGCGCCTGTCTGGGTTCGAACCTACGACCTACTCGTAAGTCGCGGTCGTTACCACTGCATCACCATTGCTCTTAACGATACCGATACTAGAGAAGAATAATGTTATAAGTAATTATTAGCTTTTTCATAGCAGATTTTTTACTAGCAGATTCATACCGATTTTCGAGAGGGAATCATTTTGGTCAGAAATCGCCAACACACAAGTAACCGAGATGAAATCCCGAGCAGTATCTATTCAACTTAAAACATTTATAACCACCACACTTCACTACAACATTATGACGCAGGTACTACACGTTAATATTCACCGAAATTCCTGCGCCATATTCAACGAAATTCCAAAGATAAATCAGCTGTTACCAACTCCATCCCAGCTGTGCCTACGTCAGCAAGGTAAGGGCGCAAGCAGACAATATTGACGAACGCTCTGACGTCAAGCCATTTTGTGAATTTTTGTGTACCATCGTCGCGACCCTTACCTTCTTATTGTTACTGAGGGAACTAAAAAACGGTTATTAATAGAAGATTGAAATAGTGAAATTCATTATTATTAAATAACATAACACATAGTGGTGCCGATTCCCTTGCTCACAAACTAAACTAAATTTAAGTTCAGTGCATCTTTTTCTTTCTATTTCATTAAGAAAAGGACAGAAGATAAATATGTATAAGCTTAGTCCTGTCAAATTAAGATACTCCATAGACAAGTTTAGACGTGATTAAAAAATTGGCTACTAATAAAAATACGTCAATTTACGTCAGGCGCTGACTAATTTGACAGGACTAAAAAAATATTTATCTTCTGTCCTTTTCTTAATGAAATATAAAGAAAAAGATGCACTGAACTTAAATTTAGTTTAGTTTGTGAACAAGGGAATCGGCACCACTATCTATAACATCGCGCCTGTAATCCCAAAAGGATTAGGCAGAGTTGTAACTAAATACACCCTATATTTCGATCGCCAGTGATTTTACCTCGCATGGCATAGGGGGCGATCTTATTGCCATCTACCGAGCACAAATCCAGACTCCAAGCTGCTACGGAGACCTTCCATATGGAAACACCCAATAACACTTGGAATATTAAAGGGAATATTGTTACAAATCTGCACTTTCATCAACTTTTTAAAGACCCTGCAAGCTTACAATGAATTAAAGGCCAGTTATTATTAATTAGCCCATTATTATCATTGCAAGGCTTTAGGCCGTTCTCCATCAGAAGCAATGACCATTGATCACCATGAATGCCCCTTGCGCCTCAAAGCGTGTATACCAAGCATATGTTTCCTCACGATATTTTTCATCGCCTTATGCCAGTGGTGTCTTAAAATACACTTAAAAAAAAAACAATCCATAATTGCAGAAAAATCATCCAAAACTTTATAAATAAGTGAGCAAGACTTTACCAAAAATATTTTCCTATATATAATTCCACTCCAAAATGCAAAAACAAAATACCCACAATTAAAAAAAAAAGTCAAAACACTTCCAAACACAAGGTTGAAAAACCCTGAAAACTCTACGTAAATCCTAACACTTCCTTAGACACACACACACACAAACACAACAACTACGCAAGTACGTGCGAGGCGTGGCAAGGGGAGGGGCAATGACGTCACGGGCCGACGTCAGCGTGACGCTGTACCGACCTAGTTTCACGCGGGCTTTTAAACCAGAGAGATATTCCGTTGCGTGAATTGATTCGGTATTTTTATTTTACAATTCAACGGTATGCGTAAGAGTTACCAGATGGGCAATGCTCGTAAAATTAATTAATATACTATAATTAATTAAGAACGTTCACAGTCTGATCTCAGTCTCAATCTGTCAAAATTACCTCTAATCCTACGTTTTTGACATAGATTGTCGCTGAGATGAGATGGCGACTAGATTTCGAACGTTTATACTTTATAACTACTGGAATTGGCCTTCTGTCGTCTATTATAAATGATAGGGTTCAAAAAACACTTCTACTCGTCAAAAATAACTTTTATGTTTTAAAACTAGATCAGAGCCCTGAAGGCCAATTCTCGTAATTTAAAACGTTCAAAATCTAGTCGCAGTCTTATCTCAGCGACAAACAAATGTCAAAAACTTGTCAAAATGTAGGGAAATTAAGAGGTATTTTTGACAGATTGAGACTGAGATCAGACTGTGAACGTTCTTAAAATTACGAGAATTGCCTCTCTGATTCACAACCATACGACAGGCTATCGTATCGAAAACTTGACATTTCGATAACCTGATTTGACTTCCCCTCAACAGCAAATAGCTGTTGGAAGAATAGCGGGCGTCTATTTGATTTAAACTGACAAAAATTTTCTGTTTTGGACTTGTGAACAGCATTGAGAAGACTCCTACGATAACAATGATTAATGTTCGATACGATACGGAAGCGTATCGAGTGTTTGTGAATAGCTATGGAGGTCGGTGTTTTCAATCCGACTACTCTGTGAAGAAAGACCGAGACAGATTAAGAGGTCACAGTCTCTCTTAAAGTCCAGACATAATCTTGGTCAGGCCATATAAGGACCATGCAGATGGTCTTTTGAGGAAAGAACCACGAGGTTTGAGTGGACCTGTCCAGTCAGTGCACGCATTTGTCAGTAACCTTGCAGCTCAACTCGGAACACTTCTATATCTTGAGTAATGTAGCGTAATCACTGTGGCATAATCCTTCAAATCTATTAGTAGCGTTTCAAAGTAAAATTGTCTTCGGGACGCGGCTTTTAATAGAACCATTGTGCTACTTTAAAACAAACACTTGCTATGATAAACAAAACGATTCGTTTGGATATAGAAACTGGGGGTATTGGGTATTTGCGTAACACACTATCAGTAGCAATGGGTTTCATTTTGACAGTTCAACAACATTCATTGCGGTATTTACGTTGTTGAGCAGACACATTTTTCGAACATATGAAGCAATGGATTAGCAATATCCTTCAAAATGATTCAGATTGAGATTGACAATGTGTTACGCAATTTGGGGTGCTGGACATTTGAGATGAATGAATTATAGGAACTAGATATTGTGAGGATCTCAGTTAACTATTACAGATTATTTGAGAACTATTACTGTACTTGTTTTTCATTATATTAGAATTGATAACACACAATCAGCTAAATGATTTTTTTTAAGTTTTGAAACCTTATGTTGGTTATTTGATCATCGATATTTTAAAAGAATTAAATTGAAGAGAAACGGTTAATTAAAGTAATTTAATAATTTATTTTTTTTGAGTAATTCAATGTGAGTTTTACAATTCATGTGTATTTTCTGCGTTTATATTGGACATTACTGACAGCGGAAAAGGAAAAACATCGTGATGAAACCGGCATGTCTTAGAACCAAAAACTCGAAGACATGTGACATCTACCAACCCGCACTGGGCCTGCGTGGTGTATACGGCCCACTACCTCTCACAGAGAGGAGGCCTGTGTCCCAGCAGTTGGAACATTATAAGCTGATTATTCTATTATATATATAAACACTTCGACAAGCTCCACAGTTTGTTTATAGTCGAGAACAAAGCACAAAGCTTAGGTATGGCTTCAGCATTCAAATCAAGGTCATTTGCTAACAAACAGACTGGTAGCTATGCAAAGTATTCTATGACGCTTGTTGCTTCAAAGGTGAAAGAAAATAATGGTGTCATGGACAAAAAGTTTATCAAATTATCCAGCTTTTAAAATTAATGTTTAACCTTGATAGTTAAGATATTTTCGAATCTTTATTAGTTCACTTCTGACCCCATGTTAAGATAAGATTCGAAAAGTTAATTATCTTAAGGGTAGGTAAATTTAAATGACGGCTTATAGAGATGTATGGAAAAGATGCTGCGCCATCACGAATAATTTGGGATACTAAAGTCCGCGCGGAACTAGTTGGCCGCTTAGGTGGAGACAGGGGTGAGGCGGCGGTTCGCAACGCACGTACTGAGTAATGCGCCCTCGCCCCTTCGTCCCACCGCTCACATACCTAAGGCGCGACCAACTAGTTCCGCGCGGACTATAAGTGCAGAGAGATGATGATAAACTTTACGTGATAGATTGGTCAGAAATGTTGGAATTATACGTTTTTGACGTGTTCTTGAGTGGAGACCGCGAATCGGTAAACGTAAGGTGGGACGCCCTTAGGCTAGGTGGAGCGACGATCTTCGCAGGATGGCTGGTAGCAGCTGGATGAGAGTTGCCGAAAATCGAATTGAATGGCGTGCAATACGAGAGGCCTATGTCCAGCAGTGGACTGCTACAGGCTGATAATGGTGATGATGTTGGATTTTTTTTTGTTACCATACATCTTGGTTTATTTACATAATTTAAAAAGCTAACAATCTTAAAATAATAATATGTACAAGTATATAAAAAGGGAGGGAAAATAATCAAAGGGCATCAAAAAATTCGTCCGCATCACTGTCAACGGGAAACGTGCCCAAAAGGCTGGCAGCATTGCCACATTGTATGGCAATGCTGATTCTTTGGCCAAAAAATAGGCCAGCCCTCTGGTCACGTGATGAGTCGACCAACCGCTTGGCGATGTCTCGGAATACTAAGTGGGCACTCGGGCCCCATGGCCCTAGTGTTTCAACCCCAAACGGCTCAAATATGTAAGTTCCAAAGAGATTGGAGTATTTGCGCCGTTTGAGGTTTTCCGCACCTGCAGCAGCCGCCCCAGCACAGCTTACCGTGCTTGGAAGATGGGATGGCGCAAGGGTGTCGACACACGTTGCATCCCACACCAAAGGCCTACCTACCTTCCAATTGGAATTATAGCAAACTGTGTAAACCTCGTAATAACTAAGAATGCCATATACATAGGCACTCTTTTTCCCATAATAACTAAATGATCATCAAGCAGAATAATTATAGTTGCCATTTACGACGGTGCAGAAGAGACATCATTTATCCTCACTAAATTCCTAGACACGTTGCAAAAACACTAAAAATCTTCAACAAAACATGAGGAAGGAAACACCAGAATACTTTTAAAACAAAGACAACATACACTACAAGCAACTTCCATACATTTCTCAAACGTAAAGAAATATTCTAGGAAACTGAAACGTTTTTATCATAGTTATACGAATTCTTTTAACCCGTAGTAAACAGTTTGCTTGTGAACTATGCCAAGCCGAAATATGTTTAGCCTTGAACTGCTTCGAAATGTATGAATGCTTGTAAACGAGGTATTTGAACACAAACGGGTGAAAAAAGTGGCGAAAAGAAGTTAGAGGTAAAAATATTTATTTTGCAAGTGTGTTGCAAGCAGTTTGCGTCTTCCCCTAGACGCAAACGTTAAGGCGGAGGTTTCAGAAAACGGTCAAAAAGTTGGTTTTTTAAAGCAGTGTATCTCTTAAACCGTAAATAATTTTGACCAAAAAAAGAATGATATTTTCAAGTCTTATTTTAATAGAGTGATGGAACTCAAATCATAATTAAATATAAATTAATGCGATAAAAAAATTTTCAAATACATCTCTTAATTGTCTTTAAAAGCAGTTTATCCCTTCATTAACAATTTTAATTATAATTAAAAATATACCATTAAATTTCTAATGCCAAAATGCATTCAGTGATGGATTATTTATTATTAAATAGTTTTAATAAATAGATAATTGCTTCATATTTTGCAATAAATTACCAGGGTTGTGTCATCGCGCTTCTCTTTCTTTTCTATGCAGTCCGACAGTGACCGCGCTTTAGGTCATGTAGTAGCCTTAAGCCTTGTACAGACTAAGCGTTCCAATGTACTCGTAGTTGGTTACACGTACACAGGAACGATAGTCCGTACCTGCAGTACGCGTATACAATTTGCTTCTACAACTTGCAACTACACCAATACGCGTATTCAACATAGGTAGATTACGCGCATTAGACCGCTTAGTCCGTACAAGGTTTCACACTTGAGTGTGGGCTGCAATTAAATGGCAACTATTATGCAAACTAATAAATATTAATAGAGCAGTGGTGGCCCAGTGGTAAAGGCCGCGACTTACGAGTTGTAGGTCGTAGGTTCGAACCCAGACAGGTGCTTTACTTTGTGTAAATTATTTCATCACTACTGCTCTCAAAAACGGTGAAGGAAAACATCGTGAGGAAACCGGCATGTCCTAGAACCAAAAATTCGAAGACATGTGACATCTACCAACCCGCACTGGGCCCGCGTGGTGGATTACGGCCCACTCCCTCTCACAGAGAGGAGGCCTGTGTCCCAGCAGTGGGAACATTATAGGCTGATTATGTATGCAAACTATTGCAAACTAATGAGTTTTACCTACAAAGGGTAAAACGGGTATACAGGGTAAAAAGCATTCATGATAGAGGAGTAACTCTGGTGGTTATTGCTAAAAAAGAACCCCAAAAAGTTTCTAGTTCAATCTACGACATTTTCTCAAAAAGCTTTGGGATTAAAGCCGGTAAAACGGGTAGGTCGTTAGAATGGCATTGACAGACACTGCATCGTGAAAATTACTGATTGAACTCAAATACGAGTTTACCTAAACAAAAATTACTAAAAAAAAACAGCTCTTCCCTAAATTTTTCGAGTTAAGCGAACACAAATGTAGGGAACAGCAGTTTTGTTTTCGCGACCGATTTCGTTCATTTTTTTTTGTATATCGTCAGAAAAGGCGATAACAAGTATGTGGTATAATTTGTTGCATATAATGTGGTTTCGATACTGCAGATATACCTCTGTGGTCTGCCTAACCCTTTAGGGATTATGGACGTAATGCAAAACGAATTGTTTTATTTGTACAGACGCCAGCACATCAACCTACTACAATCTGTCAAATTTCTTTAATAGATTTTCAACTTTATCACTAAAGCATAAGGTTCAAAGTTGATTGGGAAAATGTGACAGTTTCGGGTAGGTTGATATGCTGGCGTCTGTACAACGCGGTGTTTGAACTGTATTTATGCCAATAAAGGCATTTTCTTTCTTTCTTCATTCACAATAAAGGTATTTACAGGAGAAACCCTAGTGGGTATTGCTAAAAAATACGAACCCAAAGTGTTCCTTTGCCATTCTACATATGTCACTCACTCAAAAGCTTTGAGTGAAGAGGGTAGTTTGTTAGAATGACAGCTTGACAGACACTGCATGGTGAAAATTACTGGCCGAATTCAAATCTGAGTTTACCTTACATGGTGACTTGTAATTATAGATAGGCACTCCACCAGATTTAAACCCGGCGCTTTTGATAAACACCCGATAAACACCCAGAAAATTGGGTGTTTTTCGGGTGTTTACCAAAAGGGTGTTTATTTTCTGCGAAAATTGTTACATCGATGCTTTGATATTGCGACGTTATGTTTTTACGACATCTTTTTTGTTCGCTGTTTCTTTATATCGATAACCTTACATGGAACCCTTGTTTCTTCGACGTTTGTTTGTTCGAAGTAACGTTACTTCGAAAATATTTAGCCAACGAGATTCTATTGATTTGTAAAGTAAGTAAGTTAAATTACGAAATAGTTTTTTTTTTTATTAATGGTACTCATCTCAATCTTGTTTGTATCATTATTTCGTGGAAAAATGTCTTGGCTAAATATTTTCGAAGTAACGTTACTTCGAACAAACAAACGTCGAAGAAACAAGGGTTCGATGCAAGGTTATCGATATAAAGAAACAGCGAACAAAAAAGGCGTAGTAAAAACATAACGTCGCATTATCAAGGCATCGATGTATAATCATCGATGTAACAATTTTCGTAAAATAGTATTTCGTATTGTATAGGAAACCCAATTAGAGGTATTTTTGAGAAATTGACACCGAGATCAGACTGTGAACGTTCTTAAAATTACGAGAATTGCCTCTTTGGTATCTTTTAACACATCTAATGGACACTAATAACCCTTTCCGACATACAAAGGCTCTATTGATGAGGTAATACAAGTCTTGTTAAGATAATTAGCACTCCAATACACTGCAAATTGTTAGTTAATGTTATTAGTGAAAAACACAAGACACTCTTTGTAAAAACCTTTCGCAGCCCCCAGACGACATGGTGTACCTGGACGAAATAATTGAAATTATTTGAGAAACAATGGTGTGTTAGAATTAATCGATATTAACATTTAGGGTGGTAATTGCGTGACACACTATCAATCACGTCAATCTGAAGCATTTTCAGGGATATTGCTAATCCATTGCTTCATATGTTCGAAGAATTTGTCTGCTCAACAACGTAAATAACGCAAGGAATATTTTTGATCTGTCAAAATGAAAGCCATTGCTACTGATTCTGATAGTGTGTTACGCAACTCCCCCTCAGCCGTCTGGATTTGTCCGGACATGTTTTGGCCGGACTTTTTTTCTAATTGATGGTTTTTTTTTTAATATTAATATAGAATCTGTTTTGCAAATCACCGGCTATTTGTCAGGACTTTTAAAATTTGAAATTGTAAAGTTCAGCAGACATTACCTACTGCTAAAACTTTGAAAAGTCTACCTCGCTTGCGACCATTATATCAAATAATGGGCGCAAGCGCGACTACTGAGTGCGAGATTCTGGATTCGATCCCCGAATTAGGCAAAGTATTATTGATTTTTTCAAAACAGAACTCCCTTTAGATACTTCCGCCTCTTCGTATTAAAAAAAATAATTAAAAGCTTTCTAATTAAAAGCTCTCGTGCGAACAAAACGTAAAGAATGGCGTCTTCAAACCATTTAAAAAACACTGCAATAATTCCTGTATCTCCTCATAATGTGTTCTTTATTAATTGTTAACTCCGAGAGCGTACGACTGTGCGTGAGATAAATTTAGACATTTTAATTTTAAACGCCGCGCTGACATCGACCTAACGCGGACTGTTATTAAGATAGACGGGTATTTAATGTTATGTGATGTTTCACAATCATTTTGTGGGTCGTTTTGCGGTTCAGCCTATTAAAAAAATTATTTTAAGATTTGTTCCACATTCGCCCCATATTTTTTTGAGATTCCTGTTTCGCCCCACATTTTGTCCCTTATTCGCCTCAGATGCGTGTATTTATTAAACAGGGTTTTAGCTCTTATTGGATGGTTATCTATCTATTGGTGTTTCAATTCTAGTTATCACAACGAATTAAATTATTTTTTTTGTTTCGCAATGTTAATTACTTAATATTGTCTAACCCCCTTACTAATAAACGTTGTATAGCGTCTGTATAGTTACACAACGCTTTGTCTTCTTCTTTCGAAAGTCGAATTGTTGACGACTGAAAGAGAGAAATCGGTGTGTAACTATTCATCTGATGTATTACGTTTATTAGTAAGGGGGTAACTGTCTAGAAAGCTGCGCTGCTGGGGAGTTTGTTGCGCCACTTCTTTCAACCTACATCACTGGGAAGTGGTGAAGGGCGGGCGTTTTGTGGTTTTGGGGGACTGTCTTATGTAAACTTTCAGAAAAACTAAAACCCGACTACTAAGAAGGATGAAACAAGAAACTACCTTCCCGTGGTCGCATGCCACTGTGCTAAAATACTTATAAGCTATGGTAACACACATACATACACACATACCGGTCAAAATCATAACCCTCCTTTTTGCTCCGCCGTAGTCGGGTAAAAAGTGTGATTCTCAGCCTTGGTTGAATAAATTACTTTTAAGTTGATTTGATTTGAAATGGGGGTGTGCTATGCAATCATTGAAGTGTTTACAGGGTAAACTTGCCTTTAGAAAGTTTTCATTTAAAAAATCAAGTCCAGCACAGGGTTACACGTCATTTTAAAAAGTAAAACTAGTTGACCGAGTTAAAATATTATGTCTAGCAGTGGAAATTTATGACCTGTTATCATGACGTTTTCAAGAATTTCCTGTACTAAATAATTTTCTCAAAAATACTACAGACAAAATTATTAATTCAAGAAAGATTCCAGTATAAAATTTTCGCCACTGGCAAATCGTAGGAAATATGTGAGAAGCAAGTATTTCAGCTGGTGTATGAGAATATATTATCTTATAATTTATTTAATAGTGTTATGTTACGGACTGGTGGTTTTAGAGTATTTTAGACAGAAATAACTGACAAATTTTGATGTGCATGCTGTAGGGACCAACTAATAAATTATGTTACGGTATTTGAAGGACACCATTCAAGTGTCAAACATTTTTTACCAGAAAAAAAAACTGTTTTCTTATAGAAAATAACATTTTGAGCATTTTTTACTACATATTACAGCCACTGGCTGCTGTTTTAGATTATGCCAAAAATCATATTTTTATAACAAGTGTTTAACATTATAATTTTTTAACAAAAATACCAACTTTTAATTGAATGTAACATTCTTGACTTTGTTTCTGTCACCTTTGACCTAGACTAACCCTAGGAGCCTTTTGGCCTCGTATAGGAGTTTCTGTCTCTTTTTTCTTTGTTACTTTTGTTTTTTTTTATATAACTTGGTTTTAATTTTTTACTGTGTTTAGTTTAGTTTGTGATCTTCCTGTACGAGTCGCAATAAATACTTTTTCTTTTTCTTTCTTTCTTTACTAGAGTCAAGAGCAAGCCCATTTCAAATTAAAAAAAATATATCATCCCGAACATGTTTTAACTATTAAAACATAGATCTACAATTAACCCTCTCGCTGCTTTTTGGGTTTTATTGTACAGACGCCAGCACATCAACATACTACAATCTGTCAAATTTCTTTAATAGATTTTCAACTTTATTACTAAAGCATAAGGTTCAAAGTTGATTGGGAAAATGTGACAGTTTCGGGTAGGTTGATGTGCTGGCGTCTGTACCAGTTCCCCTTCCCATAAGAAAACAGAACTCTTTTTGGCCGGAACTTTAATTTTTGTGTACGAAACGAATAATGTCCTTTGCCTTAGCAATTATTTATATTAAAAGTCAGGTACAGAACGCTTTTTAACCGACTTCTAAAAAAGGAGGAGGTTCTCAATTCGAATGTTTGTATTTTTTTTTTTTTTTTGTGTTTGTTCGCGCATAACTCCGTCGTTTGCCAACCGATTTGAAAAATTCTTTTTTTGTTAGAAAGGGTATACTTCCCAAATGGTCCTATGAAAATTTTATCGAAATCGGATGAGCGGTTTTTGAAAAATCAACAAAAATCTAATAATTTATCTACATTGTCTACATTAACGATCTTTTTGTTTACTTTTTTGTGGGGTAGGTACAACTAAAAAGTGAAAAATAAAAACATTTTTACAAAAAAAAACAACCGACTTCAAAAAAAACACTACAAAGTGATAAATAACTTTAATTTCGGAAGTCGGTGTCAAAAAATCGAAAATGCGGAATCAACGACACCGACTTCCGAAATTAAAGTTATTTATCACTTTGTAGTGTTTTTTTTTAAGTCGGTTGTTTTTTTTTGTAAAAAAGTTTTTGGTTTGGCTTACCAAAATAGACCTACAAAAGTGGAGACGGACAGGCCACGTCGGCTGTACAATATCAAAACCTAGCAAGTGACAAAAACAATTTATGGTGTTTTCAAAATGCAAAATCAGCGATTTTTTTTTTAGGTTGCTAGATTTTGAAATTGCACAGCCGAAATTTTTTTATTGTTACGGACCACAAGGTCTTGGGACGCAGAAATTGATTAATTCACTGACATACAACGTACAGCCTAGATCGCTCGACATTTCTCAAAAAATCGGTAAACACCGTTTTTTTTTGTCAGTTGCTAGGTTTTGCAATTGCACAGCCGATTTAGTTTCGACAACTTCTCCCTTCATTCACGACGATGCACAACATTCACATTGCTACACACTTGCAGTCTCATATCGGAGGTGAAGGCTAACACTGGTGTACTAGTACATCAAACGTGATCGCTTATAGCAACACCTGATGAACGAGACCAACTCAATCGTCGCCTACACTTTGATGTTTTGCCAACCGACTGTTAGTGTGCCAGCAGGGGAGGGCAGAAGGTTTAGTTGTAACAAAGTTTCCATTCATAGGGGTTTAGTCATATCTGGCTGACTTTTTTACCGTCTAGACAAAAATCCATCTACACATATACAGGGTGTCCCTGGAAGTATGGATCAAATCGAATAGGGGCGTGGGCAAGGTCATTTCCAAACTTTTTAACCCTGAGAATGTCAGTGAATTTTTTTACGGTTCAAAAGGTATGACCGATTTAATTTTTTTTTCAATCACTTCGCTTAGTGTTCAAAGAAATTAATCATAAAAAAATACTATCAAGGCTATCTAAAAAAAAAAATTGATAGCCCTGATAGTTTTCACGATCTTTCTTCTCTTTTTTTATTAGTATTTTTTTTTTGTATTTTTTTTTTTTTTGCTAAAACTTTTGGAAATGACCTTGCCCACGTCCCTATACGATTTGATCCATACTTCCAGGGACACCCTGTATATAAAATACAAAGTCCTGACTGACTGACTGATATATCAACGCACAGTCTAAACCGCTGGTCCTAGAGACATGAAAGGGGTTAGAAGATTTTTGTATGGGGGGTGGCCCTAAGGTCGATCGCCATTTTGATTTTTTTTCAGAATCGCGGTGCACAACAAAAGTTATATATTTAGATAGAGGACGCTTATACAAACAAAAAATGTTATATAACATAATATCCTAAAGCGTCAGGTTTCGGAGTTATTCACCGAAATATAATTCGAAAACAACAAGGATTTTTTTGTTTTTCTTCCCTCCAGGTAAGCATATTGAACTATTGAGGTAATAGAAACGTTATGAAACCTTTACGGAGAGGAAACAAATGAAGAATAGACATTTTTTAAATAAATAACTAAAAACGGCTATTTATAGTTCGTTTTTTAATCCCAGAGACTAATCTGACATTTAAGTCTTTTGTGTTTTCGTTTTTTTTTAGTATAGAAGTTTGACATTACACTTGTCAGATTAGTCTCTGGGATTAAAAAACGAACTATAAATTGCCGTGTTTAATTATTTATTAAAAAAATGTCTATTTTTCATTTGTTTGTTCTCCATATAGGTTTCATAACGTTTCTATTACCTCAATAGTTCAATATGCTTACCTCGAGGGAAAAAAACAAAAAAATCCTTGTTGTTTTCGACTTATATTTCGGTGAATAACTCCGAAACCTGACGCTTTAGGATATTATGTTATATAACATTTTTTGTTTGTATAAGCGTCCTCTATCTAAATATATAACTTTTGTTGTGCACCGCGATTCTGAAAAAAAATCAAAATGGCGGCTGATTTTAGGGCCAAAACCTTCAAACCCCTTTGGAAGGTGTGTTCTTAGTGAAGAGTAGGTATCCACTAAGAAAAAGTTTTTCGAAATTCCACCCCTAAGAGGGTGATTTTTTTATTTTTTTTTTATTTGAAATGGGCTTGCTCTTGACTCTAGACTAGGTGATTGTGGGAGGGTGAAATTTCACGCGGACGAAGTCGCGGGCTGAAGCTAGTAATATTATAATATATGCGAAAGTGTGTCTGTCTGTTACCTCTTCACGCTTAAACGGTTGGATTCCGTAATTACAGACACAATTAATAAGCCATTGTGTCTCGCGTGGATCCACGTCTAAGCATACGAAGGTTTAAACCGCTGAACTGATTTAGATGAGGTATAGAGATGGGTTGAGCCCCGGGAAAGGACATAGGATACTTTTTATCCTGATATTCCCACGGGATCGAGACTTATGCGGGTGAAGCCGCGGGGCGCTGCTAGTAGGGTATCTTTTTATTTCACAAACAATAAAATATCTCTTTTTTTACATTAACCGGTTGAATGCCGTAATTACAGACACAATTAAAAAGCCATTGTGTCTCGCGTGGATCTACGTTCCGGCCGGCATACGAAAGGTTAAATCTTTTGATTGAAGCCAGCCGATGACTTGGTGGATGATGGTCGAGCAATGTTACTTATTGGCTTTTGGAACGAAGTTTTTTATACTTAGCGTGTTATAACTCTGCAAACTCACGCGGTGTCCTGCGTGAGCGACGAATACGATGCGATGCGACGCAACACGACGCGACGTAATGCGACGCGATGCTACACGCGACGAATGTCCTACGTGATTTTGGTCATTACTTCTACAATCATGGAGAAGTACAGTAGGTACAATTTTGCTCGAAAGTTCATATTTAGATCGTGGTGTCGCGTCTGGTCGCCCTCAAATCAAGTACGCGTTACGTCGCGTCTCGCCGCAGACTGTCATATAGGCCGCAAGCAGGGTATGCCGTTGAGTTGATCGCGTTCGTCGCGTTCGCAGCGTCGCGACGCATCGTATTCGTCGCTCACGCAGGACACCGCGTTAGCGAATGAGAGCTAGACCGAAAAACGTGTAACATTTTGAATGTCACATCCATCGGTTTCTTACTAACTTCAACTATATCCGACGACCCTGGTTACTTATCACCTTTGGTGATCGTACAACTCTCGTGTCGCGTCCGTTCCACCATATTCTCAGTTCTCTTTGGAACCCAGCGGCGGCCCTAGAATTTTTTTTAGGTGGTGCAAAATCTTAAAGTGGCGCCCACCCGAAACTGTCAAATTTTCCCAATCAACTTTGAACCTTACGCTTTAGCGAAAAAGTTGAAAATCTATTAAATAAATTTGACAGATTGTTGTAGCTTGATGTGCTGGCGTCTGTACCATGTTCATATGATACATGCATATGCAGTTGCTAACACGGATTTATCGTATATTATATAGACTAGCTGTGCCCGCGTCCGCGCTTTATAGTAAGTTACTATCATCGGTCATCGAATTGATACTATTAGTAACTATTCGACTAAAACACTGATCTGACTGATGACTGGTTGATTTCAGCGCCCCCCATGACGGCGCGGGCGCCTGGTGCCGTCACACTGCTCGCATCGCCCTAGGGCCGCTACTGTTGGAACCCATACTATTATGAAATAGGTCTTATCTCAAAGTTGCAATCGTAATTTCACGAGAAAATCGCTGCTACATAATCATAATCATAATCATTTTTTATTTGTGTAACATAGGTAGGGAATACAGTTCTTAAATTAAAGTTCATAGGTCGCTATGTTATGCCAAGAGGCGTACAAATATGGTTACATACTAAATAAGAATAATATGGAATCATTTCTACAGTCAATGCATAAATAAATAATCATAAATTACAATTAGTCACAACAATATTCAATTAAAATTTGTTTCTCCAGTCAAATAAATAAGTCTACATTAATTTATCATTCAGAAATTCATCAGTCGTATAATAACATTTTTCAATTAATAAGAGTTTCAATTTTTTTTTGAATTGTGTAACATTCAAATTCTTTATGACATCTGGTAATTTATTGTAAATGCGCGGTGCCATACCCAAAACGCTCTTTCTCACTAAGGCCAGGTGAATGCGTAGTTGTAGCCCGCGAAATTCAATTTTTCTTACGTTTTTTGCAATTTTCAGGTCAGTGTCAGGTTGTATCTTGATCAAAATATGATTCGCGACAATAACAGGTACGTATTTACAGAATTATAATAATTAGAATCATTAATACATCTTCCTAAGTTAGATTTCTACCGTTAAGAACAAATCTCGTATGGAAAAGTGTTGGTGGTAGAAATCTAACTTAAACAGATGTATTAATGATTCTGATGATTATAATTCTGTGAATACGTACCTGTTATAGTCGCGAATCAAATTTTCATCAAGATACAACCTGACACTGACCTGAAAATTGCAAAAAACGTAAGAAAAATTGAATTTCGCGGGCTACAACTACCCATTCGCCTTAAGGAGTTTGCGTATTGGCTACGAATCGCAACATCTCGTAACGTTGACACTTTTTCGAATAATGTCATGTTTGTTTTGACGAAAACACTAATTTCAAAAATATATAACGAGGGTAAGGTAAGTATTTTCAGCGATTTAAAGAATGGTACACAGCTGTCATCAGTTTTTAGAGCACACATTGACCTTATGCACCTTTTTTGTGCCTTAAAAACGATATCTTTATCAGTAGAATTGCCCCAGAAAATAATTCCATATCGCAAAATCGAGGCTACTAAGCCATGATATGCAACTAGTAGCGCATCCATATTTATTTTTCTAGCAATTTGGAAAAGTGCGTATGCTGATTTATTTACACTGATTTTTATACAGGAATTATACCTCTGCCTAACCCATCATAGATTACAGGCATGATGTTATTACAAAAACAAACAATCTAATCTACGTTCGCGATTTACTTGCCAAACATGTAAACAAATATGAGTACCTATTTAGAAAAAATAACTTTAAATCCTACATAATAAAGCTCAGTTTACGCTACAACTACAAACATTTTTATAACTTTTTAAACAGTGCTAGTCACTCTGAAATCAACTTAATTGCCACTGAAATAAAATTGATATTTGCTTGACGTGAAACAACATGAAATGGAAACGCAAATACTTAAATAGACCTCTGGACTACTGGATACTCCTTGACATTGAAAAATTAAATGGTTAAAATGATTTTATAATTTAATAATTTTGTAATATTTATTGTTAAGCTCCGCTAATGAGACTCAATTGATTTTCTATTGTTTTGTCGCCAATGGGCGGACCGCGGTCCTTGACCGGCATGGTTTTGATAATAGGTTGTAATGAATGTGTAAATTTTGCATGCCCAAGTGACGACAGAGCATGGAGAACATTACCAAAGCATGTATAACATCTATACCCCTACACATGTTGGCAAAAAATAAATAATTTGATTTGATCTAATGGTCCTTCTGCATCCCATCTTGCCGTGGCCAGTGCATCGCGTTAATACTGACGCGCTCGCATCTCCATGCCACACCAGTGACCTCACACCGATCCAACGATTACTATTCCACACTACACAGCGTCCATCACTCCCGTCTATAATTATTAAATGCCCTGTGATGTCATTACTTTCTATTAGGTTCATGATAGCAAAAACTTGGCGTTTGGACCTAATTTACTCTGAATTTCTGCTTTTGAAAATTTAAGGGTTCATAAACATTTAACTGTTTGATGGTTTAGAAAATTTGGTTACATCGAAAGGCGTGTTAAAGTATTAGGTAGTTAGGTACCCAATGAAATAGCAATGAAGGCCGTTCAATTTGAGAGTTTCGATAAAAGTAATATTTAGTGACGAATTTTGAAAATTTTTGATAAATACATAAAAATTGTATTGTCTCCATTGATGATTTTCTTTTGACAAAATTGGATTACGGCCCACTCCCTCTCACAGAGAGGAGGCCTGTGTCCCAGCAGTGGGAACATTATAGGTTGATGATGCTATGTATACACGGCTTGTAATATTTAGAATCATGCTGCCCTCTAAATCAAAACACGATTATAAACTTAATCAAAGTAATCAATATTAATTTACTACGAACTTCGACGCGCTGCCAGAACACGTAATTAGACAAAAACAATACAAATCAATCAATGAACGCGATCAAAGATTAAAGTAGGTAAGTATTAGACAGACGCGTGTCCCAAGTTTTCTACTAAACTTTCATAAGGCGCGGGACAGACAGCAGGGACTTGAGACAAGGACGGGACGTAGACGCGGCGTCCCTTTCAAGTATCTTCATTATTCTTTATGCAAAATGTATTAACGCGATCTGGCACAAAACATACAGGAAGGATGAGACGCAGGCGTGTCAATTTTCCGGCTGCGTCCTATTGTTAAAATATAATGTAGTGACGAGACGTGGAAAAAATTTTTTCAAAAATTCAAAGACATGTGACATCTACCAACCCGCACTGGGCCCGCGTGGTAGATTACGGCCCACTCCCTCTCACAGAGAGGAGGCCTGTGTCCCAGCAGTGGGAACATTATAGGCTGATGATGATGACGAGACGTGGACAAAATATAATGTAAAAACTCATAACCGCACGACACCGCTACAAATAATGCCCGG
Organism: Amphipoea lucens; assembly: GCA_947508005.1. NCBI lineage: Eukaryota > Metazoa > Arthropoda > Insecta > Lepidoptera > Noctuidae > Amphipoea > Amphipoea lucens. The sequence continues at coordinate 15,254,909 of OX382375.1, forward strand.
TTCCTATAAACAAACAAACAAAACGAATCGTTTTGCTTACCAATGGTAGCATTTTTTATTGCCAAATTTACTAGAGGATATAAATAGATTCGTAAGCAAATTTTACCTGTGATAGCTACTTTCTTATGGAAGGGTCATTCATGCACAGCTATGAGGTATTTGCTTCCTTATAGTATATAAGAATCTTAATTTTAACCAATAACGGTCCACAAATTGTAGGAATCGGCCATGTGGCGGACAGTATGAAGCGTTTTCGTCCAGTCCGTGTCCGCGCCTCGATTCTTCTTCTCCTTCTAAATACATAATTTGTAAAGTCCACATCTCGTCCGTGTCCCGTCCTTTTCTCACGTCCCTTCTGTCTGGCTCGCGCCTTACAGAAACAAAGTTTAGTCGTTGACTTGAGAAGTTTATGCTGTCCTTGTCTTGTCTGCAGAAGATTTATTGTGTGGACTTCGTAATGGAGTTTATCTTTAAAATAAGTTTTAGTTTCTTTTAGGATAAACAGAGGTCTCGTTGTTCGTATAAAAACATGTGAAAGGAGAATTTATTGTTGTTTAGTGAATAAAGAGGAATCTATCATGGTACAATTATATACTTCGCCTGGTATTCTCTTCCCACGATGGCCCTTGTCTACGTCACGATAAGTGTTGCCATTGATTGTCCTATTCAGTAAATTTAGGGACTTACTCATTTATTTAATACAAATAAAATAAATTACTAACTAGCTTAACTATTTAGTAACTCGTGTGATTCATCTATTTAGTTTTAAATTGATTAAACTATTGAATTATTAGTTCATAATTGCTTTGTTAAGTTAAAAAATGCATTTTGCTAAGGTAATTCAATTTTACACAGTGGCCACACATCGAATTGACAAGTGTCATACTGTCAGCTCACCATTTCATCGCTATCGTCGTGTCGCTCATACCTATAGCGTTGTTTCGCTCGGTAAGCAAAATACTGTGGTTCCCAAACATTGTTAACTGTGAAAAGGAAACCAGTGTAACCTTTGAAAGATACGCAAGAAAAAAAATGGTTATTTGTTCCATACTAAACTGTAAAAACAGAAGTAAAAAAGGCGGTGTAATAAGGTTAGATTGGTTTGGAAAAAATCGGTGTCCCGTGTCCGGGTCTTTTACGATCAAGCACACTAGCCTAATATAACGGCGGATTGAGAGGGACTTTATCCTGAGACGATCGGGATGTGCCCAAATAACCCGATGGAGTTTTTAATATAAGTCCAGTAGAGGCAGAATCCTGTGAGTATTCAACCATTTGCTTTATTCTTGCTGGATAGCCTATAGCCTGGGTCTCTTGCATGTGTGTTCTGACACGAGGACGTTGTTACAGGTCTGGCTTGTTATGCTAGCCTTCTATATGATTGGTGCTATGCGCGGTTAAATTGATGCTTGGTGTTGCGCCGTTGTGTGATGATTTGGAATTCATCAGAGCGCAGGGGGCTGTAAGGTTATTTTATTTTATTTTTATTTATTTGGGACAAAAAACAGTTATGCGTTACAACATAAATAGTTAGCTTAGGTATAATATTAAACAAACGCACAACCCACACTATTGTCCACGGAATCATATCGATTTTAAAAGAAATAAGGAAACGGACGTATACAGAAAGGGACAGTAAAAAAATAAACAAAAATCTGAAAAGTCACACAAACCAACTCAAGACAGCACTCCCCGTCCAGATTTAGTTCGTAGTCACCAATCAGATCACACCATAACGTCAGCAAGAAGCAGTCATCGTTAAGGATGACCAGAAAGTAAATCAATAGCCATTTTTCTAAATTTGTTCTGGTTATCCCTTGCAGTGTGATCATCCGACGTTCAGGAAGGCCTTACTTAGCCGAATCCCGGTGATGAGGGAAGTTCGCCACTCCAGGTAACGAAAGCGATCATCTAGTCCGTAGGCCGCGTTCGCGTGTGCTCTCCTGTGAGCGAAGCCAAGGACCGAAGATCCGTCAACTGACTGAGTTCAGTAGTTATAGTATAGTTCAAATAGAAACCATCATCAGCTTGTTTCCAATTAATTTCTGTAAACTACTCAAGGGCCGGGTATTATTTTTATCTTTTCCCCACTAAAAAAGTTTGAGAACCGCTTCGCAACTGATGACGTATTACCGGGCCCATCACGTGACCCAGCTGTCACGGGAAGAGAATACCATGTATTGTTATACCATGGAATCTATGGCATACTAACTAATTAGAAACTAGTTATTTCACAGTTTGATTCCTCTGATTTTGCATCACTGTCAAAATCACAATGATATTTTTTCTCTTTCGAATAAGGTTGATGTTGGGTTGCTGCCACTGACAGGCCTGTCAAAATCATTGTGATCTTTATTCGCCACCCCAATTTGCCAGCCAGTACCAACCAACCTGACTCAGTGGCCAATATTTTCGTCGCAGCATAATCAGCCTAGAATGTTCCCACTGCTTGGACACTGGCCTACTCTCTGTGAGAAGGAGAGGGCCGTAATCCACCACGCGGGCCCAGTGCGCGTTGGTAGTCGTCACATGACTTCGAATTTTTTTGGTTCTAGGACATGCCGGTTTCCTCACGATGTTTTTCTTCACCGTTTTGAGAGCAGTGGTGAAATAATTTACACAAAGTAAAGCATCTGTTTGGTTTCGAACCCACGACATACAGCACGTAAGGGTCTATTCACACTGCGACGCGACGCGGCGCGCAGTTTTCAATATAGCAATACAATTATAGACCTTATCCACTACACAAAAAGGTACACATCAGTGAGGAGCACTACTACGTCGAGCTACGCCGCGCGGCGTAGCGCGGCGTACGTAGCTCGACGTAGTAGGCACACAGAACTGTGTACGTTCAAATCAGATGCTGTCTACTGAGTCGTAGGTATTTTCTAACTGAACAGACAGCTGTGCTGCTGGGGAGTTTTGCGCCACTTTTTCTTCCCAGCAAAAGCACTAGGAAGTGCTGAAGGGCGGACGTTTTCGGGGACTGTCTTATGTAATTTTGACGTTCGAAAAGTGCTGATTCTCAGCCTAATTTGAATAAATGACTTTTGATTTTGAAACTAAACTTCCCAGTGCGACTGCGAAATTAAATAAATCACATCACACTAATATTATAAAGGCGATAGTTTGTGAGTGTGTGTGTGTGTTTATATGTTTGTTACTTCTTCACGCTCAAACTGCTTGACAAATTTTGATAAAATTTTGTATGGAGGTAGCTAACACCCTGGATTAACATATAGATTAATTTTTAGCCCGATATTCCCACGGGATCGACATTTACGCGGGTGAAACCGCGGGGCGCAGCTAGTTAATGATAAAACTCTGTGAATTCTTTATCATGTCTGTTTACAAAATTAGAAATGTAATGAAAAACACACTATACTTAGTTCAAAACGTGTGTTAAGTATAATGAGCTCATAACTTCTTTTTTCGCCTATTAGTACAGAAACAAAGGTATAAAGGTGCTTGTTTGAATCCTATTAGCGACACACAATGGCTGGACAGATTTCAGGGACCTCCACCCTTGTGTGGAAAGTGTCCACCGATGTATAGTGGCCTAGATGTGGTCACATCTAGGCCACGACAAATAAAAATCTATTTAATTAAGTGCTGCATTCAAAAACCCTGTCTGTGTGTATGTTACAATCCCTTGCCATTCAATTAGGTACATAATTAAATGTTGTCAAATAAAAAAAATGCGTAGGTATGTTACGGTTTTCTAATTGCGTTACACACTTTTTCAATCACTATGAATACTTACACCTATTTTGAAGGATATTGCTAATCCATTGCTTAATATATTGTTCGGACAATTTATCTGCTCAACGACGTAAATAACGCAATGAATGTTGTTGAACTGTCAAAATGAAAACCAATAGTGTGTTACGCAATTACCCCCCACTGATGTTGTGCTGATACGAAAGAAAAATAGATACAATAAAAAAAAAAAATCACTACAAACGTTTTGGTAAGAAATCATATATTTTTAAGGTGATTTCAACTTCCTAATGTTTGCAAAATCCTCTCCTCAAAGCTAGATAAACGGAAGAACTGTCCCAGCAATATATTGAGCGTCTATTTTGACATGATATACGTCTATTTATTTTCCAGTATCGCCGCGAGGACTTCACGTGCGTCATTTTAAGTACCAATTTAATATCATTCAGATGATTGATGACGCCGAGTTATGGGATGATTATAGAGTTACTGTTATTGTATGGTAGTGGATGCAGTCAAATGTGACTGACGACTGTTGTTATGTATAACTGGAAAATTGTTGCAAATAAAATTATGTATGACAATTTCAGCAATTTCGATTCTCTTGGTAAATTGAAAAGAAAGAGGGGCTTCTGGCTAAGTAATAACAGCCGCACGGGTCGATCGATCAGGTTAAGCTACACTTGCCGCGGTTGGTCCGTGGATGGGTGATCATCTTTACGTACCAAGACATCCGTGTCTAGGAAAAGTACGTTAAACCGTTGGTCTTGGCTTTCTATTTATGGATCTTTGGCAGTCGTTACAGGTCGTCAAAAGCCCGCAAGTCTGACAACCAGTCTTACTAAGGGTATCGTATTATAACTGGGTTGTGGAGGTCAGATAGGCAGTCGCTCCATATAAAATAGTGGTACTCAGCTGCATCCAACATAGTTGGGAAAAGGCTAGTCAGATGAGAGAGATGATTGAAAATTGAAAGGAATACTTGCGTCTACAGATTTATTTGACAAAAAAAAAAATACTTCGGAAAACTTTACCAACAAACTTTCATATTTTTTCAACTAAATATTTAACATCAATTTTTATCTTGACATTTCAGTAAAACCAACCATGAAAAATGTTAAGAAAAACCCGAAGTTGCTCCGTGACGAAGTGGTCATTGTGATTCAAAGCCGCTTCCATTCTCTATGGCTCCGTGGTGACCTACTTACTGTATGACGCACTACTGACGTCACGCTTTGTCTATGGTTTTACATTGTGTGGCGTGTAATTGTTGGACGTATGGCGTTTGTTTTATTTATATGCGGTAACGATGGCGTCGGTACACTATGGCTTGGAAGTTTAGCTTGATCTTAGACTGGTAATTTGAATGAAGATTTGCACCAAAGGCCAGAAAACAATCAATTATGTTTTTTTTTAAATAATTTCTGATCATCTATAAAAATTAATAGATCAGCACCTACTCTTAATCACAATCTGAATCATTTTGAAGAATAATATTGCTAATCCATCGCTTTATATGTTCGAAAAATTTGTCTGCTCAACGACGTAAATAACGCAATGAATGTTGTTGAACTGTCAAAATTAAACCCATTGTTACCGTTGGTGTTTTACGCAATTACCTCCGGAATCTAAAAGCTTTTATTTCAATTAAACCTTTTAGGCGCTCCACATACTGCACCGCGCTCCGTCGCGGTGAGCAGATTTTTACATACAAATTCAACTCCCGCGCTCCCGCGCTCACGCGCGTGAGTTGAATTTTTATGTAAAAAATCACGCGCGGGGGCGCGTTATCTGTTCACCGCGACGGAGCGCGGTGCAGTGTGTGGAGCGCCTTACACGCACTTTTGAATTGTCAAGGGGTCGGTCAGTCAGAAATATGAAGCTAGTTACCCATTCCAAAGCGGAGTAAATCAAATCAAATTATTTATTTGCTAGAATGCAGGTAAGTATACAAATAAGGTCGTGAAGAATTAAAGTTGAGCCATAAATTCCGCCCAAGATTCGGCAAGCAAAATTTAAATGAATGAATAGGTAAGATGCTTTGACTAATAAAAATAAAAATAGTAGTAATGTGTAAAAAAGTAGGTAGTTATGGAGAAGAACGGGCAAGAAACTCTATGGATACTCTTTGCATCTTGGTAACAATCAAATTAGATACCAATTTTCGCCCCAACTCTACGATAAGCATTTGAAATGTATGATCAGAGAATATCAAATCTTACTACAACTTTTAAAAAGGTCAGCTGGGATTTCTGTTCCTTTGAAATACGATGAGATACTTAAGTATCAAGTTTTTTTTTTACCTAAACTGTTGACATTTTAGTTTATAGGGTGTACCGAGCCCTGTAAATGTAACAAATAACCTGGTTATTCGTATATTTTCTCGGCGAAACTATCGAATTAAATGTCTCACTGATGGTGGCGCGTGTGTTGGATCATTCGGTTCCCTACAAATTGGTGGAGCTGGATGGTGCTGATCCACGCGTTATGTTCGTGAACGGGCGCCGTCCGTTGAGACTGGTCATCTCTTAGCTGCCAAGGCTTATTTTTAATCTTATTTTTGTATTGTTTCTTCATTTGTGTGTTTTTTTACATAGTTCTCACATATAGAAGCAACAAGAATAATGTACCCAGGATTTTGTAATATTTTGATTTAAAAGAGTGTCCATGGAGTTTCTTGCCCGTTATTCTCTATAGAGATCTACGCTTTGGAATGGGCAACTTGCTTCAACTTTCTAATTAACTGACCGACTATTTAATTTTGACAATTCAAAAGTGCCTGTACATGGTTTAATTGAAATAAATGCTTTGAGTTTGAGAGTTTGAGTTTGAATCATACGGTCAATTAATACTAATTGACCGTACGATTAGTATACACTCAGTAAAGTATGGGTCAATCTCCCTAGCCTTTCCCAACTATGTTGGGGTCGGCTTCCAGTCTAACCAGATGCAGCGTATACTTTACTATTTTACATGTAGCAACTACTTACATAATATAACTGCAAGAGTACGAGCAGTTGCTATACTAACGCGGTGTCCTGCGTGAGCGACGAATACGACGCGACGCGACGCAACATTACGCGACGTAATGCGACGCGATGCTACACGCGACAATGTCCTACGTGATTTTGGTCATTACTTCTCGAGTCATGGAGAAGTACAGTACAGTTTTGCTCGAAAGTTCATATTTAGTTCGTGGTGTCGTCAAAACAAGTACGCGTTACGTCGCGCCTCGCCGCAGACTGTCATATAGGCCGCAAGCAGGGTATGCCGTTGAGTTGATCGCGTTCGTCGCATTCGCAGCGTCGCGTCGCGTCGTATTCGTCGCTCACGCAGGACACCGCGTTACAGTGCAGTCGACGAGAGAATGCGTCCTTGACAGCAGTCAATTTCATACAAAAAAAAAATACGTGTTTTTGAATTTGTTCTTATTTGTCGCTCTGACAGGTGTCGAGAGCGCATTCTCTCGACGACCGGACTGTATACATAGTTATACACTCGTATAACTACAAAATAACATCCGGAAATTTATAGTCATCACATAGTTTTAATAACTTTTCCTTTTGTCTTTATTTTTTTGTACAAAAAGTAATTTAACTACGGAAACGTGTCTGGTCATATTATTAACATGTTAATAACAGTATTAATATAGTCAACTTTAATCAAATTAGACGTTCTATCATTTTAATGTCCTCGTTTAATAGGAGAGGGGAGAGGCTAGAAGCGTATGTGTTTATTTGTACATGACCTACATTGTGTAAATAGATCTATGTATACTAAGTTAGTATGAAATATTATATTGAACTGTAACGAGCGATATGTGTTTAAAGGTTTGACCTTTTGTGAAACAAAGGTGCGGGAAATTCCAGAAAATTTTATCATTTTTTTTTTATATTGCTGATTGGGCCCGCTCTTGACCTCGATCACGCCTGATGGAAAGCGATGGATGAGGTCTATGATGAAACGAGCGTGCCCCAAAGATGCCTAAGGCACTGGAACTCCCACGCATCGACGAAACACAGCAGGCTGCTTGACGCCGGACTCCAGTGGGAGGGTGGTCGCAAACCAAGCGGGCGTTACCCCTACTACCGCAAGGGAAGAATCGGCCAGTCAAATAAGGTGTTGGATGTGACTGTCCAGGAGCGCTCGGTTCAGTTGAGTAACTGGCGGCACAAACTGCGCTACACAAAGAGGCTTCTTCATGCATTATTCTACAGCCAGGGAAAATATTTGTTTCTAAACTTGACACACTAAGTAAAACTCAAATGGGTCCCGCCTGCTTCCACCTTTTATTTAAGTAATTTAAAATGGGCTTGTTTTTATTTGTCAGTTTTTTATTTTTTACCGCAGTCGGGTTTTTTAGTTTTTTTTTATTACTTTTTTTTTGGCACCTGGCGCTGTAGTGCCACTCGTATAGTACTGTTCAGTACAGTATGGGGTTGCGTTCCAGAGAGGTGCCTATGATTCGCATGGGTTGTAGGACTTGTTGGGGTTGGCTTCCAGTCTAACCGGATGCAGCTGGATACCAGTATTTTACATAGAGCGACTGCCTATCTGACCTCCACAACCCAGTTACTGGATAATACGATACCCCTTGGTAAGACTGGCTGTCAGACTTTCGGGCTTCTGACTACCCGTAACGACTGTCAAAGATCCACGAATGACAGTCGGGACCAACGGCTTAACGTGCTTTCCGAGGCGCGGAGGAGTCTCGGTATGTAAAGATGGTCACTCATCCACAGACCAACCGCGGCAAACGTAGCTTAACCTGATCGATCGACCCGTGCGGCTGTTATTATTTAGCCACGGGCCCCTCGGGGTTAAATATGAGATGAAAGTATTATGGAAGTTCGTTAGCTTTCCCGATGGGAAATCCCATCAGACACACGCCTCGTACACAATAAACTTGAACAAATCCAACCTCCACACACAGACTATTCAACGCGCCTATTATAATAGGCAGAAGAAACGAATACTCGTACCTATTGAATCATTTACGATCTACGTTTTGTCTATGGCAGCGCGCCAAAATTTTGACGAGCCGCCATTTTTTTTAAACGTCTTGTTTACACGCGCTAAGCATGGAATAGCAGATGATCCTCGCATCAAAATAGTAGTTAGATTTAATTGATACGCTCTCGATTTTATTAGATTGCTTGTTTTAATAAAAAGTGTGTTTATTCTTAGGCCCTGTAACCATAAATAAGCTAATCTTTATTATTTAAACCAGCGGGGTAATTGCGTAACACATGAAATGGCAATCGATCGCAATGCCTTTCATTCTGACAGTTCAATTACGTACATTGCTTTATTTACGTCGTAGAACAGATGAATTTTCAAACGTATGAAGCAATGGATTAGGAATTTTCTCCTCGGATTGTGATTGAAAGTTTGTTACGCAGGTTAAACTGTCATTTGTAAGTTTTCGTAGCTGTATTTTCTTTAAGTTTACGAAATGGCAATTTCATTAAATTAATTTAAATATCATGCGTTGACATTTATATTTGTCACATTAAAACAGATTTACAGCATAAACATTCAACAATAACTAATAATCTCACGTGCACTTAGCAGCAATTTCTTTCCCGCTATTTTTCATGAATATTATTTCCCGCCAACTCAAATGTCAAAAACTTTTTAATAGAAACGTGGCACGGTGCTAATTAGCAAACAGCCTATCGCGAATAATATTTTAATTAACATACAGCCTGACATTGACCTGCAAATTGCAAAAAACGTAAGAAAATTTGCATTTAAAGAGAACTTTTTAAAAATCAATAACCTGTAAAAGTTTTTATTAGCCAGTCTTCACGCCCATGCATTATATCGTCATAGTTTACGTCGAAATGCGTTAGATGATCAGATCGTTCAAGCGGCAGCGCATTGACTGAAAAAATTGTAACCAGGCCATTACCGTCGACGAAATGCGTCAAAGATAATGCTTGCATCACTCATTTAGCTGTACGTCTATTTAGGAAGCCAAAATAAAAGCCCTCTAGTTATTTACTTTAAGTCACACTATCACACTAATATTATAAAGGAATGCGAAAGTTTGTGAATGTGTGTGTGTGTGTGTTTATATGTTTGTCACATCTTCACACTCAAACGGTTGGACCAATTTTGATAAAATTTTGTATGGAGGTAGCTGACACCATGGATTAACATATAGGCTACTTTTTATCCCGATATTCCCACGGGATCGACATTTACGCGGGTGAAACCGCGGGGCGCAGCTAGTTTATTCATAAATGGCTTGGTAAAAGAAATGTTGCTTATTATCGTCCTCGTAGAGAGAAACGTCACGAAGATCACCATTTTGAGAACTTGCATCACCGATATATGGTACTTAATTACGCCTGGCTCATCCTGGGCAGTCAGCCTGGCTATGATTTTGCTGACTGGTTCATTACTTCACCATGGCATGGCATTTCATAAGACAATATAGGTAGCTCAAGATCACGTAACTATGGCGCCGGCCTGCGGTCGGAGAGTAATGGGTAGCTCACCGTCCGATCAGGACCAGGCCGGTGCCGGACGGCGCGTACGTGTTCCACGCGCACCTCAAAGAAATGTCAGCAAAACGGAAGGGGCCTGCCAGGGCCGAAGCCTGCCGGGGGTGCGGGATTGTCCGAAAGGGATACCGCTACCCCGGAACATAAAGGGCTAAGGAAGGAACACGGATTGGTTTTAGTCAGTAAGAGTCTGACACTCCCTTCCGCTCCACCCAGAGCGGGAGGGGTCATTTGATGATTTCCCATACATAAAAAAAAAGGTCACGTAACTATGTAAGTACTATATAAAGTCTCAAGCATAGTTGGTTTAGTAGTCGTAAACACGACTGCGGAGCATAGTCCTGGGTTGGAATCCCAGGTCGGGCAAAGTGTTATTAGGTTTTCCATCTGGAATTTCTCAGTAGCAGCCCGGAGTCTGGATTCGTGCCCGGTTGACGGCAATAGGGTCGCCCCTATTACGTGGGAAATGTACCTAAGTGTACAGTCGGTGACCAACAATGTCTGACCCACCCAACATTGTCTAACCCACCGGAATATCTTGTTAAGCCATTTTAAGCATTATCTTCTTGTCGTTAAAGTTGAAAAGCTTTTAAGTAACACGGAAATAATTACTACCTACCTTACCTAATCTTAAAAAAAAAAAAATTACTTCGTGGGGTACACGATTGCCCGCCCAACCCTACGGGGAATCAGGCGTGGTTACAATGTTGTTATGTATTAGCTATTCGCAATTACTTTAGAAACAGTACACACTTTGTGGGCTCATCAACCTTCAAAGTCGATCATTTCCACTATGGAGAGTGAGCGGAAGATAGTCAAATGCGGAAGGAAGCTTGAAAATTACATTTAGCTCTCGTTTGAGAACAAATATTGGCTCGTTACAACGTTGCACTTTGTATCATAACATAACCCCTCCCCCCCGTATTCCCTGAAGGATAAGGTAGTAGAGGTGTACCTATAGTACCTAGACACAGATTTCGCCAGTTATGTTTAAGGTGAATGCGCAGTAATAGCCCGCGAAATTCAAAATTTTCTTACGTTTTTTGCAATTTGCAGGTCAGTGTCACGTTGTATCTTGATCAAAATATAATTCGCGACTATAATATAATAGATATGTGTTTACAGAATTATGGTCATTATTAAGTTAGATTTATACCATAATCACTTTTCCATATGAGATTTGTTCTTATGGTAGAAATCTAACTTAGAAAGATGTATTAATGATTCTAATGATTATAATTCTGTAAATAAGTACCTGTTATAGTCGCGAATCATATTTTGATCAAGTTACAACCTGACACTGACCTAAAAATAGCTAAAAACGTGAGAAAAATTGAATGGACACAAGCCTCCTCTCTTCGAGAGGGGCGGGCTGTAATCTACCACGCGGGCACAGTGCGGGTTGGTAGATGTCACATGTCTTAGAATTTTTGGTTCTAGGACATGCCGGTTTTCTCACGATGTGTTCCTTCACCGTTTCGAGAGCAGCGGTGGTGAAATAATTTACACAAAGTAAAGCGCCTGATTGGGTTCTAACTTACGATCTACAACTCGTAAGTCGCGGCCGTTACCACTGGGCCACCACTGCCCTATTGCCATCAACCGGGCACAAATCCAGACTCCGGGCTGCTACCGAGAAATTCCAGCAGCAGCCTGTACTGTGTGTCATGCAGGGTTTAATTAAAACAGCCAATTGATAAAAGTGCAGTGCAGTGCAGTTTCGGTGAAGGAAAACATCGTGAGGAAACCAGCATGTCCTAGAACCACAAATTCGAAGACATGTGACATCTACCAACCCGCAATGGGCCCGCGTGGTGGATTACGGCCGACTCCTTCTCACAGAGAGGAGCTTGTGTCCCAGCAGTGGGAACATTATAGGCTGATTATGATTTATGATGATAAAAATAGAGCTAAAAAAGAGGCTTGTATAAGAAAAAATATGGGAAAAATATCTAGCTATTTGAGAGGATTGGCACTAGGAAGAGTTTACAGTTCCACACTTCTAGATTCTACACCAAAAATAGAGATAAGTAGGTACTCAAGCGGGAAAAGTTTCCTAGAAAAGCGGTGGACGCCACATAACCGCCGCAGTGACGTCTGTCATCAAAGTGATAACGCGGAATTTGACTTTATGGTGTTAAAAAACGCTCTTTACGATAATAATTCACCAACTTACTTTCATAAATAACGTCTCAGTGACGTCATTCGAGCCACCGCAGTCTTGTGATAGCTTTATTAGAGAAAGGAATCCGTGGACGTGAATATATATTTTTTAAATTTCATATTTCACGTTCCATTTACAAAGAATGGCGGGAACTATACTTTTTAATTCGAACAGGACGCAGGCGCCCGTCTTGGCTCACGTGCATGGCATTAGTATGTACTACATAGCCACACGGGCCACGACACGTCACAGAGTATATTTTAACAACATTATAATTTATTTTTATATCTGTACGCGGCCTTCATACACCTCGTAAAGTACTCGTCACTCGCCAATGATGGTTATTGGTTAATTCTTAGAATAATAAATAGCATATTTATTACTATTTATTATTACTTACGCGTTTAATGAGGATTATGGCGCGAGGTCGAGCCTAATCGCGCATTCTTTATGGAATTCAAAATTGCGAATTTTAATGGCTTTCCGGTGATGGGTGGGACGAGCATGTTTTCAAATATTGTAGACGAACATTTAAAATGTAGATACCATGCACATTTATTTATTTTAAAACGTAGAGAGAAATAGCTCATCCAAAATGATAAGCCACGGGAGCGTTTACGTTATTACATTTTAATGCTTGTGCTGCATTTTCTCGAATTAAAAAAAAAAACTACACCACATTCCATTATGCTACAACGAATAATAAAAGACGATTTAAGGTAAATGCGCAGTGGTAGCCCGCGAAATTCAAATTTTCTTACGTTTTTTGCAATTTTCAGGTCAGTGTCAGGTTTTATCTTGATCAAAATTTGATTCGCGACTATAACAGGTACGTATTTACAGAATTATAATCATTAGAATCATTAATACTCGTACATGTTTTTAGGTTAGATTTGTACCATAAGCACTTTTCCATAAAAGATTTATTCTTACGGTACAAATCTAACCTAAAAACATGTACGAGTATTAATGATTCTAATGATTATAATTCTGTAAATACGTACCTGTTATAGTCGCGAATCAAATTTTGATCAAGATAAAACCTGACACTGACCTGAAAATTGCAAAAAACGTAAGAAAATTTGAATTTCGCGGGCTACTAAGTTAGATTTGTACCGTAAGAATAAATCTTTTATGGAAAAGTGCTTATGGTACAAATCTAACTTAGAAAGATGTATATATTGCAGGACGGAGGAACGCAAGCGTCCCACTTCTATTGCGTCCTTATTATCGCAACAGTGTGTAACTTCGTGGCCGTCCTAATACAAAATGTACTGAAAACAGCATATTGCAATAACGCATCCGATATTATCGACCGATAAAAAGACCCATAGCCATGGCTAAAGATGTTATGACACGCCTCCAGAACATCTGGAAAAAGCGTGCTATCAGTTATAAAACTAAAGTCCGGTTGGTCAGAGCATTAGTTTTCCCGATTTTTCTCTATGGAGTTGAAACGTGGACAATTCGAGCAAGAGAAAGACAGAGGATAGATGCATTCGAAATGTGGTGCTGGAGGCGGATGCTCCGAATACCATGGACAGCCAAACGCACAAATGTGTCTATCCTTTCCCAACTCGATGTCAAGACCCGATTGTCGACAATATGCCTACAGCGTATTCTATCCTATTTCGGCCACATAATGCGAAGGGGAGATAGCAGCCTTGAAAAGCTGGTTATTGTTGGAAATACCGAAGGAAAAAGAGCGAGAGGCCGGTCGCCAACACGATGGTCCGACCAAGTAAAAGAAGCTACGTCCTCAAGCAATTTTCAGCAGGTGGTGATGGCAACTTTGGACCGGAGTAGATGGAGGCAGATTGTCCGTTTGAAAGGATCTAGTGACCACGATCCTCAGTAATGAGGGACCGATTGAAGGAGAAGAAGATTATCGACCTATAATAACGCGCCTGTGGAGTCTGGAGTAGGACCCCGGCCTTTAACCATTTTGAATCTGGGAATTATCCTCGAGAAAGTTTGTGAGGATGGATGTTTGTTACTCTTTCACGCAAAAATTCTCACAGGATTTGGATAAAATTTTGCGCACAGATAGTTTATAACCCGGATTAACACATAAGTACTTTATATCCCGATATTCTTACGGGATCGAAACTTATGCGGGTAAAAACGCGGGGCGCTGCTAGTTTGTAAATAAAATTCTCCTTGGATGGATTTAACAATTCTCAGAAGGTACGCTACACCTACCCCGGGATGGGAATTGTGCTCAATTATTGGAAAAGGGGTATTGGGTCCTTGTAAAGCAGCATGACGGGATGTTTATCCGAAAATAGGAATATTTGTTAGTAGAGGTCGTGTTTTTTCGGTTGGAAATCAGTTATTGTGATGGGAAAATCAGCCATGATACAAAAATATACAAATAAACTCACGACTTTTTCCATTGGGGGTGGGTAGAAACTACAGAACGCCACCTACTACGATCCTTACATACTCCTTTTGTCTCGTTTACGTTCATACATTTGCACCCTAATTGCGTACAATCTGGACATTGTTAATCCATTGCTTCATAAGTTCCAAAAATTTGTTTGGTCGACAACGTAAATAACGCAATATGCAATAATATATTTCAAGTTTTTATACCATCTTTTTGTAATGTATATTTATTTTATTTGTTATTTTGATTGTTGTTTTTTATTTATATCTAATCGTACGCTACGCTGGCTGACGTCATCATGTCAACGTCCTGTGTGTCAATAGGAGTTTACACGGGCTCAAAACATCAAATTCAATTATTAATTCACTTGTTATCAAGCGAACATTGAATTGTTGTAGTTTTTTTTTTTTAATCTACCCACAAATATTAATTTAATAATTATTGAACAAATGTCTAGTTTTTGTAAAACTCTCAACAGTATAGACTTGTGTTGTGTGTGAATTTTTGTATTCTTATTATTCTTATGAAAATAAAGTTTAAATCTCAAACCTCATTGCTTCTTTTTCTTTATATTTACACAAAAACCACGCCTGGACCACACATACCTACTATCAGAGCAGACCACTCAAGCGAGCCAACACGTCGTCGCCCGTCACATGATTGATCCGTCTGAGAGGCACAGACACTCGATCATGCATCCTAATTGCCACAATTATGAGTATCATCGTTGATGGTCATTTAGCCGTGTGGCGCTGTGTTTATGCGACACTGGAGTAGCGAATTTTGTTGATAACAAGATTCGCTAATGCTCTTATTTTCATTCTCTCTGCACTAATGTATGGTAAAAGTGCGCAATGCTGCACACCCCCACCCTGTTTTAAGTTAAACAAATATCAACTTTATTTTAATGAAAATTAAGTTGATTTTAGATTGACTACCACTATTTATAAAAATGTTTGAAGTTGTAGCGTAAACTGAACTTTATTGAGTAGGAATTACAGTAGCTTTCCCTTAATTTATATTTGTATACATTTTTGGCAAATAAATCGCGAACGCAGATAAGGTAATTAGCTTGTAGTTTTTCGTGTTTCCGAACACCACAAGTGGCATACATCATCATCATCTGCCTAGCCTTTTCCCAACCGTGTTGGGGTCGGCTTCCAGTCTAACCGGATGCAGCTTTTGCATGGAGTATGTTCCACTGCTGGGACCAGTATTTTGCATGGAGTATGTTCCACAGCCGGGACCAGAATTTTGCATGGAGTATGTTCCACTGCTGGGACCAGTATTTCGCATGGAGTATGTTCCACTGCTGGGACCAGTATTTTGCATGGAGTATGTTCCACTGCTGGGACCAGTATTTTGCATGGAGTATGTTCCACTGCTGGGACCAGTATTTTGCATGGAGTATGTTCCACTGCTGGGACCAGTATTTTGCATGGAGTATGTTCCACTGCTGGGACACAGGTCACACAGGCCTCCTCTCTGTGAGAGGGAGTTGACCGTAATCCACCAGCACCATGTTAGCCCAGTGCAGGTTGGTAGATGTCACATATCTTCGATTTTTTGGTTCTTCACGATGGTTGTCTCCGTTTTGAGAGAGTGGTGATGAAATTATTTAAAGAAAGTAAAGCGCCTCTCTGGGTTTGAACCTACGACCTCGTAAGTCGCGGCCGTTGGCCATTGATAGTGCGCTACGCAATTATAGATCCAAAAAAGCTTATCCATATTATCGATGACTAGCTGTTTATGGCTCGCGTGACTGCGAAGAACTACTTCCACATCGCCATTACAAACGTTTAGTATAAATAAAATATTAAACGCGATATTTCCCCCTTCTTAGTTATGCACCCCTGAGGCCCTGACCTTTTGTTGCAAGCATTTGTTTTCACTATCTTATTGGTCATCAACATCTACCTAGCCTTCCCCAACTATATTGGGGTCAGCTTCCAGTCTAACCAGATATAGCTGAATACCAGGATTTTACATTGAGCGACTGCTTATCCGACCTCCATTACCCAGTTACTGGGTAATACAATACCCCTTGGTAAGACTGGTTGTCAGATTTTCGGGCTTCTGACTACCCGTTATGATCGTCAATGATCTACAAATGACAGCCGTGCTTTTCGAGGCACGGAGGAGTTGATATGTAATGGATGGTCACCCATCCACGAACCGACTTTGGCAAGCGTAGCTTAACCTGATCGATGGACCCGTGTGGCTGTTATCATTTAGCCACGAGCGCCCATTATAATCGTTTAGTATACTTTCTCCTTAGTTATGCACCCCTGACCTTCTGCTGCAAGCATTTATTTCCACTAACCTTCCTTTTTATAAGGTTAAGTATGAAAGCTTTCAGTAGCAGCGAGGAAAAATATGAAAAGGTTTCCTTTATAAAATAACTAGGAAGTCGCTTAGGAAACTAATTGCTGTAAATTAGTTTTTCTTGCAACTTCCTTGGAGCTAGTTTTGCAAATAAAGTTTTTTTTTTTTTATGGCAGGCACGTGTTTCACCACTATCTTACCTGATGGTAAGCAATGCTGGGGTCGACTATAGTGTACTCTTGTCTATAAGAAATCTATTTGACACTTTGAGGGACACAAAATGCCCATAGGCGTAGTAATACAATAAAACGCCTATTGTGTCTCGTTCAGTGTCCGTCAACCGACTAATGGAGACTTGAATTTTATCAGCAAAAACAGACAAATTGAGAAGTTACCGTTAACTCTACACCTCTACAGTATTGTACCCGGGATATCACTCTCAGGAATCGTGCTAACGACCCTAAGGCCAAAGTAGTAAACCTGATTTTTTTAATTGAAAACTTGGCAAACACTACGCGTAAAAATCACCTCATGCTCTTCGCAAACACATTTGGAATTTGGTGCGCAGCAATTCTCTATTTAGAAACCCGGTGTAAGTTCTCAAGAATATCAGAACAGTTATAAAAAGTTCAAATAAAAACACCGGACTTATAATTATCACAAACGGTCCCCCAAATGTTCTATTTATAGAGAAAACGTAGATTTAAAAAGACCCCTAAGATTACACCACAAACAATGGGCGTTCCGTACGAAACTTGAACAATGGAATAATTAAATTAAAAGGTTTTTTAAGTTATTTGTTTTGCTGAATAATAAGATTTTGGTCAGATATGGAAGTTGGGTTTTTTGCTAAAATGCTGTTGTTTTCAAGACTTGTTGTAAGCAGGACGGTTAAAGATCTGGGAGACTGAGTTAGAGTTATATCATCATCACGCCTGTTATCTAAATGGTTAGGCAGAGGTGATATACCCACATTTCGCCAGTTATGTTTAAGCCCCATGTAATAGGGACGAGCCTATTGCCATCAACCAGGCACAAATCCAGACTTCGGGCAGACATAATAATACAAATTCATTCTAATTGGGGTGTTTGATGGTGTCCGTTAATTCCGGGACATGTTCTATAGTCAAAGGAAGACATGACAAATTCATACAAGAGATGACAATTTGCGTCATACTGCATCTCAAACAATTTCAAACAAGCGTCTAGCTGCAAAAATAGATTGTAAGTACTTATTTATATTTAAATTCCTCATCATTTAAAGTTGTCGTGTCGTCTTCACTTTAAAATAGCGAATGAATCACACACATTCATCGTGTGTAAAGTATTTTAGTTGAAATGTACTAAAATATGATTCACTATTTTGGTTGCGAATGAAGATAAACACAGGCCGTTTGACAATTCAGGCAAGTTCGTTGAGTCTAGTGTTGTTTTTGAAAGGAGTATTGCCATCTTTAAGAATTCCACAGGCCGCGACTTACGAGTAGTAGTGGCACTATTGTAGTACGTACTTTTACGTAGAACTTTTTTAAAATTATTTCATCACCATTGCTCTCAAAACGGTGAAGGAAAACATCGTGAGGAAACCGGCATGTCCTAGAACCAAAAATTCGAAGACATGCAGGAGGACTCTACACGATCAATTATATTGCTCAATATAAATATTGCGCAAACTTATTGTTGGTGTAGGGGCCGCCAACGCGCACTGGGCCCACGTGGAGGATTACGGCCCACTCCCTCCCACAGAGAGGAGGATTGTCTCCCAGCTGTGGGAACTTTATTGGCTGATTATACTAAGCTAAACTATTTTGGTTGGAATGAAGATACACATAGGCTGTTTGACAATTCACGTAAGTTCGTTGAGTTTAATGTTGTTTTTTAACCGACGAAAAAAAACGGAGGAGGTTCTCAATTCGACGCGTATATTTTTTTTTTTTTTTTTTTTTTTTTTTTTTTTATGTATGATCACGCATAACTTTTTACAGAGCAGTCCGATTTTGATAATTCTTTTTTTATTAGAAAGGGTATACCCTGAAGTTGGTCCCATATAAATTTGGAAAAAAAATTCCAACCGTAAGGGTTAGAAAACAGGGGATGATTGATTGTTCACTCACTGATTGTAATGTATGACCACGCTTAACTTTTTACAGAGTAGTCCGATTTTGATCATTCTTCTTTTGTTGGATAGGACATACTTCGAAGTTGGTCCCATGTAAATTTGGAAAAAAAAAACCTACCCTAAGGGTGGGAAAATAGGGGTGACTTATTGTTCATTCACAGATTTTAATGCTGAGCTGTGTATTACAATTAAAATAAAAGGCCTATCTATGTTGGTATATAAAGCCTGTTTTTTTTTAAGTATTATATTATATTATTTAGTATTATATTACACAAAAAATAATAGTTAAAGTAGGAGTATATAACAGTTAATGTCTAAAGTAAGGTAGGTATTTTAAAAGTAATCAAACATTAAGCATGTAGTAATTAGTAAATTATGGCCTCAAAAAATTATAAAATAAAAACTTTTTAACAAAAAATTAAACCTCCGAAAAAACTGAAAAGCAAAAAATAATAAACTTTTTTTATTTAACCTTAATAAATAAGTTCTTAAACTAATGCAAGTATACCTAAGTAATTTTGAGTCGGCGCCAAACAATCAATGAACAAAGATTACTAAATTACCTTAAATTTAAAGAAATAAGCAACGTGAAATCTATAGCGATAAACATTAACATTTCAAACAAAAAATGCGCTCTCCGCACGACCACTCGCAACGAATTAATTTGCTTGTTTTTTAAATGAATTTTGCCGTATTTAAGAATTCCACAGGACAGGAATTTAATGATTATTATTGCAACAATTTTAATAATAGAGGCAGTAGTTAGACAGGCGAAGAGCTCTAAGAAAGGACTTTGAGTCCAGTCTGTCAGTCTCTCTCTGTGTTCAAAACAGAAGACGAACTAGCATGGCATCGAGGAGGGGGAGGGGGGGGCGACCGGAATAACTCGTTCAGTCGGCTGAACGGATTTCGATGAAATTCGGTACACAGGTAGAGGGTCTACCTGTGTGCATGACCTGGGTTATGATGATATTTTTAATGCCGATAGTACGGTCCCACTCCCGTTAAATAATTTCCGACCTCTCCAAGCAGGCGAAGTCACGGACAAAAGCTAGAATACATAAGTATAAAGCTGGTTGCAAATCCAATAATCCAACAAATGATAACTATTCAAATCTAGGATGAAACATTGATGCAGAAGCAAAAACAGTAAAGGACAATAAAAAGTTAGTTGTGGTCGACCGGATACGGAAGGTAGGGTAACCAGGTGAAATAAAACGTCTCGAGAACTTTAGAGACATCAATATGGCTTCTGCGAAGTTTCCAGTTTTGAACCATTCGTCATTGGGAGTTAGGAAAACTATTACCAATGGTTTAGTATGATTTTTAACCTCGGTAAGTAGATGATTTAGTTGATGTCATCGTGAAGAAATCTGGACTTATCCTAACCCTGACTTCCTAACTAATATTATAAAAGCGAAAGAAATTTTGTTTGTTTGTTACGCTTTCACGCTAAATCGGCTGAACGGATTTGGATAAAATTTGGCACATGAGTAGACCATCAGGACCTGGAGAAAGACATACGGACAATAAGAACATGGGCTACTTTTCATCCTGGATCGGAGACGATGTCGCGAACAAATATTTATTGAAAAAATATTTCACTTTGATGTAATACAAAAAACAAATGGGTTCCATTTGATTTTTACATCAAAATATTCGCATCAGCTTTTATAATATAATACAATGAAATGAACATACCTACGGATAAAAGGAGGAAAATACTTAGATGAATTACGATCCTAAATATAAACACAACCGGATCTGGATAATATTGCCATAAGGAAGGAAATTGCAATAAGATTTATAAAATAATGGAAGTTGGTAAGATATAAATTTATATGAGTCAAGTATACGCGATGCAGAGCCGAGTACGTATACCCGATTCAGCGTCACCGACAGACTGGGGCTGAGTATACCCGATTCAGCGTCACCGACCAACTGGAGCCGAGTATACCCGATTCAGCGTCACCGACAGACTGGGGCCGAGTATACCCGATTCAGCGTCACCGACAGACTGGGGCCGAGTATACCCGATTCAGCGTCACCGACCCGAGCGTACGGTTCAGTTTCGTTCACCGTTCAGAAAGAGCGTCTAAAAAAGTTTTCACTTACAAAACGAAATTTCTGGCGTGGCGAAAATACTAAGAACCGAGTAGAAGCAACAGTAGCACAGCAAAGATTTAATTTTATTGGTATAAAAAGCATACTCAAACTCAGCATTAGGACCAATAATAAGAGAAGATTTGTAGTTTGGAAAACTCCGTCAAGTCTTCTCGTCGCCTATCCCGCAGTGTTTGAGACTAAGGTCTTCAACCAGTGCGTCCTGCCCGTCATGACATACGATGCTGAAACGTGGACACTGACGGTCGGGCTGGTCCACAAATTCAAGGTCGCTCAGCGCGCTATGGAGCGAGCTATGCTCGGAGTCTCTTTGAAGGATAAAATCAGGAATTAAATTATCCGGAAAAGAACCGGAGTTACCGACATAGCTTGCAAAGTAAGCAAACTGAAGTGGCAGTGGGCTGGCCATGTCTGTCGGAGGACTGATGGCCGGTGGAGCAGACGAGTCCTGGAGTGGAGACCGCGTACCGGCAAGCGTAGTGTGGGACGCCCCCCAGCTAGATGGACGGACGACCTAAAGAAGGTGGCTGGGGTAGACTGGATGCGGAAGGCGGAGGACAGGGTGCTGTGGCGCAGTCTGGGAGAGGCCTATGTCCAGCAGTGGACTGCGATAGGCTGAGTTGATTGATTGATTGTACTTAGTGCCCACTTGTAATAATTATTATGGTCAAAGGTGTAGAAATTGTTTAGTCCCAACATTTTTAATAACCTTTGTATTACAAAAACCGCCTTTAAAATTAAAATACTTAATTACCTCTTTAATATTAATATTTTCTGTCAAAGCCTCACTGCAGAACATCTAAAAAAAATACATATTGTACGTCTGTTTTTTAAATTTAAGATATGAAGGAATAGTTTTATGTGAAAAAGTGTCATTATAAAAAAAAAATGTTAATATGAACAAAAAAAAGAAGCTACGTCTGCCAACAGGTTTGCAGTTTGGCAGAGGTAATGTCTTGTGAAAAATTTTTTTCTGTGAATTAAACACTTTTTCATTTTTTTTTTTCATTATCAAAAGATCGGTCAGTTAGTCAGAAAACCGAAGCTAGTAGCCCATTCCAAAACGAACTTCTCTATGGAGAAGAACGGGACCCCATATCCTTCTTTAGGCAACAAATCACTTTTCTACGAAATCCCATAGTAATCGGTTTGATATATTACCAGTACCACCAAACAAAACGAAACCAATTCTCGCGTTTTTAATATTGGGGTGGATCAAAAAGCTTCCGTCAAAGCCGTAGTTTTGTGCTAAAAGAAAAACAACAAAGAACGATATTGATCTCCGAATCCAGGCGAGTCTGCACTGCGTGCTACTCAGCATTATGCAGCTGCAATAAAAGACGTCACGAGCACTAAAATTGTTTCTTGACGTAGAAACTATCTAGAGCTATATAGAGCAGAAAGTATAGGCAATTTTTCGCTCCTTTCTTACTAGATGATCTTGGATTTGACCACTATTTCATATCACCTTACAGCCTTAGTAGATATGATACTTTCCGCATCGGCACGGCTGCCCGTATCAAAACCTTTTATAGTAACAGACATAGATATATGAAAGAAGCATTTCTATGGTAACAGATCATTTTACTTTATCAGATGCTAGCTATGTAGTGCTAATATAGTGTAACGGCTCCGACTTATGAATCGCAGGTCGTGTGTTCTATTCCAGTCAGGTGCTTTACTTTTGTAAATAAATTCATCACCATTGCTCTCAAAACGGTGAAGGAAAACATCGTGAGGAAACCGACATGTCCTAAAACTGAAAATTCGGTGAAGGAAAACATCGTGAGGAAACCGACATGTCCTGAAACTGAAAATTCGATGAAATGTGACGTACACCAACCCGCACTGGGCCCGCGTGGTGGATTACGGCCCACTCCCTCGCACAGAAAGGAGACTGTGTCCCAGCAGTGGGACCATTATAGGCTAATTATACTATACTGTTTTAATTAAACCCTGCAAGACACCATGTTGACCAATAGTTGTTTTCAAATGAAAGCTAAATTTGATTTTCGACCTCCAGTATTTGACTATCTTCCGCTCACTTTCCAAAGTGGGATTACCTTTGAAGGTTGAACCCACAAAGTCTTCGCTATCAAACTCGAACTCAAAGCATTTATTTCAATTAAACCATGTACGGGCACTTTTGAATTGTCAAAATTAAATAGTCGGTCAGTTAGTCAGAAAGTTGAAGCTAGTTGCCCATTCCAAAACGTAGATCTCTATGGAGAAGAACGGGCAAGAAACTCCATGGACACTCTTTTAAATCAAGATATCGTAGGAAACCCTAGATACTAACTAAAGTCCGTCCAGCATTTAACCCTTTCGCTACGGCGGCGGCGGACGCCTTTCGGCGTTTTTTGTTGATTTAATATTTAGGTGCGAAATACGCCCATCGGCGTTTTTTTTAAATTGTTTTTATTTTGGCAAAAACAAGTCACAAAAAATTATACTTGCAATATATGCACATTGTTTTTTAAATTCAAATATATAATAAATCGGCGTTCCATATTATCCTAATGAGGTGCGGAGGACACCCATCGACGTTCGCGACGAAAAGTCCAACACTTGGCTAATAATCGTAATTTTTATCGCCGTAGCGAATGAGTTAAATTGCGTTATACACTTTTTTCATAAAGTGAATGATTTTGAAGAATATTGCTAATCCATTGTTTCATATTGAAAAAGGGGTTTGAAGGTTTTGGCCCTAAAATCAGCCGCCATTTTGATTTTTTTTCAGAATCGCGGTGCACAACAAAAGTTATATATTTAGATAGAGGACACTTATACAAACAAAAAATGTAATATAACATGATATCCTAAAGCGTCAGGTTTCGGAGTTATTCACCAAAATATAAGTCGAAAACAACAAGGATTTTTTGTTTTTTTTCCCTCCAGGTAAGCATATTGAACTATTGAGGTAATAGAAACGTTATGAAACCTTTATGGAGAAGAAACAAATGAAGAATAGACATTTTTTAAATAAATAATTAAACACGGCAATTTATAGTTCGTTGTTTTAATCCCAGAGACTAATCTGACAAGTGTATCAAACTTCTATACTAAAAAAAAACGAAAACACAAAAGACTTAAATGTCAGATTAGTCTCTAGGATTAAAAAACGAACTATAAATACATACATAATACATACATACTTAATTAGCCTATAATGTTCCCACTGCTGGGACAAAGGCCTCCTCGGTGAGAGGGAGTGGGCCGTAATCCACCATGCGGGCCCAGTGCGGGTTGGCAGATGTCACATGTCTTCGAATTTTTGGTTCTAGGACATGCCGGTTTCCTCACGATGTTTTCCTTCACCGTTTTGAGAGCAGTGGTGATGAAATAATTTACACAAAGTAAAGCGCCTGTCTGGGTTCGAACCTACGACCTACAACTCGTAAGTCGCGGCTGTTACCACTTGGCCACCACTGTTAGCCGTTTTTAATTATTTATTTTAAAAATGTCTATTCTTTATTTGTTTCTTCTCCATAAAGGTTTCATAACGTTTCTATTACCTCAATAGTTCAATATGCTTACCTGGAGGGAAAAAAGACAAAAAAATCCTTGTTGTTTTCGAATTATATTTCGGTGAATAACTCCGAAACCTGACGCTTTAGGATATTATGTTATATTATATTTTTTGTTTGTATAAGTGTCCTCTATCTAAATATATAACTTTTATTGTGCACCGCGATTCTGAAAAAAAATCAAAATGGCGACGGACCTTAGGGCCACCCTCCATACAAAAATCTTCTAACCCCTTTGTCTGCTCAACAACTTCTATTCTATTCTATTTTTAATAAATGGCAAGCAAAGCCGATATCGACTATTCTGCCAATGTCTAAAGTGAGCTGTAAGAACAAGTGTGCATGAGAGAAAAAATAAAAAAGGTTATAAACGAATAAAAGCTCAACAACTTCAATAACGCAATAAATGTTGTTGAACTGTCATATTGTGTTACGTGTGTACCCGACTGAGCACCCTAGATAGTCAGCTTTTCACTATGACATGAGCTATTGAAGAACTTTCCTATCTTTCTTGCCGTTAAGTGAAGATGCGGTGCCTGATAGGACACGCTTGCGTGTGAAAAGGCAGGTAGGTACGTATTTTGTATCGGGAAACAGTTCCGCTTTCCTGAATCCGTGAAGCTTTCGAAGATTACAGCTACCAGTCAGCCAGCCATCGTCCGACGACGTGTCGTGTCTGGTGGATAACTGTCAGACAATTGATGTCGGGACGTTGTATACAGGGTGTTACAGAAAGGGTATATCAATACAAACGGGTTGAAGAGTGTATCTGGTCTAGAATCTCTGTACAAAATTTCAGCTCAAAAGCAGTAACTTTGAAAATGCTTAATATTTTTTTGTTTCGATAGTTTATTAAATTGAAATCATAACAAACGTGTCACCGCACTACGAGGGTCATTATCCATTATCTGTAGTGTGTCTGTGCGCCTAGTACACGCACATCACACCGCCGCGCGCCAGTGCAGCGCCGTGATGTCGAAATAAAAAAATATTAAGCATTTTCAAAGTTAATGCTTTTGAGCTGAAATTTTGTACAGAGATTCTAGACCAGATACACTCTTCAACCACTCTTCTTTGGGTATTGATATACCCTTTCCGTAACACCCTGTATATGCTAGTAGCGTGGTAAACTCTGCTTGCGCGATGCAGGATTTTGCGTGACGTCAGTGTGATGCGTAGTTCTCATGTGGCGATGTAGATGCCGCCACATATTCTACGTATATTTTCAGTCCAGTTTCAAGTTTGGTCTTAGACTTTTTCTTTTAAGCGTTCCAGCGTGATTTTATGTAGCCTTCTTCAAGAATTGGGCTATCATATGCAAAGAATTTTTCAAATCCGACTGGTAGTTCGAACAAACAAAATACCCCGTTCTTGTTCGTTCGTTCGGTTGATTAGCGCGTTCAAACAAAGAAACAAATATATAATTAGCTATAGACTATCTAAGTACTAAGTAGCCTATAAATCACTGTTACAAAACATATCTTGTGCACCGAAAAAAAAAAAAATTAAGGATTCCATCCAATATATATTCTTTATTTCATTTATTATTAAGATTTAGAAGTCTTCAAAATCCTCCAAAAATAGGTACTTATATCTTAACTTATTCAGTAGTTTATAAATAACAGAATTACTTACGAGTTTGAACCTGCATGTATTAATACATCAGGCTGACCTATTAGCCGCCCTTTCGGCCTTACTGCGAACTCGGCCCATTGTCGCTTACTCGTGTGTAAGCTCATTCGACCGAACAAGACAATGGCGACGGCTTGTAACAACAGGTAAAGTTAATTAAACACTAAGGGGTTTATTCGTAAACGTAAAAGAAAGAAAGAAAGAAAGAAAGAAAGAAAAATATTTATTTGTGAAACACACAGGAAATACAATTAGAAAAAAGGAGCTTTTAAAACTCTAACTTTTGTGAAGGAGTATTTAGACTTTAAAGATTCACACATGACATTATTACAATTTGACAAATACTTGAATAACTATGATTTATGTACCAATTTTGAGGGGCTTGCGGCTAAGTGATAAAAGCCGCACGGGTGGATCGATCGGGCTAAGCTGTGCTTGCCGCGGTTGGTCCATCTTCACATACCATGACCCCTCCGTGTCATAGAAAGCACGTTAAGCAGTTGGTCTCGGCTGTCATTCGTAGATCTTTGACAGTCGTTACGGGTCGTCAGAAGCCCGAGTCCAGCCAACCAGTATTACCTAGTAACTGGGTTGAGGAGGTCAGATAGGCAGTCGCTCCATGTAAAATACTGGTATTCAGCTGCATCCGGTTAGACTGGAAGCCGACCCTAACATAGTTGGGAAAAGGCTAGGCAGACGATGATGATTTATGTACCAATTTTATTAGCTTCATTTATTAAATTCATGCAATCCATATATAATTTTGCATGCTAGTTTTAGCGAATTGTTTTAGAAACTTTCCCGACCATCTGTAATTACAATTCTCGCAAATAAATTTCATTTCATTAACAGTTTCATTAAAAACAACCAAAAATATAAATGAACCAAAAAAAGACATGTACGAGGCCGAAAAGGCTCCTAGCTCAGCATAATGCTGCGATATTTAAAAAAATTATACCACAGCCCTGGTATTCTGAAAGGGCGTTGCTTAAACAGTCGCTAATAAACATTTTACTTTAAGTAACTTTTATGAATAAAGGGGTATTTGACTCACTATCTGTACACGGAGGTTTTGAAAAAGAGTTGGGGCTAATAAAGAAAGAAAATAAAGAGTATAAGGCGTGAAACACGGCGGGGCGGGCCGGGCCGGTCAATTTGACCGCGCAAAGGAAATCCACCAACGCACATAGAGGGCAAAAAGACCGCGCCGCCGGTGCTTGTCGGATGATGTCTCTTGCGGTCATTCACGGACAAAATGACCGCCGTCTGCGGAGCGCCTTACGGGTGTAAAAATACCCTTAACGAAGCCGGGAGTCATCGGTTCTTTCTATTGTTATGTTTTTTTTTCTAGTTACGGAGATATTGATGGTCTAAGTTCCAACTTTTTTTGACGTTTTTGCCGAACACAAGTTTTAAATGTTATAACTTAACTTTAAATACTTCCAAGAGCCCTGATGGCCTACTCCCTAAGCACGAAATCCGTAATTGCGGCCTAAATTACGGACGTCTCCAACTCCGTATCACCTACGGGCGTAAGATTACTTTAGGGCCCGACCTAAGAATTAATGACAACACGATTGACAGCTGTCCTTACTTCCGACGTGTATTTACCCGTCCAAAAAAACTTGATTAATTGGGAGTATGGTTCACTCCAAAGGTAGTTAGTAGATCTTTTATAATCTGACGGGCCTGTATCTTCGTTGATATGCACCCAAGTACAATGTTTTGCGCGCGTTATATTGCGCACTACTGTAAACGGCGAATTTTCTCACCAAAAATCAAATTCCAGCAATATTTTTCGCAGAAAGTTGCTTAGCTTGGTGATACAGAATGCGTAGTTGACTTCGTGATGGGTCTTTTATACCAGAAGGCTAATTCTCTTAATTTAAAACGTTCAAAATCTAGTCGCAGTCCCATCTCGGCGACAAACAAATGTCAAAAACTTACCAAAAATGTAGGGAAATTAGAGGTATTTTTGACATATTGAGACTGCTATCAGACTGTAAACGTTCTTAAAACTACGAGAATTTCGCCTCTGGTATGTTAAATTATGTGTAATTTAAGTAAAACATCGGAATGTTGATTGAAAACTGTAATACGAATTAAACTTGAGAGCAAGGAGTTTCGATTACATTTTATTAGTTTTCATTATTAAAGTAGGTAAAGCTGGCAACATTTTTGTAAATGAAGCCTTGCGGAGATGTTAACTGCGGCCGAAACTCCGAAAGTCCGCGCATTTCGTCCGCTTCCTCATACTTTTCAGGAATTTCTTTCTTCTTAAGCTGGTCCCCATATATTCTCTATAGGAATGTCGCGCAGCATTGCTGCCGTGCTCGGAATGTAATCTCATATAAACCTATAGAAAATGTATGAGGACCAGTAGTGCTGCGACCGCACTGCCGCGGCAGCACTGCTGCGTGCTGCCGAGATCGGAATCATACCTTTACTTTGAAATTTTATTCATGTCTTCAAGCACTTTAAGGCTTTAACCATAACAGCATGCCTTGTTTCGCACTTCGCCCGCGGCTTTGCCCGTGTAAAGCAGACTTTTAATATAGTCTACGACACTCAGAGATAATGTAGCTTCCCCTTAGTGAAACAATTTTCGGAATCGGATCGGCAGTTCCGTAGATAAGCCCCTACATACAAATTCACAAATTTTTCCTCTTAGGGCTGATTTTTCAATGGACAGATAATTTTTATTCGTTGAATAAAATTGTCGTTTGACAGATTTGGCATGGAAGAACTGTCAAAAATTCAAAATTATTCCACGGCAAAAATTATCTGGCGTTAGAAAAATCAGCCCTTAATAATATTAGTAACGTTAGATTATCCGACAGTTTGTCAGGTTGTTTGTTACCTACTTCTTAACACCTCACCTTTGACTGCCCCGGGTGTCTCCTGGACGCAAGCGCGACTGCTGAACGTGGGGTCCTGGGTTTGGTTCCCGGGTCGGGCTAAGTGATAATGAGTTTTTCCATTAGGAATTTCTCAGCAACAGCCCGGAGTTTGGAAGTTGGCGGTGTGATACCCTCGCGCCTCGGTGATATCGGGTTGCCGTCCCATCGGACTATGAGAGTCAGGGAAGAGAGAGTGTCCTGTGTCTGAGCACATACTTGTACGTTATAATACTATAGCGTATAATACTCCCGCGCCGAAGGCTGGTCTCCGCTGAGACTGGTCGCCATGGCCGAAATTGGGTCTGGGGGACTATCAACACCTCGATTACTGAATCGATTTCAACTATATTTTGCACATAGTATGAACAGAACCAAAAGAACAATATAGGATACTTTAAATCCAGGTACATAAAGTCGGTAGGTTCCCTAGGCTGGCAATGATATCGCGGACTCAGCTATTGTACAGACTCGCATCAAGCTTCTACAATCTGTCAAATTTCTTTAATAGATTTTCAACTTTATTGCTAAAATAGAAGGTTCAAAGTTGATTGGGAAAATTTGACAGTTTCGGGTAGCTTGATGTGCTGGCGTATGTACATCATTTCAAGGAATGATGTATGTGGCAGGAGCATGAAAATTCTGTAGCTACGGTTTCCTAGAAGAACGGTGGCCGCATAACGGCCGTCATGATATTATGGCACTGGGGTTTGCGTTTACGGTGTCAAATACGCTCTCCAGGGAAACACACCTTCTTTCATAAATGTATGTTTTTTTTCCCTTTGTCATTTTGAGGAAACCGGCATGTCCTAGAACCAAAAATTCGAAGACATGTGACATCTGCCAACCCGTACTGGGCCCGCGTGGTGGATTACGGCCCATTCCCTCTCGCTGAGAGGAGGCCTGTGTCCCAGCAGTAGGAACATTATAGGCTGATTATGTATTATGTATGTTATGTCATATGTCTAGAGTTAGCAAAATTGACCCTTGCGTTGAGAGCCTGGTGATACGCCACACAGGATACATCTCAGTATGGACGCCAGCCTCTCACAAAGGATCATATTTTATGCATTTTTGTCAAAACGATATAATACTTGTCTCTGTAAATTACGGACGCTATATGGCGGCCACCGCAGTC
Source organism: Amphipoea lucens (assembly GCA_947508005.1). Classification (NCBI taxonomy): domain Eukaryota; kingdom Metazoa; phylum Arthropoda; class Insecta; order Lepidoptera; family Noctuidae; genus Amphipoea; species Amphipoea lucens. The sequence goes on from OX382375.1 coordinate 15,285,456, forward strand.
TTATGAAACTATAGTTTTACAGATCACCTGTTTCATTCTGTCTTACTAAAAATCGTAAATCTTCGTGTATTTTATGGGTATCATTTAAGCTATCACCAATTTAATTAGTTTTGTGTTTCTTAAATAATAGGGTTTGTCCTCCAAATAGTAGATCTGTCACCAAAATGTAGTCACCAAACAATGCAAGTGACCTAACCAAACCGAACCTCGGGGTGCCCTTCGCTCGCTCTTGCATCCTATGTCGACGGAGCCCCGCTTCGCGGGGCCCCTATTTCTGTGTAAAGGGTTTAATTAAAGTAACCTAACCAAACCGAACCTCGGGGTGCCCTTCGCTCGTTCTTGCATCCTATGTCGACGGAGCCCCGCTATCTGAGAACGAAAATATTTCGTGGCGATAGATCTATTTATTAGGTGATACAACTTGATGACAAATATAAATTTTGGTGATAGAAAATATAGTTCCCGTATTTTATTACCTTTTTCCAACATAGCGTAAAACAATCAAGAATTTCGTGGAAAAATCAACACAACAGACTACTCGAGGGAGCAATCAAGTGATTGAATTAGAAATAAAACCTACAGGAGTCTGCAAAAAGATTCTATAAGAGGTATGAATTATCGAAAATCAGAGCCTACATCCTGGGAAGTTATTAAATATACCATGGAGGTTATATTAGTCTGGCTGTATCCGCTCGCTACCGGAATAGCTTCTAAGCAAAATTCTGAGGAAATCACTCCATAATCCTACGTGGGTTCGGATGGAAAGAGACGGATAGGTTATTCTGGGAATGTTTCGATACTGAGAGCGTCCTTTTTGCTGTTTTTACTGGTAATTCTTCAGTGATGTTACCGTGGTATAAGTTAGGTCGTCGGTTCCTATCAGTGCCGTGCATTGGTTTTCAGAATAGGTAGGCACTAGGCCGGGTCTAGTCTAGGCAGACGCGGTCACTAATCAGAAAAAAAAACGTGTGGTCGGGGGACCCCCGGCAGGAACTAAGTTCAAAATGAAAATAATTTAGGGAGTTTCTTAATTGTGGGGCACATACACTAAAATGTAATTGACAGGCTCATGTTGATATATCGAGGTAGGCACTGCTTATATATGCCTATATGCAATACACGCCACTGGTTCCTATGTTTTATTCATCCAAGATCTTGAAAATTGCGATCAATTCTCGGGAGGTGATGTAAATCGGTGGGGATTATACATTTTGGGGATTGTGGCTAAGTAATAACAGCCGCACGGGTCGATCGATCAGGTTATACATACCAAGACCCCTCCGTGCCTCGGAAAGCACGTTAAGCCGTTGGTCCCGGCTGTCATTCGTGGATCTTTGACAGTCATTACTGGTCGTCAGAAGCCTAAAAGTCTGTATTACCCAGTAACTAGGTTGTGGTGGTCAGAATACAGATAGGCAGTCGCTCCATGTAAAATACTGGTATTTAGCTGCATCCGGTTAGACTGGAAGCCGACCTCAACATAGAAAAAGGCTAAGCAGATGATGATTTAGGGGGCCCTATAGGCGATACTTATAGGAAATAGACTGGAAGCCAACCCCGATATGGTTGGGAAAAGGTTAGGCAGGTGATGACATTACCAGCCTATGTCCCACTGCTGGGCAAAGCCCCCTTCTCCTAGAGAGAAGGCACGAGCACTGATCACCACGCTTGCTCAAGACGAGTTGGCGATTTTAGACTCTACGAACTATAAGTCCATGTTTCTTCAAAATGATTAACTTCTGATAATCTCAGGCTCTCTTTTCAGTTCATCTTTGCCTAATTCTACATTTATCGAAAAAAGTTTGGGAACCCGAATCATGTCTTTAGCAAAACGACATCCCAGACTTTTCTAACAAATAGTCTTATTAAAATTCTAGTTCAATTTTGTTGTTCAATATATCTTATGGACAGCGGACTGCATCCATCTTCACTATTTATATCATCAATATACAATTTGTAATCTTCGTCTACTGCAATATTTTCTAAATTTTCATTATTGAGTGGTTTATATATACTCGTATCATGCTTTTTACCTTTGCGTGGATTTTTTGCCATTTTTTGGGTCAGGTTTTGAGGTTTTGCCCAGTATTAAGTACAATTAATTGATCATAATGTGTATTGGGAGATTGCAGCTGTGTAATGTCTACTGTTCTAATCATAATTATGAATGTGTTCATTCATGCTATTTATCTGTTTTTGTCAATGTGTGTGTCCGTGTTGGCACAATAATTATAAGTGGTTCAATGAGTTCAGTATTCATACGAAATTTTGCAATATTTCCAGACCATGTTTAAGGTTGTTTTGTACCAAAATTTTCTTAATATTCTGGTTTCTTTGCAAATTTGGACAACCTGTAGGCAAGCGCGGTCGATGTATTGATTTATTTTGACGATTTCACAACAGTGCGCTTATCTCAGCGGCTACCGTACAACAACTATTATACATAAATAACGACGTTGTTTTCTTCAACACATTTAGTTAACGATAGTATTGTGAGCGTCTCGACCTTCACGCGTCAATCCATAGTCGTCGGTACTCACTCCTCAGAATGTTGTGATACATTATCCTTGTCCTTGTGTGCTTGCCCCGAACTGCAAGAGTTGCCCATCTCGTCGCCGGCTCGGCCGCGCCGCCCTTAGCTTGTCATCACCCGCACCGTAACCACATGCACTACACACAGTTGTCACACGTACACACGCGACCGATCCGGCTAATATCTATTTTCTTGTAATAATTTAACATTTCCCGGCGTCGCGATCGTTTCGGGCGGTAAACGCGAGCGTGAGTGCTCGCGTGCGGTCGCGACGCGCGCTCGCCGCCGAATAATCGATGCGCAGTCTCCCCCCGCCACACCCGCGCGCGCCTCTCGCGCGCCTGCTCATTATCTACGCTTTTCACGACACATGCCGTGATGAGAGCTTTTCTGAACCGTAGAGGTTTCCCCATTTTCTATATTGGCAATCTTTTAATTCCGCTACTGTCCGTAGCTTGTAAAAAGCGTATATTTTCTTGTGCAATAAAATCCAGCAAACCTATAAATCGATCACGTCGAGTTCAATTTTTACAGCTCAGTCGTCAATAATTTCATAGATTCTTCACTGAAGTTAATGACATCTTGGCGGGAGATCAAAAGATTAGGCACGCTACATCACAAACACTTTTCCTCGCCACTAATACGACACAACACAGCATTATTTATGACTATGTATTGTAGGTAAGTATAATGAAAAACTTTCTATAGAAAATAACGCCAACGATGACTCAAAGAGGTTTAATAGGAACTCCAGAAGTGTATAAAACCTTCACCGACTGGCAAGCAATGACCGCTACATTCGAATTTGGAATATTCTTAAAATAAAATTTAATGTCGTTTGTTTCTGTCTTTCTCTGCAGCAAGTGGTCACAAGTAGGTACTACGAACTTCTAATATTTTGATTTATAATTTTAAGTAAACTGTAATAAAATAGAATATTTTTCTACCGTTGGCATCATGCCTAGGTGTTTTATAAACTCTGTGCGACGTCTCAAGAGGAGTTTTATACAGGAATTTGGTGAATTTTCAGTCGAAAGTAAGTCACTTTGTATTCGCAGAATTTTTATAAATATTTTAGTATCCTATGTAACCGAGGGGCAGTTTGTGGTATAAAATGAAAGGGTATACGTTGTTCTACAATACTTACTGCCCTTTCCATGACTTTCCCCGTTTTTTCAGCTTCATATTCACTAATTTCCAAACTTTATCTTTCGAACCAAACTGACAGTGTCACGATATTTTTTTCAATTACAATATTTTTATGATTGCCAATTTATATGAAAATGTGACGCTTGAAAACATAATAGTATCATGAATTATGTTTTTTTATTATTTCCGTTAAGCCTAGACTGAGAATTTGTTACGGTTGAAGACCGATGGAATTTTTACGATTCTTGGAATATGTCGTCGATTTGTTTGTGATATTATTTGGGGTGGCGAATGACCTGTAGATTTTCCTGTAATACCTATAACGTGTTAAATGGTCAGTACACTTACAGTGAGAAACAATTACCTACTAGGCTTATTTTTATAAATTGTTTAATATGTTAACATGCTTTGAATGTTACATTACGATCAAATGGAACAAGTCAGTCGCCTTTATAGGTGTGAATTAGGCTACAGAAGTTTCAATAATACTTTGTTCGACCTGAGAATCGAACCTGGGACCCCACGTTCGGATTCACGTTTAACTACAGTAATGAGGGATGAAACTATCTATCACATAAGTTAACCGTAACTTATATGAAGGTAATAATAGTAATAGTAATTTATTTCTAAAACTTCAGTAAACTACATCAATGAGACTCGACCCCTACTAGGACTAGGACATCCTGTATGACAGTAGGGGTCGAAATAAGGTCCTGAAACAGGTCACAGTTCTCGTCGTAGATGATATGGTTGACTGCTTATCCCGCAATAGGTAAAGTCGTCAGTCTTGCCAGCCAGCAGCAGCCGATCCATTCTGCAAAAATCTCATCGTTAGAACTTAGGTGAAGTGAGATTGAAGAGCTATCAATAGTGTCAATCCGTTGGATCATTTAGCTCCCTTCAAAATGGTTGAGCTGAATGGTGCTGGTCTATACATCATGTTCGTGAACGGGCGCCGTCAGTTGGGGGTCATCACTTAGCTGCCTCGGCTTATTTTTAATTATTTTATTTTTGGTTTGTTGTTTTGTTACTATTTGCTGTAGGTACTCTGGATGCTTTTAACGCGTACCAACGTCTTTTTTGCATCGTTCTCACATATAATTATTGTAAATTCATCATTAATGATGAAACTAATATTTTTGTAAAAATATAATTTAAAAAAGGTAGGTACCTACGCTTTGGAATGGACAACTAGCTTCATATTTTCTGACTGACCGACTTCTTGACAGTTCAAAAGTGTCTGTAAATGGTTTAATTGAAATAAAAGCTTTGAGAAGAGTTGAGTTGAGGTGGAATGACAGTTCTCTTCAAGCTCTCTTCATCTTGTAAGTTTTCACGATGAGATTTTTACAGAATGGACCAGCAGGTGTGTGGTTGGTTTTACCACTGACACCCATAACTAATAGGTAATGCAGCCCATGAAAATTACGACCCACTACAGAATATTATTGTTAGAACTAACGAATTTGAAAGCATTTTTATGGGATAAACATTTTACCTCTATGAATCTGGCTCTGAAAACCCCGAATTACTTGTTTTAGTATTTTTATTTGCTCAATTCCATCTTTATTTAAGTGGCAACTATTTTTGGCTACATTTTATAACTAAGTACATACTTAGAATACGTAACCATTTTCAGATGAAATGAAATCGACGCGACTACCAAAACCAAGCATCAAACGGCAAAAAAATCTTTTAAAAACCAATGAAACAGTATACCACGACAAAGTGCCAATTTCTACGCGATTCTACCTTCAATTACTTAAGAAAAGTCAGTTCTTACAAAATTTTCAAGAAACAGAACCATACGAATACGCTTCGGAAAGCGAAAAAGCTGTAAAATCCCCCGAATTAACCGCACCAAAAAACAAGATTTCAATAAAAAAAGATACGGAAAAAACGTACAACTTAAGATCTTCCGAAGCAAAAACGGAACGCAAAACGTATGAGAAGACACATCGAAAGAAACGCAACGGCTGCGACAACGAAACGCAATCCATTTCCGAACTGATACAGGAAGTCAACAGGAAGCGGAAGCCGAGGAAGGAACCGTTGGCGCCAATTATTGAAGAAATTAAAAGCAGGGAGCCGTTGAAATTCAGTAATAAAGGTTTGTTCTGGCTTTGTGTAATACAATTTTTGCGTAGGTACAGTTTTGCGTACTGCATTTAGGGTAATTACATGCCGAAGATGCTCGCGATCGCGATCGCTAGTTCGATGTCAATACTCGCTATTTCTACGTGTCGCTCCTGAAAGCTCAGTTGTCCAGGTCCTGTGTTTGTGTTATAGTCTACCTACTTCAGAATAAGGGCGTGTACATACGAGCACGATTTTTTACGCGCTCGCGTCGCATACGCATCGCTCCCTCTTTAGAACTTTTGAGGGAGCGAAGTAGATACGACCACAAAATACAGAGGTACGACTCTGTTAGGCAATAATTATTATTAAAACAAAAGTGTCTGAGCACTTCAAAAGTAGGTACCTAAATAAACAAGCCCGGATTCCTACTTTTGTTTACAACAAAAAGTTTCTTACAATTTTTTTTTTGTAAATTTTCTTCCATTTTTTTTTACTTTCAAACGAAAAGTTTTAATATGTTATTATCTAGGCAATATAAGTTGGCTGGCTGAAACCTCGAATATTATGAAACAATAAATTGTCATAAAATGATAATAATCAAAGTGACACGTCCATTGACTTATACATTTTGAAATCATTGGACACGTCAAGCAAATTCCTGAAATCTTCATTCATTTTCGTCAAAGAGATTTAAGATTGTTAGGTAAATAATTAAATGTCTTTGATTTTCGTGCATTTGTCCACGGGGTGGCATTGACGCGCAAACTAAAACCACAAAATAGATAGTACAAGTCTGAAACCAGGAATTGAGCACATGATTCTTGACCCCTTGACCCCTTTTTTTTATGGATGGGAAATCATCAAATGACCCCTCCCGCTCTGGGTAGAGCGGAAGGGAGTGTCAGACACTCAGACTCTTACTGACTGAAACTCATCCGTGTTCCTTCCTTAGCCCTTTATGTTCCGGGGTAGCGGTAACCCTTTCGGACAATCCCGCACCCCCGGCAGGCTTCGGCCCCGGCAGGCCCCTTCCTTTTTGCTGACATCTCTTTGAGGCGCGCGTGGAACAAGTACGCGCCGTCCGGCACGGGCCTGCGGGGCAATTGCGTAACACATTATCAATCGGAATTGGTTTTATTTTGACAGTTCAACAATATTCATTGCGTTATTTACGTGTTGAGCAGACAATTTTTTCGAACTTATGTAGCAATGGATTAGCAATTTGCTTCAAAATGACGCAGATTCTGATTGATTAGATAGTGTGTTACGCAATTAGGGTGCTGGTCCTGATCGGACAGTGAGCTACCCATTACTCTCCGTCCGCAGGCCTGCGCCTACGGTGGCGGGGAGTCGTTACGCGGCTCCCGACGCCCACAGCGTCTCCCGCGGCGGCACCCCTTGACCCCCTAGGGTAGAAATTTTTCGTCGGTTATTAAATAAAAAAAACCGGTCAAGTGCGAGTCGGATTCGCGCACCGAGGACTCCTTACAAAGGGGTTTGAAGGTTTTGGCCCTAAAATCAGCCGCCATTTTGATTTTTTTTCAGAATCGCGGTGCACAACAAAAGTTATATATTTAGATAGAGGACACTTATACAAACAAAAAATGTAATTAACATAATATCCTAAAGCGTCAGGTTTCAGAGTTATTCACCGAAATATAAGTCGAAAACAACTAAGATTTTTTTGTTTTTTTTCCTTCCTGGTAAGCATATTGAACTATTCAGGTAATAGAAACGTTATGAAACCTTTATGGAGAAGAAACAAATGAAGAATAGACATTTTTTTAATAAATAATTAAACACGGCAATTTATAGTTCGTTTTTTTTAATCCCAGAGACTAATCTGACAAGTGTAATGTCAAACTTCTGTACTAAAAAAAACGAAAACACAAAAGACTTAAATGTCAGATACTCTCTGGGATTAAAAAAAGGATCAATAAATTGCCGTGTTTAATTATTTATTAAAAAAATATCTATTCTTCATTTGTTCCTTCTCCATAAAGGTTTTATAACGTTTCTATTACCTCAGTAGTTCAATAAGGTTACCTGTAGGGGAAAAAAACAAAAAAATCCTTGTTGTTTTCGACTTATATTTCGGTGAATAACTCCGAAACCTGACGCTTTAGGATATTATGTTAATTACATTTTTTGTTTGTATAAGTGTCCTCTATCTAAATATATAACTTTTGTTGTGCACCGCGATTCTAAAAAAAAATCAAAATGGCGACCGACCTTAGGGCCACCCTCCATACAAAAATCTTCTAACCCCTTTGTAGGTATGTAAATAGTTTATCACGGGATTTTTTAAAATGTAACTACAAAATTACGGTTTTCGGATTTTTCCTTTACTTGTGCTACATGACCTTGCTTCTTGCCAAATTTCATGATTCTAGGTCAACGGGAAGTACCCTCTTGACAGACAGACAGACGGACAACAAAGTGATCGTATAAGGGTTCCGTTTTTTCCTTTTGAGGTACGGAACCCTAAATCGGCTGATTCATAGAAAAGTGAAAGTGAAAAAAAAAACCTGCGCGGTCAAAATATATGGAATAGTAATTTTTTTAGCAATTTGGTTCAGAATCATGTACTCAATCCACGGTAATAGGTTGCCCCTACTGTTTAGTTAATATTAATGACTACCTAAATACTAACAGTGTCCCTGTCGCCAGGGGGCTCAGAAATCGACAAGATAGCTGAGAAACTCAAGAGTCTGGTCAAAGCCAGTGCTGATGAGAAGCTTGACAAGGAACTCCTCACGTGCACCGAGTCTTTTGACAAGGATAGCGTCGATGGTCTTGACAAGGATGGAGAGGTCAAGGAGAATGGTGAGTGGCAGACTAGACAAGTGGCAATCAATTTCAAATCGTTTCGTATTTTTAAAACGATTTTCGATGGATGAACTTTTTTGTAGTTCTTGTCAATCCAATACATTATTGTTATAGCTGACAGGTTCTGCCCGCGTGAAATTTTACCCTCCCCCCATTCACCCTCTTAGGGGTGGAATTTCGAAAAACCCTTTCTTAGTGGATATTACTCTTCACTAAGAACACACCCTCCAAATTTCATGTCTCTAGGACCAGCGGTTTAGGCTGTGCGTTGATATATCAGTCAGTCAGAACTTTGAATTTTATATATACAGGTGAATTTTTCAAGTGGGCGTGGATGGCCAAATCTGAAACTATGAGGAATAGCGAAAAGTACTCAAAGGAGTCACGGGCTCGATTTTAATGAAAACTAAAACTGTATCATTGGATTTAAAAAAAATCAATATTTCTAGTCAGGAATCGAACCCGACGATTTTGAAAAAAAAAACACTGTATTACTACACCATTCGATAGTGTCGCTAATAAGGATCGAATTCTATCTATGCTGTGCCCGACAAGGTCCATAATTGTGACTAATATAATTATTGCCCTACCAACTGAGACGTGCAGGAATCGACCAATCACAATGGCTGAAATCCTCATCGCGACACTCGTCTCGTTTGTGATTGGAAGATTCCTGCACGTCTCCGCTCCGCTCCGCCCAGCTCCGCTTCAGTGCGCTTCGCTTCAGCTATCCAAAAATGAATAGAAAGCACTTTCCGTTTTTTCCAGTTTTCTGGTCAACTTTTTAATTTTTTTTCGCCCAGACCTTTTTCGGAATTTATGATAACTGCATTAAAAAAACCAAAGACGTCCTCAAGTGATGCGTTTACAAACAAACGAAAAAATTAAAAAGAGCTAGGTACCTTCAAACAATAGGTATGAAGAGACCAGCAAGATTAAAGTTTTTAACGATATGACATGAACACCTACAGAACCTCCGGAGCCCCGGGAGTGGTCGGAGCCACGTCGCTGTGCACGCGACACTCACAACTGTTCGTACTGCGGCAAAGGCTTCGACCGACCGTGGGTGCTGAAGGGTCATCTACGGCTTCACACAGGGGAGAGACCCTTTCCCTGCCCTCATCAGCTTTGCGGCAGGACGTTTGCTGATCGGTAAGTAACTACTGCAGCAGCGGTGGCCCAGTAAAAACGGCAGCACCCCTACAAGTTGAAGGTCGTAGATTCGAAACTCAGGCAGGCACTTTTACTGTGTGAAAAAATTATTTCATCACCACTGCTCAAAACGGTGAAGGAAACCAAAAATTCGAAGATGTATGTCATCCACCAACCCGCACTGGGCCCGCGTGGTGGATTTCAGCCCACTCCCTCTCACCGAGAGGAGGCCTGTGTCCCAGCCCACCTATAGTTATATGTAAATCATTTTAAACAAAATAAAAAAAAAACCCTCTAGGAGTGCCGACAGAAGTGAAAACACAAACAGAATACTTTGCCATCACTCACTGACATATCGGATATACATTACATCCGAGTACATCCCGAGGACAGCCGAACACATCCGAAGCGGTGTCGGTTACGGTAACAGTGGCGCGAATTCAATGGTTTTTTCCCATCTCAAAAAATGCCCAACGCGCCTAAAGAAGTTTTCACTTCAAAAAACGGTTTATTAACAAATATTGTCCCAACAGTGGGGAACATTATAGGCTGATTATGTTAAGTAACTACTGTATCTAGGCGTATTTATGACACAAATCCAGTTTTAATATAAACAGGGGCTGTTTTCCACAAGTATGAATAAAAAAGAACGATTTACCTAGACGAACTTTTTCTTGAACAGCACTCTATTGAGCTATAAAGCAATCAGCATAGCTATTCACAACCTTACGACAGGCTATCGTATCGAAACACATTTCGATAACCTAATTTGGTTTGCCCCCGACAGCAAATAGCTGTTGGAAGAATAGCGGGCGTCTATTTGATTTAAACTGACAAAATTTTCGGGTTTTGGACTTGTGAACAGCATTGAGAAGACTCCTACGATGACATTGATTGATGTTTTATACGATACGGAAGCGTATCGAGTGTTTGTGAATAGACGTCCAAGAGCGGCTGGAGCCTATATTTGAATTACGAATTTAAGACAATTAGGTACTTATCAAAGTTCAAATTCCGTTGCAACCAAAACATATTAGAACCCTTTTGTTAGAAATGGTCACTCAAAAATCAACTTAGAATACATCGCACTAAAGAAGATAACAGATTAAGTGGCGGTAGAATGTAAATTATCTGAGATTATGAACAGTGCTATAGAACTGTGGCCAGTTAAAGGCAATAGCCTCGCTCCCTATTATATGGGACTTTATAACAACAATGGAGAAATGACGGTATGATTATACTTTGTCTTTTGCCTATCCTTTCGAGGAACACAGGTGTGCGTGTGTCACTCTGTTATGTTGTGGCGGCATCTATATCGCCACATGCGAACTACGTATCACATTGACGTCACGCAAAATCCTGCATCGCGCAAGCAGAGTTTACCGCGCACAACTAGCATACAAACAATGTCCCGACATCAATCGCCGGGTAGTTGCCCACCACACACAACATCCGTCTGGCCGGAGGATCCTCCCTTTTCTATGGACGATGAGTGAACTTTACGTATACCCTGTTCCTCATACCTCTATAATGTCATTTCCAGTTCAAACCTCCGCGCTCACCAGCGAACTCGTGGCCACCATACTTGGCAATGGCGCTGCTCCACGTGTGACAAGGCGTTCAGTCAGCGACGGTACCTAGAGCGGCATAGGGACGACGCTTGCCGCAAATACAAGTAAGTTCCTACTTCGTGCCTACGTTACGAAGCGTCATGCCTTTGTCCGTATGATACCATGAAAACCATGAATACAATTTTGTGTGGAAATCTGTTGTCATGGCATGGTATGGGACATGTGATGCGGAGGAATGAGTAAGGTATGGATGGCCCCCTAGCAGGTACACAAGAACCGACTGCGAGTAAATAACCATAACCACTCAAATGTCCGGAGTCTAAAGCCGGCCGCATACGTCCGGTTTCAGTCTTCGTCAGTTTCGGTTCCGTCAGATTCGGAGACCCTGAATGCTCGCATTTCGTACAGAATCTTCTCTTTAGCGCACAAGTTCTTATATTTTCTGTTCGGAAACCCTGACGGAAAATATAAGAACGTGTGCGCCAAAGAGAAGATTTTGTATGAAATGCGTGCATTCAAGGGTCTCCCAATCTGAATTCCGAATCAAGAAACCGGACGTATGCGGCCAGCCTACAAAAAATGTTCGGGGACATTGACGACGTCACGCGGGGAGCAGGACATGTCGGTGTCTAAAAGATAAATCACTCTATTAATGATTGGACGTAATCCATACTGTTCACTTGCAACTTATATTGTAACGCAAGTCGACTTGCATTGTGTAAACGTTTACAGCAAGTCGACTCGCTGCAAGTTTTACGGCTCACAATTAATGTATCATAACTTGCGCAATACAGACTTATGCTTGTCAGTGGACATTTTGCATGCAGCTGGATACCAATTTGTAATTTGAAATCATTCAGATGGGTGGACTCAGCTTAATTGTTATGATTTAGTTTTAGCCAATAGAGGCTATTGGCTTTGTAAGTAAATACACACATCAAAAGTGTCTAGGGATCAAGCATTTTTATGCGGATTTCTTGAGATTGAGATGTGGCTTTGTAATAAATTTATGATTTTATAAATTTATATGGATCCTTTTTGGTGCATTTCATAATTTGAATCAGGAACTGTGAATCAAATTCGAGTAAAAGATGAAAATCAGCTGTCAATATTTTCCCTATAAAAACATACAACGCATTGAAGACATTATTAGTGCTACTGTTTCCCTACTACTGATTAAAACCAACGTTATTATGGAGCGGCGACGTCATTTAAGCAGGGAAGAAATGCTCAGAGCCGTGGGAATGATAGAAGCTGGTTCCCGGCAACGTACTGTGGCTTTAGCTCTGAATACAAGTCAGAGTGTTATCAGTCGACTTTGGACACGTTACCGAAGCACTGGTACCGTGGCTGAGCGCCATGGAGGACGGTATCGCTGCACCACACGGAGACAAGACCGATACATTCAAATCTTAACTCGAAGAGCTCCAACAATAACCGCCATGATGTTAGCCGTGAGGCTTCATCACTCTTCAGGGAACTTAATTAGCGACCAAACAGTCAGAAACCGCTTGCATGAAGTGAACCTTCATTCCCGAAGACCGCTACGGGTACCACCTATAGCAATGCACAATCGTAGGATTCGATATCAATGGGCTCTTGAACACAGAAATTGGGCAGAAGAACAATGGCGTTTCGTGTGCTTTTCTGATGAGTCTCGTTTTGGTATGAGACCGGATACAAGACGTATACGACACTGGAGAACCCCTGGACGCCAACAGCGATTAAAATCCTGCCAGGAAGTCCATCCTTATAGTGGTGGAACCATCATGGTATGGGCGGGTATTTGGATCGGCGGAAGAACTGAGTTGATTTGGATCAGAGGCAACCTCAACGCTCAAATTTATGCTGAGACGATTGTATCAGACGTCATCGTTCCTCTACAAGTGCAAATCGGTCCCTTATTTCAGTTAATGCATGATAATGCACGACCGCACACCGCAAGAGTTGTAAGACAGACTCTCGCCGCAGCTAACATCAATGTCCTGCCCTGGCCTGCTCAGTCGCCAGACTTGAACCCGATTGAGCATGCATGGGATATGCTACAGAGAAGAGCTCTGCCGAATATGGAGGGTATCCAGTCGCAAGAAGACCTTTTTTTGTTGTTGCAACGAACATGGGCGGCCATTCCACAGCGTGATTTGGATGAACTCATTTTGAGTATGCCAAACCGATGTTCTTGTGTTGTTAGTGTTCGCGGTAGAAACACGGATTATTAATTGTTAAAGTTACCCAATAAAATTTTAAAGAAAACTGTTATTTCAGTCTTTTTTTCGAACTTTTGTGTTAGTGGTTCAAATGTCAAAAATCCCTTTATTAGGAAAATGGCAAATTTCTTTATTAATGCAAAGGTGACTTGGTTTATCGTTACTGTGACAAACGAAAACACTTTATTTGATGAATCCTTAAAGAAAATTTTAATTAATATCAATCAGGAGAAAAGTTATTGCAAAAATATATGTTGATCCCTAGACACTTTTGATGTGTGTATATGTACTTATGTATGCACATACATATAATAGTAAAAGTGCGCACAACCCCACCCTATTTCAAGTTAATTAAATATCAACTTCATTTCAATGTCAATTAAGTTGATTTCAGTGTGACTAGCACTATTTAATTGAAAAAAATATAAAAATGTTTGAAATTGAAGCGGAAATTTAACTTTATTGTGTAGGAATTAGTTATTTTTCCATTAACCTCTCGTCTGTCGGAACGTAGATCTACGCGAGACACAATGGCTTTTTAATTGTGTCTGTAATTACGACATTCAATGGGTTGATTCATATTTGTTTACATTTTTGGCAAGTAAATCGCGAACGCAGGTTACGCGGGATACATAAACTCACGGCTTCTTCCCATGGGGGTGAGCAGAAACCACAGAACGCCACCTGCTATGATCCTTACATACCTATTCTCTTTTACGTATGTACAGGATAGGCAGTAGTTTCACTCGAGGCTAAATCATAACAACTATGATCACCAATTTGAATGAAAACAACAAATGATCTGATCAAAAATAACTATCACACTTAGAATATTATACAGGGTGGAATTAAATTCATAGGCATGCTTTTAAGAGGTCATTGTACTCATCGTGTTATGAACAACTTTTACTATGGGACTAAGCCTAAAATCGCGAAAAAAAAAACAGCTGTTCCTTGCATTTATGTTCACATAACTCGTCAAAATGTATGGAAGAGCTGATTTTTTTTTCGCCATATCAGTCTTGGTCCCATAGTAAAAGTTGTTCATAATGATGATTGTAAAGGCAAAAGTTTGTGTGTGTGTGTTTGTGACTTCTTCACGCTCAAACGGCTGGACCAATTTTGATAAAATTTTGTATGGAGGTAGCTGACACCCTGGATTAACATATAGGCTACTTTTTGTCCCGATATTCCCACGGGATCGACACTTATGCGGGTGAAACCGCGGGACGCAACTAGTATATTATAATTATCTACAATTTTTTTCCATTTTGTCCCTAGAATGCACACGCGAAACTCCTTAAAATGCAACAATAGTTTAAAAGCCACACCTAAAGCAGAAGTAACACCGCCCGTGCCAATGTATGGTATTATAAGACACAACCCCGACTCCAAGGCAGCTGTGGACACCACCAATGAATGCTGCGAGGGACCCATAGACCTGTCGATTGGGAAACGGAGAACGGAAGAGAATATAAGTTAAGATTATATCTACGATTAGAATATAATGGAGAAAGTGACTGATTTGATTTTGTGGTTTTATTTGTGTTACACAATGACGCAGATTCCCTTGTTCACAAACTAAACTAAATTTAAGTTCAGTTCATTTTATTCTTTCTATTTCATTAAGACAAGGACAGAACATAAATATTAGTTTATTCCTGTCAAATTAGTCAGCGCCTGACATAAATTGACGTATTTTTAGTAGCCAATTTTTTAATCACATCTAAACTTGTCTATGGAGTATCTTGATTTGACAGGACTAAACAAATATTTATGTTCTGTCCTATTCTTAATTAAGGTGAATGCGTAGTTGTAGCCCGCGAAATTCAATTTTTCTTACGTTTTTTGCAATTTTCAGGTCAGTGTCAGGTTGTATCTTGATCAAAATATGATTCGCGACAATAACAGGTACGTATTTACAGAATTATAATAATTAGAATCATTAATACATCTTCCTAAGTTAGATTTCTACCGTTAAGAACAAATCTCGTATGGAAAAGTGTTGGTGGTAGAAATCTAACTTAAACAGATGTATTAATGATTCTGATGATTATAATTCTGTGAATACGTACCTGTTATAGTCGCGAATCAAATTTTCATCAAGATACAACCTGACACTGACCTGAAAATTGCAAAAAACGTAAGAAAAATTGAATTTCGCGGGCTACAACTACCCATTCGCCTTAAATAGGAAGAAATTGATGCACTGAACTTAAATTTAGTTTAGTTTGTGAACAAGGGAATCGGCGCCAATGAAAACAAGCTCTTAGTTCAATTGAACGTTATGCAATTTGCATTTCTTTATAGAAATGCAACTTAAACCTACGGGTTCATTGCGTAACACACAACATCTTTCATTTTGACATTTCAATGACATTCATTGCGTTATTTACGGTGTTGAGCAGACACATTTTTTGAACACAAAGTAATGGATTAGCAATATTACAATGATTCAGATTGAGATTGATAGTGAGTTACGCAATTAATGTACACGGTACGATTTCATTGCCTGTGGTGGCATATCATAAGTTGAAGCAAAAATAACCAAATGTCACCAATTTTTTGCTTCAATTTTATTTTATGCCACAGGCAAACTTGCGTCGTTGAAATGAGACTTATGAAAAATTACAGATTCTTCGATTACAACTTGTACAGACGCCAGCACATCAACCTACTACAATCTGTCAAATTTCTTTAATAGATTTTCAACTTTATCACTGAAGCATAAGGTTCAAAGTTGATTGGGAAAATGTGACAGTTAGGTGTAGGTTGATGTGCTGGCGTCTGTACTTGGCCTGGCCTGGCTACACACAGTAAAGGTGCATCCACACCGAAGTTACGTTACTTTATTTACTTTACTTGTGGAGCAACGTTTACAAGTGTTGGTGGGCGACAACGGATAACAAAAAAAAATATCTAGTAATCTTAGCAAAAGTTGAAGAATGTTACGGTCTAATGTTATCGTGTTGCATTCCACAAAAAGTAACTGCGGTGTAGATGCACCTTTACTTGCATGCATGTGCAAACAGTGTACTTGCATAGCAAAATACATACACTTGGATGGTGTACCGCAAATTGCAATTTGCGCAAGATTGAGCTTAGCATGCGCAAACGGTGTTCTTACATAGCAACATACATAAACTGCAATTTGCGCAAGTACTTAAGATTGAGCTTGTAACCGGGCAATAACAACTAGTTTCAAATTACTCTATTGGAAGTCACAAAAGAACTTGCACTCACAAAAATGTTTCGTTGCAAGAACTTGTGCAAGTATACTTGCAAATAAAATGAACTACTCATATTTTGAAATGTTTTATTACAGTCATAAATTAAATAATAAATACAATTTGTACAACTTAGTTTCACATTGTTATTACATCTAAGCGTTTGCTTTCAGTTAGAACTACGTTTTAGATCCCCAGCAATAATTTGGTAATTGCAAAATGCACTTCTTACACACGCCACGCTTCTGGTACAGACGCCAGCACATCAAGCTACCTGAAACTGTCAAATTTTCCCAATCAACTTTGAACCTTATGCTTTACCGATAAAGTCGAAAATCTATTAAAGAAATTTGACAGATTGTAGTAACTTGATGTGCTGGCCTCTGTCCACAGATTGGATGTTCACTTGCAAATTTTATTGTGCAAGTTGACGTGCGTGATCGACTTGCGGAAAATGTATAACGCTACAAGATGCTTTTGGGGCGTGACCAAAATCGGAACTAAAGCCGCCATCGTTGTTTTGTCTACACAATTTCACAAATGTTTACCAACAACGCCCTTATCTGTCGATGTCATTTAGGTGCCAAAAGGTGTTATTTTACTGCTATAAACATTCCCAGCAAGCCGGCTTAAGGGGCCGTCTCCACGAGCGAGAGAATCGCGGCGATATTATCGTCGTGCCACGTATTTCTATACACTCTCTTAGAACGTGTCTCCACACGGCGAGACTACCGCCGCGATTCTCTCGCTCGTGGAGACGGCCCCTTAGTAATACTTGTCAACAAGGAAATTATCAAAAGCTGCGCCAGCAAGTAACATCATTTATTATATCTTACACATAAACATAACATACAACTTCACATTCCATTTTGTGCATTGCGACCTTTACATATACCTATACACTGTACAAGGGTCTTTTGGCGCCCGAATGACGTTGACGGGGGGCGCTGTTGGTAAACATTTGTGCAATTGTTTTGTGAAATATATTGAAAAAACCAGATGGCGAAGTTAGTACCGATTTCGGCCACGCGCCAAATGATCCTTCAAAACAAATAATTTATTAGTTTCCTTGTACAGCTATATAAGTATGCATGCAAGACATGTGCTTGCATAATCGGAAATTACCTACCTATTTGCAAGAGGATGGCGCAATATGGAACCTAAAACGTAGTTCTGACCCATTTCTGACCACAATATTCACATATAGTATACAATTAAAGAGGTTTTTTTATTCACAACTTGCTTAAGCTTTGAACATTTTCTACGTAAGCTAAGTAAATTTGCCGCTTCAAGTATAGACAGAGGTAGACGTCAAACATGTTGGCTGCTCGAAAGAAAGGTATATCCTGCGTAGCAACAGGGAATAATTGTTGGCAGAGGTCACAAAGGTGACTTCTAAACAGCGAGGTAATTGCGTAAAACTTAGGTTTCCTACGAGAGCGGTGCAGCGGTGCCGTTAAAGCGGCCGTAAAATGACGGCTCTCATTAAAATTACTATGGGTGTTCGACATTACCGTGTCAAAAAACGCTCTTTATATAGACGGCCGTCATTTTGCAGCGATATATAACGGCAACGTTTTCTTAGTAAACCCAAGCTTTTCACACTTACATACATTGTCAGTGCTTTTTATTTTGACAGTTCAACAACATTCATTGCGTCATTTACGTTATCGAGTAGACGAATTTTTCAAAAATATGAAGCAATTTCCTTCAAAATAAACAATTGCTGTGCAATATTTTGACTGCAATTTTCCGCTGCAAGTACTTATGCAAGTATACTTGCTAATTATGTTTTTGCAGATTTAGATGATAACACGAAGTATGTGATGGTCAAAGCAAGTGAGGGACCTGTGAAAACTTTGAATCTATTTATGTGTGAGGGCCATGAGTGCATTTGAAACCGTCATGAGCGAAAACCTACAACCGCCCATGACAGTTTACACCAAATTCAGAGCAACCAAGAAGTTTGACGCATTTATGAAGCTCAAAATAACTACTTAAGACAATGATGCTTGGCACTTCTATTAATTGCAAAATATAATGTAATAGTGACTATTTTGGCACTAACAATTAGTAGTTGACACTTTTTTTAAGGTTTGTTTTCGATTACATTTCGATTGAATTATTGAATCAACTATACATGACGAATATGACAATATGAGGCTTTAAATATTTTTAGATTCTCTATTTATCTAAAGACTCCCGCAGACAAGCGCGACGCGACTCTAGTAGAACACAGTCAGTACCAGAATCGCGTCGCACTGTCGCGTCGCGCCTGTCTGCGGGAACCTTAACATTGCTGAGTTTTGACAATACATGGCTTAATTATTTTTGGATTCTCTATTTATTTAATGTTACTGTGCTGTGAACATCACGGCGAATAGGCTTATGTACGATAATAATATGAAAGATCTTAACATCTATTGTGAAAGTGTTAAACACGTAGATAGAGAATTTTATAGACTGTCAGGTCAGGTGCGTAGTACTCACAACCGGCGTGCGTGACAGACAAGCATAGCTATTCACCTATCGTATCGAAAACGACACATTTCGATAACCTGATTTGACTTGCCCCCGACAGCAAATAGCTGTTGGAAGAATAGCGGGCATTTCATTTAAACTGACAAAATTTTCGGGTTTTGGACTTGTGAACAGCGTTGAGAAGACTCCTACGGTAACATTGATTGATGTTCGATACGATACGGAAGCATAGCAAGTGTTTGTGAATAGCTATGCAGGAGGGCAATTCCCGTAATTAAAAATGTTCAAAATTTTGTCGCAATCTCATCTTAGCGACAATCAATGTCAAACACTTGTCAAAAACGTAGGAAAATTAGAGGTATTTTTGACAGATTGAGACTGAGATCAGACTGTGAACGTTCTTAAAATTACGAGAATTGTTCCTTAGATGTATGAACGTAAACGAGACAAAAGGAATACCTATATAAGAATCGTAGCAGGTGGCGTTCTGTAGTTTCTGCCTACATCTATGGGAAGACGGCGTGAATTTATGTATGTAAAGTCTATTCAAACTTATGTTTCAAATTTTCAAGTTAAACAAATATCAACTTTATTTAATGAGAATTAAGTTGATTTCAGAGTGATTAGCACTATTGAAAAAGATATAGAAGTGTTTGAAGTTGTAGCGTAAACTGAACTTTATTGTGTAGGATTTGAAGTTATTTTTTCATACACTCATATTTGTTTACATTTTTGGCAAATAAATCGCGAATGCATATTATGTATGAATGTCAGCATATACCTTATGTAATGAGTTAGCGATAGTCTTTTGACACTTCTGAATTGCTTCTATTTAATTTAGGGCCGATATTGCAACCGACAGATAATTCTTTTTCGTGGAATAAAATTGACGTCTGACAGATTTTGGATGGAAGAACTGTCAAAAATTCAATATTATTCCTCGAGTAAAATTATATGGCATTGGAAATAAAAATCAACCCTTAGTCGGGTAATACTTTAAAAGAAATCGTACCATGACAAAAAGTTTGGGGTCAGACAAAAAGTTTGCATACGCGAAGGAGATATGTATAATATATTTCTGTCTCGTTTACTCTCACTAGTAGATGTAATAAGTGTGTCCTTGTCTTATTATCATTATTTAGTGACATTGTTTATTGCTAATCTCTGTCCACGGTTAAACACAAAGACATAAATAAATAGTAATTTCTTTGCACCCTCATCAATATGACTGGTAAAGTGGTAACATAGTGCTCACACACACGACCGAGACGCGTCGGCAACTGCAGCAGGTCGGCGGCAGCCGCCGACGCATCACGCGGCAACTGCAGTCGTCAACACTCGTCGACTGCTGCAGTTGTCTCTGTAGTTGACGCGTGTTGCTCGTGTGTATGCACGACAGTAGAATCCACAAACAATATTGGCTTACCGAGTCTTTTAAAAGCAACAGATAGGAACCATTCGATTTTTAATATAGGAACCGAACGATTAAACTTTGGTTCCTAGGGAAGCTGTTCCGTCATATAATGTCGGCGGTTATGAACTCAAGAGTATGTCATTTTCACCACCACCAGCATTTGACATTAAGGTGTCAAAAACGCTGTGTATTTGGACAGCCGTTATTGTGTGACCGTTCACCGCTTTCTTAGAAAACCAAAGCTCTAATGACGCATGAAGCATGTAAATTACAATTTTTTTTAAATAATGAATTGATCTACGATTTATAAAGCCAAAGACACATTACTGTGTCGTGTTGTGTCGTGTTTCGAGATACACCAATCTAACAACTCTGTTCAGGACTACGTCAAATCACAACGAGTTTTGATCGGCTTACACAGTGTCAGAAGGCACGACACGACACAACACAGTATTATAAATCCGGTTTAAGGGTAATAATAATTGATGGCAACACAATACGTGTCGTTAATAATATCGCTCATTTGGAGTAACGTCGACGTAAGTGTATTGTTTCCCATAAATGAGTTAAATATTGGTATATTTAATTAAGCACTTAGAAAGCGTATTAACGTTAGGAAAGCAGACTTCAAAAAAAGTAGCATGTTTCTCCAATTGAGTTAAATATAATTTTATTTTAATATAATATGATTTAGGTACTACCTACATGAACTCACAGCGATGACTAGTATGAAAATGAAACAATTTGAAACTAACTACATTTAAATATAGGTGTTGTTTTTAATAGCTAAGCGACTAAACTGACGGCAGATGAAAAACGCCAACGTATTCCCAAATCGTCATTGGATAACGATTTTCAACAAACAAAAATGTTTTTGATTCATTTTTTCATCAACGCTGCATTTTCAATGCATTATCAGCCTATAATGTTCCCACTGCTGGGACACAGGGCTCCTCTCGTCGAGAGGAGTGGGCTGTAATCTACTACGCGGGCCCAGTGCGGGTTGGTAGATGTCACGTCTTCGAATTTTTGGCTCTAGACCATGCCGGTTTTCTCACGATACTTTCTTTCGCATTTTCTATGACCCTATCTTTATTTTACCTTTTTGCACAAACCCTGTTGGCCTATTCATTAACTTTAGAGCCAATATAATAACCATACCGCGCCATCTTTCATAATCATCTCATTCTAGTCTGCGTAGTATAAAAACAACACCCTGGTGCCGTATTATGACGGCTTAATGCCATAACGGTTCCAGTGTAAGAGAGAGACGGAGCTATGTTCTATTTAAAAAAAAAATAAGTATGCATACACACGTCACGTGCAGTATAAAACTGATTTACATCCGTCACCTCACACATCAGGTCCAGTTGAAAACCAGTGTTAGGCAGTAGTTGTCTAGCATTCTTGCTGAACTGCGGGGCAATTGCGTAACATTTTATCAATCGGAATCGGTTTCATTTTGACAGTTCAACAACATTCATTGCGTTATTTAAGTGTTGAGCAGACAATTTTTTCGAACTTATGAAGCAATGGATTTTGATTCTGATTCCAATTGATAGGTGTGTTACGCAATTAGGGTGCTGGACCTTTTTAGTGCAGTCGTGAGGCACACTTTCCTGCTAATTTTTAACATCGGACTTAACAATTTCTATTTGATTTTTTATTTATTGGTGTCTGATGACTGAAATTTAATTTCATAAATGAGCTGTTTGTTTTCTGTTAATAAAATTACATTTTATTCGAGAACATCCATCGGTTTCTTACTAAACTTCAACTGTATCCGGCGATTCTGCATACTTATCTCTTTTGTTGACTGTACGTATCTGGTGTATTGTGTCTTTTTGTCTGTGCTAAATAAATGTATTTTCTTTCTCTACATGACCGATAGCACATCCCTTTTTCTCACTAGAATCACAATGGCATTAATACTTCGTAATACGGTCTCTGTATATATATTTAACACATTCCGACATCTTAATAAGCTATGCAACAGCAAATTTACAAATACACTAAGGGTGTCCCCACATTTATCGACGCGGAATCGGCTTAAGCCGAGTGCGTATCACCAAACTACTCGACTTATCGCCGAGCTAATAGGCAAACGACTCGTTTCGCCGTCGATCGGCGTCGCGCCGCGTCGTCCGAGCCGAGCCGATGCGAATGGTATTAGTAACACCCTTATTACGTAGACATAAAGGCTTTTTTGACCGGTGTTAGCCGATTCCGCGTCGATAAATGTGGGGAGACCCTAACGCCTACAAATATTTAGAATGTTTTGTCTTGTCGGCCACTCATGTTCAAAAGGGATTTCATCCATTTTTTTTTAATTTCGTGCAAAGGGTTGATTGCCATATTGTTAAAGTAAATCACACTAATATTATAAAGGCGAAAGTTTGTGAGTGTGTTTGTTACTTCTTCACGCTCAAACGGCTGGACCAATTTTGATAAAATTTTGCATGGAGATAGCTGACACCCTGGATTAACATACAGGCTGAAATTGAAAACATGCGACACATCGAAATGGGAGATTGTACTCATCATTATGAACAACTTTTACTATGGGACCAAACCTGAAATCGCGAAAAAAAAATCAGCTGTTCCCTACATTTATGTTCGCGTAACTCGTCAAAATGTAGGGAACACCTGATTTTTTTTCGCGATTTTAGGTATGGTCCCATAGTAAAAGTTTTTCATAATGATGAGTACAATCTCCCATTTCGATTTGTCGCATGTTTTCAATTTCAATCTGTATAGGCTACTTTTTATCCCGATATTCCCACGGGATCGACATTTACGCGGGTGAAAACGCGGGGCGCAGCTAATTAATATTATAAAGAGAAAAAAAAAAGTTTGTGACGCTTTCATGCTAAAAAAACTAAACGGACTTGGATAAAATTTGGCACATGGGTAGACCATGAACTGGGTTAGGACATAGGATACTTTGTATTCCGATATTCCCACAGATAGTAATTTATAATTTGCATAGGTTCTATCCCCCTTACTAATAGACGTATTATATCAGATGAATAGTTACACACCGATTTCTCTCAAGAAGACAAAGCGTTGTGTAACTACAGGATGCAATTAAATTCATGGGCATCCTTTTAAGGGGTTATTGTACTCATCATTATGAACAACTTTTACTATAGGACTAAACCTAAAATGGCGAAAAGAAATCAGCTGTTCCTTGTATTTATGTTCACATAGCTCGTCAAAATGAAGGGAAGAGCTGATATTTTTTTTCGCGATTTTAGGTTTAGCCTCATAGTAAAAGTTGTTCATAATGATGATTACAATGACCCCTTAAAAGGATGCCCTTGAATTCAATTTCACCCTGTATACAGACGCTAAACAACGTTTATTAGTAAGGGGTATATAATATATAATTTTCTATAGAGTTGCAAGTAACTAAGAACTGACAAAATATAACGTTGTGTAATTGTGGCCGACGTTACAACGAATAAAAGCTACAATAAAACAGACACAAATACAAAGGCACCTGACTATTAATAAATGCACTTAATATTGCTGATTATACAAGGTGTCCGGTAATTAATGGATAACCTAATGATAATAAGTAATAATAATTAATTTATAAACCTTTATTTCGTTACATGTTACACTAATTACAAGACATAAATAAAAAAGAGCGGCGCCTCCGTGCACAGGCATTTATATGCTTAAAAGGGGACACCACCAACTGTATAATGTACAACGTGTAATAATGAAATAAAACATTTTTGATTTGATTGATTGATTGATTGACCTCTTCAGGGGTCATTGTACTTATCATCATGAACAACTATTACTATGAGACCAAACCTGAAGTCGCGTAAAAAGAATCAGCAGTTTCCTACATTTTGACGAGTTATGCGAACATAAATGTAGGGAACAGCTTATTTTTTTTTTCGCAATTTCATGTTTGGTCCGTAGTAAAAGTTGTTCATAATAATAAGTACAATGACCCCTTAAGAGGTTATCCATTAAATACCGGACATGTTCATAATAATAAGTACAATGACCCCTTAAGAGGTTATCCATTAAATACCGGACAACCTGTATATGTATATATAATATAATATTTATATAACAGATCATAATTATATGGGTAAAATCCGATAAATGTCCAATGATACGACTGAAAAAGCCTTAAGGTGAATGTGCCATGGTAGACCGCGAAATTTAAATTTTCTTACGTTTTTTGCAATTTGCAGATCAGTGTCAGGTTGTATCTTGATCCAAATATGATTCGCGACTATAATAGACATGTATTTACAGAATCATAGTCATTAGAATCATTAATATATCTCTTTAAGTTAGATTTCTACCATAAACACTTTTCCATACGAGATTTGTTCTTAACGGTAGAAATCTAACTTAGAAAGATGTATTAATGATTCTAATTATTATAATTCTGTAAATACGTACCGGTTATAGTCGCGAATTATATTTGGATCAAGATACAACCTGACACTGACCTGAAAATTGCAAAAAACGTAAGAAAAATTTGAATTTCGCGGGCTACAACTTTCATTCACCTTAAATCGAATATTCCCGATGAGTAACATCAAAAAAAGCTTCATTCGTTCAGTGTGGGGAGGCACTTTTTTTGCTTATTTTCGATTATTCCCGATCAGTAATACAACAGAAGAGGGAGGTTCAGAATAATGTACTGCATCTATGGTGATGGGTTGTAAAGATGCCAGCACATCAAACTACTACAATCTGTCAAATGTCTTTAATAGATTTTCAACTTTATCGCTAAAGCATTAGGTTCAAAGTTGATTGGGAAAATTTGACAGTTCCGGGTAGCTTGATGTGCTGGTGCTGTACGGCGATGTCCCTGCGACCTTTTATTTTCATATTTTTGAATTCTTATCAGACTTTACCTATAATAAATTCATACTACACGACATACAAGCAGATAAAGCGAAGTCAGACGAAAGTTGGTCAAATTAACATCGATAATAAGATCTTAAGATAGTGGACTTTAGACAAAGGTTATAAAGTACAAAATTGTGCGATACACATACAGAATTTTTTGTATGATGGACGTTTTTAAAACAAAGGACGTGAGAATAATTGCCTGTCTCATAGTCTCCGAAAAGGCAGTATCCAACAGATTAATACGTATAGAATTTGTATGAAATTATCAGTCAGATAAATTAATTGATGCATATTCGGAGATGGTGAAACAGGCCAAACTTAAAGGTAGCCCGCGAAAATATTACATTCTTCACAATTTGCAGATCAGTATCAGGTTGTATGTATATTGATCTAAATAGAAGACGACACGCTAAGAAGAAGAATATGATTCGCGACCGTAACAAATATTTCAATGGTCCCTATTAACAATGTCGATTCTGCAAAAAGACTACTATTCAGTAAAGCACTTCAAAGTTTAAAAAAAAAATCAAAACTAAAATTCAAAAATAGATTTCCGAATCATATTTTAATTAATATACAACTTGACACTGACCTGCAAATTGCATAAAACGTAAGAAAATTTGAAATACGTGGGCTACCTTAGCGCATACCCCTTAATTTAATTGTACTATTTTTAATTGAAAGTTGATAACTATCAGGAACAAATGCTACTTAGAAAACTCGATTCAATTTTTACAACCAATGGAATACATAGGGGGAATTTCAGACATGAACGAGGCTGTTGATTTGGTCATCTGCACTTGTGTAGTTGCATTTGTAAAGGTAGGCTTGTAGAGTTAGGGCGTGTAGAGTTAGGGCGTGTAGAATTAGGGCTTGTAGAGTTTAGAAGCTTGGCTCAAACATGGGATCAGAAGGCCAATTCCCGTAATTTAAAATGTTCAAAGTTCAAAATCTAGTCGCAGTCTCATCTCGGCGACAAACAAATGTCAAAAACTTGGCAAAATGTAGGGAAAGGAAATTATAGGTATTTTTGACAGATTGACACTGTGATCAGACTGTGAACGTTCTTAAAATTACGAGAATTGCCCCTCTGATAACTTTTTGACAGTGCGAGCCATATGTGGTCACGTCTTGGCAACATTTTACATTAAAATGTTTTTGGTGGGATTCTTTATATTTCCACAAAATAATACAGACTATACTTGCAAGTTTTTTTTTTTTAACTGGTTATGGGTTTCATTGGGAAAGTTGCAGTAAAAGATCAAGTGACTAAACCAATAGCCTGTCACTAAACTTAGTAACTTTTTTATAATTTATATCATGAAGTAATATAGATTATGGTACAGATTTTGTTCATGTAAATCGCTACTAAGTCAAAAAGGTACATAGACGACTCTTCCAAAAGTTTTTCAAAGGTAAAGTTAAAATACATAAATACACTATTCACTTCATTCAATATCTTGGTATAAATAGCGCCTTTGTCATAAATTGTTCGTAAGTCTATCTTAGATAATGACTTGCATAAATCTAGTTTGGTATAAAGTTTAGATTTCGATTGTAATTTCATTGTTTTTGTATAAAGTTTAAACTTTTGCATAATTTGATCATAATTTTAGAAAACAAAAGTTACACTCACTACAGTCCAACTTTGGGTTCTTTTACGAAAAATAAATAACACAAGAATATTCTTTCTATATTTGCGCATAAACTATCAACCGACTTTATTCGAAATTTACTTTATGCGAAAGTTTAAACTTTATACAAAAAATAATTTGGGCTAGTTACAGAAAGATACACATTAGCCTAGCTATTTACATTATAAGGGCGGTGGTTCACGGAGACCCTCGCTATGTCTCGTGCGGCCTGCCATGTCCAAGATCGCTTTGGCATCAGGGTTTACATCCAGGATACTTAGATCGCGTTCATCCTGTAAAAATAAATAAATTTGATGTTTTTTTTTAATCATATATTCAAGTACACCCGGTTTCTGGAAGGCGGAGCAACAACGTGTAAATTTATGTTGCCTTTTTTGTTTTTAATCCTATCCGATCCAAGATTATTGTGTTGATTACCCCTTCAGAAAACGGGTGGATATCGAACTACACTGGTACAGTCGGTTATGGCAATTAGTTGACCCACCTTTGCATAAATGGTTGAGATTTTTATTAGAATACGAATCGATAGAATTTTATAGTTCTTTCATATTTTATTTACTTTGATCAAATAAATAAAATATAAAAGAATGATAAAATTCTATCGATTCGTATTTTAATAAAAACCTCAACCATTTATGCAAAGGTGGGTCAACTAATTGCAGTAACTGACTGTACATACAATAAATCTATTGGGGTATGGAGCTAAATATCTCTAAATAACTTAATTACCTACATCTACAGGGTCCAGTTAAATTAGCCAGTGAAATTCTGCAGACGCGATGGGTATATTTAAACACGATAAAATAAAATGATTGTATTTTTTTTTGGGGGTCAACGACCTCTGGTAGTTTTGTTGCTTGAAGTTTGAGTTGAGACAATCCGTTTGCTTTTATTTTATCGTGTTTAGAGATTGACACCCATGTCTGTGATTGTGCAAGACTTTTCTCTTCTTTTGATATTTTATTTTTTGTACCTTTTGTTTATCGCCGTTGTCAAACCAAAATCTGCTATGTGCCGTTTTTTGAGATTTCAAGATTTACCGACCTACAAACACAGTTTACAGTGACCTATAAGCTGTGGTCAAACTCTTGAAATCTCAAAAAACGGCATATAGCAGATTTTGGTTTGACAACGACGTTATGCTTTTTCTACCTTTTGGTTTTTACTTTTGATTGACATATTACATACTTTGTTTTACTACCAGAACCAGAGCATTTTAATTTCGGTAGTTAATAGTGATGTTTACAGTTTTTCAAACTGATATTTCAAATGACTTCAGTGACTGTAGTCGATGACCCACCAAAACAAATTATAAGATTAATAAATTTTCTGTTTTATAAATGTATGGTTACCGCATCTGTGGAGGTTAGCTAGCCAATTCAAAATAACCCTGTATATCTCTAAATACCTTAATTAACTAACACTATAAACTTTCTGCGTGGCTACCTACATTCAACTCTACCACAGGGCTACTGATTTTTGATTTGGGAACGGAATGGATTTAAGGGGCTTACAGGACCTAAACGCAAAAAAACGCATGTTTTAGAAACAATAAAAGTATATGATGACAGTAAACAAAATCAGAAAATATATGATATTCTTCAGGATAATATTAGGTCCTTACATATGAAATTGGCGTTTTTCGTACTGGCCACTTTAATCACGAATTTCTCCTCTTTGGTAAGGAATTCCAAATTCAAATTTGTACAGCTATTTACTCATGTATTTGTGCTTCGATGACCGTCATTCATTTGTTTTTTTTCTTCTGTTTTTTCTGTTTGCGTCACTCATTTTACAAAATGGAAAATTTAAAATATCGCATTATTTACGAGTACGAGTTCCGCCGTGGCACTAGTGCTGCGGAAACGACTCGAAGGGTGAATGATGTGTATGGCGGTCATGTTGCAAAAGAAAACACAGTTCGTTTTTGGTTCCAACGTTTTCGTTCTGGAAATTTCGACCTGCAGAACAAGCCCCGTGGACGGCCTGAGACCCAAGTTGATAATGGAGAATTGAAGGCTATTGTGGAAGCGGACCCATCGCAAACCACGTCCGAGTTAGCTGCAGGCTTCGATGTTAGTGATAAAACTGTTTTAATTCACTTGAAGCAAATTGGGAAGATTAAAAAGCTTGAAAGGTGGGTACCTCACGAATTGACTGAAGCAAACCGGCAAACGCGCGTCGACTGCTGCGTTACATTACTGAACCGGCACAACAATGAAGGTATTTTAAACCGAATCATTACCTGTGATGAAAAATGGATTCTTTACGATAATCGGAAGCGCTCAGCGCAATGGTTGGATCCTGGCCAGCCAGCCAAATCCTGCCCCAACGAAAATTAACCCCAAAAAAGTTACTTGTAAGCGTTTGGTGGACTAGTGCCGGTATTGTTCATTACAGTTTTCTCAAATCTGGCCAGACTATTACAGCTGATGTCTATTGTCAGCAATTACAAACCATGATGGAAAAGCTAGCGGCTAAACAACCAAGGCTGGTCAATCGCTCCACGCCACTGCTGCTTCACGACAACGCCAGACCACACACTGCGCAACAGACGGCTACCAAATTAGAAGAGCTTGAATTGGAATGTCTTAGACATCCTCCGTACTCCCCGGACCTTGCTCCAACAGATTACCATTTTTTTCGCAATTTGGATAACTTTTTGCAAGGGAAAAAATTCAACTCCGATGGGGCAGTCCAAATCGCCTTCAAAGATTTTATTGATTCCCGTCCGACTGGTTTTTTTAGTAAAGGGATCAATGAACTACCTATAAGATGGCAAAAGTGCATTGAAAACAATGGTTCATACTTTGATTAATTAAATATATTATATTAAAAAATATTCGACTTTTTGTTCCTTCCATACAAAACGCCAATTTCATATGTAAGGACCTAATATATGCTAGGTAGATAGTGTGTTGAAAACATAATACAACTTATTAGGTACGATAGAAAAAAAATCATGAAGATACCTCTAAAAACTTTCTTTTTACAATAAAAACCATACTAATATACATACAATCATTATGATTTTTTGACAGATTTATTTTACAAGCAACATACTAAATAAAACTCGTGTTTTAATTTTTTAGTCCAAACAATAGATTTTTCGTAAATAGATAATTGCTTCATATTTTGCAATAAATTACCAGGGTTGTGTCATCGCGCTTCTCTTTCGTTTCTATGCAGTCCGTCAGTGACCGCGCTTTAGGTCATGTAGTCCTCTTAAGAACAAATGGAGATTTTTTTCTAAAATATCCTACATTTTTTACTAGATACCAAATGTTTTTTAGTCTTTTTCTACATTCTTACTTTAATATATTTCAAAGCTATGAGCCTCGATTGGTATCCAATCATCACCATCATCATTTCAGCCGAAAGACGTCCACTGCTGGACATAAGCCTCCCCCAAGCACCTCCACTTCGGCCGCTTTTGTGCGGTTTTGGTATCCAATATTGACGCATAACTCCAAAATTAACTTTTCTTGACTCATTGTTTTATATACAAGACTTCATAGTCTGACTTTCAGAATTCAAAGTCAAAGTAGGGTACTGAGGCCACATTTTAATTTCACTTTATTAAGTAAAGTAAGCGTCACATACGAAAACGAACATTATTTGTTTAAGCTTAATGTTTATAATGGTCTTCCTCTTTTTTTTCCTCTTTTAGACCATTTCAAAGATGGGAAAACGACCTGAAAACTACTGCAGGAGGGACTTGGAGGAGAAAAACTCATGATCGTGAGCTATGGAAAAGCCTGGGGGAGGCCTATGCTAAATGCTTTGAATGTTTATAATCGAATGCAGCGCTTACTCACGATCGCATACGAATATGAACATTATTTAGATAGGAATAAGATTTATATTCGTATGGAACTATTACTTTACGTAGTAAAGACTAGTCGTAGTGTGATCTGTGAATCTAGCCTTCAGACTTCAGTCTAATTGTCTTACTTCATGGTCTAACTTTCTGACGTCACAGGTTAACTCTCTGACGTCACTCAGGGCCCGGGTCTCTGAAGCCCAGGCTTTGTGACGTCTTTTTCCCGCATAGTTCTAAAAAGTTTCGGTCAGGCTTATGGGCATCCAATATACTTGTTCCACTACTGTGTGACCCGGATTCTTCGGCCTGATAGAGGATAAAGGACAGGTTAGGTTATAGGATGCTAACTGGGTCTAAGATGCATAATCACACTAATATTATAAATGCGAAAGTTTGTGAGTGTGTGTGTTTATATGTTTGTTACTTCTTCACGCTCAAACGGCTGGACCAATTTTGATAAAATTTTGTATGGATGTAGCTGACACCCTGGATTAACATATAGGCTACTTTTTATACCGATATTCCCACGGGATCGACACTTATGCGGGTGAAACCGCGGGGTGCAGCTAGTCAGTCTATAAAGACTCCCACTGCTAGGACACAGGCCTCCTCTCTTCGAGAGGGAGTGGGCTATAATCTACTACGCAGGCCCAGTGCGGCTTCAGCGGGATTGTCCGAAAGGGTTACCGCTACACCGGAACATAAAGGGCTAAGGAAGGAACACGGGTGGGTTTTAGTCAGTAAGAGTCTGACATTCCCTTCCACCCAGAGCGGGAGGAGCCATTTGATGATAACCTAACCTCAAAAAAAAAAAAAATAGGCCCAGTGCGGGTTGATAGATGTCACATGTCTTCGAATTTATGGTTCTAAGACATGCCGGTTTCCTCACGATGTTTTCCTTCACCGTTTTGAGAGCAGTGGTGATGAAATAATTTACACAAAGTAAAGCGCCTGCGTGGGTCCGAACAATTCGAACCTATGATCACAATCACAACCCGTAAATCGGGGTCGTTAAGTCTAGGAAGAATTTAAAATCTTATGTGTTTAAACACACTATGCCGAAGATACGCGACCGATGTTCGGCATGATTACGCCTGCAATGCTATTTGAATTAAGGTATGATTCCGATCCCGGCAGCACGCAGCAGAGTTGCCGCAGCACTGCTGGTCCCCATATATTCTCTATAGGAATGTCGCGCAGCATTGCTGCCGTGCTCGGAATGTAATCTCATATAAACCTATAGAAAATGTATGAGGACCAGTAGTGCTGCGACTGCACTGCCGCGGCACTCGGCAGCACTGCTGCGTGCTGCCGAGATCGGAATCATACCTTTACTGACGACACATTATGCCGAAATTACGTTGCGTTATAGCACAGTACCCGGCGATAAATATTGCACATCGACCTTAGGAAAGAAACAATCGGCTAATTTCGGCTTCGTAGTGCGTTATCTCTGTCGCACACTACCTATGTGACGTTAATTGACGTTTTGTCAGTCGTTGTTCAAGTGCGATAGAGTGCGGTGGCATCCAGTTCAAAATATATATCTAGAGTTGTTAACACCCCCAAATTTAAATAATTTAAAGTTGTACTATGGCATCTTTATGAAAAATAGGGGAACCTTTTTATTTTACCACAACCTAAAGCAATCATTTATAGAAAAATTGGTGTATTTTATACAAAGAATAAAAAGAATTATCAAAAGAAGCAAATCATAATTGTTTTAACAGCTCCTAATAGATACCGGACTGTTTGTATTTCGTGCGACAGAGATAACGCTCTACGAAGCCGAAATTAGCCGATTGTCTCTTTCCAAAGATCGAAGTGCAATATTTATCGCCGGGTACTGTACAGTAAAATTAGCAGCGGAACTTCAGTCGCGTATCTTCAGCATAGTACGATTTCAGACGCTTCACTTTTTGCTTGAAAATGAACCACCTCCTTCTCGCCCAGTTGATCTAGTGGGCGCAAGCGCTCGTGCAACGAAGGTGAGCTTTAAGAGCACATACTACCTCAAATAGCTTAGCATAATCCACCATTACGTCGAAAATACGCAAGCATTCATTTTGAAATAAATATATGGTAAAGTTGAGAATTAATGTTAAGTACTGTATTCGGCGAAAGCCCGATTCCGTAAAATTTTCTCGATAGAAAAAAATTACAAAGTTACCTCCGAACGGAACAATAAACCGCTAATATTAAAAAATACTCCAAATTGATCATGAAACTTTGCATAACTGAACTATATAAAACAGATACTGTTTCTTATTTTTTTTTTTTTAATTACCATTATTTTCACTGTAAAAAGCAAATACCTAAACTATTGGCGCTGCCTGCCGCCCAGCACCGCATTTTGTCTCGCTCTCACTCAGTCCGCGAGCAGTATCGTGCGAGCGAGATAAAGAGTGAATTTTAACTGAGGTAGTATGGGCTCTTAAGGTGCCACTATTCGATATTTTTTCCATACAAATTTCGGGAGAGTATTACTCCACTGTTTGACATTGTACATCCAAAGTTAAACATTGTATCGTTTTGTCTAATTATTAATTGTGTCTGTACGGAAGCAGAATTGTAAAATAGCAAGCCATTAAAAAGTTATGAGCCAACAAAGATTCGTTTTTCTTGCTATTTTTAACGTAACTTTGGGTGTAAATAAGTAATAAAAGAACTGAAAAATATTAAAAATTAAATCCGTACCGACAAAGCTCATTTATCGAAGAGTTCAAAAAACTTTATTTGTGATTGATTTATGTAGTGGATTTTTCATAGAACTCGATTTTCCAAAGCACTTTTCAAATGTTTTTATGCGCCTATCAGTTCGGAACGGTGTTTCTGTGCGTGAGAACTAGATGTTGTGCGTGTAGATTAGCGTCTAACTGCTCATCACTGATACTAGCTCCGTCAGACACGAAGCCAAATTAGACAGCGTGATTTTGGCCATGACCACCAGTGAATTCGAGCTCGCGTTTAGTTTACTCTTAAGGATGATTTTTTAAATAGCGGATGAATTGAAGATTTTTATAAGGACCCTGGCATGCCTACATGACCGCCATTTTTTTTTTGTCACTTGATCAACTTTGAGCGTTAATATCTCGGAAACGTGACACTTTACGGGGTTTGGTCTTAGTAAGTTTTCTGTTTGCATTTATACCAGCTATCGATTTATATAAGGTGTAAAAAAATTAACCTTAAAAACTTTAAGAGGTGCTTTAGACCATCGAACTGAACAACTTTCACTATGGGACCAACTCTGAAATCACGAAAAAAAAATGAGCTGTTTTATACATTTTGGTCGAGTAGGTATTGAACTTTTGTATGAAACAGCTGATTTTTTTTTCGTGATTTCAGAGTTGGTCCCATAGTGAAAGTTGTTCAGTTCGATGGTCTAAAGCACCTCTTAAAGTTTTTAAGGTTAATTTTTTTACACCTTATACAGGGTGAAATTGAACACATGCGACAAATCGAAATGGGAGATTATACTCATCATTATGAACAACTTTTACTATGGGACCAAACCTGAAATCGCGAAAAAAAAATCAGCTGTTCCCTACATTTTGACGAGTTATGCGAACATAAATGTAGGGAACAGCTGATTTTTTTTTCGCGATTTCAGGTTTGGTCCCATAGTAAAAGTTGTTCATAATGACGAGTACAATCTTCCATTTCGATTTGTCGCATGTGTTCAATTTCACCCTGTATAGGTTAAATGCGTGGCCGCCATTTTGAAAATAAAAACAAAATGGCGGTCAGGTAGGTATGCCACGGCTGCAGCCGGTAAGACTGGAAGCCAACACCAACATAGTTGGGAAAAGACTGTAGGCAGGGAGATAGACATTCTAAAATGATCTCCACTCACCCCATCCCGGTCACTGTCGGGTTTCTCCCCCACGCCCCACACCTCCAGGCTCTTGATGTGGAAGGTGGGTTCCTTGCTGAGCCGCTTGTACCCGCGGAAGGTGCTGCAGGACTCGGCAGACGAGCCCTCACCGAACGGGTCGCCGTCCACCCAGATGCCGCCAAAGTTGAACTGCCCACCCATGATCTGGAAATTTTATTGTTAGCTGGATCTAGTTTTTGCTAGCGGCATCGCCTGCGTGGAGGTCGGAAATTATCACTCGGGCACATAATCACACTAATATTATAAAAGCGAAAGTTTGTGGGTGTGTTTGTATCTTTGCTACTTCTTCACGCACAAACTACTGAACGGATTTGGACAAAGACACCGAGTTCCGAAATTAAAGTTATTTATCACTTTGTAGTGTTTTTTTTTAAGCCGGTTGTTTTTTCTACTCACCAATCCATTCGGCAGCGTCTTAGCATGGTTATTAATATACTGATAGTGGTCGTTAAAGTTAGTTGAAGGGTATACGCGCATCTTGGGTGCTAACGCGAAGAGGAACGCCTCGTTAGTGCCCACGAAGTTGGGCCCGAAGGACCAGGACGTGGAAGCGTAGCCGCCGAAGATGTAGCCCGAATTGTCCTCGATTATCAGCAGAGAGGGGCCCTGGTCTACGATGCGGCCTGAAATGAGGGTTTTATATTTGAAGTTGATGTTTGCATACTGAAGGGAAATTAAATGTTTATTTCTGTAAGTAGATCTTTTATGACACTTATACACGTCAATATTTTAAAACTTGAAGGCGCCGGCATTTCCTACTTGACTGATCCTTAACCCTTTTACCGATGACGGCAATATACGTGCCACCATCTAATAGGCATATTAATTAAAGCTTAATTTTGGTAAACCATACCCCAAATTTTATTTTGCTGCTACACTTGGATCCTTCTGCTGGTAAAAGTGTTAAGGGGACCGGCGAACTACGCATGCTAATGCGTTGCTCATACAAACGTAATACTAAAATAATTTGTAAATCAAACATATTCTTAAGGTAGTGTGTATTTCAGTGGCGTGCATTGCATATAAGCAGTGCCTACCTCGATATATCAACATAAGCCTGTCAATTACATTTTAGTGAGTGCCCCACAATTAAGAAACTCACTAAATTATCATACCTAACAAAAAATAAAATATTCATACAAACGCGCGCGCGGCTGTAGGCAGTCGCCGGACGGCCTACTCGGTTCCCGTACTATTCGCACATTGTCATTGGTCTTTACTCGTTCAAGTTAATACGACAAAATTAAAAATATGTACGTCTCACGCGTAATACCATGACGTTCGACCTTCGCAATTTATCACCCTTAGGTGCCTCATGCCTACTCAAATAAGCACACTTTTGGCCTCACTTTCTTTTTCTGGTTAGTGACCGCGTTTGCCTAGACTAGACCCGGCCTAGTGCCTACCTATTCTAAAAACCAATGCACGACACTGGTGTATTTATTCCGATTGGGTTACAGATTATCTAGGTTCCCAAATATATATTTTTAAAGGACTCTGATATAAAGACGAGATATGAGGAATTTCGAAAACTTATTTTTCTCATAACTCGTCTTTAAATCAGTGTCCATTCAAAATATATATTTGGGAACCTAGATATTCTGTAATCCAATCGGAATAAATACACACCACATTAAGAATATGTTTGATTTACAAATTATTTTGGTATTACGTTTGTATGAACAACGCATGCTCCGCCGGCCTCTTAAGAAGAAATGCCGAAACTCAGAAGTCAACCAAACAGTCCGCAGACGCGATGGGTTCGATATCTAAACACGAAAACACTTGTATAATGCATTCTACAACACGTGCCATGAAAGATGAGACTTGACACACCACGTTGTTTGACTTGCGCAGTACACGATTTTAGGTCTCTTTAGCGATATGAGGTCTGAACGCGGGACGGGACCGGACGTCATAGGGGCGGCGGAAAAAGCGCGGGAGGCGGGGTCAAGTCTAAAGGTATGATTCCGATCTCGGCAGCACGCAGCAGTGCTGCTGCGGCAGTGCGGTCGCAGCACTACTGGTCCTCATACATTTTCTATAGGTTTATATGAGATTACATTCCGAGCACGGCAGCAATGCTGCGCGACATTCCTATACAGAATATATGAGGACCAGCAGTGCTGCGGCAGCACTACTGCGTGTAGCCGAGATCGGAATCATACCTTTATCTTTCGCGCATTGTACATACCCGTCATAGTGGAGAATGACTCTCCGTGTATGTGCGACGAGAACAGGAACCTCCACTTGCCCTGGTGCTCCTTGGGAATGTGATTGTTCAGCCACACTATGTGCGACAGGTCGATGAAGGCGGGGTAGTCGGGCATTGCTTCTAGACCTGAGAAAGAAAACGAGATAGATGTATTGTATATTTTTAAGAAAATAAATATCGTGAAGATTCGGAATTTCGGAGGTTAACCCTTGCAAGTATGAATGTGACTTTAAATTATACCGGATGATTTTTTTTACCGGTTCCAAATTTTTACAGGGTGTTCTACCCATGAGTATGAACAACTTTCACTATGGGACCAACTCTGAAATCACAAAAAAAAAATCAGCTGTTTCATAAATTTTGGTCAAGTAGGTATTGAAATTTTGTATTAAACAGCTGACTTTTTTTTCGTGATTTCAAAGCTGGTCCCATAGTGAAAGTTGTTCATATTTATGGGTAGAACACCCTGTAAAGATTGGGAACCGGTAAAAAAAATCAGCCTGTATTTATGTCCTTTCTCGGTTTCAGGAAAATAGCAGTGTAAGAATTCATCCCGACAAAACATGGATTTATAAAATGATGATCAACATGTCATTGTGTTGTTCGTGTCTTCTCTGAATGAAAAAATGCCCACACAGGGTCCGGTTAGAGGCTGATCATTTTTTTTAATAATTTTTCTACGCGTGTTGCCGTTGTGACCCAAAATTCAAATTCATTTATTTGCATAAAACAGGTTTATAGAATGCTAAAAAATATTGGATTAAGTATAAGAAGTGTTTAAATATTGTTTATCTACACCCATGCCATAAATCCTCTATAAAAGTTCCTGAAACAGTTAGCTTATTGCCAACATTAAAAGAACCAGTGTCATAGTAACCATAATATCATCCAAACGAGTGTTATAATGTTGTACTAAATTTCATTATGCAACTCCTTTTCAAAAAAAGAATATTGTCATGCACGCGCGTTTCACTACCACAGCGCCGAAATTAAAAAAAAAGAACTTACAGGTTATTCGAATTCACGTCGCATCCCGCCGGCCGCCATTTTTGTTCGATATTAGTATTGCAAAAACTGTTTCAGAACCTTTTTTTAGAGGATTCATATCATAGGTGTAGATAAAGTCTTGTATGCAACTGTAAATAATTAGATATTAAAACAGTTGCATAAATAACTATTAAAATGCAGGACTCATTTTTAAATATTATCTCACAAATTAAATAAAGGTGGATTACACCTTTACGGAACTGTTTGTTAATCTCTAATTTTGTTATAAAAGAGAGACTAGCCTGAAAGTTCCTCAGCACAGGAACATGCTGAGATGATGTAACTAACTTGTACATGATCTGTACGTTTTACCTATAGGCATGGGTAATAGGGACGACACGACGCGAACCTCTGGCCCAGGACTCTCGTCCGCAGACCTGTTGTTGGCGCCGTACAGGTTCACGAACACCACCTGTGACATCTGACGTAGGAGTGTGTTTAATTGGAGCCTGCAAAATAAATAACATCACGACTATATTCTTCGAAAAGATAGGCGCAGGCCTCTTAACTACATACAGTTCAACCAGAAAAGGCATGCGCTTCGGTAATCTTCGTGTTTCCGAATTAGCACGAGTGTCGCGCCACAGAGTACCCCCCCACAGAGGCAATGCTTCTAAGTTTTGTTCTATCATTCTTTGTAGTAGTGCACCTACCATTGCGCGTTTGTATGAAGTTTTTCTCTGTCTATGTATTTGTCACTCAAAAAGTTTTTTGGAATTGCATAGAGTTGTTAATCTATAATTTTGTAAACATAGTAATACAAAATAGGCAAGTGCTTCCATGATTGTAACAGCTCTATATTAGTTTTCTTCATCGCGCGTTCGTATTCCCAAGATAGCTATCCCCCTCCCCCCACTTTATCTCTGTCCTTACGAGAGATGGGGAGTCTGTAAAAGGCGCCCGGCATTCCGAAAATAGACCGAAATGGGTGGGATTCTTACCTCGCCAAAACCACCCTAGATCCTCTTAAGAGGCCAGCTTTAGAACCACACAACCCTCGCTTGGGAGACTATAAAAGGGTTCATCCTGAGCCAATCTTCGCCCTGGTAATGGAATAAAGGAAATGGTATGTCCATTTATTAAGATGAGAGGCTGTGCACGCGTTGATAGTGCCATCAGTGTCGCCTTCCACACTGGTCGCTAGGGCTTCGCCGAGCGCCTGGACGTGAGAAGCTCTGCCTATGAACCCTTTGTTAATCCAAGTCTTAGCGCGCGAAGAGTTTAATGATATTTAATGTCAAACAAGCAGACAGCATACCTGATAGTAAGTCGTCACCGCCGCCTACGAACGTCTATAATACCAGAGGATTCGCAGCTCCCTCCCTTGTCTGTCTTTTTCAAGGGAGGGGGGAGAAAGGTATCTTAAAAAGGCACACGGCCTTTGAAAAATGGATCGAAATGTGTGGGATTGTTACCCCACCTTAACCTCTTAGGACACCAGCTTCAAAATCGCTCTTTTGCACCACCCGTTAGAGCACATCCTTGGACGGACTGTAAAGGGTCACTCCTTCGTCCTACCCACCATTTATTAAGCTGAGAGGCTGTGCACGCGTTGATAGTGCCATCAGTGTCGCCCTCCACACTGGCCGCTAGGGCTTCGCCGAGCGCCTGGACGTGAGAAGCTCTGCCTTTGAACCCTTTTTCGATCCAGGTCATAGCGCGCGGGGATTCTGAGGCTTTTAGCATCTTTATGTATGTTGAGGCTATACTTTCGCAGTACTGTGGACAATGGTGGAATATGTTTGATGCCAACTTAGAAAGATTATAAAAATTGCCCATTTTCTTGCTAGAATATTTTTTTTTTTCAAAATCTTTGAACACAGATCAAAATGTCTCAAAAAGTTAAGAGCAGTCTCCTAAGATAAGACCGTTTTCGTGTAGCGACACCGTTTGAGATAGCTGCAAGTACGGCAGGTCATCTTGACATACCTCTCTTAACAGCTGGTAGGGTAGTTCAACGGAATCGTTGTAGACCATGCCAAGACTGTTGTAAAGTACCATCATCTGCTCTTCAGAATTGCCTGAAAAAGAAGGAGGATTATTACAGGTGTTCTGCAAATCGCCCTAAAGACATGTGGGGAGATTGTGATATAATTTTACGTTACTAAATACGGAGTGGCATCCCACATCGAGGCGCAAACTGAAACCATGATTTTAGCACAAGATTGTAGACCCCCTTTTTTATGGATAGGAAATCATCAAATGAATCTCGCTCTGGAGCCGTCCGTGGCCGCTCGTAGAGGCGATCGGCAGCGGCGGCAACCTCTCGCGTCCCGCCCTGGCTCAAGCCATGGTCCGGGGCGAGAGGGAGTGGGAGGCAGTCATCTCCTTCTGCGAAGCAGTCATTCTAGACCCCCTAGCGTAGTTTTGGGTAGCGTAGGATTTGAAGGTTCGTGGCATGACTACTGTCACAAAAACCTCAACGCAGGTTTCAGAATCATGTACTGAATCCATGGTAGCAGGTTGTAGCACATCAATCTACTACAATCTGTCAAATTTCTTTAATAGATTTTAAACTTTATCACTAAAGTGTAAGGTTCAAAGTTGATTGGGAAAATTTGACAGTTTCGGGTAGCTTGATGTGCTGGCGTCTGTACGTCGACGTCCATGCCACCTTGTACATTTTAAGGGAAAATGAGACTCACCTCTTACATTAAAAACGTACAACTCTGCGAATCTGTTGAAGTCACAGGATGGATTCTTTTGCGGCCCGAAGCCGAACAGAAAGTTAGTCAGGTACTGAGCTAGGCGGGGGTCTATTTGAGGACCCCAAAACTTCTGCAAATATAAAAGAAATTGCTTAAAAAAAATTCGGTTGGGACATTGGAAATAAGAGGTTTATAGTTCGCGGATGGTTGGTAGTAGGGGTTTGTAGGGGGGTATTCGTATTTATTCTTGT
Organism: Amphipoea lucens; assembly: GCA_947508005.1. Lineage (NCBI taxonomy): Eukaryota > Metazoa > Arthropoda > Insecta > Lepidoptera > Noctuidae > Amphipoea > Amphipoea lucens. The sequence continues at coordinate 15,326,525 of OX382375.1, forward strand.
ATTTTATCATTATTTAAGAATTTTAATTTTATGTTGTACCAGTCATGTTTTGTCTCTGCAACCCTAAGGTTTACTGATAGGAAATCCTTTAGTCATTACGTCCGCCTTTGTACAGATTTTTTTTACTTGTGCATAGATTAAATAAATAAGGTTGGGAAATCAAACGCTTGTAAATGCGAGATCATTAATTACGTGACTTCGTGTCTCTTCGAATAAAATATCTAGCCACAAGACAACAAATTATCAATGTCAATGAGTATACTTGTAAAAGTCATTGGCAGTCTTCTAAATGATTGCGGACATGTTTTTTTTTTTCATTTAATATATGTAGGGGATAAAAGTTTGTATGGAAGTTCGACATTTCTTCCGATGCAAAATCGCATCGGGCGCACGGCTTGTGTATTTCTAACTAGCTGCGCCCCGCGATTTCACCCGCCCAAGTGTCTCCCACGGAAATATCGGGATAAAAAGCATCCTATGTGTTAACCCCGGTTATAAACTATCTGTGTGCCAACTTTCATCCAAATCCGTTCAGTAGTTTGTGCGTGAAGAAGTAACAAACATACAAACACACTCACAAACTTTCGCCTTTATAATATTAGTTGAAGTGTGATTTTGAGCGGTTAATCGGACTTCAGGTCTTATCAGCCAATTGGTAATGGTTGCACCTAAAACGCTCTAAACTAATCTAATCAGTCATAGGATCACTTAACGCCACGCTCCACAGCTGAAACCATTCACGACGCCTGCGCAATTCACTCCCATTACTACGGACTGTTTGTGATTCTATTAGCATCGCCATCGCGATTATCGTAAACGTTTACAAATAGGGCTATGAAACATTTGGACTGTACCTATCTACGATCCAAAATAATTGGCTATGACGTAGCAGTGGGTATTGAAAATATTATTCAAGATGGTCAGAAATCAGTTATCATCCATACTAATATTATAAATTCGAAAGTAACTCTGTCTGTCTGTCTGTCTGTATGTTACCTTTACACGCCTAAACCGCTGAACCGATTTAGATGAAATTTGGTAGGTATAGAGATAGTTTGAGTCCCAGGAAAGGACATAAGATACTTTTTATCCCGATATTCCCACGGGATCGAGACTTATGCGGGTGAAACCCGAGACCCTCCGTGCCTCGGAAAGCACGTTAAGCTGATGGTCGTGGCTGTCATTCGTAGATCTTTGACAGTCGTTACGGGTAGTCAGAAGCCCAAGTCTAACCACCAGTCTTACCAAGGGGTATCGTGTTACTTTGTAACTGGGTTGTGAAGGTCAGATAAGCACCGCTAGGGCCGATGCCTGCCAGGGTCGCGGGCTGTTCGAAAGAAATACCGTGGCCCCTGGCACAGGCAACTGAAGGAACACGGGTAGGTTTTAGTCAGTAAGTCTGACACGCCCTCCCGCTCCGCCCAGAGCGGGAGAAGTTAATTGATAATTTGCCACCGAAAAAAAAAGGCAGTCGCTCCATGTAAAATACCGGTATTCACCTGCATCCTTTTTTGAGTGTGGTAATCAGTTTTCAAAATATCGTGAAGAAAGTTCATGGATAAAGATCCACGGACTGACCGTGGCAATCCATCGACCCGTGCAGATATTATTACTTAGCCACGATCCCCATAGTCAAAATGTTTTTTTTTTTTATTATTAACTAGCGGCCCGCCCCAGCTTCGCACGGGTGCAATTTTTTTTTCGAATTTCCAAAATTTTCTTTCATACAAACCTTGTCCCGGCAATACCGATCACAACAAAAAAAGAATTAGCGAAATCGGTCCAGCCGTTTTCATGTTATGTCGTGACAACGGAAAACGGGTTTCATTTTTATATACATATATAGATTTCATCTGTTACACCAATCGCGAAATTTTAAAACGAAACGCACCGAGAAATTCTTTCTGGACTGACTTTATAACGCTCCGCCAAAAACCAGATTATATTGAAAATAAACAAATTCTTCAAATAGTCCATTGATGCAGTCAATGTTTAAAACTTTATTGTCTGTTGTACCAATATTTCTTGGTTCAAAGAAATTAATTGAATGGTGCAGAAATGGACGACATTGAATGATTCACTTTTAAGTTTACACGAATTTTGGCTGCTAAAACTTTTTAACAAAAAAAAAACCGACTTCCAAAAAAACACTACAAAGTGAAAAATAACTTTAATTTCGGAAGTCGGTGTCTTTGGATCTGTATTTTAGTTTTTTGCCACCGACTTCCGAAATTAAAGTTATTTTTCACTTTGTAGTGTTTTTTTGGAAGTCGGTTTTTTTTTTTTGTTAAAAAGTTTTTATTTCACGCTTTTTAGTGAGTCTGCTTATAATTTATCTAAGTTACAATAGCCTAGTGTCAACTTTCTCATCGCCTTTTACAAAATATTGCTTTTACCGATGCAGGAAAGTTAATTGTTGAAGAGTTCTCCTGGTCCACCATCAGCTCCATATCACCATTCACATTGTGACGAGCATAAATTGCTTAGCAACCATGTTAAAGTATCGAATCGCAACCCGTAAAATAGTACGGAGATATTATTGAGTAGTTCCGGTGGCCATCTGTGGTCTTCATCATCAGTTCCACTTCACCAAATGGTGCTTTCCGAGAGCAAATGCACGAGTGTTACTATAAATAATTTTGAAAGAATTTTCTTTTAACTCCAAGCCATTGAGGAGTTGTACCTTCCATCATCAGCTCATCCACCTGAGATGATGATTATCAGATGCAAATACTTAAACAGCTTTAGAAAATATATGAAAATGGTACTATGTGCCTATAAAATTTGAAGGTTGCCCTCGATTTCCCTGGGATCCCATCATCAGATGCTGACCTGATGATCATGCAACCACTTGGGAAGTATACTCTTTCAAACAAGAGAAAAATTTTCCAAATCGGTCCAGGCGTCTTCGAGAAATCGGGGAACATACATAAAAAAAAAGATTCCGACGAATTGAGAACCTCCTCCTTTTTTTGAAGTCGGTTAAAAAGGCACCTGCTCGACCGCCGGAGATTAACAATACTCAATATTAATTTGCATTCCACAATGTGAACTTAAGTGGTAGGTTGGTGGTGCTCAGATCTCAAGTGCGCATGCGGCACCTCCCCACAGACAATGGCTGACCTTCCACCCTGCGCCGCAAGCCCTGTCACCTGTGCTCTTGATGATCTTATGACTGCGTCAGTGAGCGGAGTTCGGGCAGCTGAATTTTGGGCCAAAGATGTTTGAACTTTTTGCCATTAATACGCTAAGAAGAAGAGTGATAGGTTTTACGAAGACATGGACATTAAACGAGAAGCGAGTAGAGCTAGCAACTAAAAACGAGTAACAACGAGCGAGTGCGCGATGGCCACGAGCGATTACTCGGCGGTATGAGTATGTACAGACGCAAGCACATAAAGCTACCCCATTCTGTCAAATTTCTTTGATAGATTTTCAACTTTACTACAAAGTAATAAGGTTCATATTCAATTGGGAAAATTTGACAGATCGGGGTAGCTTGTGCTGGCCTCTGTACCAAGCGAGTCTTTCAGCGAGTGTTCTCTGCCCGTCAAGCGAGCATCACTGAGCGAGTACTCTCTTTGATAGCTCTTATCGCTGCGACAAACGTAAAGATCCACCAATACTTTCTAGATTCCATCGATACTTTCAACAAAACCCGGTGCGAATCAATCAAGCCGTAGCAGACTTTTAACAAACATAAACATACTAAATTCCTGATACCTTGCATTATATGTATGGGTAAGGTGTGCTACACACTTTATTCGGGTCGAAGCATTCGATTCGGCAGTATTTGTTGAACAACAAAGCCGCCCCGAAGCAATTACCTACTAGGTACGTAGGCCACCTAGTAAGTACCTAATTGCTTCGGGTTTATATTGCATAATCAACATATAATGTTCCTACTGCTGGGACACAGGCCTCCTCTCGGTGATAGGGAGACCACGCGGGCCTAGTGCGGGTTGGTAGATGTCACATATCATCGAATATTTGTTCTTAGACATGCCGGTTTCCTCACGATGTTTTCCTTCACCGTTTACACACCGGGTTTATATTAAGCTTTCATTCCGCTCGTGCCGATTGGCTAACTCATGGCTGAATCTGAATCATGTTCGTGTCAGCTCGGCACAATTCTAGCTGAGCCGAGTGGCTTTTTCCCGAACATATACCCACATATAAGGGGAAGTTTCAAAGTGGAGCCAGTGTTATTATAGTCCGCGCAGAACTAGTTGGCCGCTGAGGTGGGACAGGGGTGAGGCGGCGGTTCGCAACCCACGTACTGAGTAATGCGCCCTCGCCCCTCCGTCCCGCCGCGCACATACCTAAGGCGCGGCCAACTAGTTCCGCGCGGACTATAGTATAGATAGATAGATTACGCACGGCTGGGCCCAGTCATGCCAACCCGAACGAGTGTGTAGCATGCCTAAGGATACCTAAATTTTCCTCGTGATCTCGCATACCTACCGAAACTTCTAATTAACAAAAAGCTATTTCAGTGGAGCAACAAAATACGTTTTACTGCTCCAGCAAGATTGAAATGTATTCGAGCATTCACTTTAGCAACATAAATAATGTTACGATTATGACCCCTACTTTGTTGGCAGAAGAAAAGCCAGCCCTATTCTTTCAATAGATATCGTCAAGGACCACAATGGATAGGACCATCGTTTTTTGTCTACTTAATTACAGAATTTCATTATCAATTATCTGGCTTTTCCCGCAGTTTTCACCTTCGGGTCAGCGCAGACAGAACGGAGCGCAGCGGAGAGGATTTTATTAACACACTTGAAAATAAACTTTAAAATGATTACAATAAAGTGCATAAATGCTTGAACCTGACAAAAAATGCTCGCGCGTCCTCGAAGATACGCGGGAATCCCCGCGCGACTTTATTGTAATAATTTTAAAGTTTATTTTCAAGTGCGTTAATAAAATCCTCTCCGCTGCGCTCCGTTCTGTCTGCGCTGACCCTTCCGTGGCCCACTTGCAAGTCCCTGAACCGCCTCCGAATCGAAGTGGAAAGATGTAACTACGATGTAAGTGGGGCTACCTCGACGGTACGGTAGCGGGGTGTGTACTGTAGCGGAAACTATGTCCCACTTCTTATCCTGCCCTCTGTGCCCCAAAAAATGCAGCCTTAGTGACCTCTGCGCTGCCACGGACGATGCCGTGGAAGTGGCGAAATTTGGGCCAACAAAATCTTATTCACCGTCGTGCACTCGTGCGATCAACACGACGAAGAAGATCATCTGCCTAGTCATTCCCAACTATGTTGGGTCGCCTTCCAGTCTAACCGGATGCAGTTGAATACCAGTATTTTACATTGAGCGACTGCTTATATCACCTCTACAACCCAATTTCTGGGTAGCCAGACTTTCGGGGTCCTAACTACCCGTAACGACTGTCAAAGATCTACCAATGACACTAACTACTGAAATTGTGATCCTAACATGTAAACCTTTACAATAAGCTTTTAACTAGCTTTAGCTCTAGCTTTTTTTTTTTGCTTTTTTTTTTAGGCTTTTTTTTTAGCAATAAGTTTTTTTTTTTTTTTTTTACGTCAAATTCATAAGGACGCTTCGAAATGTTGCCACTTCATAATGTGTAAAACGATTATTGAGGATGACATTCTCATAGCGTGTACTGTACTGTACCTATGTCTATTTCCTGTTTAGTATAATTTTCTATCACTTTTAAATTCAATTATTTTTCTTTAAGTACACTGTATTTTAATAATTGTTTGCTGCACCGGACGACGTCATTACGTCAGCGCCGGCTGTCGCTGAAAACCAGCGCTGGGGCTCTGTCCTGCATAGGGTCGCAGCATAATGCTGAGCGATAGCCGTTTTGCGTGGATGTGTCGCATGTTTCCCCCTACCTTTTTATTTTATTTTTTGTGTTTTTGTTCTTTTTGCGTCATTTTCACCGCAAATAAACGTATTTTCTTTCTTTCTTATAAGGCGCAATTTCAAATGACCGTTCTATTGAATAATGCACTATCACGTTATTATATAAGACACTATGATAAAGATGGCGTATACATTTATAACTCAATCATAAAAGTATGTCGGCGGGTCAGGCATGCTTTAATGTAAAACTTTATGTGATTTTTATAGAAGCTTGCAAGACAAATATAATTTAATCGTTTTCTCCAGCTTTTCAATCTGCTAAACGGATGTTATTCATCAAAATTATTTTAATAGAGGGTCATCATCTACCTAGCCTTTTCCCAACTATGTTGGGGTCGGCTTCCAGTCTAACCGGATACAGCTGAATATATTTTACATGGAGCGACTGCCTATCTGACCTCCACAACCCAGTTACTGGGTAATACGATAAACTCAAACTCAAAGCATTTATTTCAAGTAAACCAATTACAGGCACTTTTGAATTGTCAATGGGTCGGTCAGTCAGATAGATGAAGCTAGTTGCCCATTCCAAAGCGTAGGTACCTATGGAGAAGAACGGGCAAGAAACTCCATGGACACTTTTAAATCAAAATAATATGTTTACAAAGTCTTGGTTACATCATTCATGTTAAAAATTATACATGTAAGAACGATGCAGAACGTTAAAAGCGTCCATAATGAAAAGAAGAGAAAAAAAGCAATTCAAATAGTAAATTAAAATAAGCCATGGCAGCAAAGAGATGATCAGTCCCTACTGACGGCGCCCGTTCACGAACATGACATGATACCCCTTTGTAAGACTTGTTGTCAGTCTTTCGGGCTTCTGACTACCCGTAACGACTGTCAAAGATCCACGAATGACAGCCGGGACCAACGGCTTACCGTGCTTTCCAAGGCACGGAGGGGTTGAATGGAAGGAAAAAGGTACAAAATGTAGTGGCCACGCCAACCCTCTTGTACAAGAGGCTTGGTGTGGTAGTGAGTCAGTGTTTCTTTTTTTTTTGAGAATGGCCTTTCGCAGTTCAACCTTGGAGGTTGTTGTCTGCTTAGTCGGATTTGCCTGTGGGTGCCTCAATAAATTCAGGCTGCCAGCCAGGACTTATAAAACTAAGAGGCTAAGGGTAAGGACCTCGGCTTAGAGCGTCGCTGGGAGAGGGTAGCAAAAACAGGCTGGATCGGATTATTGAACCAGTGTAGTAATATAATCAACTTAAATACGGAACCTAAAGTATTCTACAGGGGGCCTCACCTTTCCCCCTTCAGCGCCGAAAATAGAATCCCAGTACCTAATGTCTAAAAATTCCTAAGCCGTTCGCGAAAATAAACCGATCAATCAGGCGTCCATAGATTCTCATTATATTTTTCTCACAATATTTTAGGTCGGCATCCGATATTTATGGTCTGTGCATGGTTTTCTTCAAGCACAGTCTATGGTTATACTGGCCTGCATTGTTTAGATTTGGGGCCACGAAAACCGCAGTTCATCGAGTGCAAGCGATCGGTTAGACGGTAACGTACCATTTCAATTATGTTTGGTTTATCACTTAATATCAGGCCTGGTTTATTAGGTGCTCAATTTGGTGTATTAAATAGAGAAGTATGTTATGACTGGGACGTCTCCGCAGTACTTAAATTGATAATTGAACCATCTCTGGCAATGCGTTCCATAATAATCTTTTGATAGCAGAAGGATTAAAAAGTTACCGAGTTAGAATTAGCTTTACCAACTCAAAACAATTTTGAAAATCACACTCATATCCTCACATAAAGCTTCACCCCCTAACATTCCTACTCAGCAAATGCATCTAATTTGATTTGCTTTACTTTTTAGGGTTGCGACCTTAAAGAAAATATGGCAATTTTATAACATCACTTTCTTGCCCGACTGTCACAGAGGTTTTTCCCGATATAACGTAGGAATTTGAATGTCAGGTCTCCATGACGCGAACACAGATCGCCAGTCAAAGATTTACTGCGTTTTCGCACGAATTGATCACTATTAAGACAATATACTCTCATAATCGCTCTGCTACCCAACCTGCCCATCTCCTAGCTCCACAAACACCTACAAGATTCCTCCACATTGTCCGACGTATAAACACTATGACGTTCATCGGTGGCGGACTGGCGATGGGCATTCGATCAGCGTCTGGCTGTCCAGATTAATCGCACCAAACATGATGTGTTTAGGCGATTAGTGAGGTGCGGCTCACCTGGCGAATAATTTGAGGAGAAATATGGAGTGACAATCTTGTTGTAGAGTATTGTCCTTGATCACCGATCGAGTCAAGTACTTTATCTCAAGCTTCCTAAAAAAAATCTCAGTAGATTTTCAGTCTGGATTTGAGCGCGGTTAGTGGCAAGTTGCAATAGACTCGCCCGTAATTACATGGACATAACGCATCGGCTAATTAGCTACTAGTGTGTCTAATCAAATAATAATAATAACTAGATAAATGTAGGTGTACTTACTGTACCTAAACCTCTGTCAGCCCATTCGGGAATTTATTATGTGATCAACCCTCGTTACTACTCGGCACGAAAAGAAGACTGCCCTCTGTTGGGAAAGCTTCAGGCGTACCTAAGGTCCGGCGTTTCTAAATTTGCCAAAGATGTAAACAACAATGGCCGCTCGAAATTGAATTAAATCGATAAACAAGTTCAATTAAGTCGTTACTTAATGAACTTGTTTATCGATTTAATTCAATTTCGAGCTGAATTAATGAATGAAAGTTTGTCGTTACAAGTTCATTAAGTAACAACTTCATTAAGTAACGACTGTCAAAGATCTACGAATGACAGCCGGGAACAACGGTTTAACCTGCTTTCCGAGGCACGGAGGGGTCTTGGTATGTGAAGATGGTCACCCATCCATGGACCAACCGCGGCAAGCATAGCTTAAACTGATCGATCGACCCGTGCGGTTGTTATTACTTAGCCACAGGCCTGTATTAGCTGATTGCCAACAGATATAGATCGATTGCCGCCGTTTAATTTACGCCCTCTATTAATCGCTGTCTCTATTAATGTAATTAGTAAATGGACGCAGTGGGAGACTATTATAGCAATAAAAAATTATTTGTATTGTTGGTAGCACTAGACGATTAGCTACCAACCGTTGTAAACTCAGGGAAAGTGATTGCTTCAGCCAGTTATTTTTTGTTCATCTTTTTTCCTTTCATTCTTGTTCTTGTTCATCTTTGACTCGAAGTGAAACTGTGAAACGTCTGAACAAAGAATCAATCAAAATTTAAAAATGGATTCATGAATTCTCGTAATTTTAAGAACGTTCACAGTCTGATCTCAGTCTCAATCTGTCAAAAATACCTCTTAATTTCCCTACATTTTGACAAGTTTTTGACATTTCTATGTCGCCGAGATGAGATTGCGACTAGATTTTGAACATTTTAAATTACGAGAATTGGCCTTCTGTTCCAACGATGTTGGATTTCGGCACTAGGCATCTTTCACTCGCCTCCGAATGATCGAAAAAAATTAAAGAAGCAAATGAACGAATGAAACGTTCATTTCTATACTTATAATTTTGACGTTGTCGTGTGAACATGGAATGAAACAAAAATGAACCTACACTCGAGTGAAACGTTTGATATCGGCCTTATATTACTGTCGTATGAAGAGGCTTACTAGACCTAAGTGTCCTTGAAAAACGCATGCACACATATGCAGAATCGACGCAAACGCCATCTAACGACGACGCCCATCACAATTATGACATAAAGCATACATGAGATTTAGAAGTAACGGTTTTGTGAGATTACGCCCTAGTATTCTAATAGATGGCGCGGAAACGATGTGCAAATAAGTTAAAGATCTAACAAACAAATTATGTAGTTATGTGTGACAACATAATAAATTTTATTCGTTTTGAGTGTGACTTGAAAAACTTAAGGATGTGGGTGATTTTGAAATAAAACTGATTCAATGAAATTTAAAACATTTTTAACCGACTTCAAAAAAGGAGGTTGTGTATTCGACCCGTATGTATGTACCTATGTAATGTATGTATGTGTGTATGTTTGTATATATATTTGTAGATTTTCTAAAAAACTGATGAACCAATTTTGATCATTCTTTCACTAATGTGATCTACCTACATACTTCCAGGAAGGTTTTAGTATATAATACATTAGGTAATTATTCTTATGTAGTATGTCCGAAGTTAATATGCATAAATGTACTGCATCTCCGGCATTTCTATGCGAATTTTGATGATTCTTCAATGCACTAGTGTTAATTGAATTTTTGTGAGGTAAGTAGGTACAATTAGAAAGAAAAAAAAACAACCGACTTCAAAAAAAGCACTACAGCGTGATAAATAACTATAATTTCGGAAGTCGGTGTCAAAAAACGAAAATGCGGAACCAGCGACACCGACTTCCGAAATAAAAGTTATCACTTTGCAGTGTTTTTTTCTAAAACTATGAATTTTGGAAACATCTAAGAAAGTGCAGTCATTTCGAATAAGCTAAGTATTTTCGACTTCACGTACAACTGTCCCAGTGGCGTATGTGGACGACGTGTAGATTTGTATGCGAGAGTCCCCGGGTTCGATTCCCAAGGTTACGAAATCGAATTTTCTATTTAAATGTCATTTTGAATTTTTAAATATATCTATTAAATATTTTTATAAATAACTAAAAAAAGTCTGCAGGAGAAAGAAAGTCGAAAATATCAACACGGAAGTTAGGTATTTCTAATGCGCAAGTACCTACACGTTATCTAAGCTATTACAAAAATAAAAAAAATTCTGACCTAATGTTTTTATTAACCGACCGCGACTTATTGATAATGGGCATAATGAAATAGGTAACAGATTCATCTGAAAATTGCGATGAAAATGATCAAAAGCAAGAAATTAGATTTAAAATTGATTTTGTTTATAATAAAAAGGAATCATAGTTATATATGAATGTTAGGTACCTAATCTTTGAGGCCGTTTACACATTATGCCGCAGCTGCAGCGGCACCGCCGTCGCTGCATCAGTCACCCTTGGATTTGTATGAACACACGGCGCCGCGGCGGCGCGCCGCAAGGGCTCATACAAATCCAAGAGAAACCAATACAGCGGCATCGCCACAGAATATAATAGTATGGCACCGCGGGCGGCGCACAGTGGTCTGAAAATCGAGCTCCATACTCATAGAAACTTAAAGTTCGGAAATAAAAAAACAAAAATTGTAATGGGTCTAGTATACCTCCCTTTACGTAATATTAACGTATGGATGGTATCAGTCGCTCCACGCGTGAGAAAAAAAAGTTTTTTATTTTTTTTGTATGGGAGAAAACACTTAATGTACATTTTTTTGAAACTGAATGGAACTGATAGGCTGGAGCTCGCACGAGCTATTGTACGATACACGGCCATCAAGATGACATACAATTCATGCACCGTTCGGCGCCGCTTTGCACGTAGCAAATTTTTGAAATTTTGAATTTTCGATACGTGATTTTTCAAATCTTTGACGAGGTTAAATTAACTTGCCGATCGATTTACTTATACTATCGTTAGTTGTAGCCTGCTTATGACCTTTGTGATGACAACAATTAAAAATTATATTGATTATATACGTTTTTTTTTTATTTCATTCCAAGAACTAACTCATTTAATCACCGTGATTATGGTTGAGTTATAATTATATACTAATGACATGAGCATCAACCAGCTCTAGCAGGGCCAAATGGGCCCTAGTCACAATAAAATTCTATTGTCTGTAATATTAAAGTCTGTAAAACCTAATTAAAGAATAGCGAACGATAATGAGGGTAGTTGTATAAAAACAGGACGTTTGAGCTTACTTTTATCAGTAGCTCTCAGTACTTGTGCGCGCTAACTTATTACGTTATTTTTTTTATTGTGCTGTGATGGAAGGTTGTGATACCAATTTGGACATTGTCATGTTTGTGTCAAACAACAATTGTTTTTCACAGCCCAATGTTTTATTTGAAGTTTTTGAGAATACTATTGATTTGTCAGAAAATGAAAAGAGGGTATTGAAACAATTCTGGCAGACTTATGTTTGTTCGTTGAGGAACAAATGGATTTCGTGTAATCTCACGAGACGTACATACATAACAAAGTATGAGACATGGCTGCAAGAGAACATAAAATGGCCTGAGATCATGAAAGGAAAGATGACCCCTTATTTAGTGTCAGTAGAGCAGCAAACCCGTTCCAGTTCTGACTTTGTTTTAAATGAGGGTGCATCAACATCCTACACACCGGAGACGTGCAGTGTTGGAACATCAACATCAGTTGTGAGGCCGAGAAAACCATTTAAAGAGCTAAGCCCGCTACAGAAGAGAAGGAGAGCGGAAGACCTCCTAACGTATAGCACTGAAAGCCTTGCTCATGCAACCGGTTTGAAAGCACATGACAAGAATATAGCAGATATCGTTAAACTAGTCTCGGAGCAAAGAGGCTACAAGGATAAATAAATTGTTAAAGCCCAAGGAAACTGTGCCTATATATTCCGCTGATAAAGCTTTATTTATTTTGACCTCATTGAAGCTTTCGAAGTGGCAGTATATAACATTAAGATCTTGTGCAAAAGAAGAAGGAGTACCACTGTGTCCTTCTTATACTGCCATCCTTGAGGCGAAGAAGGACTGCTGCCCTCCAAAAGTTACCATTGTACATCACTTAAGGAGAGGTAAAAGTAAAGCTAAATTTTGGATAAAACTGTGCAAAGCTTGGAAAATTCCTACGTGTGAAACCTTCGCTGGATGGCAAAGAGTTAACAATTATATGCAAGTATGGCTTTGATGGTGCTTCAGGGCAAAGTTTGTATAAGCAAACTATGGCAGACGAAGACGATTCCAGTATGTTTATGTGTTCTTTTGTGCCTCTGCGCTTAGTTTGTGGCGAAGAAAAGGTATGGGAGAATCCAAAGCCATCTTCCACAGTGTTCGAACCGCTTACCACCATACTGCATGCATGTGTACTTATATCTATGTGTGTGTGTAAGCAACGATCCATTTAAATATGTTTTAACGAGTAGCTATTTAGTATCGAAATAAACCCATATGAAGTAACACCTCTTTAAGTTTATCCAACGTCCTTACAAACAAAACTAAACCGTATCAACAAGGAACATGGTCCTTCGAGCCGGATGTCTTAGTACGAAGATGTAACAATTTTTCCCATGATAAACTTTAACAGGGTTCATGACTTCTTCCTCAGTTGACATTCGAAGAAATGAGCACCTTGCTTTGCCAAATCGAAGCGTGCTTGAACTCCAGGCCACTAAGCCCAATAGATGATAAAGACACAGATGACATAACACCCTTAACACCAGGCCATTTTTTGATTGGCGAAGCGCCAATTTGTGTCCCTCAACCTAATCTTCAAGACGTTCCAATAAGTCACCTGTCACGCTGGAGGCACATGCAAAAGTTGATTGGAGATTTCTGGCATAAATGGCAAGCAGAGTACCTAACCAGCTTACAGCAGAGGCCAAAATGGCTCAAGCGATGCAAGGAGCTTGATATTGGCAACATTGTACTCATCAAAAATGATCAACTCCCTCCTGGCAAATGGGCGTTAGGTCGGATTGTCGCTAAGCATCCAGGCGACGATGGTGTCACAAGAGTGTACAGTGTCAAAGGAGGTGACAGTGTAGTTAAGCGAAGTTTTAATAAGTTGTGCCCTTTGCCTATAGACATTGATGATTAATATTACAATTATGTTTAATGTTTCAATACAATCAAATCAATTTATATTATTGCTTTATATACAAAATGTTTGAGTATTTCCATTAGTGTCTATGACTTGTGCATATATGCTTAATAATGAAATCTAAATTAATTAGTTACATACACTTGTTGTATTTATGATTATTTTTAAAGGTCTTTATAAGCCCTTTGGTGGGCGGCATGTTCGAACCGCTTACCACCATACTGCATGCATGTGTACTTATATCTATGTGTGTGTGTAAGCAACGATCCATTTAAATATGTTTTAACGAGTAGCTATTTAGTATCGAAATAAACCCATATGAAGTAACACCTCTTTAAGTTTATCCAACGTCCTTACAAACAAAACTAAACCGTATCAACAAGGAACACACAGTATTCTGCAGACCAATTTATTTTAAGTTTTCAAACGAAAACAAGTTGAACATCGTGGAAGAACAGGCTCTGATTGAAGCAGTATCTAATTATAACTCAACCATAATCACGGTTGTAGAATCCTGTTGATTCCGTACTTATGTTAAACATATCACTTCACTGGCTCACTACCACACCAAGCGCCATCGTATATAGCCTGCTTCACTTTGTCTGTTTCCCGCCATTCCTCGTAACTGACAGATGACATAACATAACTGACAGCAGCTACCCCGCTTGTGTTAATGAGACAGTGTTTACATATCTATTTAATAGATACACTACAACGGTGATTAAATGAGTTAAGTAGTTCTTGGAATGAAATTAAAAAAAAACGTATAGGTACTTATAATCAACATAATTTTTAATTGTTGTCATCATAAAGGTCATAAGCAGGCTAAAAGTAACGATAGTATAAGTAAATCGATCAGCAAGTTCATTTATTCACGTCAAAGATTTGAAAAATCACATATCGAAAACACAAAATTTCAAAAATTTGCTACGTGCAAAGCGGCGCCCAACGGTCCATGAATTGTATGTCATCTTGATGGCCGTGTATGGTACAATAGCTCGTGTGAGCTCCAGCCTATCAGTTCAATTCAGTTTCAAAAAAATGTACATTAACCCCCTTATTCATAAAACTTATCAAACCTATTTTAGTTAAAATGGGGTTTGTCTCTTTCTTACACACAGAAATGACAACGTGACAGATAAAGACAAACGTTCTATAAACCTATTTTAGCTAAAATAGAGATAAAATAGGATTATGAATAAAGGGGTTAGTGTTTTCTCCCATACAAAAAAAAACAAAAAACTTTTTTTTCTCACGCGTGGAGCGACTGATACCATCCATACGTTAATATTACGTAAAGGGAGGTATACTAGACCCATTACAATTTTTGTTTTTTTATTTCCGTACTTTAAGTTTCTATGAGTATGGAGCTCGATTTTCAGACCACTGTGCGGCGGCGAGTTTTGATAGATCTTATCAAAACTCGTCGCCGCGCCGCACCGCCGGCGGCGCGGCGGCGCGGCGGCGCCGTGTGTTCATACAAATCCAAGGGTGACTGATGCAGCGGCGCCGCGGCGGCGGCGATGCCGCTGCTGCTTCGGCATGATGTGTAAACGGCCTCAAGGATTAGGTACTCGTACCTAACATTCATACATAATTATTATGATTTCTATTTATTATAAACACAATCAATAAAAATTAAACTCTTGCTTGTGATAATTTTCATCGCAATTTTCGGATGAATCTGTGATTTCTTTATGCATATTATCAATAAGTCGCGGTCTGTTAATAAATTTAGGTTTTTTTTATTGTTACAATGGCATAGAAAACGTGTAGGTACTTACGCATTAGAAGTAACTTCCGTGTTGATATTTTCGACTTTCTTTCTCCTGTGAAAGATAATTACATTGTAGACGTTTTTTTAGTTATTTATAAAAATATATTTAAAAATTCAAAATACATTTAAATAAAATTAAATCGATTTCGTATCACTGGGAATCGAACCCGGGGACCCTTGAACACGAACCTGCGCGTCGTCTACATAAGCCAATGTAACGATTGCGTATCTCGTCGAAAAAACTGAGCTTATGCGTAATAAGTGCATTTTCTTAAACTACCAAAATTCATAGCGAAAAAAAATATTCAGTAATAATAAAATGCTCTTACTTTTTAATTTCGTTCATATGTTCGGCGTTTGTTTTATATGAACGTTTTGTAGTCCTCCTAAGGGAATGTTTCACTTTATTTCCCATATTTACAAATGATATAATTGATAGCAAATTATTACGCTATTTTAACTTAAAAGTATTTTATATTTACATGAAATAAAAATATTTACAGAAAGAAGATATGCAAATAGTAATAATAAACAATGAATGTATGTAGGTACAAATAAATAATGCGGCGAAAAGAGCGACGCGTCCGTATAGTATCAGGCCTCGGCCGGCATTATTGCTACACGCACGGGGGTTTACCGTTTACGTACACATGCGCACTTATTATGTTCGGAACTATGAATATTATGCTATTTACAATAAAACTATTGTTTGAACTAAAAAAATAAAACACTATTATTTTAGTATGTTGCTTGTAGAATGATCTGACAAAAAATCAGAATGATTGTATGTATATTAGTATGGTTTCTATTGTAAAAAGAGTTTGTAGAGGTATCTTCATGATTTTTTTCTATCGTACCAAATTAGTTGTATTATGTTTTCAAAACACTATCTATCTAAAAATTCAAAATACATTTAAATAAAATTTAAAAAGAAAGTACCATTTCGTAATCTTGGGAATCGAACCCGGGGACTCTCGAATACAAATCTACACGTCGTCCACATACGTCACTGTGACAGTTGTACGTGAAGTCGAAAATACCGACTGCACTTTCTTAGATGTTTCCAAAATTCATAGTTTTATTGCAAAAATAAAAATATTCAGTTAAAAATAAAATGCTCATACTTTTTACTTTCGTTCATATTATGTTCGGCTTTTGTTTTATATGAACGTTTTGTAGTCCTCCTAACGGAATGTTTCACTATATTTCCCATTTATTTACAAATTATTACCCTATTTTAACTTTGTTAGGTTACGCGGACCACTGCCGGTAGACACAAGTGAAACGCCCGGGAGTTGGGACTCGCCGTACAATAGATGGCGCGCGCCTTGCACCCATACATAACAAACTTAAAAGTATTTTATATTTACACGAAATAAAAATATTTACGGAAAGAAGATAATGCAAATAATAATAAACAATGAATTTACAAATAAAACTTAAGGGGCTTACACGAGCTAAACGCAAAAAAACGGTAGTTTTCGAAACAATAAAAGTATATGATCGCCTACAGTAAACAAAATCAGAAAAATATATGATATTCTTCAGGATATTTGCTAGATAGATAGTGTTTTTGAAAACACAATACAACTAATTTGGTACGATAGAAAAAAATCATGAACATACCTCTAAAAAACTTTCTTTTTACAATAAAAACCATACTAATATACATACAATCATTCTGATTTTTTGTCAGATTATTCTACAAGTAACATACTAAAATGATAGTGTTTTATTTTTTTATTTAAAACAATAGTTTTTTTGTAAATCGAATATTCATAGTTCCGAACATAAAAAGTGCGCATGTGTGCGTGAACGCCCGCGTAGCGACACTGCCGGCCGAGGCCTGATGCTATACGGACGTGTCGCTCTTTTCGCCGCACTATTTCCGTCAAGATTGTTATGTTTTTGTTAAGTTTTATTTGTAAATTCATTGTTTATTATTATTTGCATATCTTCTTTCCGTAAATATTTTTATTTCGTGTAAATATAAAATACTTTTAAGTTTGTTATGTATGGGTGCAAGGCGCGCGCCATCTATTGTACGGCGAGTCCCAACTCCCGGGCGTTTCACTTGTGTCTCCCGGCAGTGGTCCGCGTAACATAACAAAGTTAAAATAGGGTAATAATTTGTAAATAAATGGGAAATATAGTGAAACATTCCGTTAGGAGGACTACAAAACGTTCATATAAAACAAAAGCCGAACATAATATGAACGAAAGTAAAACGTATGAGCATTTTATTTTTAACTGAATATTTTTATTTTTGCAATAAAACTATGAATTTTGGTAACATCTAAGAAAGTGCAGTCATTTTGCATAAGGTAAGTATTTTCGACTCCGCGTACATCTGTCACACCGGCGCATGTGGACGACGTGTAGATTTGTATTCGAGAGTCCCCGGGTTCGATTCCCAAGGTTACGAAATCGTACTTTCTTTTTAAATTTTATTTAAATGTATTTTGAATTTTTAGATAAATAGTGTTTTGAAAACATGATACAACTAATTTGGCACGATAGAAAAAAATCATGAAGATACCTCTAAAAACTTTCTTTTTACAATAGAAACCATACTAATATACATACAATCATTCTGATTTTTTGTCAGATCATTCTACAAGCAACATACCAAAATAATAGTGTTTTATTTTTTTAGTTCAAACAATAGTTTTATTGTAAATAGCATATTCATAGTTCCGAACATAATAAGTGCGCATGTGTACGTAAACGGTAAACCCCCGTGTAGGAATAATGCCGGCCGAGGCCTGATACTATACGGGCGTGTCGCTCTTTTCGCCGCATTATTTATATGTACATACATTCATTGTTTATTATTACTATTTGCATATCTTCTTTCTGTAAATATTTTTATTTCATGTAAATATAAAATACTTTTAAGTTAAAATAGCGTAATAATTTGTTATCAATTATATCATTAAAATTTGTAAATATGGGAAATAAAGTGAAACATTCCCTTAGGAGGACTACAAAACGTTCATATAAAACAAACGCCGAACAAAGTAAGAGCATTTTATTATTACTGAATATTTTTTTTCACTATGAATTTTGGTAGTTTAAGAAAATGCACTTATTACGCATAAGCTCAGTTTTTTCGACGACATACGTAATCGTTACATTGGCTTATGTAGACGACGCGCAGGTTTGTGTTCGAGGGTCCCCGGGTTCGATTCCCAGTGATACGAAATCGATTTAATTTTATTTAAATGTATTTTGAATATTTAAATATATTTTTATAAATAACTAAAAAAACGTCTACAATGTAATTATCTTTCACAGGAGAAAGAAAGTCGAAAATATCAACACAGAAGTTACTTATAAATCTAATGCGTAAGTACCTACACGTTTTCTAAGCCATTGTAACAATAAAAAAAACCTAAATTTATTAACAGACCGCGACTTATTGATAATGTGCATAAAGAAATCACAGATTCATCCGAAAATTGCGATGAAAATTATCACAAGCAAGAGTTTAATTTTTATTGATTGTGTTTATAATAAATAGAAATCATAATTATTATGTATGAATGTTAGGTACGAGTAGGTACCTAATCCTTGAGGCCGTTTACACATCGTGCCGCAGCTGCAGCGGCATCGCCGCCGCCGCGGCGCCGCTGCATCAGTCACCCTTGGATTTGTATGAACATACGGCGCCGCACAGTGGTCTGAAAATCGAGCTCCATACTCATAGAAACTTAAAGTACGGAAATAAAAAAACAAAAATTGTAATGGGTCTAGTATACCTCCCTTTACGTAATATTAACGTATGGATGGTATCAGTCGCTCCACGCGTGAGAAAAAAAAGTTTTTTGTTTTTTTTTGTATGGGAGAAAAGAAAACACTTAATGTACATTTTTTTGAAACTGAATGGAACTGATAGGCTGGAGCTCACACGAGCTATTGTACCATACACGGCCATCAAGATGACATACAATTCATGCACCGTTGGGCGCTGCTTTGCACGTAGCAAATTTTTGAAATTTTGTGTTTTCGATATGTGATTTTTCAAATCTTTGACGTGAATAAATGAACTTGCCGATCGATTTACTTATACTATCGTTACTTTTAGCCTGCTTATGACCTTTATGATGACAACAATTAAAAATTATGTTGATTATAAGTACCTATACGTTTTTTTTTTAATTTCATTCCAAGAACTACTTAACTCATTTAATCACCGTTGTAGTGTATCTATTAAATAGATATGTAAACACTGTCTCATTCACACAAGCGGGGTAGCTGCTGTCAGTTATGTTATGTCATCTGTCAGTTACGAGGAATGGCGGGAAACAGACAAAGTGAAGCAGGCTATATACGATGGCGCTTGGTGTGGTAGTGAGCCAGTGAAGTGATATGTTTAACATAAGTACGGAATCAACAGGATTCTACAACCGTGATTATGGTTGAGTTATAATTAGATACTGCTTCAATCTGAGCCTCAATCAGAGCCTGTTCTTCCACGATGTTCAACTTGTTTTCGTTTGAAAACTTAAAATAAATTGGTCAGCAGAACATTGTGGAAGATGGCTTTGGATTCTCCCATACCTTTTCTTCGCCACAAACTAAGCGCAGAGGCACAAAAGAACACATAAACATACTGGAATCGTCTTCGTCTGCCATAGTTTGCTTATACAAACTTTGCCCTGAAGCACCATCAAAGCCATACTTGCATATAATTGTTAACTCTTTGCCATCCAGCGAAGGTTCCACACGTAGGAATTTTCCAAGCTTTGCACAGTTTTATCCAAAATTTAGCTTTACTTTTACCTCTCCTTCCGTGATGTACAATGGTAACTTTTGGAGGGCAGCAGTCCTTCTTCGCCTCAAGGATGGCAGTATAAGAAGGACACAGTGGTACTCCTTCTTCTTTTGCACAAGATCTTAATGTTATATACTGCCACTTCGAAAGCTTCAATGAGGTCAAAATAAATAAAGCTTTATCAGCGGAATATATAGGCACAGTTTCCTTGGGCTTTAACAATTTATTTATCCTTGTAGCCTCTTTGCTCCGAGACTAGTTTAACGATATCTGCTATATTCTTGTCATGTGCTTTCAAACCGGTTGCATGAGCAAGGCTTTCAGTGCTATACGTTAGGAGGTCTTCCGCTCTCCTTCTCTTCTGTAGCGGGCTTAGCTCTTTAAATGGTTTTCTCGGCCTCACAACTGATGTTGATGTTCCAACACTGCACGTCTCCGGTGTGTAGGATGTTGATGCACCCTCATTTAAAACAAAGTCAGAACTGGAACGGGTTTGCTGCTCTACTGACACTAAATAAGGGGTCATCTTTCCTTTCATGATCTCAGGCCATTTTATGTTCTCTTGCAGCCATGTCTCATACTTTGTTATGTATGTACGTCTCGTGCGATTACACGAGATCCATTTGTTCCTCAACGAACAAACATAAGTCTGACAGAATTGTTTCAATACCCTCTTTTCATTTTCTGACAAATCAATAGTATTCTCAAAAACTTCAAATAAAACATTGGGCTGTAAAAAACAATTGTTGTTTGTCACAAACATGACAATGTCCAAATTGGTATCACAACCTTCCATCACAGCACAATAAAAAAAATAACGTAATAAGTTAGCGCGCACAAGTACTGAGAGCTACTGATAAAAGTAAGCTCAAACGTCCTATTTTTATACAACTACCCTCATTATCGTTCGCTATTCTTTAATTAGGTTTTACAGACTTTAATATTACAGACAATAGAATTTTATTGTGACTAGGGCCCATTTGGCCCTGCTAGAGCTGGTTGATGCTCATGTCATTGGTATATAATTATAACTCAACCATAATCACGGTGATTAAATGAGTTAGTTCTTGGAATGAAATAAAAAAAAAACGTATATAATCAATATAATTTTTAATTGTTGTCATCACAAAGGTCATAAGCAGGCTAAAACTAACGATAGTATAAGTAAATCGATCGGCAAGTTCATTTAACCTCGTCAAAGATTTGAAAAATCACGTATCGAAAATTCAAAATTTCAAAAATTTGCTACGTGCAAAGCGGCGCCGAACAGTGCATGAATTGTATGTCATCTTGATGGCCGTGTATCGTACAATAGCTCGTGTGAGCTCCAGCCTATCAGTTCCATTCAGTTTCAAAAAAATGTACATTAAGTGTTTTCTCCCATACAAAAAAAATAAAAAACTTTTTTTTCTCACGCATGGAGCGACTGATACCATCCATACGTTAATATTACGTAAAGGGAGGTATACTAGACCCATTACAATTTTTGTTTTTTTATTTCCGAACTTTAAGTTTCTATGAGTATGGAGCTCCATTTTCAGACCACTGTGCGCCGCCCGCGGTGCCATACTATTATATTCTGTGGCGATGCCGCTGTATTGGTTTCTCTTGGATTTGTATGAGCCCTTGCGGCGCGCCGCCGCGGCGCCGTGTGTTCATACAAATCCAAGGGTGACTGATGCAGCGACGACGCGACGGCGGTGCCGCTGCAGCTGCGGCATAATGTGTAAACGGCCTCAAAGATTAAGTACCTAACATTCATATATAACTATGATTCCTATTTATTATAAACAAAATCAATTTTAAATCTAATTTCTTGCTTTTGATCATTTTCATCGCAATTTTCAGATGAATCTGTTACCTATTTCATTATGCCCATTATCAATAAGTCGCGGTCTGTTAATAAAAACATTAGGTCAGAATTTTTTTTATTTTTGTAATAGCTTAGATAACGTGTAGGTACTTGCGCATTAGAAATACCTAACTTCCGTGTTAATATTTTCGACTTTCTTTCTCCTGCAGACTTTTTTTAGTTATTTATAAAAATATTTAATAGATATATTTAAAAACTCAAAATGACATTTAAATAGAAACTTCGATTTCGTAACCTTAGGAATCGAACCCGAGGACTCTCGAATACAAATCTACACGTCGTCCACATACGTCACTGTGACAGTTGTACGTGAAGTCGAAAATACGTACCTTAAGCGTAATGACTGCACTTTCTTAGATGTTTCCAAAATTCATAGTTTTAGAAAAAAAACTGCAAAGTGATAACTTTTATTTCGGAAGTCGGTGTCGCTGGTTTCGCATTTTCGTTTTTTGGACACCGACTTCCAAAATTATAGATATTTATCACGCTGTAGTGCTTTTTTTGAAGTCGGTTGTTTTTTTTTTCTTTCTAATTGTACCTACCCCACAAAAATTCAATTAACACTAGTGCATTGAAGAATCATCAAAATTCGCATAGAAATGCCGGAGATGCAGTACATTTATGCATATTAACTTCGGACATACTACATAAGAATAATTACCTAATGAATATAGAATAACTACCTAATGAATATACTAAAACCTTCCTGGAAGTATGTAGATCACATTAGTGAAAGAATGATCAAAATTGGTTCATCAGTTTTTTAGAAAATCTACAAATATATATACAAACATACACACATACATACATTACATACATACATACGGGTCGAATACACAACCTCCTTTTTTGAAGTCGGTTAAAAATGTTTTAAATTTCATTGAATCAGTTTTATTTCAAAATCACCCACATCCTTAAGTTTTTCAAGTCACACTCAAAACGAATAAAATTTATTATGTTGTCACACATAACTACATAATTTGTTTGTTAGATCTTTAACTTATTTGCACATCGTTTCCGCGCCATCTATTAGAATACTAGGGCGTAATCTCACAAAACCGTTACTTCTAAATCTCATGTATGCTTTATGTCATAATTGTGATGGGCGTCGTCGTTAGATGGCGTTTGGGTCGATTTTGCATATGTGTGCATGCGTTTTTCAAGGACACTTAGCTCTAGTAAGCCTCTTAACAAAAACATAACAATTTTGACGGAAATAGTGCGGCGAAAAGAGCGACACGTCCGTATAGCATCAGGCCTCGGCCGGCAGTGTCGCTACACGGGCGTTCACGCACACATGCGCACTTTTTATGTTCGGAACTATGAATATTCGATTTACAAAAAAACTATTGTTTTAAATAAAAAAATAAAACACTATCATTTTAGTATGTTACTTGTAGAATAATCTGACAAAAAATCAGAATGATTGTATGTATATTAGTATGGTTTTTATTGTAAAAAGAAAGTTTTTTAGAGGTATGTTCATGATTTTTTTCTATCGTACCAAATTAGTTGTATTGTGTTTTCAAAACACTATCTATCTAGCATATATCCTGAAGAATATCATATATTTTTCTGATTTTGTTTACTGTAGGCGATCATATACTTTTATTGTTTCGAAAACTACCGTTTTTTTGCGTTTAGGTCCTGTAAGCGCCTGAAATAGCTAGAACACAGCAAAACTGTAGGTAGTGAGTGCGTCAATCTGCTAAACGAATAACTTTCCTTATCGCTATATCTACGTACTTGCTGCGCCCCAGGGTTTCACCCGCATAAGTGTCGATCCCGTGGGAATATCGGCGCCGACTCAAAATTTCTTAGGTATACTTGCATTAGTTTAAGAACTTATTTATTAAGGTAAAATAAAAAAGGTTTTTATTTTTTGCTTTTCAGTTTTTTCGGAGGTTTAATTTTTTTGTTAAAAAGTTTTTATTTTATAATTTTTTGAGGCTATAATTTACTAATTACTACATGCTTATTTTTTATTACTTTTAAAATAGCTACCTACCTTACTTTAGATATTAACTGTTATATAATCCTAATTTAATTATTATTTTTTGTATAATAAAATACTTAAAAAAACAGGCTTTATAAAGCTCAGCATTAAAATCTGTGAATGAACAATAAATCACCCCTATTTTACCACCCTTAGAGTAGGAATATTTTTTCCAAATTTACATGGGACCAACTTCGAGGTATGTCCTATCCAATAAAAAAAGAATTATCAAAATCGGACTACACTGTAAAAAGTTATGCGTGCTCATACATTACAATCAGTGAGTGAACAATCAATCATCCCCTGTTTTCCTACCCTTAGGGTTGGATTTTTTTTTCCAAATTTATATGGGACCAACTTCGGGGTATATCCTTTCCAATAGAAAAAGAATTATCAAAATCGGACTACTCTGTAAAAAGTTATGCGTGCTCATACATTACAATCAGTGAGTGAACAATCAATCATCCCCTGTTTTCCTACCCTTAGGGTTGGATTTTTTTTTTCCAAATTTATATGGGACCAACTTCGGGGTATATCCTTTCCAATAGAAAAAGAATTATCAAAATCGGACTGCTCTGTAAAAAGTTATGCGTGACCATACATAAAAAAAAATATATATATATACGCGTCGAATTGATAACCTCCTCCGTTTTTTTCGTCGGTTAAAAACTAACCTATGTCCTTTCCCGGGACTCAAACTATCTCTATACTAAATGCATCTAAATCGGTTCAGCGGTTTACAGACAGACACACTTTCGCATTTAAAATATTAGTATGGGTTAAAAGAATAAGAATTTCATCTAAAAACACGTTTTTATGTGAAAAGTTTGTTATGATCTAGTTCTTTGTTGATCGATGCCAGAAAATAGTGCTATTAATAAAAATGAATTTCTTGTTTTCCAGATAATTGCATCAGTCCGCTTTGTTTATAGATCAGAGGGGCAATTGCGTAACACACAATGGCTTTCATTTTGACAGTTCAAAAACATTCATTGCGTCATTTACGTTGTTGACTAGACCAACTTTTCAAACAAATACAGCAATGAATCAGCAATATCCTTCAAAATCATTCGGATTGTGATTGTGTGTTACGCAATTAGGGTTCCGCACCGTAAGTAATTGCGTACCTACACACTATCAACCGGAATCTGAATCATTTTTAACCGACGAAAAAACGGAGGAGGTTAATTGTTTGGCGCCGACTCAAAATTACTTAGGTATACTTGCATTAGTTTAAGAACTTATTTATTAAGGTAAAATAAAAAAGGTTTTTATTTTTCGCTTTTCAGTTTTTTCGGAGGTTTAATTTTTTTGTTAAAAAGATTTTTAAAGCAAATTGTTAATCCATTGCATCATAAGTTCGAAAAATTTGTCTGCTCAACACGTAAATGACGCAATGAATGTTGTTGAACTGTCAAAATGAAACCGATTCCGATTGATAATGTGTTACGCAATTGCCCCGCTGATCATAGTCATTCTCATTGTCAATCAAAATTCGTATTTACGATAACATTAGTGTGACCGTTACAAAAAGTTGGAGAAAAAGCCGTTCTTTTTTCTTAAACTTTGGTTTCCTTCTATAGCGGCGGCCGACACATAACGGCCACAAAGACGGCTGTCAAGAAAATGAGGGCATCGGGGTTTCACTCAACTTCAAAAGTCATTTAGCGGAGTCTACTAATACAGGCATTGTTTGCCTAAAGGGAGGCTCCAAACACGTCCCAATGTATTACAGGCTAATTGTGACAATAAACGATTTTGTATTTGTATTTACTTATTCAAACTAGGCTGAGATTCAGCACTTTTCGAACGTCAAAATTACAAAAGACCGTCTCCCAAAACGCGCGCCCTTCACCACTTCCTAGTGCTTTTGCTGGGAAGAAGAAGTGGTGCAACAAACTTCCTAGCAGTACAGCTATCTGTTCAGTTAGAAAATACTTGATTGTATACAAGAAAAAGGCCCTCCAAACCATATTTCGGCCACGGCGGTCAATCTCAACGAAGACTATTAAGCCTTCGACGCGGGAGATATTATAGTGCACAAGTCGTTGATTAAATGGAAAAGTGACATTTCCTGCTAAACATTTTCTTTGTAATAACGCCACTTTTCTATTTAACCGACGAAGTGTGTGCGCAGATACAGGTGCACTCTTCCCTCACTCTCATAGACCGGAGAGAGATCAGGCGCAGGATCAACGACTTAACGGTATACAATACTAGGTATGCAAACAAACATACATACATACGGGTCGAATACAGAACCTCCTTTTTTGAAGTCGGTTAAAAAAACTCCGTAACCCAGGAATCAATATCGCAAATTGAAGTGAACACATGCACACCACGCCTCCATACAGCCAGTTGCCAATAAATTACATGGACAGACAAACAGACGGATGACGTCAGACCGCCCTATACAAACAAGGCTGTTTAAGTCAACATTCAGTACCTACGTACGTCTAAATATTTTAGTGAAGCTAAATCCACAACGGAGGTTACGATTGGTAATGGAGATATTTGTTTGATAAAATGAATTCTCATAACGTATGTACAAGTTAACTAAACCTAAAGGACCACAATAGTAAATTATTACGTGTTCTATTACACTATTTGCGCTGTAGCATGGTGCGGGTGACAGTTTCAGTAACATTTCGTTTCACTCTTGAAAGTTGCCGCGATTTACAATTTATGACTTAGTATTTCAGTTGTACCACATTCGTAATATATTAAATAATTAATAACTGTAGTAAATTAAATTAAACCCAACCAGAATGTTCTAATCAAGAAATAAAATCAAATTGAATGAAAAATTAAGCAAAGTGTTATGCGTATAACGTAACGCCATAGACGTATTTAGTGATGGGATGTACTGCTACGATGGATAGTCGATATTTTTTATAATAAAAAACGTATATTGTGCGTAGGTCAATTTTTATTTTTAAAAGGTCTAATTATACAACAGAACATTTATAGGGTAAGGTTGCTTAAAAGGTTGCTAAAAAAAAATACATGTTATTCGTCTAAACCCATATCAGAGTCAGGAACATCTGAATTGTCACTCAATTCATCATCTGAATCTGTGACGGATATTATTAACGATGACTCAATTATGTTGTCAATATGTATGTCACGATCCCAATCAGACATAATGTCCCTTTTTGTTTTATTCACGACCTTCGACCAGTCTTCAGGTTGAACGTTGTTGATGGCCTCTTGTAATAGGGCCAACATCTTATTTGCCGTAAATGGCGGCGAAGTATTATTTCTTGCGGCGTAACCTAAAAATAAACGAACTTATAAAAAAAAGTATTCAAATAATCATCAATCAGCCTAATCTAGTATCTGGTAATGTTTTTAAACTAGGTACATGCTACGATCGGAAAGCTGATTTTTTTATAAAGCTTCAAAATGGGAATTGAAATTAAAAGCATACCTTTTATTTGGGCCCAAATCAGCTCAATAGCGTTATACTGGCAATGGTAGGGTGGTAGTCGAAGGACCTGGTGGCCTTTTTCTTTTGCCATCTCGTCCAGAGCATAGGTAGGAGTTGGTGGCTTATGGCGTCGGACTAAGGCAATAAGCTCCGTCTTTAACATTTTTATATCTGCTGTAACTCCGTTTTCACTCAGCCACTTCACCAACTCGCTTTTGCGGTTGGATTGGTTTGGGGGTTTATTAACTTGCACCGAATGGTAGGGTGCGTTGTCCATTATTATGGTCATAGGCTCTTTTAAATTGTTTAATAGACCTATGAACCAATCTTTAAATTTTTCGTAATTCATCTCCTCATGATACTCCGTAGTTTTTTTTGACTTAAAAGCCAGCAAACAATCAGGGACGAATCCACTTGCTGTACCTGCGTGACAAATAATAAGGCGTTCGCCTTTGCCTTCCGGCACTTTGGTACACGATTGTGCCGTATCGTCGGTCCAACTTTTACCCACTGTGTGGTTGGCGTTTAGCCACGTTTCATCCAAAAAGACAACTTTGCTCCAATCACTTATGTTTTTGGCCTTCCTTAAAAATCTACATCTTGCTAGGGCAATGTCAGTCCTCTCCATAATAATCTTTCTTTTGTTAACTTTTTTGTAAACAAAGCCAATATCTTTTATAACTTGCCGTAGCGAAGTAATACCTCCTTTGAACAAGTCAGCTTCTTTTAATGATTTTAGAAGCTTGAGCAATGTGGGTAGCTCCATTCTTCTATAATAATCATAAATATTATTTCTAATAGCAACCTTAGCAAAATCTGTTAGTTTATTTGATTTACAAAAATCAATCTAATCGATTCTGTAATAATCGATATGTTGTATGTACTTATTTAAAAAGAAAATAAAATTCTCTATTAACGTCACCTTTATAATTCTTCACTTGTTTGTTTGCGCTTTTGAAGTGACTGACGTATAACCTTCCTAGTGATATTTATTTGGCTTACAATATATACTTACAATTATAAAAAGCCTATATTCGTTTTATTCAAGTGCCATAACCCACATTTCCTATAGGTTATGGGCCCAGTTACACTTTGTTAAGTACTACGCTATTGATGTAAAGTGTTTAATTTATTTAAATCTACTGACTGTAAGTATTTCGATTTTTTTTCACTATGGAGAATTTGAAAGTGAAACGAAACATTAAACCGTTCGACGGTGAGAAATACAGCGTTTGGAAGTTCCGGATTCAAGCATTGTTGACCGAGATGGACGTTATGAAAGATATCAACATGGAACCAGATTTACAATCGAAGACTTGGGTGAAGAGCAACCGAATCGCGAAAAGTGTCATTGTTGAATATTTGGCAGATTCATTCCTTGGTTTTGCGAAAGACGATTCTACGGCACGTGAAATCTTCAAAAACTTGGACGCATTGTACGAAAGAAAAAGTTTGGCGACTCAGTTGGCGTTACGTAAAAAACTGTTGGGTTTAAAACTTCAAGGTGACACTACGTTAGTAAAGTACTTCACTATTTTTGATGATCTAATTACGGAATTACTGGCGGCTGGAGCGAAGTTGGAAGAAACCGATAAGGTAGCTCATTTGTTGCTCACCCTACCCGCAACCTATGATGGCGTGATAACTGCGATCGAAACTTTATCTGAGGATACTTTAACGCTAGCATTTGTTAAAACCAGGCTTTTGGATCATGAAGTCAAGTTGAAAAATGAATCCAGTGATACCAGCGTCAAAGTTTTACAAGTTGAGCGGAAAAATGGACAGGAATTTCGAAAAAGAAAATTCGATCATTATCAAAATAATAAAGCGAATAATAACTACAACCAGAAGAATAACAAGCAGAAGAAAAAGTATCAGTTCTTGAAGTGTCATCACTGTGGCCGCAAGGGGCATGTGAAAAACGATTGCTTCTACTTCAAAAGAGCTCAGCAGCAGAAAAATACGGAAAGGACAAGGACGATCCAGGCAGTTGAGATCAGTGGACCATCCACGTCAAGCAATTTTTCTGGATTTGCTTTTATGATGGGAGACTATCAAGCGGATGATGATGGAAAGAAAGTTACTTTCCTTTTGGATTCTGGAGCATCAGACCATATTATAAACCGAGAAGATCTTTTCATTAGTCACACCGTTTTGCAAACACCTTTAAAAATTTCTATTGCTAAAAATGGTGAATATATTTCAGCTACCAAAAAGGGAATGATGTATGTGACCAGCAACATGGGCGTTCAAGGAGTTTTAGAGGACGTGCTCTTCTGTGCTGAGGTACCATACAACCTACTTTCTGTATCAAAAATGCAACGTGCTGGGTTGACAGTCATTTTCGACCAGCAAGGAGCCCAAATACGTAAGGATAATAAAACCATTATGCAAGGTATGTTGAAAAATAATTTAATTGCTGTAGACTTAATGGCATCTGTAAATAAGTGTCAATCTGTCTCTCAAGTATGCAGTAATAAAAATATGTACAAATTATGGCATCAACGCTTTGGTCATATTAGTAAAAATAAATTCATTGAAATAAAAAATAATGAAATGGTTTATGACACCAGCCAAATTGAAACTGTAATGCCAGATGATGAGTTGTGTGAGGCCTGTATAAATGGGAAACAGAGTCGACTTCCATTCAATCAGGTCAAAGATAAAAGTCATGTTAAACGGCCATTATTTATTGTGCACTCAGATGTTTGTGGACCTATTACTCCCTCAACTAATGACAACAAAAACTACTTTGTACTTTTTGTTGATGGGTATACGCATTATTGTGTTACGTACATATTAACTTATAAATCAGACGTGTTCGCTGCTTTTAAAGATTTCGTGGCTAAAAGCGAAGCTAAGTTTAATTTAAAATTAGTCAACTTATACTGCGATAATGGTGGCGAATATCTATCGACTGAAATGAAAAGTTATTGTGTAGAGAGAGGGATATCTTATCATTTAACAGTTCCGAGAACACCACAATCGAATGGCGTTTCTGAACGTATGGTTAGAACCATTACTGAAAAAGCTCGTTCCATGATAAGCGGTGCTCAATTAGACAAAGTGTTTTGGGGTGATGCAGTACTGACTGCTGTTTATTTAATTAATTTGACCCCAACTAAAGCTTTGAAAATTTCAAAAACACCATTCGAAATGTGGCATGATAAAAAACCTCAAATTAAATATTTGAAGGTATTTGGTTCAACTGTTTACGTTCATAATAAAATCAGTAAGACCAAGTTTGATGAAAAATCATGGAAAGGGATACTAGTGGGTTATGAACCAAACGGCTATAAAGTTTGGAACCCAGAATGCGAAAAATACGTAATAGTCAGAGATGTTATTGTTGATGAGACTGGTTTTCTTCAATCCAGGCCAGACCTCAAGTCTGAAGGGAATATTAAAAATTCTCACGGCAAAACTGATGATGTAATATCTAAGTCAGTGCCGGTAAAGTCTCATAACTCTGACAGTTTAAAATCAGGTACATCTAAATCTGATGGGCATGAGTGTCCTAGTAAAATTCGCAGATCAAACCATGATAATTTATTTGAATCGGAACAAATAGTTGATACACTTTCTGATAACCTGTCTTCACCAAAAGAAAACACAGATAATAATCCTGAGATTAGAAGAAGCAATAGGCTCACAAATCGTCCACCTATTTCGTATAATGAAGACGATGATGATTACATTTTGTGTGCTCAGTCTATTCTGTATAAAATACCAAATTCATTAGAAGAGATTAAAACTCGAGACGATAGATCTCAGTGGGAAAGCGCAATTAAGGACGAATTAAATTCTCTAAAGGTAAATAATACTTGGACTTTTGTACCAAGACCTGAAAATAAAAACATTGTCGATTGTAAATGGATATTCACTATAAAAAATGATGAATTTGGAAAACCTATAAGATACAAAGCACGACTTGTTGCAAGGGGTTTCAGTCAAGAATACCTCATGGACTATAATGAAACTTTCGCACCAGTAGCAAGAATAGCTAGTTTCAGATTTATACTTAGTTTTGCGAATCAATTTAATTTGCTAGTTCATCATATGGACGTCAAAACCGCCTTCTTAAATGGCGAAATAAAAGAAGAAATTTATATGAAAGTCCCTGAGGGTATCTCTTGTCCAGATAATTATGTGTGTAAATTAAATAAAGCACTTTACGGGCTAAAACAGGCAGCTAGGTGTTGGTTTGAAGTTTTCAAACGATCTCTTAAAGAAGAAGGTTTTCAAAGTTCTTCAGTGGATAGGTGTATATATTTGCAAGACAATGGAGATGTGCTTAAAAATATTTATGTCGTTCTATATGTAGATGACTTAGTTATAGTATGCGCTGATATTGAAACAATGAATAATTTTAAAAGGTATATAATGAGTAAATTTAAAATGACTGATTTAAAAGAGATAAAATTATTTCTTGGTATAAAAATTACAAGGCATGCAAATGAAATTACATTAGATCAAAGTGCATACATAAACACGGTATTAAATAAATTTAATATGCACGATTGTAAACCTGTCAATACACCCATTGAAAATAAACTTAATTATGACGCATTAAACTCTGAAGAAAAATACAACGCTCCATGTCGAAACGTTGTAGGATGTTTAATGTATGTCATGTTATGCACTCGTCCAGATTTAAGTACAAGCGTTAATATACTGAGCAGGTATACAAACAAAAATAATAAAGAACTCTGGCAATGTCTTAAGAGAGTGCTTAGGTACTTGAAAGGTACTGTTGATTTGAAATTAAGTTATAAAAGATGTGCCTACAATAATATTCTATGTGGTTACGTAGATTCAGATTGGGGTGGCAGTGATTCAAATGACAGGAAAAGTACAACTGGGTATTTATTTAAGCTCTTCGAGCACTGTTCTATAACCTGGAGTACAAAGAAACAAATGTCAGTTGCTGCCTCTTCAACAGAGGCGGAATATATGGCATTGTATGAAGCTGTTAGGGAGGCATTATGGCTTAAATCATTAGCAGCTAGTATTAAGATAGATATCGAAAAACCTATCATAATCTATGAGGATAACAATGGCTGTATAAGCATTGCAAATAATCCAACCAATCATAAACGTACAAAACACATTGATATAAAGTATCATTTTTCTAGGGAACAGATTGAGAAAAATGTGATAAAATTAAATTACATTCCAACAGGTCAGCAGTTGGCAGATGTTCTGACCAAGCCATTACCTGCTATAACTTTTCAGCAGATGAGAAGCAAGATGGGCTTGGAATAAGACTGATTTTTTTTGAGATTAATTTAATTATTATTTAGTAATGGTCTGATTAAGGTTTTCTGGGTTTTCCTTAATCCTTAGCAACAAATGTTGGGCCATGAGATGTATTTCCCAGCAAACACTAGGAAGTGAATATGTTTCGGTCAATTAGGTATTTACTTTGATTTATTTTATTTGTATAATTGGTAGATTCATTTTTGAGGGGGCGTGTTAGTTTATTTGATTTACAAAAATCAATCTAATCGATTCTGTAATAATCGATATGTTGTATGTACTTATTTAAAAAGAAAATAAAATTCTCTATTAACGTCACCTTTATAATTCTTCACTTGTTTGTTTGCGCTTTTGAAGTGACTGACGTATAACCTTCCTAGTGATATTTATTTGGCTTACAATATATACTTACAATTATAAAAAGCCTATATTCGTTTTATTCAAGTGCCATAACCCACATTTCCTATAAAATCATCCAAATCTGTGATTGGCTTCACCTTGGTCCGCTTTTTGTTGGGTGTCGATAATTTATTTTCAAACATCCCATCTTGGCCAATTTTCTCACGTGTTATACGCGAAACAGTATTGCGGCCAATATCAAGAGCTTCGGCTACTCGTTCTACAATATGATTCAATGGTAACAACGGTCCATTATTTTGTTGTTCTCTTTCAAAGTAGTCTCGGAGGCGAACAACAAGCTCCCTGGCCTGACTACCCAAAACAGTTTTTTTTGTATGCTTAGGCATGGTAATAACAACAAACTCAACAAACTTATAACAAATAACAATTTAACAAAAATGAAAACAAACAATGAAATCGTAATACGTGTCACATTAAGTCACAATATAACGCGCTTGCACTCGTACTCGCACTCACAGCATCGCACGGGTAAACAACATGGCCGCCGCGCCGATGCACCATAGAGCAAAAATGTTGTCACGAAAAAAAAAACATAAACCCGATTTTGATTATTTTATATAAGTACAAAGATAATTATGTAGCCATAAAACATTTATATTGACAAGTTTATACACGTAGCACACACGTAGTTACACTGCACAACTGAATAATACACTAATTTTCATAACAATATTAAAGAGAACTAGATTCACGCTGCGAGTATCGTTAGCGATAAAAATGAATTGCATAACCTCACATCCCTAGTCATGTGGTACTGACAAATGTCAACGTCATACGGGCAACTGTCACCCGCACCATGCTACAGCGCAAATAGTGTAAGGACCAAAATGAAATGTCGGAATGAGGACTATAGGCTTGAATTATCAACTCGGCCCACGATGACAGCCGGGACCATAGACACAGTGCCATAGAGCGGTTATATAAGGTCCCATTAAAATAGATGGACAAACTATTAGAAATCATTCAGACCGCCAAAATAAGGACGATGGTAAAAAAACATAAAAATAAGGAAAACGCATTAGATACTAACAAGAAAAATAATCAGCTAACGAAAATACACTAATGTGCCGTCAATTTATTATTTTAAGTCAAAATAAAATCACTTTAATCAATGTTTTTCTTTTGCTTGGATGTCTTTCGTTAGACGTACTGAGCGCTGTGTTAAAATTTGTCCATCTATTGTAATGGGACCCTGTATAGTCTTTGGCCGGGACCGACCGGTCAAGCTCTTCGCGTATCTTATGTAGTTCGATACAATAGAAAATCAATTGTGTCTCATTAGCGGAACTCAATGAGCGTGCTTTCAGATGCACACGGCGGGATCTCAATATTATAAGTTGGTCACGCATCCAAAAACCGACCGAGGCAACCATGGCTTAACCTTCGACCGATTCATGGCGCTGTTACTAATTAGCCACGACCACGAGCCCCGCTAATGGTAGCAGAGACAGTTTACTAAAACGCTTTGTGGAAACAAAAGATTGTTTGTTTACTCACAACCGCGCGCCAAAGTTTACCCGACCTAATTACTTGAAGCTTGTGCTGTGCGCGTTAAAAGTGCATAAACACTGCTATTAACTGCCTGAGTTTTAAACATTGATACCAACTAACAAGTCCAAATCATATCTGAATCATTCGAGATGAGTTTCTTTGCCCGTTCTTCTCCATAGTTACTACGCTTTGGAATGGGCAACTAATCCATACAAATATTATAAATGCGAAAGTGTGTCTGTCTGTCTGTCCTCTTAAAACCGATTTAGATGAAAATTGGTATAGAGATAGTTTGAGTCCCGGGAAAGGACATAGGATACTTTTTATCCCGATATTCCCACGGGATCGAGACTTATGCGGGTAAAACCGCGGGGCGCAGCTAGTAGCTTCATATTTTCTGGCTGACCGACTTTTTGACCATTCAAAAGTGCCTGTAAATGGTTTAATTTAAATAAATACTTTGGGTTTGATGTGTTGCGGGTATTCGCTAGTCACGAAATTGTGATACGTATTCCCATTTTTGACTAATTAAAATTTAAGATTTTGGATTAGAATTACTTCGAGTGCTACTCTCTAAACAGAAAAGCCAACACATTACCCAACCTGGGCATAGTGTGGGTACTTTTTAGGGTGCATTACACAAAGAGTGCCAACGGGACCCTATTACTAAGAAAAGAACTTACGGAGGAACCGAAACATTGTAGCTCTCACCAAAAGATTATATATTATTTATTTGATCAAAGTAAATAAAATATAAAAGTACTTATTATAAAATTCTATCGACTCGTATTCTAAAAAATCTCAATCATTTACGCAAAGGTTGTTCAGCTAATTGCTATAACTGAAAGTACATGCATATCCATTACTCAGTTCAGCGATCCAGACGCAAACAAACAAACCAGACTATGGTCTGTTCCAAAATTATTTGATGAAAGTGTAAACAAACACTGTCCAGGTTAAATTCTGACGCAAAATCACTCACTAAAGGAAATTAGTCACATTCAACTGTGTATTTAGAAGGTTTCAACCTTATATTACACACCTTTTCCCAACTAACAGCATGACTCACCGACTTCACCGTTTGAAGGTGATGAAATTATTTACACGAAGTAAAGCACCTGACTGGGTTCAAACCCACGACCTATAATGAAAAACCCTCAATTTCAAATGAAAAATCCTCAATTTCAAATGAAACACCCTCAATTTCAAATGAAAAACATCTTTAAGGTGGTTTAAAATTAGAATTTCGTGTTTAAGTATTCAAATACCTAATCAAATCAAAACACTCAATTTGCAAGTGGCACAACGAATTGGCATCCACAGGTACGTTCGTAACGGAATAGAAGATCCATTTGTTTACATTGTCAACAGATAATTTTGGAACTGACTATAGGTCGCATTTCACAAACCATTTAACAAGAACACTACATTTTCTATTTCTAACAGTTTACACGTAAACAACGGTTTAGTGAGGTGTAAATCATTTCTTGAACGTGTGCCTGCTACTGGCGAGAACGATAAACATAGTGGAACACGTGTGTAGACTTATTAATGTTGATAGTAAAAGTATCAAGTTATGCCCTGTGAGAAGCGAGATTGTTTTCATGATTAAAAGGGTAACCAGAGCCCTGATTCAACACCATACGACAGGCTATCGTATCGAAAACCTGACATTTCGATAACCTGATTTGACTTGCCCTCAACAGCAAATAGCTGTTGGAAGAATAGCGGGCGTCTATTTGATTTAAACTGAGAAAGTTTTCGGGTTTTGGACTTGTGAACAGCGTTTAGAAGACTCCTACGATAACAATGATTAATGTTCGACACGATACGGAAGCGTATCGAGTGTTTGTGAATAGCTATGCTGGAAGTTTTTTGGAGGAATTCAAGCACTTGGCAGGCTTTCCAAAAGGATGCAGTAACAATTGTAATGGGCCTGTAAATGGTTTACTTCCTATTTAATACTAGCTGTTGCCCGCGTCTTCGTTTTCAATCCAGGATAAAAAGTAGCCTATGTCCTTCTCCAGGTCATGGTCTACACATGTGCCAAATTTCATCCAAATCCGTTCATCCATTTTAGTGTGAAAGCGTAACATAGAAACTTAACTTTCGCATTTATAAGTTAGGATTAGGTTTGCTTTAGATGGATCAACCATATACCATAGTAATTTTCCTATGAATAACCCTATGGTGTGTAATAGTAATAAATAATCCGTGGCTATAAGAGAGGTGAAAATGGGACTTCATTTTTGGTCCTGTGTGGCGAGTTGCTTGTTTGCTTCAATCGTCTAGTTAGCTCGGAGATTTAGACGAAAACTAACATTACTTAAAATAAAAACTTGTTTATCGATTTTATTGAATTTCGAGCGGCCATTGTTGTTTACATCTTTGGCTAATTTGGCGCGGTCAGACCTTAGGTAAACGATGGTTATATGAGCTAATATTATAGTTTGGAAATTACATAAGCTCGCTGGCCCGACTCAGCTATTACCAATTCTTTGTTTACGTCCTATTTCGAACACAACAAGCTTTTGGCTGCAAATAAGTTTACAACTTCCTTATTGGAATGGTGCGATGATTTATTGACTACCTACTTCGTTTATGTAGTGTTAACGAATGTTAAATCGTGAATATTCATTAATTTCTATAGTATGTGCAGATGGATACTTAACACATTTTTAGGACTTTGGCAAATTACTTGCTTAAATATTAACCTAACCTAGCCATCACTACACCATAACATAACATAATCAGCCTATAATGTTCCCACTGCTGGGACACAGGCCTCTTTGTGAGAGGGAGTGGGCCATAATCCACCACGCGGGCCCAGTGCGGGTTGGTAGATGTCACATGTTTTCGAATTTTTGGTTCTAGAACATGCCGGTTTCCTCACGATGTTTTCCTTCACCGTTTTGAGAGCAGTGGTGATTAAATAATTTACACAAAGTAAAGCGCCTGTCAGGGTTAGAACCTACGACCTATATCTCGTAAGTCCCGGCCGTGACCACCGGGCCACCATTGCTCTTAATCTCTCATCACTACACCACTTTTTCTAAACGTTTGTCAAACACTGATGTAAACTTGTATGGGATTGGTGGATAAGGTTGCCAAGAAGGACCAAAATTTTCCTTGGTCTTTCTACCTTGATTACAGGTCTATACTAAACGGCCCGACTGTCCCGTTGGTCTCGCACTCGCAAGCGCGACTGCTGAACGTAGGGTCTTGCCGTCCGGGGTTCGGTTCCCAGGTCGGGCTAAGTGTTATTGCGTTTTTCCATTGGGAATTTCTTGGTCACAGCCCGGAGTTTGGAAGTAGGCGGTGTGTGTACCCCCATGCCTCGGACAACAAGTTAAGCCGTTGGTCCTGCCTGCGCCTGATCACTCTCCGGTCGTGTCGGAGTACGTGCCGTCCCATCGGACTATGAGAGTGAGGGAAGAGAGAGTGCACCTGTGTCTGTGCACACTTGTGCAATATAATATGTTCCGCACCGAAGGCTAGTCTCCATTGAGATTGGCCGCCATGGCAGAAATAAGGAATGGAGGACTATGAAACGGTCCGAGCTGATGAAGGAAGGTCCTTATCGCGCTTTCTAGTCTGCACACTTGGCGAATGACAGCTAGACCAAAAAAAGTTAAACATTTTGACCGACACGTCACTTTTACTGTGTGTTTACGTTTTCTTTCATCTAGTTACTCCCAAACGTTGTTCATTTAGTTCACTGTGACTGTTATTACATTACATGTACAGCGACAGGAATATCGTTTCAACCGCTCCACGGCATTTCACGAGTTATTTTTTTAAAGTTACTGTAAAAATATTGATAGTCTGTGGTAAATTTCGCGCCTTCTCAAAGATCGTCTTTTGTTTATTACACTCTGTGAACGTCACTGTAAAATTTGTTACTTTCTTAAAAACTATTTTATTTAAAAGCAATCTTACTGTTTCATTGCATTAGTGTAATAGTTACAAAGTTATTTAATACCGCGACAGGAATTTTGTTCCAACCGCTCCACGGCATCCCTCGAGTCATTTATTTTAATATGTTACCAAAACGGACTTGTTCTTCTCCTAAGTACTTTATTTCTTGACATTAAAATAAATAAAACTAAAACATAGCAGTAAACTCGTGAGTCGCAACTCAAAATATCGATAAAATGTAACGTAAACTTGGAATGTGAAATAAATCAAAACGGGTGGCGTTACTGTAAATATTACAAAATATTTAATGTTTCTTACTATTATGAGAAACGCTCTTAGAATGCTGAATGTTCTAGTTTTTGAGCCAAACGTATTTATTGAAAAAGAGAAAATAGGTAGCAAAAACTTTGTATGTAGTGCCGGCACGAGGTATTTATTTATATTTAATTTGACTAAAGAACATCGATGACCGGCATCATTTGGTTTCGAAATGCTTTACTTACAGAAGGCACGTCGGTGGTAACAAAACAATTAAAAAGATAGCCTCATTTTTTTTTATTGCTGAATAGGTCCGCGCTTGACCTCATGACGCCTGATGGAAAGCGATGGATGAGGTCTATGATGTTCTTGACCTCGATCACGCCTGATGGAAAGCGATGGATGAGGTCTATGATGGAACGAGCATGCCCAGAAGATGCCTAAGGGTCAAATTACACCGAGATGGCAGCGAAGCGGCGAGCAGTTTCAGTGTCATATAATTTTAAACTTTATCTTCATTACTACGAGTATAATACATAGTATCGCTTGAGAAACTTGAAAGGCCGTGCGACCGCCCGCGGCGCCTCGAGCACTCCGACGACTCAAGTTTCTCAAGCGATACTATGTATTATTGTAATGAAGATAAAGTTTAAAATTATATGACACTGAAACTGCTCGCCGCTTCGCTGCCATCTCGGTGTGATTTGACCCTAAGGCACTGGAACTCCCACGCATCGACGAAACACAGCAGGCTGCTTGACGCCGGGCTCCGGTGGGAGGTTGGTCGCAAACCAGGCAGACGTTAGCCCTACCACCGCAAGGGAAGAATTGGCCAGTCAAATAAGGTGTTGGGTGTGACTGTCTAGGATGCGCCGAACGCTCGGTTCAGTTGAGTAACTGGCGGAACAAACTGCGCTACACGAGGAGACTTCTTCATGCATCCCCAATATCCTCTTATTTCCTTTACCTCTTATTTTATTTAAACCTTGGCAAGTGTAATAGTATTTTACTTTATTCAGAATATCTAATTCTACTACTTCTGTAAATATTTACATAATATAAGCTAACATATAAACTATAATACATTTATGTGAAAAAATAAGCGAAATAATCATAAGGCATCAAAGAATTCGTCCGCATCGCAGTCAACAGGAAAAGTGCCCAAAAGGCTGGCAGCATTGCCTTGTATGGCAATGCTAATTCTTTGGCCAAGAAATAGGCCAGCCCTCTGGTCACGTGAAGAGTCGACTAACCGTTTGTATTTTACATCCAAAACTTCGGTAAACGTTACATCAATGAGTTCTCGACCCCTGGGACTAGGAAGACACTTGTATGACAGAGGTAGTGTAGAAGAGACTTTTTGTTGACAAAGTTGATCTTGGACATCACTGGCTGACTGTGACAGCAAACCTCTAGAATGTTTTATACCTAAGCCTGAAATCGCCAACGCACATTGAGCAGCGCTATAATTGATGCTCGTTCTTTCGATTCCATCTCTGCATATTGTCAACGTTACTCAGTGTTTAATTTAGAAAAGTACCTCGAACTAAAAATATTTTGGAAAAATTTGGTATGATACCTACCTCATTATCATCATCCTGGTCGGATAGAATCGAAACATTGCAGAAAAATACGAATTATGAATTTACGCATACGTATGTCCACGCGAAGCCGAAAACGGACAAAGTCCTATTCGTCATACTTCTCAACTGCGATACGTTTGTTGCAGTCATGCATGTCTCAGTAATATGATATTTTCCCATATTATCCCTCATACTTCTAACGTCTGCTCAAAACCTCGGTATTTGTTTTGTGTTAATGGTTCAAATGAGGTGGGACAACGACCCATTAATGTGCCATAGTCCCATTAATGTGCCAATGTCCCACTAATGTGACATTGTCCCACCTCATTTGAAGTGGTACAATGTACTACCTCGCCAATCTGAATGAGTTACTCATCGAAATTGCTAGTGTCCTATCCAAAAAACGGGAGACGTGACCTGTTTTTCTGATAGATTGATTTGTAGTCAAAAATAATCCAAACAGTTACTAATTCCGTACATAGTTATACAGCGACGCGTGTAACACTTAAACCCACTCGGTCACCAATCACTATAACAATACCAGGGTCCTTAATTACAGTTTTGACAGGTCACCAGCTCGTTCACAATTGAGTAATGATTTACAAACGGAATTAGACTGTGCGTCGTACGGTTATGGGGTACCTAATTGAAAATGTGGAGTACGTGTTAAGTGTGTTTGTGACCCAATGTATTTATATGAAAGTACTAGCTGCGCCCCGCGGTTTCACCCGCGTAAATGTGGATCCCGTGGGAATATCGGGATAAAAAGTAGCCTAATGTTAATCCAGGGTGTCAGCTACCTCCATACAAAATTTTATCAAAATTGGTCCAGCCGTTTGAGCGTGAAGAAGTAACAAACATATAAACACACACTCACAAACTTTCGCCTTTATAATATTAGTGTGATAGTGTGATGTGATACATGATTAGTGTGATTATAGTGTGATTGTGTGATAACGGATGTAAAAATAACTTTAGCGAAGCCGAGAGGAACTTGTTCTTTACGTCATTGTGATCATTGTATTCTAGCGGATTTGGATCATATTTGGAAACTCTGGTTAGTGGTTACGGAGATATTGAAGGTCAAAGTTTCAACTTTTTTCAGAGGATTTTTTTACGGAAACATGTTTAAATTAAATTAACTTGAAATACCTACATGACCTCTTTACCAAGTAACTGGATTGTGGAAGTCAGATAGGCAGTCGCTATTCGCACCCACTCGATACGTTTCCGTATCGTATCGAACATTAATCAATGTTATCGTAGGAGTCCGTTAAACGCTGTTTACAAGTCCAAAACCCGAAAATGTTGTCAGTTTAAAACAAATAGACGACCGCTATTCTTCCGACACCCGTTTGTTGTCGGGGTCAAGTCAAATCAGGTTATCGAAATGTGTAATTTTAGATACGATCTTCGCCTGTCGGATGATTGTGAATATCTATGCAGGAGCAATTCGTTTAATATCAAGGATCGTAGTCTCGTAGATTATTTTCGATAAAACCATCGCTTAGCAGTATAAATTAGCAAGTCCAGAGATCGTTCTTATAATGTATCGAAATCGAAATAAAACAAACGTAACTCCACAAACACTGTGCTATGTGCTTAACAAGCAGACAAAAAATTGTGTCAAAAATGTGCCAAAAGACTAGAATAATTTAAAAAATGAACCATAAAAAAATGTGTTGGCAAAGGTCAATCTTGGTGCACAGCCTAAATAATTAGGTATGGCAAGACCCGAATAGGGCCCAATTTCCAGATTATTAAAAAAAAGTAAATTAAATAAGCTAAACTATAATAAAAGTGCTCAAAAACATTTCTGGAACAGACAAGGTCCATTCATAAATCAATACTAAAAAAATCAAAAATAAAATAACGTAAAATATCACTAGTTACAAAATAATACCACCACCTTACATAAATGAAAGTCAATAAGCTACTAATATGGGACAAATAAAAGAAATTAAAGACATATTCTAAATAATGAAAACAAATGGGACAAACTATAAATAATAAACTTATAATTAAATTGTTACTACATACAAGTTACGGTTACATGACATTTTTAGTTAAGAACTCACAACCAATGTACTCACATGAGAACGTTAAAGAATCAAAAAGATTCTTTCTTCCAAATATGTAGCTTACTTTTGCATTGATAAATAATAATTAAAAAGGTATTCGCCAAGAGACGTAAATGATCCAGTACAAGTACAGACGCCAGCACATCAAACTACCCGAAACTGACATAATTTCCCAATCAACTTTAAACCTTATGCTTTAGCGATAAA
Source organism: Amphipoea lucens (assembly GCA_947508005.1). Classification (NCBI taxonomy): domain Eukaryota; kingdom Metazoa; phylum Arthropoda; class Insecta; order Lepidoptera; family Noctuidae; genus Amphipoea; species Amphipoea lucens. The sequence goes on from OX382375.1 coordinate 15,369,201, forward strand.
GTTGAAAATCTATTAAAGAAATTTGAAAGATTGTAGTAGCTTGATGTGCTGGCGTCTGTACAAAAGGTACAGTCCGATGGATACTTTATTGCGGCTCGGAACATGAAGTGAGTCGCTGCGCAGTAACAAATTCATGTATCAGCGGGGGTGAGGGGTCAGGTACTGCGCAGTAGCGCGCTTCAGAGCCTTGCGCTACGTTTAGTACAAAGAATTCTACACCAAATTAGTATAATTGTTAGTTAAATATGATTTGATGCTAAAAACAAAACAAATAGAGACGATGACATGGTTACCCCGTCTACCAGCGCCATCTATTATCGATTCAGGAAGTTACATCTCACACGTTTTTCAATTCTACCCTCATTTGCGTGAATTGAATATTAGTGGATCGTGTGAGTACATTGGTGATGTTATTATACAAAGTTGAACTACGATTGTAATACAAAATACAATGCATAGACGTTTGTATGAATACTTGTTACTTACAGAATCTTGTATGTAATGATGACAGGTTTGGTTGGTGATGAGAGAAAATCATTTACCTAATTTTTTTTTCTTTAAAAAAAAAGCATGTAGCTACGAAACTTTGATGAAAGTATATATGTATATTTACAAAAACTTTTGATAAGATTGCCATACATAAAGTTAATTTATGGTTGCTCTTAATTGGTCCTTTTACCCCAATACTTTTCGAGCATATTTAGATGAACGTTTCGGTATTTTTTTTTGTTCCGAAACCCTCATGCTATTGCAATGGCAACATTGCCCGTCTAATCACCAACCAAACAGGTACTAAACCAAAAATAATAAAGGAAAATGAACACACTTCTAGCAACACTGCGTCTAATTTGCCACTCACGATGAGGTCTTCCTCTCTGATCTTGTCAGAGTTCTTACTCGCCGCCCGGAACGTCGCTGCGAGGTACTTTTGCTCGTCTTTGGTTAGGAGCGTGCATTTTGCCGCCAACTTCTTGCTTGTGTTGCCCATGCTGGTAAGAAAGGTGGTATTATAATATGCACGAATATTGCCAGGTAGATAGACTATCCTAATCAAAAGTATGGAAGTCTCTCTGTCAAAAATGTCCCCCCCCCCCCCAAAATCAAAAGTTTAGCAGAAACTTCAGAATACCTGCTAGATCCTTACATACTCCTTTTGCTTCGTTTACGTTTACACTTCAGCGGGGTAATTGCATAAAATACTGTCAGTAGCAATGGCTTTCAGTTTGACAGTTCAACAACATTCATTGTGTTATTTACGTTGTTGAGCAGACACATTTTTCGAACATAAGAAGCAATGATGTTTATTTTTTACATACTTCTTTGACATAATCTTTTTATTATTTAACATTATTACAAACAATTCTAATTTTTCAACTCTACTAGTGGTTGTAATGGCAATCATATCACTTGGTTTTAATAGGTTTTTATTTATCCTTTTGATAGATTCTTTTATACTTTGTAAATGTGAGGACTTTGTAGGCCTTGTAGACTTTAGATCTGTAGATCATTTTTTTATTTTATAATTAATATAGTAATGTAACCAGTGTAATATTCAAAACATATTAGTCGTAATAGGCTAGGCATAATCTAGTCAAACTTCCATCCTAGGCAAACCAACTACTTTCTTCTGTATATAATTTTTTTTTTCATCAAAAATTCAGTCTGTATATTGCACCCTCAGACCAAATAAAAAACCAAGACAGAGGGCTGTCTACAGTAAAGTGAAGCTGGTTTTGTAAGCATCATGTGCACTTAGGGAGGTGTAGTTTGATTGTAAATGGTTGTAAATGTGTGTGTGTAAGCACAGAGTGGAGGTGTAGTTTTGGCATGCTTCACTGTATTGTTTGCAGCATTATGTCTGGACTTTTTATTTGGTCTGAGATTGTACCCCTAATATTATCTTTTGTCAAACATTTTCTAATAGAATAAGTACAAAAGAATGGTAAACAATTTAGTGACCCATCACAAAACTGCACATATCAAGAGGTAGCATTAATGATTATCATTTTTTTTATTGTTATTAATTTAGGAATTTTGTGATGGGAGTAAAATATATAATAGTTTCAGAATAATAAATTGTAAACTATTTAAAATATTACAGGTCGGTGTTATGTCTGTTTAAAACTTCTATCTCCAAAAATAGAACATGTTGCCATTAGAATCATGTGATATTGTTTGTTTTAGCACATCATTAACATGACACAGAGGAAACCTTGTCACATTACTATTCTACCTTGAATCAACAGGAAGATAAGCAGAAGTAATCGATTCATTTCTACAGTAGGGCATAAACCACCTCTTTCGTTTTCCTGACACAAAACTTGTATTGCAGTGTCATTGCCTATGACCTTACACAAAAAACAAACATTAAAAAAATGTCTATGTTTTAGGTGATTTCAATTTATAGCTAAATAATTATTGACACTAATATAACTTAATGGGAAAAAGTTGTATGAAAAGTTTAAATTGATAAATTTAAATACGGTGCACGTCGTAAACATAACATAAACATTACCTTTTTACCGATAAAAACAATAGCGACGGTAACTACAAATACACTGCACACAGAATGACTGTTTTTATCGATTGAAAACTTTTACTACACATAACCTCAAGTACCAATCATATTATTATAACTTTGTTATAAAAAATATTACGCTGGTGAAAATATTGAACGTAGTAATCAATATTTTTTGACAAAATTACAAATGACTAAAGTAGGTTACCTGTCAACGTCAATGTCAAGTTATATTTTTTTTAACTTTGGCCCACCCGGATGGTACAGGTAGTTATTTGCAATTCGTTTGAATATTCAGGCGCGAAACGACTAGCCACGACTAGTGCTCGTCGTCGCGTCACAACGACTGCCTTATTGCGAATCTCGGTTTTGATACTGGAAATAAACCGCGTAGAATACAAATATTTGAGGTTTATTTCACCTGGAAGTTGATTTGTATATTACACATTTTTTATCCAGGTGCTAGGATGGGACCATTATGCATTTATTTGTATCATTCACAGTTTCACAAAATAATAATTTATTTTAACTGTAGTAGATACGTTTGGTCCATTTCATTCATTCATGAGATCCATTAGCGTGAATCATTTGAGTAGGTAAATAAACTTTAATGACGAGACTTTTACTTGCTTTGATCTGAAAATTAAATTTAGGTGTTGCTGACTGTTAATAGAAATAAGACTAATAAATTACGAGACTCATTGCTTTATTTTCATAGGAACAGGGTTTTTTTATAAACAAATATTAATTTTTCAGGCGCGAAAAACAATTAAATGTAGCCGATGAAACATTCCGTTTGAATTTGCAAAGCCTCTAAACGAAACTTTCTACAATCGTGGAAGAAGGTCGATTGAATCCAATAGAATGTATCCAATTGCACATGGGGCAAGACTTTCTTTAATGTTACTTCATAACGTATCATAGATCTAGTCCAACAGAAATCTCCCAAAAATCTGAATCTTCTCAAAGTAGATACACGTTTCCTATAAGTACTTTATTATTTCCTCAGCTCAATAGAGATATAATGGTCCATAAAGTCGAAACTAAAGTGACCACTGTGTAAGCTTGTACAGTCTTCAGCACTGTTTCGTTTTCGATGCGACGCGTCACGTTTCTATGTAATAATAGTACCATGTGAAGTTGAGGCGGTATAGTCAATGCAGTAGCTACAAATTTTAATCTTGGAAATATGAACGTGGGAAGTAAAGTACCGACTGTTATTAAGCAGAACGTGGCACCACCAAAGAAAAATCCTAGTGAGGCGTCTTTTGGGGACATTGCTCTGCCCATTATGTAACTCCAATGTGCTAATGTGCCCATTCGTACCAGCCACAGTAATTTCAAAACGACTGTACTACACAAAACGACGAATATCGTAGTCACGACACACATAGTTACGATTCTGTCTTCCCTATCAATATTGTACATTTGTAGTATTTTCTGCTTTTGCTTTTTATTGGAAGAAGGAAGAGGAAGGTACGTACATGACGTGTTAGAGAGTTGGAAAATTAGTGCAAGATTGTTAATAAGATCATATGATTATTTTCAGCTTCATCTCTTGAACTGTGTGACCTTTCGTAATTAATTAATTGTAACTTTAGTACATACTGTATTTTATATTTGCAAGTGATTTGAACAGGAATTTATCGTTGATTTTGATGTATCTCTTAGTAGTCTCATGAGTAGTCTGTGATTTTGATTATATGCATGTCACAATCAATGACATGACGACAGTGGCGACAGCGACAGTGAAACGCATTTTAAAATGTATAAATATGATTATATTTCTATCAAATACATATTTTTATCGTCACACAATTTTATTATACTCAGCATTTTATTTCACACATACAACTCATATGCTTTCTTTTATTTTGAACGTACTTTGTGGTTATAATTCCTGAACGCATGTATTCACAGTGTAGCAAGCTTAATAATGAAACAATATTTTTGGTAGCTTTCAATAGTTTTCAGTATTACATTTTTTTAAATAAAGTAGTGAAAAAGAATTATAATACAATTGTAAATACTAACACCAGAAGTTAAATAAATCAATAGTGAATGGGCCATACAGTGATGTTACTACAGTAAATTTGTAAGGAACAACAATAAAGGCCGCTCCCTAGAGTAAATATGTTCTGTGCGCAGCACACTGTTAACACCCGACGCTATCCCACGCTTACATGGCCAAATGACGAAAATAGCTCTTTGAAAAATGTGGCCAATAGCTGGATCCACACCAGACGATCCAGTGCGCTCCGATCGCGCGCGGCACCTTTACATGCGCATTGTTCTTGCCAAGCCCGATCGGAGCGCACTGAATCGTCTGGTGTGGATGCAGCTTAGCTTCATTGATGTCGCGTAACATGCTGTGTTATAAGTTTGTTTCCGCCTTTAGTATTATTTATTTAGTAGAATTTTTAAAATTGGTATGTCACACGTCATCGTGACTCGGAAAAATATTCTGCGGCTGAAATTATTGTGTTGAGTTTGCATCAAAAAGTGCTTTATATTGAATGTGGCTAAAATAAAGAAGCACAATGACTCTCACTAAAATGGAGGTGGATTCGGGAAAAGGCGAAGGATTCCGGCCGTACTACATAACAAAGATTGAAGAGCTGCAGTTAATCGTCGCCGAGAAATCTCAAAACCTTCGTCGTTTGCAAGCCCAGCGTAATGAGCTCAACGCTAAAGTACGAATGTTGCGTGAAGAGCTCCAACTCTTGCAAGAACAGGGCTCATATGTGGGCGAGGTCGTCAAACCTATGGACAAGAAGAAAGTCTTAGTCAAGGTGCACCCTGAGGGTAAATTCGTGGTTGATTTGGACAAGAACGTCGATATCAACGATGTGACCGCGAACTGCCGCGTCGCTCTCCGCAACGAGAGCTACACTCTTCACAAAATCCTTCCAAACAAAGTGGATCCCTTGGTGTCACTCATGATGGTGGAAAAAGTTCCTGATTCCACTTATGAGATGGTGGGAGGTCTAGACAAACAAATCAAAGAGATTAAAGAGGTGATTGAGCTTCCAGTGAAACATCCTGAGCTGTTTGATGCTTTAGGTATTGCTCAACCCAAGGGTGTGTTGTTGTACGGACCTCCAGGCACTGGCAAGACCCTGCTCGCGCGTGCTGTAGCTCACCACACTGAGTGCACCTTCATCCGTGTCTCAGGTTCAGAGTTGGTGCAGAAATTCATTGGTGAGGGCAGCCGCATGGTCCGAGAGCTTTTCGTTATGGCCCGTGAACATGCTCCCTCTATCATCTTCATGGACGAAATTGATTCTATTGGTTCATCTCGTATTGAGTCTGGCAGCGGTGGAGACTCCGAAGTACAAAGAACTATGTTGGAGTTGCTGAATCAGCTTGATGGTTTTGAAGCAACAAAGAACATCAAAGTCATCATGGCTACGAACAGGATTGATATTCTAGACCCTGCTTTGCTTAGACCTGGGCGTATTGACAGGAAGATTGAGTTCCCCCCACCAAATGAGGAAGCTCGTCTTGACATCCTGAAAATTCACTCGAGGAAGATGAATCTTACAAGAGGAATCAACCTACGTAAGATTGCGGAACTGATGCCTGGTGCATCAGGTGCTGAAGTCAAGGGTGTCTGCACGGAGGCAGGTATGTACGCCCTCCGTGAGCGCAGAGTCCATGTCACTCAGGAAGATTTTGAAATGGCCGTAGCGAAGGTTATGCAAAAGGATTCAGAGAAGAACATGTCTATTAAGAAACTTTGGAAGTAAAAGTAATTCTTATATTTTTAACTGTATTCTATGCTTTAGGAAATTAATAAGTCTTTTTTGTAATCAAATATTTGTTTTATTTTACTGAGTTTAGTAGGACAATGAGATAATAGTTTTCAAAACTGATGAGTGAATTCATTACTAAAGAAATAAAAGAACCAAGTCCATATTTAACAAAATTTTTAATTTGATTTGTACACTTCAAAGTTAAACTTAATACAAAAACATCAGAAAAATTCTAAATATTCATTAAAATTATGCTCAATCATAATTAAAAATCATTTAAAATATCAATTTCAGGTAAAAACAATAATGATAATAGTTAGGCTTTCTTATTCAGGACTGAATACACATTTACAATAGAATTACAAAATAATCAGTCTGCAATGTTCCCACTGCTGGGGGACTCCGGCCTCTTCTCTGTGAGACAACACAACATATTGTCTCTTCGCATTAAAAGTGTACAATCTCGAAAAAAAAATGAAAATGTTTAGTATTGCCACAGTATAAAAATCATATTTTAGACTGTGGTATCGCACATATTTTCTCAAGTGGAAAAAGAACGTAGTTTGGCAAATCCCTGCTAGATGGCGCATTGGTTAGTTTTAAATTGGTGGAAGTTTATTAATTGTTAAACCTTTAAAACATTCTCCTGCAAAATTGGTAAATTTTTGAGATTATATACTTTTAATGCGAGAAGACGATAACACCTAACTAATTCCAATTACAAATTAGAATCCTCTATTCAACTATCAAAGTTGATATTATTTCATTATTACAATAAATATTAATTCATTTAATTAGGAACTACCTAGTATTATTTATTTCTTTTATTTCCTATCAACAATCTATGATAGAAAATAATATGTCTGGGACTCTAGCCTCCTCTCTGTGAGAGAGTCTAATTTGAAATAAGAATACTATTATTTCATCATAATAATTATAATACATTTTTAGTATTATTAATTTTTTATAATTATTCTTTTATTTTCCTTATCATCTAAATCTGATTCTGTGTCAGACAAGTCTTGCTGCAGCGGCGACGCTGGCATGGTGAAAGATAATCCTCCGATAAGCTGAAAAAAAAAGCGGTTCATCATCATTTCAGCCGAAAGACTACGGTGGATAGGCCTGTCTTAAGGTGAATGCGCCATGGTAGACCGCGAAATTTAAATATTCTTACGTTTTTTGCAATTTGCAGATCAGTGTCAGGTTGCATCTTGATCCAAATATGATTCGCGACTATAATAGACATGTATTTACAGAATCATAGTCATTAGAATCATTAATATATCTCTTTGTTAGATTTCTACCATAAACACTTTTCCATACGAGATTTGTTCTTAACGGTAGAAATCTAACTTAGAAAGATGTATTAATGATTCTAATTATTATAATTCTGTGAATACGTACCGGTTATAGTCGCGAATCATATTTGGATCAAGATACAACCTGACACTGACCTGAAAATTGCAAAAAACGTAAGAAAAATTGAATCTCGCGGGCTACAACTACCCATTCACCTTAATTATGTTTGGTGCTTCCACGTCCTATACGGGATCGTCGGTTCATCTTGAGGGGTGTCTACCCCCTTTATATAGTTATTATACTCTTTTAAATACCTACGCTGCGTCTTAGACCTTGTCCAGAAGGGGCGAATTCGCCGCGAAACGTTAATGAGATACTAGGCGCCAATACATCGCGTCCACAAGCATCGCGCGATTTCAAAATACGCGCGTAAATCGCGTGCAGTTTGCCAGACTCGACTCGCGCGAATCGAGATGCTAGAGGTAGACTCCTTGTTGCGTCCAGTTGACGCGCGAAATCCCGAACGAACTCGAACTCCACGTTTTCTACTGACAAATGAAATTCGAACCCAAATGCTCGCGCGTTGGTACGCTCCTGGACGCAACGGTCGCGCGTAATACGCACGAGAGATTCGCAGCGAATTCGCCCTTTCTAGACAAACTCTTACGGTACGCGGTCGCTATTCAAGACTTTCGGTCCCATGGTCCACGTGGTTACCAAAAAAAAAAAAAAAGTTTATTAACTTCAGTTGTACATACAAAAACACTCATCTAAACACTATGCAGCGTTACAACAAAAGAAAAGAGTGGTTTCGATGAACTCTGGCACCCAAAGTAAGATTTAACTTGTGTTTAGGGTGCCAGCGTCCTCGCTTATAATTTGCAACATATAAAGTAGAACAGTAGTTCTATGACGAGCACAGTACATTATTATTACTATAACTACTTACAAATTAAATGCATAACCGTGGCCTATTTAAAGTACCTCTGTTTATGTATTAAGAAAGAGATAAATGTGGTGAAAACTTGAGTTTATGTAATCCTGTTTAAATATATAAATAAATATACAACCTACATAGGACCTAGTAGGTATCACCAGTAAAAAACAAAAGGAGTATGTTAAGTAAATAAGCCCAGGTACGCAGGGGCGTGTTTTTCGCGCACTGGATTTTCAACGTAGGTACTGCGTAGCGATGACAGTTGAAAATCCAAGAGTGTGTTTTTTTTGATGCGCATGTGCTGAGGGATTCTCAATGTTCTGCTCAACACCGACAGTTGAAAATCCAGTGCGCGATAAAATCCTGCCGCGATATGTTTAAGTCCGTGCATACGTGGGCTTACGTACTCGTTTTGATTCTTTTACGTTCTTTCGTTCGTTTAGGGTCAGCTCAGGTTCCTAATTTACCCTAGGCTGATAAAATTTTCGTTTTTCCCTAAATATGTTAAATATTAGTGTTTGGGTCGGTTCCCCCTAAGGAACCGACCCAAACACTAATACTTATTTAACATTACGAAAAACGAAAATTTTATCAGCCTAGGGTAATTTAGGAACAGTCACCAGGACACATTGATCGACGCCGTTCGACGGTTTGTCCATATAAAGAGATCAAAGTATGGAACGACGTACGCATCCTTTCGTATCGACGCGACGAACGCGCTCCGGCGGCGGACTGACACACAAACGCGATCGTTCGTCCGTAAGCGGTCGATCGGCATAATGCGAAAGGCCGTCGATCAATGTGTCCTGACCCTTAGTTTTCTGTGTTCCCGATAACCCCCTTAGCCCAGGTACACACGGGCGCGTCTTCCCGCGGCGATTTTTTTTCGCGCACTCTATTTTTAACGCACTGCTTGGCGCCGAGAATTGAAAATCCAATGCGCAATAAAATCCCGCCGCGATATTTTTACGTCCGTCCAAACGTGGGCTTAAACTAAGCTTGTGCTAGTAGAGTAGTGCAACGGTCGGGGTCCGAAATCGCGACCCTCCGCATATTTCCCAACCATAGGTACCGCCATGATTGCCAGTTTCATTACCAAGCCAGTTCAACTTACGTTAGGTCTCGTGTGCTTCCGGAACGAGCACATGTTCCTTACGTACTGCAGCGGGTTCACGAACTCGTGCGACATGCTACTGAAAAAATAAACGTTATTTAAACATTTTGCGGGATGAATGCCTTAGGTATGCCTTCGAATCCTTCTGGTTAATGCAGCACCCTAATTGCGTAACACACTATCAATCGAAATCAGAATCATTTTGAAGCAAATTTCTAATCCATTGCTTCATAAGTTCGAATAATTTGTGTGCTCAACACGTAAATAACGCAATGAATGTTGTTGAACTGTCGAAATGAAACCGATTCCGATTGATAATGTGTTTCGCAATTGCCCCGCAGGTTCAAAGTTGATTGCGAAAATTTGACAGTTTCGGGTAGCTTGATGGGTTAACGTCTGTACAAACTGGATACTAAATAAAACAGTTACCTTGACGTGTTCATCTGAACTGAAGGATCTGCAGGAAAGGGAGAATTGTCTAGCGACGTGTTCTGGAACCGAACTCTGGAAAAAAGCATGAAGTAATTTATATAGAATAGAATAGAATACTCTTTATTATGTACACCATATAAATTACAGACATAAATATAGAAAACTTTACAATGGGTGACACAATATATGTTACGGGCAACGTGATTAACCGGGCATTATTAATAAGGACCGGCCATTATTAATAATGCCCAAGAGCGATGGGCAAAGTGATTAATTTATCACTTTGACCGGCCATTATTAATAATGCCCGACGGCCCGTGGCCCATGTAATAAGTCAGTGTTTGAGATAGCTTGAATTTATCACTTGGACCGGGCAGTATGAATAATACCCTACTTGTAGCCAAGAAATCAAACATTCTTTGCAATTCCAAATGTCACAAAAGATCATCTTGCAAGAATAAATAATTCTAACTTAATAACTGTCTTGCACAGTCCTTAATTATTAGATATTTCTGTTGATTTTTCTCAGTTTAGTAATTTTTAAACTATTGTTCTTAAGTAATATATTTTTATCAAAATAAAAGTAGGTAATTACTGATGTTATTACTTTTTTTAACTGTTTATTTTTTAACTATGTTCAATAGTTTATTTTTTGTTAACTTTTCATGAAAATTTTGTTAGTTTAATTTCATTTAATAAACAAAAACACTACAGTTCACCTATTTTATTACATTGCCCAAGATAGGGTGGGCATTATTCATAATGGCCGGGAAAAGTGATTAATCATGCTGTTGTAATCACATTGCCCAATTGAGTCGGGCATTATGAATACAGACCGGCCATTATTAATAGTGCCTGGACTTATCAAATTGCCCGTAACATATACATAAAATTAAAAGTAATGACTGATATCAACGTACAGCCTAAACCGCTTGTCCTAGAGACATGAAATTCGGAGGGTGTGTTCTTTGTGAAGAGTAGGTATCCATTAATGCCCGGGCCACATCAACGGGAAACGCCGATAATTATCGCGATAAGTTGTGGCTGCACCTACGTTTAATGCCCGGGCCATTCCGCTCAATTAGGCCGACTTTTATTTGCAAATGGTAAGGACATTTGGTGCGTGTTGATTGCAATAATAAATTAAATAAAGGTGTTATACTTTTTTAGATAGCGGCGCCATACGTAAAAACATGTAAGAAATGTCATATAAAGTAAAAAAAGAATGCAGCTATGATATTTAATTTATTATTAGCATATATTCGCCGTTACTGGATTTCCGCGGATTGACCCGCCCGTCATAGTGATAATTAGGTATCGCCGTTTCCCGTTGGTGTGGCCCCGGCATAAGAAAGGGAAAGGGGGTTTTTCGAAGTTCTACCCCTAAGAGAATGAATGGGGGAGGGTGAAATTTCACGCGGCCGAAGTCGCGGGCAGAACCTAGTTATTTTCTTCTTTCATATATCTATGGTTATTTTATAGAACATAAAAGGCTCTAGGTACTGCTGAGCATGAGACCATGAGGTTCTATGTTCGATTTCCAGGTCGGACAAAGTATTATTGGATTTTCTTTTCCATCAGGAATTTCTCAGTAATATTATACGTTTAAGTCGCATAAGTCGTTTAAGTAGCACCAAGACGTCCCTAATGGAAAATCACAAAAACACTTTTCCCGACATGGGGATCGAACGCAAGAACCCAGTTTAGTCGCTCAAAAACTCAGTCTAAAATGGAAAAAAAAAACCACTCACTCTGTATAAGCCGAAGTTCTATTCCTCCTGGGCACGTAAACGAAGTGGTAGTACACGAACACGCAGAGGTAGAGCACCACCAGCACCATCACCGCGGTGATGACGGTGAACGTCACGCTGTGCGCGCCGGACAGCTCCGCGTACGACCAGCCGTTGAACAGCGGCAGCTGCGGGACCGGCCGACAGATTGGCACATCGGTATTTGACAAAAGGCGAGGTGTGGGCACGCTGATTGCGTAACACACCAATCTCAATCTAAATCGTTTTCAAGGAAATTGCTAATCCATTGCTTCGTATGTTCGAAAAATTTGTCTGCTCAAAAAGTAAATAACGCAATGAATGTTGTTGAACTGTCAATAAGCAGCGGCTGAATCGGAAGTAGTTGGCTACCAAGTAGGTAGTAGATAATATAATCTTGGAAGATGGCGAAGCCTAACCATTTTCCATTCTATGTGGCGTTTCCAACCTATCTCATAATCTTAGTATGTACAAAGTAGGTAGCTATAATAAATTAAGAAAAAAAAACAAAACTCACATCCTTTTTATCCAACGTCGGACACTCCCCTTTCTTCGCCAAAGAGCCATCATCGCACAAACATTTGGGCCCATCCACGTCCAACGCACAAACATTGGCGCAAACCACGCCTTCGCACGCATTGACCAAGTCATCTCTTTGGACGCTCTCATGGCGTATGACAAAGGTGTTAGCGTCGAATACTCTAAAGATGTAGGTCTCACAGTATTTGGGACCAAAGAGTCGGCAGCGGCTGAGCCGGAAGGAGTTGGCTACTAAGTAGTAGATGTAATCTTCGAAGATGGCGAGGTCATGAGGGGCTTGCAGTTGTGGGTGGTCGGCTAGGATCTTTTTGCTGGAAATTGTAAGAAATGTTCTCAATTACCGTGTTAGTAGAACTACACGAGGACATAAATTCTACAAACAGAAATAATAGGAGCCGCTGAGGGAGGACTGCCCTGCAGTGGGTGGGTGGTGTGGTTGGTTGGTTGTGGGTGGGTGGTTGGTTGGTGGATTGTGGGTTGGTTGGTTGTTGTGGGTTTGGTTATTGTGTGTCTTTTAGTCTGTGCTAAATAAATGTATTTTCTTTCTTTCCTCAATATCATGATTCGGTTTGGCAGCATGCAGTATGAGTTTACATAAGCAAGGTCTACTTAACATCAACCCTGGCTGATGAATCCGTCCTAGTAACATTTTTATGTAGGGTTCGGATCCTGAATAAATACCTACTTGGAGTAAGTACGTCGGAGAAAGCCAGTTTCTACAGTCAACTAAAGAGATAAGTATGCAGGACCGTCGGATATAGTTGAAGTTTAGTAAGAAACCGAAGGATGTTGTCGACTGAAATTTAATTTGATAAATGAGCTGTTTGTTTCCTATTAATAAAATTAAATTTTATTCGAGAACATCCATCGTTTTCTTACTAAACTTCAACTATTACCGACGATCCTGCATATTTATCTCTTTTGTTGACTGTACCTAAAATTGAATGAAGCAGCCATAGATACCTATAGTATAATGTCTATGGAAGCAGCACTGATACACCAAACCAGAGTGACAAGTGACAACCAGTCGCCAGAGGAATAGCACCTTCCCCTTTGCACCTTGTCAACTAAAATATATCCTGAAAAACAAAACCAACTCACTGGCTCTCCCCCTCATAGTCCATCCTAATGATATGCGCAGGCCCAGTCTCAGCCACATAGAGCTTTTTCTTGAACGGGTCCACAGCGAGCCCGGTGCAGTTGCGGACGGTCGTGAGGTCGGTCATGTGTGTGCCGGCCAGGGTGGCTGACCAGACCACTGACTCCAGCTCCCGGGTCACGCAGTAGAACATGAGCCCTGAACTTGGGTCCACGATTAGGGCTGTTATCTGGGAAAAGAAGAAATGAAATGATGATGAAAAGACTGTAACGCTACGGTTTCCTATGACCCGGCCGTAATGAAAAACTATCAAAAGCTTTCTAGGGAAACACCAACTTACGTTCAAAAATAACGTTCCAGTGACGTCATTCGACGATAACGGTATTTGATGGCCACCACAGTCTTAGGGGAAGAAACCCTAGCTTTGTGAAAATTAAGTTAGTCTTAAAAGAAAATACCACCGAGCGCAAAATTATACTGGCCACATACTTTTGCTAATCATCGTCATCTGCCTAGCCTTTTCCCAACTATGTTGGGGTCGGCTTCCAGTCTAACCAAATGCAGCTAAATACCAGTATTTTACATGAAGCGACTGCCTGTGTGACCTCCACAACCCAGTTAATACGGTACCACTTGGTAAGACTGGTTGTCAGACTTTCGGGCTTCTGACTACCCGTAACGACAGTCAAAGATCCACAAATGACAGCCGCGACCAAAGACTTAACGTGCTTTCCGAGGCACGGAGGGGTCTCGGTATGTAAAGATGGTCACCCTTCCACAGACCAACCGCGGCAAGCGTAGCTTAACCTAATCGATCGGCCTGTGCGGCTGTTATTATTTACGAGTAGCCACGGGCCCCTCATACTTTTGCTGATCATTCAAACCAATATTATTCTCCCTGGCAAAAGTATTAGGTACATTGAGTTTTAATAACTGTAACAATTTAAAATTAAACTTCACTTTTTTATTTTAACGAATAATATTATATCCTTAATTAACAAAAATAATAAAATTAAAACCTAACTTAACTAAAACTATACACAAACTAAAATATAGCGTCGAAAAATTCATCCGCATCACTGTCGACTGGTAATGTACCCAAGAGACTTGGCGGCATTACCAACTTCACTTATCATATTAATTTTGAGACAATTTTTGTGCGCGAAACTTGCTCTTTTTTATGGATGGGAAATCATCAAATGACCCCTCCCGCTCTGGATGGAGCGGAAAGGAATGTCAGACTCTTACTGACTAAAACCCATCCGTGTTCCTTCCTTAGCTCTTTATGTTTCGGGATAGCGCTAACCCTTTCGGACAATCCCGCACCCTTTCGGTCAATCCCGCACCCTTTCGGACAATCCCGCACCCTTTCGGTCAATCCCGCACCCTTTCGGACAATCCCGCACCCTTTCGGACAATCCCGCACCGAGAAAGTTTGCCCTAAGAATCCCTTGCCCTAGGAATCCCTTTCCAATAAATGAGTAAAACTCCGAACCTTAGCATCAGAAGGCAGTTTCTGCAGGCTGGCGCAGCGCTTGTTCTTAACGTGACACACTCTGACGCGGCTGTCCGACGGCGACGAGTCCGCGAAGTACACGTTACCAGTGACCCAGTCTACTGCCACCTGCAATGTTGAAATTTGGTACAAACTCAAAGTATTCAAACTCAAACTCAAAGCATTTATTTCAATTAAACCATTTACAGGCACTTTTGAATTGTCAAGAAGTCAGTCAGTCAGAAAACATGAAGCTAGTTGCCCATTCCAAAGCGTAGGTACCTATGGAGAAGAACGGGCAAGAAACTCCATGGACACTCTTTTAAATCAAAATAATGTGGTTACAAAGTCTTGGTTACATCATTCATGTTAAAAATTATACATGTGAGAACGATGCAGAACGTTAAAAGCGTCCATAATGAAAAGATGAGAAAAAACAACAATTCAAATAATAAATTAAAATAAGCCAAGGCAGCAAAGAGATGACCAGTCCCTACTGACGGCGCCCGTTCACGAACATGACGCATGCATCAGCACCATTCAGCTCAACCATTTTGAAGGGAGCTAAATGATCCAACACATCTCAATGAAACTAATTAACAGGCATTTTTGAATTGTCAAAGGAGATGGTCAGTCAGAAAGATGGAGCTGGTTTGTAATTTCTGTGTGTATCTACGTAACACAGAAATTACAAAAGAGCTTCATTTTTGAAGTGAACATTTCTTTAGGCGCGTCGGGCATTTTTTGAGATGGGAAAAACCATTGAACTCGCGACACTGTTTCCGACACCGCGCTACATTCGGATTTGTTCGGCTGTCCTCGGGATGTGCTCGGTTTTAATGTAGGTATTTCCGATATGTCAGTGAGTGATGGCAAAATTTTGTTTGTGTTTTGTTTATATAGATACCTTTGGGTAGAAAGGTCGTATAAACCAAAACCCGACTTTTCAGGAGAGCAGAAAAACTATTTTTTTTTTTACATAAAAATTCATAACTTTTTTGTTTTTGAAGTTATAAAAAAATGATCTATGAGAAAGGTTCTTACAATTTGCAAATGAAAAAAGTTAAATCATCAAAACCTATCTATCTTCTTTAGTTTTAAAGTTAGCTTGGATTTACGCCTAAGAAAAAATCAATTCTTGGTTAATACACCCCATGAAAATGTACTTAAAAAAAACTGTATAAGTCGTATATCCATTTTTGGTAAGCTTATGGTCACATTTACTGTCGTAAAAACCCATATATGTAGTTTTTTTTTGTATTAAATACTATTTATAATCATAGATCAATTGAATTCTGACTAATAAACAATCTTGTTACCCTAAGAATTAGTAGGAACTCAATTATTATTATTCTAATACCCAATAACGGTCGATTCAAATAAAATTAAACTACCTGAAATACGAAATCAACATTTATTAAGTATTACAATACCTTCTAATCAACATTTACTATTATTTCAATAATGGTACAACATACCTAACAGGTTTAACATTTTTAAATTGAAAGAAATATTTATAACAACTTAAACTGAAAAGTGAAATAAAAACATCTACTTAATCATAAAAAACAAAAATTATTCTATTAAAAATTAACTTCTTCTAAATTAAAGTAATCAGGCATTTTAGTCATTTATAAAATTATGACATGATCGTTTTTTTAATTTTTGTACATATTTAGATGTACTTAATTTAATAAATTATTGAATTAAGCCTTTGTACTAAGGCTTAATTACTAAGTAATTTATTGAATTGCAACTAAATAATAAAAATAAAAAAAAAACAATCAAGCACTAAACGTAACTAACTTATGTACTAAAAAGTAACTTATTTATGATATTAATTTGTACCGATTCATAATTAGTTTAAAATTATTTATGAATTGTTACTATAAATTATTTTAATTATTATTATAAATTATTTTAAAACGAATTATGAATTGAGAAACATATTTTCAAAAAATAAATTTAGGTGACAAAGAATACAATCATTTAACATAGTCTTGTTTTTTTACTAACCATGGTACCACCATGATTATTTAAACTTACCCCATGGAAATGTGGCTGACTCTCTTACGCTAACCGACGAAGAAGACGAGGAAGAGCTAATTGAATAATACAATTATTATTATAACAGAATAATAACTTTTCCTATTTACGTAAATTCACATTTCGTTCGTTAGCAAAATATTATTTAGTAAAAAAACAAGTATGTTAAATGATTGTATTCTTTGTCACCTAAATTTATTTTTTGAAAATGTATTTCTCAATTCATAATTCGTTTTAAAATAATTTATAATAATAATTAAAATAATTTATAGTAACAATTCATAAATAATTTTAAACTAATTATGAATCGGTACAAATTAATATCATAAATAAGTTACTTTTTAGTACATAAGTTAGTTACGTTTAGTGCTTGATTGTTTTATTTTTTTATTTTTATTATTTAGTTGCAATTCAATAAATTACTTAGTAATTAAGCCTTAGTACAAAGGCTTAATTCAATAATTTATTGAATTAAGTACATCTAAATATGTACAAAAATTAAAAAAAACGATCAAGTCATAATTTTATAAATGACTAAAATGCCTGATTACTTTAATTTAGAAGAAGTTAATCTTTAATAGAATAATTTTTGTTTTTTTATGATTAAGTAGATTTTTTTATTTCACTTTTCAGTTTAAGTTGTTATAAATATTTTTTTCAATTTAAAAATGTTAAACCTGTTAGGTATGTTGTACCATTATTGAAATAATAGTAAATGTTGATTAGAAGGTATTGTAATACTTAATAAATGTTGATTTCGTATTTCAGGTAGTTTTATTTTATTTGAATCGACCGTTATTGGGTATTAGAATAATAATAATTGAGTTCCTACTAATTCTTAGGGTAACAGGATTGTTTATTAGTCAGAATTCAATTGATCTATGATTATAAATGGTTTTTAATACAAAAAAAACTACATATATGGGTTTTTACGACAGTAAATGTGACCATAAGCTTACCAAAAATGGATATACGACTTATACAGTTTTTTTAAAGTACATTTTCATGGGGTGTATTAACCAAGAATTGTTTTTTTCTTAGGCGTAAATCCAAGCTAACTTTAAAACTAAAGAAGATAGATAGGTTTTGATGATTTAACATTTTCATTTGCAAATTGTAAGAACCTTTGTCATAGATCATTTTTTTATAAATTCAAAAACAAAAAAGTTATGAATTTTTATGTAAAAAAAAATAGTTTTTCTGCTCTCCTGAAAAGTCGGGTTTTGGTTTATACGACCTTTCCACCCAAAGGTATCGAAGTAAACAAATGCGCCGGTATCTGTCTATCCCGCTCGCTCTTCTGCTTGTCGCTGCGCGCCAAATGCGAGCCTTGTGTGTCGGTCGTAAAGTGCTTCTTGCAATGAACATGGTTTATACACCAACGTCGCGAACTGCCTTTGGATTTACGACGTCGAATTTAAACTATGTTTAGGTAATTCATTTAACACGTTAGGGCGTATAAACCATTTACAATTAACGACTATTTTTACGCCCTGAGTTAATATAAATTATGGTCATTACATCATAACAAAACTACAAAAAAAAAACATTCGGCTTTTACATTGAAAATTTACCTTTTTTAAGAGGCTATGACCGAAAATTTCTGGGTCGTATTAACCATTTTTGTGCGAATTTCTGCATTTGGTATATACAGATCGATAGAGAAAAAAATTCTGAGAAAAATGGTATATATAACTCAATTTGGCCAAAATGGTTTATACGACCTTTCTACCCAAAGGTATAATTACAAGGTACAATTACGTGTGTATTTTTTAATCGTCATAATTTATGACGATTAAAAAATACACACGTAATTGTTCAAGTTTTCACTTCTGTCGGCACTCCCGGAGTGCCAATGTTTTTTTTTTTCTATAATATTTTAACAATTTTGTAGAATTCTGTACTTGTAAAGTTTTGTGGTATAGGCCCCACCAGCGGTACATGCTCTGCGATGTAAAACTGAGTACTTAAATCGATCTTAAAGTGGTGAAGATTATGAGAACACTAGCTGCGCCCCGCGGTTTCACCCGCATAAGTTTCAATTCCGTGTGAATACCGGGATAAAAAGTAGTCTATATGTAAAAAAAAAACCCAAAATTTGATCCAGCCGTTTGAGCGTGAAGAAGTAACAAACATATAAACACACCCCCACACCCCCTCACCCTCACACAGAAACACACTCACAAACTTTCGCCTTTATAATATTAGTGTGATTACCTTGGTTGGTTTCCCGATGTTAGTGACCACGATGACGTTCTGTGTGCTGTTCACTTCTATCAGTTTCCCAGCCTCTGCGGACGTTACGTATAGCTTCTTTTGCCTACAAAATGAGTAAAGATTATTGTGTGCAATGGTTATTGTTTGATTTCAACATTATCTACCCACTCTCACATCACATCACCTATCATCATCATCATCAAATAAACGTATTTTCTTTCTTTCTTTGTTTTTCTTTCTTTCATCATCATCACCACATAGTTTTTATTTTGTCGGCGAATTTTTGAAAAGAAAATCTTGTCAGTCCTACCACTTCAGAAATGCATTGTAATATTTTTTTCAACATACTTGCTCGTAAAATGGCTCTTAATGAACCGCTTTTAGGACCATAATGCAGTGTATTACAAACGCGTGCTTTTTCTTTACGTTACGGTACTTGTGCTTTATTTCCACAGATAACTATTTAATTTACTAGTCGGAGGTCGGAGAAGTGCGTTTTTTTTTAATCTCTTCAAAGAGACTTCATGCCAAAAGGAATCCGCGAGCCATATTTCACTTTTTTTTTTAATAGTCTGAATTGTCTTTGGTCCCAAAATGAACTAAAATGTATTTACCTTAAGATGAATGCGCAGTTGTAGCCCGCGAAATTCAATTTTTCTAACGTTTTTTGCAATTTTCAGGTCAGCGTCAGGTTGTATCTTGATCAAAATATGATTCGCGACTATAACAGGTATGTATTTACAGAATTATAATCATTAGAATCATTAATACATCTTTCTTAGTTAGATTTGTTCCATAAGAACAAATCTCTTATGGATAAGTTCTTAGGGAACAAATCTGATTTAAATAGGTATATTATATTAATGATTCTAATGACTATAATTCTGTAAATACATATCTATTATATATATACATTTTGATCAAGATACAACCTGATACTGACCTGCGAATTGCAAAAAACTTAAGAAAATTTAAATTTCGCGGTCTACCACTGCGCATTCACCTTAGGGTGCATCCAGACAGAGCGAGGCATGCGCCGCAAATGATTTTTTTTATATGTACGGTTGCCTCAGGCTGAGGCATCTAACATACAAAAAAAAGTACTTGCGGCGCATGCCTCGCTCTGTTTGGATGCACCTTATAATAATATTGTCCGTGGTCCCTCGCGGAACCAAACGGAAAAGACCACTGGCGTTCTATTATTGCGGATTCTCACTGAATTAATGTATATTTCTGTATGCCAATAGTACTTTCTAATTCCATACTAACTAAACTACAAATTGACATACGTTTTGTCTGTGCCTTTAAATGAATAAACGCGCGCCATTACTTACTCTATGGGTAAACCTGCGAGCGCACCACGCTAGCGCGGCGCGCGGAAAAACAAACCCAGCCCGCCATTATCTACACAAGTTAATATTTAACAATACAAGCCTGTTTTTTTCCTCGCAAATGTGTTGAAAAACGTCGTATGATACGCGTGTGCATTGATCATTAAACTCTCGGCTTCCTTATCGCGCTCGCCTACGGCTCGCGAGAATAATACCGCCTCGAGTTTAATGATCAACATAGCACACATGTATCATAATGTACTATTAAATTATTTATGTTCCTTTGCTAATTTAATTAACTGTACCTACGTTATTATTATGTAACTGCATGTTGTTAATACCTACTTCATGTATTAAATATTTGCATGCCATCATTACATGGCGGAATGTGTCTTAGCACTAAAATATTACATTATCATCTTTTGTACCACATTTTATGCAAATAAACGATTTTGATTTGATTATCGTCGTCATCTCTCTCATTATCACTAGCTTCTACCCACGACTTCGTCCGCGTTAACTTCCTTGTTCCGACCCACCGCGACGCATCGCATCATCTGCCTTCGCTATCACTTCGTTTTCGCTTAGCGTTCCTTCTTACTTTTTTTTGCTCGGTTCCGAAGAGTCCTAGCGTGATGTCAAACAGTCTATAAACCATCCTCGAGAATTGGGCTATCAAATGCAAGAATACACCACCACATTACACACACACACATTTATTTATTACTAGCTGCGCCCCGAGGTTTCACCCGCATAAGTGTCGACTCCGTGGGAATATCGGGATAAAAAGTACCCTATATGTTAATCCAGGGTGTCAGCTACCCCCGTACCAAATTTTATCAAAATCGGTCCAGCCGTTTGAGCGTGAAGAAGTAACAAACATACATATAAACACACACACACTCACAAACTTTCGCCTTTATAATATTAGTGTGAAGTGTGATTATTACTTACATCGGACTTTACGCTTTTTATTTGATCTTTATTTTTTGGTTTTTTTTTTTTTTATCTGATATATATCTGGTGTATTGTGTATCTTTTAGTCTGTGCTAATTAAATGTATTTTCTTTCTTTCTTTAATTTTTCAAATCCGACTGGTAGTTCTAGAGATTAGAGCGTTCAAACAAACAAACAAACTCACGGTTCTTTATAACTTTTAACTATGAATGAATATAAATGTTTGTGGATGCAGCCACTACGGTGGTAGTGCCCGAAGCAAAACGTTCATCGGCCGCGGTCGAGAACAACGCCTGAGGACGTGGCGGTGATAAAAGAGACTTTTTCACGATTCGATGAGGCGGGAATAAAAGCGGGGAGTTTTTGAAGTAGACGTGGCAGCGACTCGACGTGGCGGGACTCGTCGTCAAGGGAATAATACCCCATGATCGTACTCCATGAACCTAGTCTTTCCAAAATACCAGGTTTTTAGTAGCTTTAACATGACCTCTTTCAGTACTAACCTGACATTATAATCCATATCGGTGATAGCTGGTTCGTCCTTATCTGTGTACTCGATGGCTCCGTAGCCGTCGGATGAGATGGAGCGAACTGTGTTGCCCGACACGTAGAGAATGGACATGTTGCCGCGTACCGCCTTGCACGAGCGGCGGTCTGACCTGATGATGAAAGTTTAAGCTGAAAACCAGCGCTGAGCAACCCGTTACGGGGACCTGAGCATACTGCTGACGCTCAAACCATTTGCTTCCGGTATTATAGTTTTTGTGTTTGTACTTCCTACTAGCTGTAATACTCCAGTATACCTAGCTAGTAGAATATCGTTTACTAGCTGCGCCTCGCGGTTTCACCCGCGTACATGTCGATCCCGTGGGAATATCAGGATAAAAAGTACCCTATATGTTAATCCAGGGTGTCAGCAACCTCCATACAAAATTTTATCAAAATTGGTCTAGCCGTTTGAGCGTGAAGAAGTAACAAACATATAAACACACACACACACCCCCACAAACTTTCGCCTTTATATTATTTTAGTGTGATTGTCTCCAGACAATAAACGATATTCTACTAGCTGTTGCCCGCGATTTCGTCTGCGATCCAGGATCAAAAGTAGCCTATGTCCTTTTCCAGGTCATGGTCTACCCATGTGCCAAATTTCATCCAGATCCGTTCAGCCGTTTTAGCGTGAAATCGTAACAAACAAACAAACTTACTTTTGCATTTATAATTTTAGTGACGATTCTACTAAGGGCCTCGTGGGCTAATTGTTGCCATGCAGATAGATTAGTCTTTGAAACTATGACTTCTGGACTCTTAATCAGAACTTCTGGCTAGGAGTCAGAGTCATCAGCGTAAAGAGGCAAAACTGCCAATCAAAATTACATTTTTCATGAAATTGATGAGACTTAATCCGTTGGTCCCGGCTGTCCTTCTTGGATCTTCGACAATCGTTACGGGTCGTCAGAAGCCCGAAAGTCTGACAACCAGTCGTACCAAGGGGTATTGTATTACTAAATAACTGGGTTGTGGAGGTCAGATAGGCAGTCGCTCTATGTAAAATACCAGCTGCATCCGGTTAGACTGGAAGCCGATAAGGCGTGGCATTTGATAGGTTTTGAACTGACTATAAAGTACTTACGTCCTGAGCGCATATCCATGATGACACGAACACAAGAAGGACCCTGGGACATTGGTACACCCCTGAGAACAGACTTCTTGCGTGCACTCGTCGATGTCCTCACACGTGGAGTGGTCGGACGCCAGGCGGAACCCGAAGGCACACAGACAGCGCCCCCCTAGCGGAGTTGGCTGACACATGAATGAGCATGTCACGTTGTTACATGCGGTTTCTGAGGAGATAAATAAAATGCTCTTTATTATAATTCAAACTCAAACTCAAAGCATTTATTTCAATCAAACAGGCACTTTTGAATTGTCAAGGGGTCGGTCAGTCAGAAAGATGAAGCTAGTTGCCCATTCCAAAGAGTAGGTACCTATGGAGAAGAACGGGCAAGAAACTCCATGGACACTCTTTTAAATCAAAATAATATGGTTACAAAGTCTTGGTTACATCATTCATGTTAAAAATTATGCATGTGAGAACGATGCAGAACGTTAAAAGCGTCCATAACGAGAAGATAAGATAAAAAAAAACAATTCAAATATTAAATTAACATACGCCGTGGCAGCAAAGAGATGACCAGTCCCTACTGACGGCGCCCGTTCACGAACATGACATGATAATATGTACCTACACTACTATCCCCCTTATATCGAAGATTATATCAGATGAATAGTTACACACCGATTTCTCTCTTTCAGTCGTCAGTAATTTGACTTTCGAAAGAAGAAGACAAAGCGTTGTGTAACTATACAGACGCTATACAACGTTTATTAGTAAAGGTGAGTATAGACTAGAGCATTTACTTGTAACCAAACATCAAGCCGCTCGAATGTGTCAACTTTCACGAACCGAACAATGAGCACGACTCTCGACGCTTTGTTACAACTTGAATTGCAAACAAACGAGCGAATTTATGTAACATTTCATGGAGCAAAGACACGAGCACGGGCAAAACGTGCGTTCTGACATTTCAATGAAGAGTAAACGCATTATAGAAAGGAATGTTACAGGTAAATGTTCATTCGCCGTGAGCAGTAGTTTAAACACCGTGTCGAGCATTCGCAGGAACGTTACACTACATGGAAATATTTTTTTCTTTTGAGATTTTTCTTGTATTGTACCATTCATAAGAACGGTACATTACATGGAAATGCTCGAGAAAATGCTCTAGTGTATACCCACCTTAAGAGGTTGCAACCCAAAGATTTTTTTGAAGTGAAAACTTCTTTAGGCGCGTTGGGCATTTTTTGAGATGGGAAAATACCATTGAGTTCGCGCCACTGTTACCGCAACCGACACCGCTTCGGATGTGTTCGGCTGTCCTTAGGATGTACTCGGTTTTATTGTATTTCCGATAAGTCAGTGAGTGTTGACAAAGTATTTGAATCTGTTTGTGTTTTGTTTATATGACGATTCAAAAATATGTTACAGAACTGATATTAATGTAGAATTTAAATTAAATAGGGTGGGGGTGTGTGCAAGACTGCGCACATCATCAGTACAATTAGTACATACAAATTCACTTCCTAAATCAAATTGCGTCGCACTTTCAATCATTTTAAAGGATATTGCAGACAAAGTCTGCTCAACAACGTAAATAACGCAATGAATGTTGTTGAACTGTCAAAATGAAAGCCATTGCTTTCTTAGCTTGTTACGCAAATACCCCTCAGGATGTATGATCGGCCGATAACAGAAAAACGCTTTCACCGGTTTTAACGAGATGTGTCTAAGACAAATAGGAGTTTAGAAAATTGTCGTTGTAACTTCGGTATATTGTGACCCAATTCCGATAGTTTTTCTATAATTTCACAGTGTAGACAATACACAGGACTATAGAGGTATGAGGAACAGGGTGTAAAGTTCACTCATCCTTCATAGAAAAGGGAGGATCCTCCGACCAGACGGGTGTCGTGTCTGGTGGGCAACTGCCCGATGATTCATGTCGAGCCATTGTATATATGCTAATAGCGCGGTAAACATTGCTTGCGCGATGCAGGATTTTGCGTGACGTCAGTATGATGCGTTGGCATGCATGTGGCGGTGCAGATACCGCTACAGGACCAAACAAATATAAACGTTATCCACATACCACAGAATCCATTCTCGTCTGATCCGTCGACACAGTCGGTCTTCTTGTCACAGAGCTGCTTCCACTCGACGCACTGCCCATTGCTGCAGAGGTACCCGTCATCACATTCAGCAAGGGATTGGACTAGCGGGAAGAGGTAGGAGGGTTTGTTCACTGAAAATAAATAAAGAAAAATAAAAACAATAAGTAAACATTTTTATGTATTTTGGGACAAAAACATTCCTTAGTTTAAAACTGTTTCGCAGCTATCAAACGCCCCTCTAATATAAGAAGAAACACATTGTTCCCGACCATGGGTACAGTTTAGTTAGAATAAATTTTATTTTTGCATGTGCACGATCGTACACATGCAAAAATAAAATAAAAACATGTAAACTGTTGAGGTGTGAAGCAATGAGGAGTGGTAGTGTGAGTGAGAGTGTGTGTGAGTGATGGTGTGTGGGGGTGAGGGTGTGTGTGTGAGAGGGTGTGGGGGTGGGTGTGTGTGTGTGAGTGATACGGTGAGTGTGTAAGGCTGTGTGTGAGTGCTTGGACTGATTAAGTTTATCATCATTCAGCTGAAATACGTCCACTGCTCATGCACTTAGATCATAATATCATCTAATTGTGCTTTTGTGTGTCCAAATATAATTTTATGAGGAGCAGTGGTGGCCCAGTGGTGACAGTGGTAATGGATGCACTGATGTCCGTTACACACTGTGCATAGAGATGCAGCTGAGTTGCTGTCGACACGCAATATGTATACTTACCCCTGCCACAAGCATCAGGCGTCTCGTCCGACCCATCGGCGCAGTCCTGCCGCCCGTTGCACACCCTGTGCATAGAGATGCAGCTGAGTTGCTGTCGGCACGCGAACAAGCCGTGCGGGGCACACCGAACGTCGCAGTCGTGCTCGTCAGTCCCGCCGGGGCAGTCGACCCTCATGTTGCAACTGAGAAAAAGACTTGGGTAAGGTTTTGGTCATTCGAGTGTTATAGTGAGACCTATACCGACCAGCACCCTAATCTAAATTTTGCGTTACACTATCAATCGGAATCTGAATCATTTTGAAGCAAATTGCTAATCCAATTCTTCATAAGTCCGAAAAATTTGTCTGCATAACTCGTAAATAACGCAATGAATGTTGTTGAACTGTCAAAATGAAACCGATTCCGATTGATAATGTGTTACGTAATTGCCCCGCTGTTCTGTAAAAATCTCACCGTCAAAGCTTAGGTGAAAAGAGCTGTCAGTAGAAAAAAAAGAAACGGTTTGGTTAGGTTACTTTTTCCTATACCTAGTCATACACTAGTCAATATGGCTGCGTACGTATTGACAGGTGCCTTGCTTAGCGCCCAGAGCTAAGTGACTGAATAAGAACATCCTTCGATACACGCTATAGTCTGCGCGGAACTCTGCCCCCAATAGTTAAAAAAGACGTATCTAACAAAAAGTAAAAACGGAGAAATAAATGTTTTAAACGGGAAATTAATTGCTGTTGATTGGGAAATTAATTACTGGAGGAAGTTAGAAAAATATTAAAAATACAGGCAGATGCGCCTTTTTTTCTGATTCCAGCAATGTATGTAATTCAAATCTGGAAAAAATGTTAGATGCGCCTTTTCTCCTATCGGTGGCAGACTAGTTGGCCGCGCCTTACGTGGGGGCGGGAGGGGGGCGGCGGGTTGCCGAGTGTTCGCAACGCACACTATTGTACTGAGTAATGCGCCCCCGCCCCGCACTCCCACCGCTCACATACCTTAGGCGCGCCCAACTAGTTCCGCGCGGACTATAGGCAACTAGTGAAGGCGCCAAACGCGCAGTGCGGCCGAACATTCTAGAGAGCCTTCGTTTCACTTCGTTACTCGTAAGGTGACTCGCTAGGACCTAGGTGCTACGCATAAGCAAGCCACCTGCCATTGCGTACATAGCCTTCATGTTAACCCCATCACCAACATACATTAAGTGAGGCGCCACTGACGCGTGCACTCCGCACTCTCAACCTCATAGCTAATGACACGGACCTATTCTGTTGTTCTCTGAGTGAGTTCACAAAGAATGCATTGTTTGTAATAATAAGTTACATTTAATTATAATAAGGAGTTAGAAATAAGTTAGGATAAGTTTAGATAAGTGTACACTATCGCAATTAGGTTTCCCTGTAAGGATAGATGTAAGTTGGAAAAATAAATAAATAAAAAATAAATGCCAGACTTCTGGGCACGTTTCCCGATGACAGCGATGCGGACGAATACTTCGACGCCTAAGTGTCCTTTGTTTTATTTAATTTTTATGTATTTGTATTGTAAGTTAGTTAGTCATTTATTTAGTATCTAGTGGTATATATGTAGTTAGTTACTTATTATGAAGCAAAAAATAAATTAATTAATTAATCTAAAAGGACATCACGATAGGTCGCTGAGCAGATCTAACCGAGCTGTGCGCGGCAAACAAATGCTGGTGTTGAGTTCACAAGCGTACTCCCAGGACGCGCAGCTTGAAGGCATTTCCTGTGGAGACATAGATTAAAAAGAATAGAAAACCATGATGTCATCAGCATCAGCACAACAGGAAAATACACAACATGTCCCGGAATTAATCAAACACGTGTTTGGTTAATTTTTTTCAAGAATTTAGATTTGGGAAATGACAATTTATAATGATTATGTAACAGTTACTGCATCTCCTATTTCGATTTGTCGCAAGTTTTCAATTTCTTCCTGTAGGTATTGAAAAATTTTGTGTTACGGAGAAATGAGGAAAATGTCGTGAGGAGAGTTTTGAGTATAATTAATGTCGATGGCTATAAGAATAGGGGAAAACCAAAGAAACGATGGATGGACTGTGTGAATATGGTTAGAAAGGGGGTGACTACCGAGATGACGGAGAAGAATAAATTGGGATAAGGGTAGGAGAATGATGACTATGGACGATGATGAAGAGGTATTGAAAATTTTTCAAATTTTTCGTCATGGGAGCCGTTTTAATTGTTTTCGAGGGGGCCAAAGTCGATAGTGAGGTCAAAATGTACATCCAAGATGGCAGCTGCGAAAATTTTTTTTCATCATGGGTATCGTTTGGCAAGTATCGTGTAACAAGGGACTTCTCTCCCCCGCCCGCACACGTTTTTTAACCGACGAAAAAACGGAGGAGGTTTTGAAGTCGACGCGTAGTTTTTTTTTTTGAAGTGAAACTGCTTTACGCACGCTTGACTTGGGGAGTACGCTGGCGAACGCGTGACGTAAGCGTTACGAAAAGTGTGATCGGGCGAGGCGAACGGGAGTTAAGTGGGGGATATAAGCAAGAGAAAGCAGTGCGCGCGCACATTTTCTTTCTCTCTTCCTCTCATAGCCAAATACGTTTGAAGTTTCACTTCAGTCGCGTGGTCATAAGCACACTCGGTTTTTTTTTATGTATGATCAGTTAATCACGCATAGCTTTTTACAAAGCAGTC
The DNA here is from genome assembly GCA_947508005.1 of Amphipoea lucens. Lineage (NCBI taxonomy): Eukaryota > Metazoa > Arthropoda > Insecta > Lepidoptera > Noctuidae > Amphipoea > Amphipoea lucens. Next base: position 15,397,859 of record OX382375.1, read on the forward strand.
CGATTTTGATAATTCTTTTTTGTTCCTTCACTTACCGTGACAATTACTGGCACTGGCTCTTCACAGTCTTCCTCGTCGGAAAAATCGGAGCAGTCCTGGTGATTGTCACATACGCGTCTCAGCTCCACGCATTCTCTGTTCCTGCATTGATAGAACCCTGGACTGCAGGTCATGTTCACTGCAAAAGAAATCGAAGGTCATCATAGGTTCCACTGTAAGTGTGAGCCTAATAATGAGCGTAATTTAATAATCATAATCAGCCTATAACGTTCCCACTGCTGGGACACAGGCCTCCTCTCTGTGAGAGGGAGTGGACCGCGGGCCCAGTGCGGGTTGGTAGATGTCACATGTCTTCGAATTTTTTGTTCTAGGACATGTCGGTTTCCTCATGATGTTGTACTTCACCGTTTTGAGGGCAGTGGTGATGAAATATTTTACACAAAATAAAGCACCTGTCCGGGTTTGAACCTACGACCCACAACTCGTAAGTCGCTGCCGTTACTACTGGGCCACCATTGCTCTCTATCTATCTATCTATGGTCAAATAATAATTATCGTATATCGTTCATAGAGAAGTATTTCACTAACCACAGTCGACTTCATCAGATCCGTCGTTGCAGTCTTCAATACCGTCGCAGGTCCAGGTCTTCAGTATACAGGAGCCGGATGCACACCTGGAGAAAATGATGCAAGCGTAAGTACAGTCGCCAGCACATCAAGCTACCCGAAACTGTAAAATTTTCCCAATCAACTTTGAACCTTAGGGTTCTAACACATAAACACGATGCAACGTCGCGTCATGCCACGACTCGGCTTCGTTTTAACGTTTGAATGAAAAGTTACTACAATCATATACCATCATATTCGTCGTAGCACGACGCGACATCGTATCGTGTTTATGTGTTGGAGCCCTTATGCTTTAGCGATAAAGTTGAAAATCAATTAAAGATATTTGACAGATTGTAGTAGCTTGATGTTTTGGCGTCTGTACGAGTCATACAACATGCTTGAACCATTGGAATCGGTAAGAAAAATATACAGGGTGAAGCGTGTGAGTTATTAAAAACTAAACTGAAGAGATAAATAACAACTCACTAAACACTTTCAATATTAATTTATTTTAGGTCGAAGGTACAAAAAGCCCGTCATAAATTTTTCCGTTCTAAGGAGGTAGGCGCGTCAAGTACTATCCTGGCTTTACGCGTAGCTGAAGATGACGCAGGGGCCGAGGAGTTGACCCTGGTGATAGAGGACCCGCAGGGTTGATGGAAGTGGTGCCAGATGTCAGCCTTGTATGTTGACCGCCCGATGTCACGGCAGTACGGTAGCGGTTTTCTTGGGCCAAATGAACCCGGAACTTGAAACCCCAATACGGGGATACACGGTTATATTTTTGTATTAAACTTATTTTTTTTTTAACTTTAAAAACTTTATCAAGTCGCGGTTAAAACAAAATCTGAGCTTTTAATGATTAGTGTGAGACTGCACGTGTGACGTCACGCACAAGTGTAGAATGCGTGAACGCGCGTCTCAACTGACCGTCCTCAAGCCTGCTCGCCGTTCGCGGCTCGCGGCGCGCATAGGTCGTGTGGAGTGGGAAGTAAACCGGTTCCTAAGATCGTGAGCGAGTGAGACAAAACAAAGGCGCATTAAGTGATGTGTACGGGTTGGAACTATATCACAATAACTTGACGATTTGGTTTGCTTGCCTATTTACTAATATAATAGTTTACAACGTTACAAGGGTTATTTTTCAAAGACCAGCCAAATTCAATAATGTGGTACAGACCATCAAACTGAACAACTTTCTCCATGGGACCAACATCGTAATTGCGAAAAAAAATTCAGCCGTCCCATACGTTTAGGTCGAGTAGGTATTGAAGTTTTCTATGGGACAGTTGATAAATTTTTCGCGATTACGATCATGGTCCCATGGAGAAAGTTGTTCAGTTTGATGGTCCGTACCACACCCTTGAATTTGGCTGGCCTTTGAAAACTAACCCTGTATAACTAATACTGCCCGCGACTTCGTCTGCGTAAAATTTCTTGCCCGATCCGCCCCTTCGCATCGCATCGCCCGCACTACCAATTTCTTCGTTTTCGCTTAGCGTTCTTTCTTACTTTTTGCTCGGCTCCTCAGAATCATAGCGTGATGTTAGATAGCCTATAGCCTTCCTCAAGGATTGGGCTATCAAATGTAAAAGGATTTTTTTTAATCCGACTGATCGTTCCAGAGATTGGCGCGTGCAAACAAACCAACTCTTCAGATTTTTTAATAGTATAGATTTGCGGAACTAAGGCTGTGCATTCTAGATAACACAACGGTGCAAATAGTTGATTTCAGAGTGACTAGCACTATTAAATGTTCGAAGTTGTAGCGTAAATTGAACTTAATTGTGTAGGATTTAAAGTTATTTTTCCATGAACTCTATATTTGTATATATTTTTTTTTTGGCAAATAAATTGCGAATACAGATTACTACACAACTCTGGCTATCCCTTCGGTCAATAAAGGTGTGTTGGTATGTCATATTTATATATCTACTCACATAAACTCAGTCTCAAAGCAAGTATGAATGCCGCACTCCGAGGCCTGCTCGTCCGCACCGTCGGGACAGTCGCGTTGACCGTCGCACAGCTGCGCCCGCGACACGCAGATCGAAGAGTTTGTGCATTCGAACTCTGTGTCACTGCATATCCTTGATTGAGGGGCTGGTGGGGAAAGAGGTGTACAATTATGGAGTATACACTTCATGGGAAATTAGCTATTGGAACCGTGCACCTAGCTTCTGAAAATTCATAAGTGTTTATGTGAAAGTCCGTCCGTCCGTCCGTCCGTCCGTCTGTACGGACGGACCAATCACCCTGCGCCGCCTAAACGAAACAGCAGGCATACATTTTCGCCGCGCCGTAGAAAGAGAGGGGGATACTTCCTCTCCTTCACCGCGCCGGCTGTCTACTCTCCATCCGTCTTACGGTCACGTGTCCTGACGCGAGTTTAACATATTTTACCCATTACAAAAAAGTGTACAACGCCGCTAAAGAAGTTTTCACTTCAAAAAATAATTTGAGTTTTCTCTCAAAGAAAAAAATAAAAGAGAAAATACATTTATTAGCACTAAACGTGATAAGAAAAAAATAAAGCACATAAACACAAAAAGAACAAGTGAATCTTGAAAAGCATTTGAAAGCAACATTCAAAATATCATGAAAAGCTTTCTCTATTACAATAAAAAAACCCGCTGGTATCTTACTTGGTTTTTCAGTAGAACACAATGAAGCCTTGTCTCTGTTAATGCACAACCCTTGGCAGAAGACCTCTTCTGACGAACATTTTTTTGGAGGCACTGAATAAAAAAAAATAACACAAACTGTCAAATTACGCTGAATCATAGAAAAGGCTACGCCGTAGCACAGTGCTACGCTGTAGAATGCTACAGCGTAGCACTGTGCTACGGCGTAGCACCGCGGCGTACGGCGTAGGCCGTGTTTTCCTTGCTACTGCGTAGTTTGCCAATGGGCAAACTACGCAGTAGCAAGGAAAACACGGCACAGAGCTATGTTGTAGCAGAGACCGAGTTACGCCTGTAGGAAATTGTAAGCAAGGCCGTAGCACGGTTTCGCGTCGAGCTAAACTGAAGCATAACACAAGCTACGCCGTAGCACGGTTTCGCGTCGAGCTAAACTGAAACACAACACAAGCTACGCCGTAGCACAAATCAAGCTACGCTGTCGAACACATCAAGCTACGCTTTAGCATAGAACTTGCTACGCCGTAGCCCAGAGCTTACTACGCCGTAGAACAGAGCTTACTACGCCGTAGCGCAGAGCTTGCGACGTCGTAGCACTGATCAAGCGACGCTGTAGCACAGATCAAGTAACCCTGTGTAGCATGATCGAGAATTATTTAGATCCAATCCTAAAAAAAATTTTGCTTACCTATACAACCTTCTTCATCTTCAGCCATCGGACAGTCCGCCTTGCCGTCACACCTGCCTGATTTTGCCACGCAAAGATTGCTCTTATGGCACAGGATTTCTTCCACATTACATATGGCCAACTTGGTGCATTGGCCATCTTTCACCAACAAGCCAGGAGGGCACAAACATTTGTAACCCATTTGGAAGTGAGCCGGATTCTCGTGTGGGGTCGCGTGGGGTTCTTGAACGCAGACGTCGGAACATGGGTTTTTCAGACAGGGATGGTTCAAAAGTGGGTCTTTTGGGTCAGGAAGGGAAGTCGTCGCATGGAGTAGGAGCTGTGTGTTGTTTGGGAAAAGGGCTGAAAAAATAAGTGAATGTAATGTAAGTATTTATTTGTAACGACGACTATAAATTAGTATGTTTGTCGCAGCAAGATGGTTGAAGCTATATACAGGGTGTTACGGAAAGGGTATATCAATACAAACGGGTTGAAGAGCGTATCTGGTCTAGAATCTCTGTACAAAACTTCAGCTCAAAAGCATTAATTTTGAAAATGCTTAATAATTTTTTATAATGCCCTTGGTCCTACTAGTAGAACTACGCGGTCGAACCACGGGCAATAAACGGATACGAGCACGATCTAGTAATATAACTATCTTACTAGACTAATCTAGTGAAATCATTGGAAGAAAAGTTGACGCCTGATATTATCTCAGTAAGAAATTGCGTAACGGATAAAACCGGTCAAGAGCGAGTTAGACTCGCGCACCGACGCCGACGGTTCCGTACAACTAGGTATGTAAATAGTTTACCACGGGGTTTTTTTTTATGTAACTATAAAGGACATGTCTGGTGGAGCAATGGGCGAATGTCTAGGCAGTCAAAGAAAATGTTCAGTAATGATTGTTATATTATTATAATCGTCGTATTTTATCGTTTATTAATTAATAAGTTTCAGGAGTCAGGATCTTGCGTAAACTGGTCAAAATAAGGATTATATGCAAGGGATTTTTCTTAACTTTGTTTAGTATAATGACATCTGTGAGCGAATACAGGTACTAATTGGTGGTATGTCTTTGTGAGGTTAATGAAACATTTTGTTGGTCTGAGATCATATTATTCTACAGTTTTTTGGATATTTCTATTTGTGAAACAAAAATGTTAAGCACCTATTGTTTGTATAATATTATATTGGCATTATCTTTAATTCCATATTTTGGTTTCTATCTTCAATACCCATAATATTATTTATATGTATAATAAATAAAACTATGTATGTATTTATTGCAAAACAAATCAATTTATTGTAGATACATACATTAAATAAAATGATAAAAAAAATAAACGTCTTCTAGAGACACCAAAACATTGTCCAAAAATGTAGCTGGTGCTAGCACGTTATTTTGATGCCTTGCCCAGCCAAGATACCATACTAGCGTCATGACGTGGCAGACCATTGTATGACCTAGTAATCTCTCATTGTCAGCAGCTTTGGTATTTAATAAATTATAACAATCGTGACACTTGCGTATCCATCTAATGGGAGCTGGAACAATAAGACGTCATTGTATTTTTCAAATTATAACACAACTGCTCAATGTACTGTCTTTCCTGCATGGTTTACACGACTGCCGTAGTATAGAGGCCAATCTGATTTGATACGAGCAAGTCTCACTTGCAGGGGTAACGCCAGCCTTGACGCGATATGTCTGCGAATCCGCAGCACAGCGATGCACCTCATCATAATATCCAAATCGAAAGGAAAAGCAGAATCCTATAAGTATAGCAATAGTCATCGTCTCTAGATGATGTCACTCCGTGTAGAATAGCAATGGTCGTTTAAAGAAAATATCCATAACAGAAAATAATCGCATAGTAAGCAAGGAACGCATACACGCAACTTGAAATTGACAACCAAAAAATAAATGTCAATGCCATGTCAAAAAAGTAATAAATACTTACCTTCATGTTAGGAAGTGGGTATCCGAAGAAAAACACGTTTGATGTGTACACTAAAATATTTTAGTAATATTGTCGTATTATATACGCAAATACGTTAATATATTCCTTTCATCTAAAATAAGCGGCTTATAATTATTGCTCACACTATTTAAAGATAATTACGGGATAAAATGGAACGTCAAAAACATTTTTAGTACTTCCCGTTTAAAATGGCGAAGCGGAAGCTACAATTGAGTACTGTTTTTTTGAGAATTATGTTACGCAAGTAATACTGAATTAATTAATCCATAGTAATTTAAATCAAAATTTTTAAATCCTACTGAAAAACCTTAAATCATGAACATTTATCTATACCAGAATTACCAGAGGGCAGAAACTGGACATGTCCTTTGCGGTTTTCGGATTTTTTCCTTTACTTGTGCTACATGACCTTGCTTCTTGCCAATTTTCATGATTTTAATGAAACTTCGTACGCATAAGCAGGATACAAAGGTCTAAAAAGTTAGTAAAGAACATTTTCGAAATGTCTTATTTAGAAAAAGATAACTAGAAGTCTATGTTTCTATGGCAAATGTAAAAATATCTAAGAAAAAGGTGCGTGCTAACTAAAACACCCAAATGCTTTGTTAGAAACCGCTACTTCTTACCGAGATCGATTCTGCGTATCTTGTGTGAGGTCTGATGTATGTCCGACCAGAAGAGACGCGAGGTGCGTCTGTCTGTCCAGAACACGTAGCTGTCTGCCACGGCGAGGCTCGTCACCGTTGTTGATAGCTCGCGGTAGTTCTCTCTACCGGTGCCTGATAGAAATGGTTATGATGAGGTTTTAAGAGCCTATACTACCTCAAATGGCTTAGCGTGATCCTCCGTTATGTCTAAAATACTGCACCATTAATTTTGAAATAAATATATGGTAAAGTTGAGAATTAATGCTAAGTCTTATGTTAGACGAAAACACGATTCCATAAAATTTTCTCGATAGAAAAAATATCCAAAGTTACCTCTAGCCCGAACAACAAACCGCTGGTATTCGAAAAATACTTCAAATTAGATCATGAAACTTTGCATACTAACTGAACTTACTTTAAAGCAGGTCTTATGTTATTTATTTTTTAATAATTACCATTATTTTCACTGTAAAAAGCAAATACCTAAACTATTGGCGCTTCCTGTCGCCCAGCACCGCACTCTGTCTCGCTCTCACTCAGTCCGCGAGCAGTATCGTATGAGCGAGATAAAGAGTGAATTTTAGCTGAGGTAGTATAGGCTCTTAAGAGTGAATTTTAACGTATTAGTAGTAGAATGTTTATTGCAAAAAGTAAGTACTGTACGAAGAAAAAATAAAATAAGTTTATTGACACAAAATACCTTTGTATACAATAACTAATACATTTCACATAGGCACATTGGATTTTGGGAAAAGGCTGCACAAATAGTGAAAAAAAAGATATTAAATATCTTTGGTATTAACAGTATTGGCACGGGTGAGAGGCAGGCAATGGTTTTTTTTTTTTGTTTATCCGCATTACATAATATGTCCAACATATTACCATGGATTCAGTACCTGTACATGATTATGAAACGGGTGCTTTGAAATTATTCGTCGATTATTAAAAAAAAAAAAATAGACGCTACATTCATTTTGACCGCGTAGGTGTTGCACTTTTTTATGAAACAGCTTTTTTTTTAGCTGGGAGCGCCCTAAGCAGACTGAGCAGTACGCTAAGCTACTGCCTTGCTGATTGGCCATTGACTAGCTTATATTTTTTTTATTTTAAGTGACGGTCGGACGACCTAGAGAAGGTGGCTGGGACAGACTGGATGCGGAAGGCGGAGGACAGGGTGTTGTGGCGCAGCCTGGAAGAGGCCTATGTCAAGCTGAGGACTGCGATAGGCTGAGCTGATATTTTAACCACGACATAAGCTATCTCAGTGCAGTACCGATCAGAGAATAGCAGAAGTATTACCTAAAATGAAGATGGATCCACTTACCTTCTGGATGTATGTAGTCGATGACGCCGTTGCTCTCGTCGGACACGTACACCTGGTCCATGTGCTGGACATAGCGCAGACGAATGTGAGGCCCTAGCGAAATTACATTAAAGTATTTTACTAAAAATTTACATAAGCCCAGCACTCCTTTAAGGGGTAGGTAGATGTGGACATTTTGACAGTTATACGTCGCATGAAATCCAGCGGGGTAACTGCGTAACACAGTATCAGTAGCAATAGGTTTCATTTTGACAGTTCAACAACATTCATTGCGTTATTTGCGTTGGTGAGCAAACAAATTTTTCTATCATATGAAGCAATGGATTAGCAATATCCTTCAAAAAGATTCAAATTGAGTGTGTTAAGGAGTGCAGGAAGCAGGTTGCATTTTACAGTAGAATTCATCTATTCCAAAAGTATCTGATGAAAATGTAGCATTTTGAAAGTTCAACAATATTCATTGCGTTATTTACGTTCTTCTTCTTAGCGTGTCGATAGCAATCTAAATGTACTCGGCCCAGAATTCGGCCACTTGTTTGGCGCCATCACTAGCGTCCATCAGTTCCTGTAACGTGCAGCTGACAGGACACGCAGGGCACGATATTAAGTGTCCCATCGTTTGTTTACGTTGTTGAGCAAACAAATTTTTCGAACATATGAATCAATGGATTAATAGCAGTTTCCTTCATTTTTTTAATCAAACAATTTATTGTTGGAAAGGTGATGAGATATTAAGATGAAACCTCACCACAGAAGAATTGTGTTACAAATGTCCTTTAGTGAGGGATTGCGTAAGAATTTCACCTGAACAGGGTTTGTTTACAATTTCGTCAGACAGTTTTGGAACAGACTATAGGACCCTGCAAAAAACTTTACCTTTCAAGTTGTTCATGATGACGTGTTTCCGGCCCTCTCCGTCGAGTCCAATGCTGTCGATGTGTATGTTGTAGTGCATCTCACTCTCCACCACGGCTACCATCATCCTCCTGCAGATTGGAAATTAAATTGACAAAACGTTTCACTATTAAAAAGAGTATAGAGATATGAGGAACAGGGTGTAAAGTTCACCCATCCCTCATTATCATTAAACAGCATTTTTCTTCGCTCAGTAAACAGCACGTAAGCCCAAGTACGAACTTTTCTAACTAAACAGACAGCTGTGCTGCTGGGGAGTTTGTTCCGCCACTTCTTCTCCCCAGCGAAAGCACTACAAAGTGGCGAAGGGCGCGCGTTTTGGGGGACTGTCTTTTGTAATTTTGACGTTCGAAAAGTGCTGATTCTCAGACTAGTTTGAATAAATGACTTTTGATTTTTGATTTTGAACGGGCGCGTTTTTCCCGCGGCGAGTTTTTTTCGTGCAATAGATTTTCAACGCACTGCGTAGCGCCGAGGGTTGAAAATCCAACAATGTGTTTTTTTGACGCGCGGGGATGCGCTGTTGGATTCTCAATGCTCGGCTCAAAACCGAGAGTTAAAAATCCAGTGCACAATAAAATCTAGCCGCAATATACGTCCGTAGTACTAACGTGGGCTTACATGACAAGTGGAATAGGTTCGATCAATTCAAGTGAAGACTCTTCCACTTTGGACCATTATCTGGTAGTACACGGTGCCTTGATACGTACAGACGCCAGCACTCCAAGCTACCCGAAACCGTCAAATTCTCCCAATCAACCTTGAACCTTATACAGTAGCGATAGAGTTGAAAATCTACTAAAGAAATTTGACAGATTGTAGTAACTTGATGTGCTGGCGTCTGTATCTTTGATTGGAGATGGCGAAACCTTTTTTCCATTAGTACTCAGGCTGACTAAAAGTCGGTAGAACTATACCCATCATCATCAGCCTACAGCAGTCCACTGCTGGACATAAGCCTCTCCAAATGCACGCTATTCTGCTCGATTCTCGGCAACTCTCATCCAGCTGCTGCCAGCCACCCTGCGAAGATCGTCGCTCCACCTAGTCTGAGGGCGTCCTACCTTACGATTGCTGATTCGCGGTCTCCATGCGACAACAAGTCTACCCCAACGGTCATCGGTTCTACGGCTAATATGGCCAGCCCATTGCCACTTTAGCTTGCTTATTCTGACGTACCTCTCAAGGATATGGACACTGTTCGCGACGTATTATATATTTACACAATTGTAAGAGGTAGGAGAGGTATGGGGTGCGCGGAGCCCGAGTCTCCAACGCGCGCCCCGAGTGGTGCCGATCTAGCTATAGCGACCGCCGCACATGCGCTCCGTTTTTTATACATGTACCGCCCTTTTTTGGTCCTTCGAGCCGGATTACAGACACGGAAAACGGCTTTTCTTTCAAGCCCGAAGAAATTATATCTCAGAAATCTGTAAGGGTTAGCGGGATTGTCCGAAAGGGTTAACGCTACCCCGGAACATAAAGGGCTAAGGAAGGAACATGGGTGGGTTTTAATCAGTAACAGTCTGACAATCCTTTCCGCTCCACTCAGAGCGGGAGGAGTCATTAGATGATTTCCCACCCTAAAAAAAAGGGATCTGTAAGGACATACCCATAATCCGGCAACACACACAAGCTGATAGGCACCTCCTGCTCCTCGAACCTGTGCACCAGAGCTCGCTTCTGTGTCCTGAGAGAGACTACTTCTACGACACGACGGCCCGCGTCCAGTATGTAGAGGTTATCTGTTGCATAATCTATAAAAAATAGGGGTTGTTAAGATTTTAAGGATTTGGCAAAAAAAAGAATTTAAGTAAATGTAAATCATGTATGGTGTGGTGACATAGCCACGAAGATGAATGTGGAGAGGCGCCCCGTTGTGCGCCAAAAAAAAGTGTTATGGGTCATTCTAGACAATGTCTTTTCCCACAGAGGAAGTTAATAAGTATCTTACACCCACACTTCTTGTATTCCCTTCTATTCTTACACACGTCTGGATCTCTTTTTATCTCTTCTCCTATCTCAGGTGTGCTGGAAGAGATTTCTTCAGAAATAAGCATCGCCTTTGCATGTACTTACCTGATCCTTTCGTCAAGTCTGTTTATAAATGTGTGTACAGTCAAAAAAAGAGATAAGTATGCAGGATCGTCGAATATAGTTGAAGTTTAGTAAGAAACCGATGGATGTTGTCGACTGAAATTTAATTTGATAAATGAGCTGTTTGTTTTCCATTAATAAAAATTTTATTCGACAACATCTATCGGTTTCTTAAACTCTATATCCGACGATCCTGCATACTTATCCCTTTTGTTGACTGTACATAAATGGTTAAATAAATAAAAGCTAGTGCTCCATAAAAAGGTGTTGTATTTAATATTTTTATTTATTTATGTAAACCAGCGTCAGGCATTAGTTGTCTGACATTTATGCTGAACTGGGCCTATTTGGCGCAGCCGCGAGGCAGACAATACTGTTTTAAGTTTTTCTAGTTTTTTTTTTAAGCGAAAACTTAAGCGTGTTGGGCATTTTTTGAAATGGGAAAAGCTATTCAACTCGCGACACTGTTACCGACACCGCGTTACATTCGGATGTGTCAGGCTATCCTCGGGATGTACTCGGTTTTAATGTTTTTCCGATATGTCAATGAGTGATGGCAAAGTATTCTGTTTGTGTTTTGTTTATATGACGATTAAAAAAATACACACGAAATTGTTCAAGTGTTCACTGCCGTCAGCACTCCCGCGGAATGCCACTGTTTTTTTTTTGTCTTTTTTTTGTGAATATTATGTGCCTTACTTAAAACCTGGGTGAAATACTTAAAGTTATTTTATTTCTTTCTTTGTTTTTAACTTACCAAAATCCATGTCTACAACGTTTTCCAATCCGTTGTAGATCAGCAGATGCGTGAGTCCTAGAGTGAAGTCGCTCATGTTGATGTAGTTTAAAGTCCTTCGCTGACCATCGTAGATGAATAACGAATCTGAAATTAATGAACTCTTGTAGATGACGGCTGAGGGTTGACTGAGATTATAGGGTGCCCTCGAGCTAGTTGGGGTCAGCTAAAAGCAGTTTTATAAGATTAACCTCGACGAAACTTGAAAGTAATGACTTTAGTTTCTTTTTTAACCGACTTTAAAAAAGGAGGTTCTGTATTCGACCCGTATGTATGTATGTTTGTATGTCCGCGATTATCTCAAAAACTACTGAACCGATTTTGATAATTCATTCATTAGTGTGATCTACATACTTTCAGGAAGGTTTTAGTATATAAAACATTAGGTAATTATTCTTATGTACGAAGTTATATGCATAAATGTACTGCATCTCCGGCATTTCTATGGGAATTTTGATGATTCTTCGAGTCGTCTTCAATGCACTAGTGTTAATTGAATTTATGTGGGATAGGTACAACTAAAAAGTGAAAAATAAAAACTTGTTTACAAAAAAAACAACCGACTTCAAAAAAAAACACTACAAAGTGAAAAATAACTTTAACTTCGGAAGTCGGTGTCAAAAAACGAAAATGAGGAACCAACGACACCGACTTCCGAAATTAAAGTTATTTTTCACTTTGTAGTGTTTTTTGAAGTAAAAACTTCTTTAGCGGCGTTGCACACTTTTTGTAATGGGTAAAAAATGTTAAACTCGCGTCAGGACATCGCGTCAGGACACGTGACCGTCAGGAGAGATTTCCCCCTCCCCCCCTCTCTTTCTACGGCGGCGCCAACCGAAGTGAACCAAGTTTAGTGACACACGACAATGGATGGATGGATGGATGGATGGATGGATGAATGGAATGGAAGTGGAAGTGGAAGTGGTAGTGGAAGTCGAAGTCGAAGTGGAAGTGGAAGTCGAAGTCGAAGTCGAAGTCGAAGTAGAAGTCGAAGTGGAAGTCGAAGTCGAAGTGGAAGTCGAAGTCGAAGTCGAAGTCGAAGTCGAAGTCGAAGTGGAAGTCGAAGTGGAAGTCGAAGTGGAAGTCGAAGTGGAAGTCGAAATGGAAGTCGAAGTGGAAGTCGAAGTGGACGTGGACGTGGACGTGGACGTGGACTTGGACACACTGCTGTTTATTCGTAACATTCGTGTATATAAAGTGTTTAAAATATGGAAATTGAACAAAGTGCATCTATTAATGAAAAAAGGGACGCAGAAATAGTGAAAAAAAAAACCGGCCAAGAGCGTGTCGGGCCACGCTCAGTGTAGGGTTCCGTAGTTTCCCGTCCGTCACAATAAGTTTTCCCACGTACAATTCGATAATACCCGACCCAATGTAATAAGTACCTACAGCGCCATCTCTCGGGGAATTGGGTTACTAATTAATACATAGACGTGCCAGAAGTTTTCGGTGGTAATTTTGGATTGCGAGAACCGATTTTAATCATTCTTTTTTTGTTTGAAAAAAGATACGTTCAGGATAATAAAATATGTAAACGAAGTTAAAAAAAATGCTTGCATATACGATTATACTACGAACTTAGTCCAGAAATGATTTTGTACAACTTTTTGTCTTTTTTGTACAAAAACTGTTGTTTCTATCAAGTTCAAAATAATTTTCCTAGAAAGTCCTTATAAAGTTCTACTTTTCAGATTTTTTTCATATTTTCTAAACTTATGGTTCAAAAGTTAGAGGGGGGGGGACACATTGTTTTTTACTTTTGGAGCGATTATATCCGAAATTATTGACATTATCAAAAAATGATTTTGGTAAACCCCTATTCATTTTTAAATACCTTTCCAACAATAACTCAAAAAACTCAAAACTCAAAGCATTTATTTCAATTAAACCATTACAGGCACTTTTGAATTGTCAAAATTAAGTAGTCGGTCAGTTGGTCAGAAAGTTGAAGCTAGGTGCCCATTCCAAAGCGTAGATCTCAATGGAGAAGAACGGGCAAGAAACTCCATGGACACTCTTTTTAAATCAAGATATTACAAAATCCTGGGTACATTATTCTTGTTGCTTCTATATGTGAGAACAATGTAAAAAAACACACAAATGAAGAAACAATACAAGAAATAAGATTAAAAATAAGCCTTGGCAGTTAAGAGATGACCAGTCTCAACCGACGGCGTCCGTTCACGAACATGACGCATGGATCAGCACCATCCAGCTCAACCATTTTGTAGGGAACCGAATGATCCAACACACGCGCCACCATCAGTGAGACATTTAAGTGAGCATGGCCCATTCTCAACTGCCATGCTGTTTCAAGTCAACATCAAAAAATCATAATAAACGGATCCATGGTTCTTACATTTACAAAATTGAAAAAATGCTTCTAAATTATACAAAACTATAGACTGCAATTTATTTAAGAGATGAATAAAATTTTTAATACCAAACAGGAAAAGGTGTTTAGTATTGCAGCATTAACAATTAAAACATGATTGAATAAAATAAAAATAAATATTAAGATCGTAATGTCAGAAACACTAAAAACGAAAAAGGGAAGCACCTCTTCCAAATATTGAAATTTTAACTAGTGAGCTCAAGTGCCTGTGGAGCAGGACAAGCATTTAACCAAGCATTTTTATCTGCAATATAATCATCCAACTTATAATATGCTTGTCTACATAGTGTGCGTTTAATGCATGTTTTAAATTTCTTCTCATTTAGTTGAAGAATATCGAGTGGTATTTTATTATAACATTTTACACAGTAACCCATAAAAGAAGTTTTTACTTTAGACAATCTGAAACGCGGTTGATCTAACTTGTTCCTACTTCTTGTGTTAAAATTATGCCTGTCACTTATCTTACTAAAAAGATGTAGATTTTTTCGAACGTACATAATGTTTTCATATATATATTGACAAGGAACCGTCATGATGTTAATTTTTTTAAACAGTTCCCTTAGAGAATCACGCCTGCTGAGCTTGTATATGGCTCTGACAGCCCTCTTCTGCAGGATGAGATAGAATCAATATCTGCAGCCCGTCCCCACAACAAAATACCGTAAGACATGATGCTATGAAAGTAACTAAAATAGACCAGTCTCGCGGTATCCACGTCTGTTAATTGGCGGATTTTCCAAACAGCGTAAGCGGCTGAACTTAGCCGCCCTGCAAGAGATGTTAAGTGCGGACCCCACTGCAGCTTTGAGTCAAGCGTAATCCCCAGGAAAACCGTATTTTCGACGAATTCAAGTATTTCCTTATTCAATACAACGTGACATTTACTACTTCTAACATTTGGTAAAGCGAATCTAATGCATTTAGTTTTTTTTTTCATTTAATACCAAATTATTTACAGTAAACCAATTATGGACCAAAAGCATAGCGTTATTTACGTCGTCAAGCTCCTGTGCACGTCTGCTTACTTTAAAAATCAGAGATGTGTCATCAGCAAATAACACCATTTGTGATCGGTTTATCAGTAAATGAGGTAAATCATTTATGTATACTAAAAATAGGAATGGCCCCAATATTGAGCCCTGCGGTACACCCATTTTGACTTTCAAACCCGATGAATTCACACCGTTAATTTGAACTTGCTGAAATCTGTCATTTAAATATGATTTCATTAAGCTAAGAGCAAGTTTACCGAGTCCGTAATGCTCAAGTTTCAAGAGCAGTGTATCGTAATTCACGCAATCAAATGCTTTGGATAAGTCGCAAAAAATGCCTATTGCATCTTGTGCCTCTTCCCATGCGTTAAAGATATGTTTTAATAAGGTGACACCGGCGTCGGTTGTACAACGTCCTTTGGTGAAACCATACTGTTGATCGTGTAGGATGTTATTACGATTAAAATGATTGAGCATTTGATTTAACATTACTTTTTCAAAAACTTTACTTAAAACCGGCAAAACCGATACGGGTCTATAATTATTAGTGTCTTTATATAATATAATAATATATCACACGTTAGGGTTGAAATTAAAAAAAAAATCACTTCCCACTTTACATATAGGGGGGCTACCCTAATAAAACATTTTTTTCCAATTTTTATTTTACCACTTTGTCGGCGTGATTGATATACATATTGGTACCAAATTTCAGCTTTCTAGTGCTAACGGTCACAGAGATTAAGCGAGGACGGACAGACGGACGGACGGACAGACAGACATGGCGAAACTATAAGGGTTCCTAGTTGACTACGGAACCCTAAAAATGAGTTATATTAATTCAATTAATAATTGATTTATTTCAACGTTAATATTCAAATTTTCACTTCTGCCGGCACTCCCGGAGTGCAACCCGTCTTTTTTTTGAAGTCGGTTGTTTTTTTTGTAAAAAAGTTTTTATGCTTTGTTTTTAAACCCTTTTTTTATGGCGTGCCATAATGGGACCTTAAAAATCGGACTGCCGGACAGTAAAATTCCTTGTAGTGCCACAAACGCCCTTACATACATTATCAACCTACGATGTTCCCGCGCGATGCTTGGACTCAGAGCCCTCACCTCTATGATAGATGGCCGTAATTATCCACAACGCCGAGGAGCCACGACCTCACAGAGAGGAGACCTGACTCGCAGCAGTGGGAACATTAAAGGCTGATTTTGCTATGCTTGTCTTACCTCTAAACTGATCATAGGCCATAGCCTGCACGCGTCCTATGTCGAAGTGTGTTGTGTGACACTCCGGGTTGCCGAGCGCGTCGTACTGTATCTTCGTGAACAGCTGACCTCCGGCCACCACCAGGTACTTGGGCCGGTAGTCGCCGACATCTGCAGGTGATGAGGTAGAAGAATAGAATATATGCGAAGGGAATGCGCTATACGTATGTGTATATCCTGCGTTGGCGATTTATTTGCCAAAAATGTAAACAAATATGAATTAATGGAAAAATAACTTTAATTTCTACACAATAAAGTTCAGTTTACGCTACAACTTCAATGATTTTTATAACGTTTTCAATAGTGATAGTCACTTTGAAATCAACTTAATTATCATTGAAATAAAGTTGATATTTGTTTTACTTGAAATAGTGTGGGGGTGTGCAGCACTGTGCACTTTTACTATAGGTACATCTCTTTTATACAGTCAACTCGGGTAACATTGGAGCACTTATGGGACATTTTCTGTTCTGCTTTTAGAGCAGTGCATATAGATGTGAAGAAAAGTTGCTTTTGTAATCTTTAAAATTTGTTGCCATGGGTCGAATGATCGAATGAGCAGTGGTGGCGAAGTGGTAACGGCCGCGACTTACGAGTTGTAGGTCGTAAGTTCGAACCTAGACAGACGCTTTACTTTGTGTAAATTATTTCATCACCACTGCTCTCAAGACGATGAAGAAAAACATCGTGGGGAAACCGGAATGTCCTAAGACCAAAAATGTTGTCGACTCACCCACAAATAAATTAACTTCGTGCAAGTCGCTTAGGTATAGAAAAAATCATATTATTTAAAAGTGTCGCGCGAGTAAATTCGTGAAATGGCGGAACAAAGTCAAGAGTCTTAATAGTTACAGGTTGTACTTACGATGGCAGACGTTATCGACGATGTCCATGCCATCGGGGCAGGCACACACGTGGCTGACGTTGGAGCTGACGAGGCAGATGTGCGAGCAGTTGTTGTTGCTGCAGGGGTTCGAGCTGGCGTTCATCAGCACCGGGTGGTACATATGCATGCCTACAACAAATAGCATTAAAATCACGCTTGTTTTTCTCGAAGAGATAGGCAGAGTTGTATTGTACAGACGCCAGCTCATCAAGCTACCCGAAACTCAAATTTTCCCAATCAACTTTCAACCTTATGCTTTAGCGATAAAGTTGAAAATCTATTAAAGAAATTTGACAGATTGCAGTAGCTTGATGTGCCTATACATCCACAATTTTGACGGTTTTGTTTAAGTCCCTTGTATTTATTAGGGGACTCGTAATCCAGACTCTAGGCTTCTACTGAAAAATTCCCCAGTGGAAATCCCATTAACGATCTGGGAAGCTCTTAGCCAGACCATCATTTAGACAGTCCAGACTTTTAGAGACATGATTTTATAAAAAGACTTCAATTGGGCAAAAAACCTATTCACATTTCATTTTATTAATTTATTTTATTTTATGCGTACTTATTCATATATGTATCATTCGAAAATATGAATTGTAAAAATCCATAAAATAGACTTGCTAGCCAATGGGACGTCTGCCGCGTATGTGTTGTTTTATGTAATATTGTATTTTATGTGTTTTTATATGGACCTTGATGCCTGAAATAAAAGGATAAATAAATAATAAATAACTATTAAAAGTATTTATTTTTTGTATACTTAAAGAATATTCTATCGTTATCATAATTCATTCATTTCAGCCAAAAGACGTCCACTGCTGGACGTAGGCCTCATCAAGCAGCACTTTGACCGGTTCTGTGCTTCTCACATTTCACCTTTGGCTTTCCAACGCTACATCTTCCGGTACGCGGTGGCCACTCCAGAATCTTTCAGCCCCATTGGCCATCTGTTCTGCGAGCAATGTGCTCTGCCCACTTAAGCCTTTATCGCTATAATATGACATAACTAGCTTCTGCCCGCGACTTCGTCCGCGTGAAATTACACCCTTCCCCTATTCACCCTCTTAGGGGTGGAATTTCTAAAAACCCTTTCTTAGTGGATACCTATTCTTCACAAAGAACAAACCCTCCAAAGGGGTTTGAAGATTTTTGTATGGAGGGTGGCCCTAAGGTCAGCCGCCATTTTGATTTTTTTTCAGAATCGCGGTGCACAACAAAAGTTATATATTTAGATAGAGGACACTTATATAAATAAAAAATGTTATGTAACATAATATCCTAAAGCGTCAGGTTTCGGAGTTATTCACCGAAATATAAGTCGAAAACAACAAGGATTTTTTTGTTTTTTTCCCCTACAGGTAACCATATTGAACTATTGAGGTAATAGAAACGTTATAAAACCTTTATGGAGAAGGAACAAATGAAGAAAAGATATTTTTTAAATAAATAATTAAACACGGCAATTTATTGATCCTTTTTTTAATCCCAGAGAGTATCTGACATTTAAGTCTTTTGTGTTTTCGTTTTTTTTAGTACAGAAGTTTGACATTACACTTGTCAGATTAGTCTCTGGGATTAAAAAAACGAACTATAAATTGCCGTGTATAATTATTTATTAAAAAAATGTCTATTCTTCATTTGTTTCTTCTCCATAAAGGTTTCATAACGTTTATATTACCTCAATAGTTCAATATGCTTACCTGGAAGGAAAAAAAAACAAAAAAAATCTTAGTTATCTTCGACTTATATTTCGGTGAATAACTCTGAAACCTGACGCTTTAGGATATTAAGTTAATTACATTTTTTGTTTGTATAAGTGTCCTCTATCTAAATATATAACTTTTGTTGTGCACCGCGATTCTGAAAAAAAATCAAAATGGCGGCTGATTTTAGGGCCAAAACCTTCAAACCCCTTTCATGCCTCTAGGACCAGCGGTTTAGGTTTTGTACGTTGATATATCAGTCAGTGTTGTGTACAAGCATAGGGAACTCGCCGCTGCAGCGTGGCCGAGCGAGAGCGAGACATCGCTGCATCGGTCCACGATCGCCCGCACGCACCCGCGCGCCTCACCCCGCATACTGTGTGACAGTTGCATGTTCAAATAAACGACAGTGCGTTTACAGCCAACGAGAGTTTTACTTGTCCCGTGTCCCGTATCTAACAGTCAGTCAGGACTTTGAATTTTATATAATAGATAATATACAACAAACTCACCAAACACAGGAGTATCAAGCTTCATCAGCACATTCCTCTTCTGTGCGGTGCCGTGCAGTTTATCCGTCGTCTGAATGCTGTTGGAGATCCAGTCACTCCAGAACACGGTGTTCTCGAACACTGCGATGGAGTAGGGGTGGTGAAATGGCTCTTCGAACAGCGACTGTTGATAAAATGGGAGATGTAGATAATTTAGGAGGGAAAAGTATATTGCTTAAGCAGCTTTATCCCAGAAGTGAGATGAAGTACTTAATATATATTTTTTAAATTGCTGAATGGGCCCGCTCTTGACCTCGATGGGTCTATGATGGAACGAGCGTGCCCAGAAGATGCCTAAGGCACTGGAACTCCCACGCATCTACGAAACACAGCAGGCTGCTTGACTGCGGTGGGAACGGTCGCAAACCAGGCGGGCGTTAGCCCTACCACCGCAAGGGAAGAATTGGCCAGTCAAATAAGGTATTGGGTGTGACTGTTTAGGATGCGCTGAGCGCGAGCGTTCAGTTGAGTAACTGGCGGAACAAACTGCGCTGCACGAGGAGGCTTCTTCATGCATCCCAAAAATAATATAATACATCACGCCCATAACCCTCGAAAGAGTTGTCAGAGGTATTAGTAGACCCTCATTACGCCAGTTATACTCAAATACCTCTAGCCTATTGGCATCAACCGAGCCTCCGGGCTGCTACTGAGAAATTCCTGACGGGAAACCCCAATTACATTGTTTCATCTGGATCAACTTACAACCCCGTGCTATATGCAACCACGAGGCTAAGGTAGCTACGTAATGTGCCATAATATAGCCAGCCAATACCACTCATGTCTTCAGCGAAATGGCACGATGATCAAATGGTGATCTTCGCATCTTTCGTCATGTATGGTCTAAGCCTAAGAATGCTGAACTAATTTCTTTTGATGCAGTACAATACCATCAACCTTTTTTTTTTTGTTTTCAGGGGGATTCCTTCAAAAGGCACCCGACCTCCGAGGAGGGGCGGTCGGGGAGTGTGGGATTTTTACCTCACTAAAACCACCCCGGTGATCACCACCAGCAGATAGTGGTCCCAATCGGTAAGGCTACGATAGCAAAGTCTGACAAAACTCACATAAACATGCTTCCCATTAATCATAACGACTTTGACAGTTCTGTCCACGAAGTACAGGCGGCCGTTGGGCGCGTCGATGGCCAGGCCGGTCGCGAACACGTCCATGTGGTCCACCAGCACGTCGGGCCGACTGCCGTCCATACGCGCCGACATTATCACTGAGCGCTGGTGCCAGTCCGCCCAGTACATTTTACTGTGGAGAATAGGGGACTGAAATGGGGATGTCACCTACTACAGCTCATCACTCGGTGAGACCTTGTAATCGGTGCAGTTAATTTTTAAATGAATTTCTGGGACCAATTTGCAGGTCCCACAAACTAGTTTACTCTCAGCCGAGATTATTTGAAATTGGTAATAATTTCTGCCATTTGGGAGGAAAAAATCGAGCTTCGCCTACGGGGACGTTGTGCATCCCTTTCCTTAATGATATGCTCTAAATTTATTTTACAACACGTTGAATAAGATATTTTAATTTGTCGCACATATTCAATTTCACCTGTATACTACAACTACTTTTAGGACTGACACATCCCTTGAAGCTCCGAGAAATAAATATAAATGCTTTGAGTTTTGAGTTTGAGTTTGCTTAATTCACCTAAGTTTGCACGGTGCGATTTTTACAGAATAGGTCGGCTGGTCATAGGTTCACCTTTTCAAACTCAAACCATTTATTTCAATTAAACCATTTACGGGCACTTTTGAACTGTCAGAAAGATTGCCAATGGAGGAAGGGGGCGGGTTGTGGGTTGTTTTTGTTGTTGTGGGAAGACTTAGGTATGATGAAATAAAAACCTAAAGATAATTTTGGGAGAACTTACCCATTCCTGGCATCAAGGGTGACAAATCTGGGATGCTTAGTGTCCGTGTTGATGGTGGTGCAGATGGAACCGTCAGCCCTACACGCGGAGATGATGCCGCGCTCTGCGTCACTGAAGTAAATGTTCCCGCCGAGGTAGTCCACTGCGATGTCGCCCGGATTTTCGAGACCGAGCCCTACCAGCACCTGTGGACGAAGATCACAGAACATTTTTAAAACGAACGAAGACAGGACATTTTTAAATCAATTGGTGAAACTCCATAGTTTTATAGTCATCGGCACAGAAGATCATTAAATTTTCAAGTTACTTCGCGCGACACGAGAGCATAAACGACGTCATAAGTGTTTATGTTATTGGTATTAGATACTAATTGCAAAAGACTTGTTAGGCCGACCCCAATTAAATTAGGATCACCGAGAGAATGATGACTCGACACGTTTGTAAAGTGGTGATAAACAAATTCTAATCCATTCTGAAGGTCCTTTCGAAATTAATGGAATTTAGAAAAACCGAGAGCAGTGATGGCTATGTGAAGATGCTCGGACTTATGAGTTGATGATGCGGAAGACGGAGACCGAGTGTTTTGCGGAACTTAGCATTTTTTTTTACTTCTAGAATAACTAAGTTCCCACATAGCCGTAGGTAAGTTTTTCGTGTCAAGAAAATCGAGGGAGTGATGTGGCAACATCTAAACGGCCCATATATGTATAAGGTGCTATAAAAATATATGCCACGACTTCAATAGGAGACAGTATTTTGTATATAGATTCAGTAGTGAAGAAATTTTGTACCCCGGAATAGTTAAATAAATTTTAGAAAATAAAGCAATTAAATTAACATAATATACTCTATTCTGCATAACATGGTTCACAAACTACACGCGATGTGCCGCTTCGTCACATTTTGCGAAATGGAATGACGGTGCGGCAACAGCTAATTACTATGGGACGGTTTCATGCAACTAAATCAAGTCAAAATACGCACATTGTTTTTATGAAAACATTTACGAGTATGACATAAGATCAATAATGTATCTTTACTATTGTAATCTATATACAGAATACTGTCTCCCATTGAAGCCGTGGCAGATATTTTTATAGCACCTTATACGAACTACACACACTGCAAAATCTGACATAATATGGGATATCAGAGTTAGCAAGAAAAAGAAATAAGAATAAATTTAAGCGTTCACCTGTTTTGTTTCTTTGATGTCGTCGAGTTGTGCCTTGAATATAGACTGGTGACCCTGTGCTGTTTCTACCCAGTAGATGTATGTCCCGTCGAATGATACGCCGTGAGCCTTATAAGAAAAAAGCATATTTTTAGGGCAGATTTCAGGAAACTTTTATATCAAGAATAAGTCTTATAGCATTGCCATACAACATGGCAATGCTGCCAGATTTTGGGCACGTCTCCTGTTGACAGCGATGCGGAAGAATTTTTTGATGCCCTTTGATTATTTCCCCTCACTTTTTATATACTTGTACATATTATTATTTTAAGATTGTTAGCTTTTTAAATTATGTAAATATTTGAATCTTTAATAAAAATAACTAATAGTCTTAGCATTATATGTTCCCATTGCTGGAACACAGGCCTCCGCTCTGTGAGAGGGAACGGGACGTAATTTTCCACCCGGGCCCAGTGCGGGTTGGTGGATGTCACATGTCTTCGAATTTCAAGAATAAGTTTTATCCTGAAAATAAATTTTGAATTTTTTCCGACTGTCAAAATTATTCCAAGGATTTAAAAATAAATCATCTTCCTAGCTCCCAGTCTAACCTGATGCAGCTAAATACCATTATTTTACATGGAACGACTGCCTATCTGACCTTCACAACCCAGTTACTGGGTAATACTGGTTGGACTTGTTACCCCTTGGTAAGACTGGTTGTCAGATTTTCGGGCTTCTGACGACCCGTAACGACAGTCAAAGATCCACAAATGACAGCCGGGATCAACGGCTTAACGTGCTTTCTGAGGCACGGAGGGTCTTGGTATGTAAAGATGGTCACCCATCCACGGACCAACCGCGGCAAGCGTAGCTTAACCTGATCGATCGACCCGTGCGGCTGATATTAATTAGCCACAAATAAATACTTTCGATAACAAAATATTGTACAGTCAGTGGTATCGGATATTAAGATGGTTGGAGGGAGGGATGGGGGGTAAGACCACAGAAAAGTGGTGGGACCAAAGAGGATTTAAACAATATACTGACCTGTTTGACGCCAGTAGCTACAGTGACCATCTGCTTGGACTTGATCTTCAAGTATCTGATGTCATGGCGTGTACTAAAGAACAGCATCGCTTCCGGTGCTAAAATATAAATAACATCAAGCCCATATTCTCAGAAGGACTAGGCAGAGCTAGGTGTTTTGTAGGTTATTTGGAATAAACCTTTTAACCGTGCTAAGTAGTGGCGGGTAAAAAAATATGGGGGTATTCCTCGAAAGGCACCAATTTTAAAACGCACCAAGTGATTCGAAAGTCTATCGATATCATTTATTACGAATCCTTCATGCTCTTCTCTATGTTTGATCGTTGATTCATTTCGAGGAGTAAAATTTACCTAATTTTTTTTTTTGTGGAATTCTTTTGGTGCCTTTCGAGGAATATCCCAAAATATGAAAACAAAATCCACTCACCGCCAGCATAACACAGGTACTTAAACTCATCCTTGCTATACCCAGGATCACATTCGCAAGTAAAGTGTCCATCCAAGTTGACACAGGTATGGGAACACTGTGGCCTTTCCATAAGGCACTCGTTGACGTCATCGCACTTTTTGGTGGCGTAATTATACTGACGCATGGACAGGGTGGGTAGACAAAGACAGGTGGGTCCGTGGCGTTCTGGAGAACATTGAGTGTCGTTGCCTGAGCAGTTGTAGTTTGTGCACATTGTGTGCCCTGTAGAAGAAGGGTTATAATAGTTAGTCATTCTAAGTCAAGGGGTAAAGGCGCGTCCCCAATACGGGCCGCGCGGCCTCAAAGCCTCGCGAGGTTCCCCCCCCCCCCCTCCCCCTCGTGAGGCTCTTGCTGTTGTTTGCAACGCGTCCCCATTATAAGAACTTGCGTTGCGAGACTCGGCCGCGCGGCTCGGCCTCACGGAGTCGCGAGGCCCTAGTGGAGACGCGGCTTAAGACGTCCTCGTAACATAGGTCCAGTTGAAAACCAGTGTCGGGCATTTATGCTTAATGGCTATTTGGTTTTTTTACAGCCGTGAGTGGGGCACACAATACTGTTATAACGTTCTGAGTTTTCTCAGTAATCAAAATATAATAAAAATAATTACATAAAATTATTAAGGAACCAAAATCTCTTCCAACTATGTAAAGGCGTCTATCATGTCTTGAAAATGTAAAAATGTTTATTTTTTACCAATCGTTAATGTAACTTTTAATTTTAGTTCTATCTTTCGGCGAAACCGTCGCTCAATTTTATAAGATCAAACGAACTTCTTGAAGTGAAGTTCGATCATTATTATATGAGTCGCTTCATTCGAAGATACAAATAATTATACAGGGTGTCCCTTGGAAGTATGGATCAAATCGAATAGGGGCGTGGGCAAGGTCATTTCCAAACTTTTTAACCCTGAGAATGACAGTGATTTTTTTTACGGTTCAATAGTTATGGCCGATTTTAATTTTTTTTTCAATCACCGCTTAGTGCTCAAAGAAAATAATCATAAAATAATACTATCAGGGCTATCAGTGGCGATAAGACCCCTCTTTGAGGAGTGGCTAGAGAGGCGTCACGGCGTCCTCACCTATCGCCTGACGCAGGTCCTCACCGGACACTGATGTTTTAGGAGGTTCCTGCACATCATCAGGCGGGAGGAGACGCCCGGGTGTCACCACTGCGAGGATCGCCCAGAGGACACGGTGGAGCATACGGTGGAGGTCTGCCCCGCATGGGCGGAGCACCGCCGTGCCCTCGTAGAGGCGATCGGCAGCGGCGGCGACCTGTCGCGTCCGGCCCTGGTTCAAGCCATGGTCCGGGGCGAGAGGGAGTGGGGGGCGGTCACCTCCTTCTGCGAAGCAGTCATGCTAGCGAAGGAGGTGGCGGAACGGCTGAGGGAGAGAGCCTCACATCCCAGCCGCCGCGGGAGACGCTCCGGGCGTTGGGGGCCGCGTGACGACTCCCGGCTACCGTAGGCGCGGGCCTGCGGACGGAGAGTAATGGGTAGCTCACCGTCCGATCAGGACCAGGCCCGTGCCGGACGGCGCGTACGTGTTCCACGCGCGCCTCAGAGAGGTGTCAGCATAAAGGAAGGGGCCTGCCAGGGCCGAAGCCTGCCGGGGGTGCGGGATTGTCTGAAAGGGTTACCGCTACCCCGGAACATAAAGGGCTAAGGAAGGAACACGGGTGGGTTTTAGTCAGTAAGAGTCTGACACTCCCTTCGCTCCACCCAGAGCGGGAGGGGTCATTTGATGATTTCCAATCCATAAAAAAAGGGCTATCTAAAAAAAATTAATTGATAGCCCTGATAGTTTTCACGAATTCGATTTTTCTTCACTTTTTTTTAGTATTTTTTCTTTAGTTTTTTTTTTTTTTGCTAAAACGTTTGGAAATGTCCTTGCCCACATCCCTATTCGATTTGATCCATACTTCCAGGGACACCCTGTATAGGTATCTCTTTTTGAGTGGAAATTACCTGCAAAAAACTGAAAAAAATAACTCACAATTTTTGCAGAACAACCCCTCATCGCTGCCATCGCGGCAGTCTTGAATATCATTACACATCATGTTGCTGGGCAGACAGTAGGAGGAATCCAGGCATTTGTAGTTGCGTTCTCCAAGACTGGGCAGTTCCTGGCAGTAGGAGCCGTCCAGGATCGCGTGAGGAAGGGTGACGTGTCCTGCAGAAATTAAATCACTTAATCTGCATTCTCGACTTATTTGCTAAAAATATAAACAAATATGAGTTAATGGAACACAAGTTAGTGCTAGTTTACGCTACAACTTCAAATATTTTTTTAACTTTTTCAATAGTACTTACTAGTCACTCTGAAATCAACCTAATTACTATTAAGATAAAGCTGATATTTTTGACTTGAAATGACATCAATTTGAAACAAATTCAAAAACATTTCATGTTAAATGTTGCCAAGACGAGACCATATAGCTCGCACTGTCAAAAAGTAATCAGATCTCATGTAGAGCCAATTTAAGCTTCTAACTCTACACGCCCTAACTCTACAAGGCCTAACTTCGCAACATTCACATGAGCGAAAGGTGAAAAACTCTCATACTGTTATCAATGTTTCTTGTAGTAACGAAACGGCCAAGCCATATATTTTGACTAAGGTGTAGAGTTTGCGAAGTTAGGCCTTGTAGAGTTAGGGCGTGTAGAGTTAGAAGCTTGGCTCTACATGAGATCTGATTACTTTTTGACAGTGCGAGCTACATGGTCTCGTCTTGGCAACATTTAACATGAAAAGATTTTGTGGGATTTCATTTCTTTTTGTAAGTTGCTTATGATATTTACACGAGTGTAGAATCACATCTTGGGAAAACCGAAACAAATCATTCCTTAATTTAAAGGGTAGGGGATGATTTACTAAAAATCCTGAAATACATATCTTATTATTTATAACAAGGACCCCCTATATAAATTTTCAGACCTCTAGCATCACGGAAGTCTCATACAAACTTTCACCCCCTAGTTTAAGGGGTTAGGGGGGTAAAAGTTTCAAGTTTTAAGATTTTTTTGTTGTTTGTGTACTATTACTAGCTTACATACCAAATTTCAGCTTTCTAGGACTTCAGGAAGAACCTCAAGAATATTGATGATCATCAGTGAGTCAGTGAATCAGTGACGAAATCGGGGTATTTTAGATATAAATAAACTCTAAAGTATAAGAGCTATGCAATTGAAACTTTATAGGTTTAATAAATCAACTACTGACATCATATCCCGAAAATTTTGTTTATCTGGTATAATCCAAACCCAAGTTACGAAGGTTCAAAAATACGACGATGTGCTTCGAGAAAAGGTAGGTAGTGCCCTTGCGCTTCGCTTGGCTCGTCTTGGCGGGGGCACTCCCGTGCCCCCAGATTAGGTAATTTTGCTGCTTTATGAGCAAATGATAAATAGCGTCCCCGCGCGACAGATACCACTGGGCCACCACTGCTCCTCGGATAGCATTGCATAACATCAAACTAATTTTCGGATAGCATTACCTACATAACGTACCACGTCTATAATCCCAGGGGTAGGCTGACGTACAGTATAGGTTACGTGACGCAAGATCGGAGGCGTTTTTTGGCGCCGTAGACCTACTTAGGTATTTGATATTAATTTCAACTTCATACCTCCACGCGTTCCTGAGAAAAAGGGTATTAACTTACAGACAGACGGACAGCGATCAAGTGATCCGTTTTTTCCTTTTGAGGTACAGACGCCAGCAAATCAAGCTACCCGAAACTGTGAAATTTTCCCAATCAACTTTCAACCTTATGGTTTAGTAATAAAGTTGAAAATCTATTATAAGAATTTGACAGATTGTGGTAGTTTGATGTGCTGGCGTCTGTACAAAAGCCTAAAAAACAAGGTGATCAAGTGCACTTACGACACAAATCCTGCTCATTCTCGTCACTCTTGTCCTCGCAGTCGTACATGCCGTCGCACACCCACAGGTACGAGATGCACTTGCCGTCGCCACACTCGAAACCCTTGCAAGTCGACTGTTGATAAACGCATGTTTTAATTAGGTACAAAACAATTGTGTAACACACTATCAATCGGAATCAGAATCATTTTGAAGCAAATTGCTAATCCATTGCTTCATAAGTTTGAAAAATGTATCTGCTCAACACGTAAATAACGCAATGAATGTTGTTGAACTGTCAAAATGAAACCGATTCCGATTGATAATGTGTTACGCAATTGCCCCGCCGGGCAGCCACCCTCGTGGCCAAGCTACTATTTTTAGAGAAATATTGAATCCTCTAAGGGCTGATTTTACCAACGCCAGATAATTTTAACCGAGGAATAATTTTGAATTTTTGACAGTTCTTCAATACAAAATCTGACAGACGTAAATTTAAATCAATACGTAATTTATTTCGTTGAAATTTTATTCCACGAATAAAAATTATCTATCGATTGAGAAATCCGCCCTAAATAGAGGATTAAATATTTTATTTTTATTGTAAGGTTTTAGAGTCTAAAACGTAATAATGAACAATGTAGGTAGTTAGACATTTTCTAAATAAATGTGCATTTTTTTTGACCTTCTGACCTTTTCTCAAAGTTGGTGGCAGTAACATTGTTTTGACCATAGACGTTTCAAGAACCAAAATGTTTCCTTTGTTTTGGTAAAATAAATTGTTTACTATGTTTTGTACCTATACGGTGGATACAATGTTATGGAACAAAGGTTGTTGACAGTAAAATATACTATGTTAGTATAGACTGAAAAAGATAGCTCTTTGAGGCCGACTGTACTCACATTACCTATCCGTAGCAGTCGGGAACGCGGTGCAGTTGACTTCGTCGCTGCCGTCATCGCAGTCAGGCTCGTTGTTACATATCCACGTCAAACATGATAGCTGTACCACGTCATACATGATAGCTGTAGGTACTCAGACTCACATAATTAACCTTAGCTGTCGGCAACGCGGTGCAGTTGACTTCGTCGCTGCCGTCATCGCAGTCGGGCTCGTTGTTACATATCTACGTCAAACATGAAAGCTGCAGGTACTCACATTATCCTTAGCAGTCGGCCACGCGGTGCAGTTGACTTCGTCGCTGCCGTCATCACAGTCGGGCTCGTAGTTACATATCTACGTCAAACATGAAAGCTGCGCAGGTACTCACATTATCCTTAGCAGTCGGCAACGCGGTGCAATTGACTTCGTCGCTGCCGTCATCGCAGTCGGGCTCGTTGTTGCATAACCACGTCAACGGGATACATTTCTTGGTGTCCTGGCAGATGTACTGATGGGTCTCGTTGCAGAACTCGTCGTATGGCTTGTGGTCTACTGCAGAAGATAGTAGAAGATTTAAATATTTAAATCATTTGATATTTATTGAAAAAACTGTATTTGAGCACCGTACTCAAATACACAAGCGACACGTTGTTGCCTCTGTCGAAGGTCGACACGTGTCGCTCGTGTTTATGCACACTTACCCCCTTATTCATAAACCCTAAGACGACCCACTGACCAACAGTGCTTATAGTTAAGTAGCGATTAGAGACTATTTAACCAGGATTACATTTTTTACTTATTAACCATCGTTTATAAATAAACCTCTAATTGCTCAGAACTTTCGTGCATGAGACAATTTTTTGTTTACGATTTTGGTTCAATTTAAGCTTGAAACTAGTCGTAAGAGACACGGGACTAAATACATACGTACCGACGCCAACACGTCAAGCTACCCGAAGCTGTCAAATTTTCCCAATCAACTTTGAACCTTATATTTTAGCGATAAAGTTGAAAGTCTATGAAAGAAATTTGACAGATTTTAGTAGCTTGATGTGCTGCCGTCTGTACGTACAATATACTAGTATAGTATTTTTATCACACGAAGTGACGCGCGCTTTACTTGTGGGTATCAAGTGTATAAACACGCTGTGACTATGTATGTAAGCCCAGGAGCTCTCATTGCCGTCCAAAACAAGGGCGAAATCGTGCGATAAAAAGACTGTAAACACGCTGTGAATGTGTGCATGAAGACGAGTAGCGTCAGCACATAACACACACCACACATACACTTAAATTCCGACTTCGCCATTGTCTCGATAGGTCACGAGAGCTTATTTGTACCCTTGGTAATCACAAGTAAAGCGCGCGTCCCTTCGTGAGATAAAAATACTGTACCGACATACGGGTCGAATTGTTAAGATTTTTTTTTATGTTGATAAAAAACCTATTTAACGGACAACAGTACAGTCACGAGTAGCTAATCCCGCTCCAGCCTGTCCTTTGCTGCCCTCTCCCAGCGACGCCCTAAGCCGAGGTTCGTACCCCACAGGCTGCCCTTAGCGTGTAGACGCTTAGTTTTTTAAGCCCTGGCTGTAGGCATTAATTTATTAAGGCAGTCTACACCCACAGGAGACGACAACCTCCTAGGTTAAACTGCAAGATGCCGTTCCCAAAAAAAAAACTGCGGCACTCCGGGAGTGCCGACAGAAGTGAAAACAAAACACAAACAGAATACTTGCCATCACTAACTGACATTATCGGATACTAGCTGCTGCCCGCAACGTCGTCTGCCTGAAGGCTCTACAGCACCAAAAATACCTAAGATGCCAGTGTCGCTATAGCATTATAAGTAAACAACTTTTAAAATAGCATTAAAATATAAGTTTTTTTTGCAAGCGAAGCAAGTGAAGAGAGTTATATGGGAGTCCTGCTGAGTTCAGTGTGGTGTGGGGGATGTGACTAAAGGAAATAGAGAAAACAATGCAGGAATACATTCCAGGACACAAAAGAGTAAAAATACGTACAAAGGCATCATACCTTAAAACACTTCCCTATAAACAACGTTGGTAGTTATGCTGCCAGGAGCCAAAATGTAAAGAGAGTCAGGACTGGTGACGCGGGAGCAAGCGACGTACAGTTGTCCGTGTGAGAAGCAACTCGTCCTGAGGTCGACACCCGCTGCCTTCAGTGTCTGCCTCTATTGATGGTTATCGCGAAGCAAACACTCACGGGGAACTGTACGCGCTTAAACTGGAACGGGAAGATATGAGGTATGAGGGGAATGCGTGGTATAAATACTGCCTCGCCAACGCCACAACCCGTAAGAATTTCCGCCTCAATGGTGTGTCTGTAGAGCGAAATGACTTTAGGGTGGGTCCCGTTACACAACTTCAGAGGAGATAGGTTCCGAAGAAGCATAATCGGGACACCGACCTTCAGCTTGATGGTATGCGCTGGAAGTCCACTTGCTGACAGGGAGTTCAGAAATTCCACGGGATAATGTGTGGCGTCATCTTGCTCGACAACAGTGTTTATCGAGGTGTAGACCACTTCATTCCCCTCAATTTCCGAGAGAATGCATTCGTTAATTGCTGCAGCCTGATCATTTTTGGACGTCAAAATGGCCCGCTCACACACCCAAGAATTCTGCAGGTGCAGTATACGACTGATGTCCCCGTACACACAGCAAAAGAGTTCTTCTAAGCTGGATACCACTCTACCGAGAGACTCTGGAAGCACCACCTGTCCACCTCTCTCTTCTGGTAGAGTGCCTTCGCCTGTTCGCCAAGATTTAGAAGGACATTGGAGAATTCTTGAGCACGTGCATTGCCGCCGAGCCGAGCTCTCATATTAATGGTCAAGCGCAGCGTACGAACTCGTGACCACAACGAAGATAGTTTCAACGAAGCATTCACCTCGTCAGCCCTCGATCCCCGTCTCACCACGGGAAGCGTTTGCCGGAAATCACCACTGAACAGAACAGCTGTGATACGACGCATCAAATGTTCGTTCCTGCGGATGTCCTGCAGGATTCCGTCCACGGCCTCAACTGCCTTCCTATTGGCCATCGTACAGTCATCCCATACGATCAAAGAGCAATCCTTGAGCACGTGTCCCTTATCGCTGTTACGTGACACACCACAAACAGGCGTTTCGGCGCTCTCTAAATCGATAGGAATTTTAAACATGGCATGTGCTGTCTTGCCACTCGGAAGCAGTGTGGCAGCGATTCCCGACGACGCTACAGCAATAGCAATTTTGCCTTGCCTGCTGACCTCTGCAAGTATGCAAGTGGTAACAAATGTTTTTCCTGTTCCACCAGACGCATTCCAAGAAAAACATTTGACCCTGGTTTTTTCCCAACGCTTTCAAGGACGGTGTCATAAATTTGTTTTTGCTCTGAAGAGAACAAAGCGACATGGTCATTTCGCCCGGATCGTAATTTGTCTCAGCGTTATACTCCCGATTTACACGGTCTTGATGCGGTGATGATTGGGGAGCTGGTAACCCATATTCGATCAGTGGATTGCCGCCGATAGAAATGACCACATCTTGAAGTGAACTGAGACAGGTGTTCAGCACGCGTTCATCAGTTACTCCGACTTCGTCTCCAGTAGAAACATAACTTTTTTGTAATACTTAACACCGCATTTTTTTTTAATTGTCGTCCTCAACTCTGCTCAAGATTTTAAGGGTTTTGTTGGAACTTGAATTTGTCAAAACGAACTATACGATACAACTTTTATGAAGAAAATGCACATTGCCATCTATGAATTTTAAGAATAACTAACTACTAACCTCGCCAACATGATCAAATTTAAATTATTAATTTCCAAAAAGTGTCAACATGTAACTTGATTTGATTTTTATGAAATCTCATAGATGGCGCTGCTTCAAAATTTTCT
Organism: Amphipoea lucens; assembly: GCA_947508005.1. Taxonomy (NCBI): domain Eukaryota; kingdom Metazoa; phylum Arthropoda; class Insecta; order Lepidoptera; family Noctuidae; genus Amphipoea; species Amphipoea lucens. The sequence continues at coordinate 15,430,581 of OX382375.1, forward strand.
TTATACTACTAAAATTCCTTAAACTATGTTTTTTCTGCCCAAGTTACTTAAATGGCGTAGTTTTTATAGTGTAAAGCTAGATAATAGCATGGCTTACTGAAAAACAACATTTAAATATGCGTCGTTAGATTACACGCTGTCACAGAATGCGTAAGAAAAATAAAGATTCACAGCTCCTTCCCCATATGTGATAGCGTGATAATATGTAGCCTATATGTTGACCCGACCTCTTAGTAATATTCATGCAAAATTTGAAGTAAATCCATGCAGTACTTTTTGAGTTTATCCCGGACATACATACAGACAAACAGACAAAAATTCTAAAAACTATATTTTTGGCTTCGATATCGATTGTAGATCACGCCCCAAGTATTCTTTTAAAAAAATATTCAATGTACCGTTTTGACTTTCCTACGATTTTATTATTATCGGATATTGTCGGATTTCGTAACCATATCTATAAATACCTTATTCTATGAGGAAATTGTGTTTGAACCATGCGTAAGTGTGAGGTGTTTATGCTTGTGACTTTATTTAGGATATTTTACACTTCCAAAATTTAAATCTTCAACTGTCACAATGTAAATAGTAGATAAAACAATGGCCGCCGAACTGAATCAGCTATGTTTGACGGCTGAGAAAAAACAATGGCCGCCGAACTGCATCAGCTTAATGCTTGACGGCTGAGAAGTTAATTAAGTAGGTAATCACAACTTACTGCAAAAGTTCTCATCGGTGCCATCGTCGCAGTCAACAATACCGTCGCAGTACTGCATCTGTTCGATGCAGCCTCCCCCAATGCACAGGAACTTGTCGTCACCCATACATTCAACCTCAAATTGCTGCATGTCATCTGCAAACTCTGCCCTGCACCACGCGAGGTATATTACGAATATTATGCTTTGGTATTTCATTCTGGAAAAAGAGAAATGAATGTTAGTTGGTGGAAAAATGCGTGAATTGAGGTGTGTAAAAAAAAAATAGAAAGAAGAAAAATACAATACTTAGGTGGTCTCACTTGAAATAAAATTGAAAAATATTTACAAACTTACTGTACTTTCAATTTATTTTGATCTATTGAAATACGAAAACGTGTGAAAATGAAAAAAAAATCATTTGAAAATGTAGAAAGTTAGTTTAACGATACCCGGAAATACAAGAAAACCATTATTTTCTTGCATTTCCGGGTATACATAAAGCTGCGTCCACTAGGGCCTCGCGGCTCCGTGAGGCCGAGCCTCGTGAGTTCTTTATAGGGACGCGTTGCAATTGCAAACAAGAGCAAAGTCTCACGAGGCCAGGCCGGGCCTCGCGAGGCTTTGAGGCCGCGCGGCCCGTAGTGGGGACGTGCCATAAGATTGATTATAATCAATCAGGATTGCAGCGTAATACCGGTCGTAGTGATGCTTGTGGGAAGCCTATGTCCAGCGTGACACAGCAGTATTTTGGCTAAGATGATGATTATGTATTAAACTTTAAAAATATACTAATGCACTTACCTAATAGCTTTCTAAAGTTTCTTCGCATAATAATAGAGGTATAAATAAAATATATAAATAAGTAATCTTGAAAATTAATTTTAAAGATTTCACGTGGCTGCAAGCAAAGCGGAAGGCAAACAGAACGGAAATTGACGATGAGATGAGAATCATACAGTTGAAAATAGTTTTCATCTACCCGCCTTTTTCTTTCATAAAAACATTACAAAACGTTGTTGAGATGTTTACTGTAATAAAATCAAACATTTTTTACCAAAACAGATTTAAAAATGTTTGAGCTGTTCAAAGTCAAGGTAATAAAATCAAAGTATTTTATTCTATTCATGAAAATATAATTAATTATTTGTAGTGTTCAGTTTACAAGGAATAGCAAATTAATGTTGTAACGAAACGTAATAACGACATCTAGCATATGAAGTTGCCAATTACAATTCAACTTCCCAATGAATGGTAAATTGAAATTACCCATTGTAAAGTTTCTATATTTATGTCTGTAAATTATATGGTGTACATAATTAAGAGTATTCTATTCCATTCTAATTACTTAGTATTCCTGAAACAATACGTTATCCGGTGGGCTTCTCAACCAATATGTATCCATATTAGTATCAATCAGTGCATTATTTATTTTGTATGAGCGTCTCAACTTGAATAAAACTTAAAAAATGAAATAATATTTCCCTCGATTCCCTGAAAGATTTATATAATACAATTTATCATTTGATCTTAGCAACCCCGTTTTTAACTTTTTTTTTACTCTGTGGTTGACAGGTCAGAGTCCAACTTTCTTCTAAGTTTATTTTAAGTTTTAAATTAGAATTTACTGTAGTTTATAATTTGCATTAATTGTTTTAGAAGTCTCCGTCGTATCCAGTGTTAATCGGCATAAGTTTTGCGGCAGCCATGGCATCCCAAATATCAAAATCTTTACTAAAAGTTTCCCACGTCGGATCCACGGCTAAATTCGGTAGGTTTTGTCGTACGTCTTTCAATTTTATACTTGACGACTTTTCTAACCGTAACTAAAGTAATAAATTCTATATTACACAATCCGAGAAGCTGAAAAGTATAATACCAGTTGAATATTTAGCATTTTCCCATAATTCGTTTATGGACGTAAACTTTGGACTTTTGTAAGAAATTGTTATTGGCATTGTTGGCAATTAATTTTGTTCAGTTCCGTGCCAAATTGTGAGTGCAAGGTTCATGTCATATACGTACTGGAAGGTATTCTGTACTCTAAATGTATACTGTTCCTACTTTGATATGATTTCAAGGACATATTGTGCATGTAACTGTCTTAAACTTCGGAAAATGTACTTTTAGACACCGCCAGACGAGCTCTCAGTGTAGGAGCAGCATTACAGACGAAAAGGGCGTCGCTGCCAGACCGCACTGGCCATAATGTGGTCCTTGTTGACGGAGTACGAACACCCTTCTTGGTTTCCTTCACTGATTATTCCAAGATGATGCCTCACGAGCTTGCTAGACATTCCTTGTTGTAAGTATTGCTTATAACTTTATGCATTTCTGTGTATATTTATTTGTGCACCATTTATTACCATAAGTATACGGTTGACATTACACAATAAAAGTCGCAATACACCCCTTACTAGAATATGTTTTGGAAATGCAATAAAGTCGTATTATGTAAACAATAATTTTGGTACTTACATTAAAACAATAATGGTGGAGATCATTTATTACTAGTAATTATTAAACTCGTTAATTTTTATTCATTATTTACTCTAATGATAATATAGTAGATATAATAGCAAAAACCTGCAAAAGCAAAAAATATCTCAGAAGATATACATATCATACATTATATTACCTAATACATACTTAGTTAGGGTCAAAAAGCATATTATTAACATTTGATTTATTATAAAGATGAAGATAATGATTGCAGACATTGCAGAGATAATATTACCTTACAATGTTTATAAATAAGGCTGACCTTGATATCTTACCTACTTTATTAGTCAAGTAGTCTAGTCTATAATAACATTTAAATGTAATTTATTTTAGAATAGAATAGACATTTATTTTGCAAATATGCGTAATCCTAATATTATAAATGCGAAAGTAAGTTTGTTTGTTACCTTCTCACGCCTAAACCACTGAACCGGTCATCCTGAAAATTTGCATATACGTTGTCAGGAGTACAGAAACGGACATAGGGTACCTTTCATCCCGAAAAAACTGAGCGCTGCTGAGTGCTGTGTGAAAGTGCTGTTCCCGAGGAAAACAACAATAACATTATTATGATAATAGATGGCCCACGTGTATTGTTGTTTTCCTCGAGAACAGCACTTTTTTTTCGACATGAAAGGTACCCTACGTCCAGAATACAGTCCCCCCCCCACACCCCCAGTCCCTATGTACATATCAGAAATAAATTAAAACCGAGGACAGCCGAACACATCCGAATGTAGCGCGTTGTCGGTATCAGTGTCGCGAGTTCAATGTTTTTTTTTCTATCTCAAAAACTGCCCAACGAAGTTTTCACTTCAAAAATAAACATAGATAGAAGTTACACAAACATCTATCTGCAAACGAGTTTTAATTAAAGGACCAAAGTCCAATTAGCTATACACAGGGAATGTACTCTGAAGGCAACTGATTACCAATCATTCTTATAGTAGGTTAGGTACAGTTGATTGACATGACATAGTTTATTTATGTTTATGATAAGAATCTGTAAGATAGAAAAATATTTTATTTGGGGGGGACAGGAAATACAATAGTAAAAATCGAGCATTTAAAACTATCAAAGTTACATTAAAAACAACCAAAAAAAGGCCTATGCAACGCAATCCGTTACGTATCGCGGGTTGATGCAATTTGTTTTCTTCTTCCATACTTCTTTATTAGTCGTCATCTCAGTAGTCACCATCCCCCCCCCCATCCCCTTTCTAGCCAAAGATTCTAATAAAAATAAACTGATATAAAACCAAATTAAGTCCTACATATTACTTTACTAGCAGCGCCCCGCGGTTTCACCCGCATAAGTTTCGATCCCGTGGGAATACCGGGATAAAACTATCCTATGTCCTTTCCCGGGACTCAAACTATCTCTATACCAAATTTAATCTAAATCGGTTCAGCGGTTTAAGCGTGTAGAGGTAACAGAGACACTTTCGCATTTATAATATTAGAATGGATTGCAATATAATTGCAGCTTAAACTTTTTGCTCATTCTACTATAATGTAAACATTATAAAATGTAGAAATAGTAGATTGTACAACTAAGGCATAAAAGAAGCTATTTTACACCGAGACGTTTATAAGTCGAGGTGTAAAATGGCTCGTTTATGCCTGAGTTATACACTCTGCTTTTCACTTCGATTGCGGGAAAATGAAACAGGCATAAAGTATACAGCACATAATTAATCAAAAATGTTGCGTCCATAGCTAATTCCCGCCACCACAGATAATACCGCCACGAAAATTTGTAAAAGTTTTTTTTTAATTTTCAACATTTGTCATTCGACTTGGGTGCCTACTTCATACTGCCAAAAAATGAAAACGTTTCTTTGCCTTTTTAAATGACAACTATTTTACCTGATTTTATTAAATTAACGATAGAAAACACGGAAGTGGTATAAATTAAAGAAAATGAAATAAATCACGACTTTAATCTGCGAAGTTTTATTGTGCGTATGGCTGTTGGGCCTGATTACTTTAGTCTTAGAAAAAAAATTTACTTTATGCACTAGAACATAAAAAGCGATTTTATGTCGCCTAAGCACAACATAAAAACTGACTTTTAGAGCATGAGAAGTGAAAAATATTTTTATGATATTTACTTATTCAGTTTATAAACTCAATCCTGAATTAAATTATAATGAATTGCAATTTATTACATGTTTTTTGCAGATTATTTTTATGTCAAAGTGAATAGATACGGTACATTTAAGGTGAATGGATAGTTGTAGCCCGCGAAATTCAATTTTTCTTAAGTTTTTTGCAATTTGCAGATCAGTGTCAGGTTGTATCTTGATCCAAATATGATTCGCGACTATAATAGACATGTATTTACAGAATCATAGTCATTAGAATCATTAATATATATCTTTAAGTTAGATTTCTACCACAAACACTTTTCCATACGAGATTTGTTCTTAACGGTAGAAATCTAACTTAGAAAGATGTATTAATGATTCTAATTATTATAATTCTGTAAATACATACCGGTTATAGACGCGAATCATATTTTGATCAAGATACAACCTCACATTGACCTGAAAATTGCAAAAAACGTAAGAACAATTGAATTTCGCGGGCTACAACTACCCATTCACCTTAAGTGGCAATGCATTTTCAACTCTAAATTAAAATTGAATTTTAATGTAATGTAATTTATCTTGAGTTTTTTGGAAATACATAATACTTTTGTGAACATAACTTCGCCAAATCGCCTCTAACTACTTCAACTAGCTACGCCCCGTAGTTTCACCCGCATAAGTCTCGATCCCGTATAAATATCGGGATAAAAAGTATCCTATGTCCTAATCCAGGCCATGGTCTACCCATGTGTCAAACTTCATCCAAAACCGTTCAGCCGTTTTAGCGTGAAAGCGTAACAACCAAGCATACAAAAAATCCAATCGTTTCTTTTTATAATATTAGATTAATGATGACTACAACCCCCACGAGTTAACTTGAGACGCGAGCCACATCCCACCCCCGCTCTGTAACCGCTCCACCATCGACGCTCCAGAACCGTGCGCTTACGTCATCCGAGCGAAGTCTCAAGTTAACTATTGCTGGTTGTATTTATATCAAATCATATAATCTTCTCATTGCAATCATAATATTCAATCATTAATGTTCATGCCAAATATGTACTAGATACTTGCATTTTGGCACTTTCTGTTACTATGCTATGTAAACTTACTGTATGAACATAACGTATTACATTTATGAATGAACTTACGTCACAAGCATACGTAGATAACATCGGGCCTGTATTTTCCGAAGGGATGGGCAAAATTATACAGGGTTATTTGAAATTGTCTAGATAAACTCCGCGGACGCGATGGGTATCAATATCTAAACATGATAAAACGAAATTCGAGTTTTGAAGTTAAGAAAATGCTATGTTTCTGCTTGTTAACATACGAATGCTTAGCGATCGTGCAATTTATGATAAACACGAATATCTCTTACTGTGAGCTGCGTGACCACTAATCCGATACAATATGATCAATTTTAATTCATTCCTTTAGGGGTCTCCTCCAAAAAACCGGCATATCAAAGGATGTGATCGACTACATCGTATACGGCACGGTTATCCAGGAGGTGAAGACATCCAACATCGGACGCGAGGCAGCCCTAGCGGCCGGCTTTAGCGACAAGACACCCGCGCACACCGTCACCATGGCGTGCATCTCCTCCAACCAGGCCATCACTACAGGTACAGTTCAACTAGTAAAAAGATGCGCTTCGGTAATCTCCGTGTTTCCGAATTAGCAGGAACGTCGTGCCACAGTAGGTTTACTTCTGTGGGGGTTAAACCAAAGCATCGGACGCGAGGCGGCCTTAGCGGCTGGCTTCAGAGACTGGACGCTCGCGCACACCGTCACCATGGCGTGCATCTCATCCAACCAGGCCATCGCTACAGGTGCAGTTAAACTAGAAAAGGTGTACGCTTCGAGAATCTTCGTCTGTCTTCGGAAATACTAACGCACGAAGATGAGATAAAGGGCTGTTACATTAGAGAACATTGTTGTTTACAGAATATGTCGTGCGCGTTGCAGTCTATGTTTAATAAATGTACACGGCTACAAGGATCTTTCGGACCTCGTAGTTCCGATTTTGGCCACCCGCCAAAATACCCTTGTAGCGCTATATTTTCTTTCTTTTTCAGGGTTAAAATCTCTCGCTTTACTAATATTTTCCTCCTTTCCCCAGGCATTGGCATGATAGCCGCGGGCGCCTACGACGTCATCGTCGCAGGCGGCGTAGAGTTCATGTCAGACGTGCCGATCCGTCACTCTCGCAAGATGCGCTCCTTGCTCCTTCGTCTGAACCGCGCCAAGACTCCGGCGCAGCGCCTGTCGCTCATCGCGTCTATTAGACCCGACTTCTTTGCGCCTGAGGTGAGTGTGTAAACCAGACAACATTAATTATAGTCTGTTCCAAAAGTATCTGATAACAGTGTAAACAAACCCAGCACCCTAATAGCGTAACACACTATAAATCTGAATCATTTTGAAGGATATTGCTAATCCATTGCTTCATATGTTCGAAATATGTGTCTGCTCAACAACGTAAATAACGCAATGAATGTTGTTGAACTGTTAAAATGAAAGCCATTGCTACTGATAGTGTGTTACACAATTACGCCGCTCGTCAGGCAATCACTCAATAAAGGGAATTAGCAACATATTCATCTGTATTTAGACGGTTTCAACTTTCATCACCACTTTTTCCAATAATTATTTTTTTAATAACATTATTAAATTGTAAGTGAAAATCATGTACGAAAATTTGAGTGCTGTAGTTCGCATGTGGCGATGTAGATGCCGCCACAAAGTTATGTAATACGGGCCTAAAACAAAGCGAAAAATTTCTTTCGAAAACAGCAACATAATAGCTTCCATTACGCATATTTTTTGCTGTTATTTTCCCATATCATTAACCGTCTGGACATCCTAGTCTATTAGAACCCATCCATAGTAATATTAGAAATTCAGAAGTAACTCTATCTTTATGTTACCTTTTCACGCCCAAACTACTGAACGGATTTCGATAAAATGCAAGGAGATAGATGGCATCCTGGGGAAGGCTACTTTTTGTCCCGGTAGTACGGTCCCGTAGGATAATTTCCGACGGCGAAGCTGCGGGCAGAACTTAGTTATAATATCTTTTCCTCCTCAGTTACCGGCCGTCGCCGAGTTCTCGTCCGGAGAAACCATGGGTCACAGTGCGGACCGCTTGGCCGCTGCCTTTGGGGCCTCTCGTCAGGAACAGGACGACTACGCGCTGAGGTCACACAAGTGCGCGATGGAGGCCCAGCAGAAGGGGTACTTCACTGATTTGATTCCTGTTAAAGGTACGTAGTAAATGTAGATGTTGGATATTCAATATTATTCTAAAAGGGTCCATTCGTACCTCGTGTCGACTACGACCAGTCAACGCCATATTTTCACAAATATGGCGTTGACGGGTCATCGTTTTAAATGCGTTATTATTATCATTTTTATTAGCCATTTTTGTCCCACTGCAGGGCAAAGACCTCCCTTCCCTCCTTCCACTTATCCCTATCCAGTGCTGTTACACGCCAATCCTTGTGGGAAGAGTCGAGTTCGTCCCGCCATCTCATTCTAGGCCTGCCGCGTTGCCGTTTGCTGCTGTTTGGGACCCATTGTGTGGTTACTTTAGCCCATAATGCGTTGAATTACATAATATAAAAAAACGTGTGCGGTTGGGGCATCCCCGTCAGTTCCTTACGCGATACTCGCAAAACGACACAAGTGACAAAAATTTGAAAATTTTCGCAGCCGCCATCTTGGAATTTCATTTTGAACTCACTATCGACTTTAGCACCCTAACAATGAAAACTGTCGAGATAGAAAGTCGCATGGAGAGGGCATAACGCTTTACGTTGTTACGAATTTAAATAACTTTTCAGGAAATGGCATGACGTTCATAATTTGACGAACGTAAAGATTGTTCGGATAACGAATGACACTTAGAAACAACTTGCCCTCCATACCTCCCTTCCCCTTTGATTTGCTATCTCTTTCTAATAAACGTTTGTCTGTCACAGTTGACGGCAAGGACGGCGTGGTAGACAAGGACAACGGTATCCGCGTGTCCACTCCGGAGCAGCTCGCAAAACTGAAGCCGGCGTTCATCAAGCCCCACGGCACCGTCACCGCCGCAAACGCGTCGTTCTTGGTAAGTAAAATGCCAACAATGGGCTTCATGCAGCGATAACAACTCTTGCTAATGCAGGAAATTAGGCTCGACTAAAGATTCCGTACTATTTGGCAATACCTCGAAAAAGTCAGGAGACATCCTTTTTAAAACACACATTTTGAACATAAGTTGTCCAACTTGCAACGTGTGAAGACTAGACCTCCGGCACCCGGCGGCTTTGGTGTGTAGTAGAGAGACTATAAGCCTGTTCCAAAAGTCTCTGATAAAAGTGTAAACACGAACAACTACTCAGATTATATTTTTACGCAATCAATCCTTTAAGGGAATTAGTAATACATTCTTCATCTGTATTTAGGTTTCTTTATATCTACCACTTTTTCCAACAATTACTGTTAAAAAAAAATTTAAAAAAAAAAGATTAAAAAAAAAATGAAATAAAAAAGGAAAGATTTTTTACTACCGTCAGTTGTACAAAAACACTTATCTAAACACTGCAGCGTTAAAACTAAGGGAAAGAGTGTTTTCGATTAACTCTGACACCCAAAGTAAGATTTAACTTGTGTTTAGAGTGCCAGCGTCCTCACCTATAATTTGAACATTATATCAGTAGTTGTAGGACGAGCACAGTATATTATTATTAAGATAACTACTTACTAGTAAATGCATATTATGATATTGTGGCCTATTAAAGTACCTATGCACCCATTGTAAAGTTTCTATATTTATGTGTGTAATTTATATGGTGTACATAATAAAGAGTATTCTATTTTATGTGGGGGTATGTGTATGTATTGAGAAGAAAAAAAAAGAAAATCATCGAAGAAAATTGAGGTTATAAAATTAACCTCAGTTGTCAAATGTTGTTATCATTAAATGACGTCGTGGAAGGAACATTGCCATACAAAAAAAAAATACAAATCATAAAATCCCACTTGTCCCTACAGACTGACGGTGCCTCTGCGTGCTTGGTGATGTCTGAGAAAAAGGCTAAGGAGCTCGGTCTGAAGCCCAAGGCGTATCTGCGTGACTTCACGTATGTCGCTCAGGTGAGGAATACACATTGTCTTACTCTTAGGGCCCTATCTCACTAGGACACCAATGGCGGCGCAACCATGGTCGCACTGCCAGAAAATATATGGTTGGTTGCGCATCCGATTGGACGCCTGGTGAGATACCCACCATAAAGCTGTATATATTTTGCAGGCAGGGCAACCATGGTTGCGACACCATGGTCTCCCAGTGAGATATAAGCCTTATTCTTCCAGGATAAACCATCTTGTGATTTTAAAATTTTATTTATTAACAGGTAATGTTTATACAGCGTGTATCAAAAAGTGTATTCATATTTAAGGGTGTGGTACAGACCATCATACTGAACAACTGTCTCCATCAGACCAACATCTTAATAGGGTAGTTTCCTGGGTAAAAAAATAATAATTCTAATTAGTCCGTCAGTTAGATTATCGAAAAATAATGGACCCGTATTTTTTCTTTTGTCAATCAAACAAAAAATGACAAAGATAAAGCACGTCAAAATTTGGGAGTGGGGGGTCGTGACGTCACGCCGTGCGACACTTTTTAGCACGGCGTGACGTCACGACCCCCCACTCCCAAATTTTGACGTGCTTTATCTTTGTCATTTTTTGTTTGATTGACAAAAGAAAAAATACGGGTCCATTATTTTTCGATAATCTAACTGACGGACTAATTAGAATTTTTTAGGAAACTAGCCTATTGCGAGAAAATTATCAAATGAACGCCGACTCCAAATAAATAAGGATAATGGCAGGAGAATGATGATTTCTGATATACATTGTAAACAATAGACATATAATGCTGGCTTCTCACGGCGTGAGATATCACAAGTCGCGCCGCGCCGGCCGATTTGTACGAGCGAGCATGCGCCAACAGGTGAGCCCGCGTTACCCGTTCTCACGGGCGCGGCGCGCGTTGGTTCACTCCATATTAAATATGCGAGAGTACTTTACATTTGCGCGGGTCGATGCGAAATGACTGTTAATCATCCGCGCCACCCCGCGCGCGCTCGACTCGCCACGAGTGCGCTCGCGCCGCGCCTTTGATGTACCGACTTCGAGCAGATCGGACGAGCTTGCATGCGCTAGCCCGCGTCGCCTCGAAGCATTACCTTCACACGGTGCGTAGATGCGAGCTGGCGCGGCGCGACTTGTGATATCGCGCGCCGTGAGAAGCCAGCTTTATACAATTAACTATTTACTCTAGGAAGTGAATTAAATGACTAGCTAGCTATAAAAATAAATACAAAAACAAAAAGACGGGTACATATTTGAATGTCGAACATTAAAATACCTACGTGTAAAATGTCAACGTTCAAAACATCGAAAATTTAAATATCGGTTATATCATAATATCGAAAATTGTTATACCTAAGCATAAAATGTCTAACATTGAAATGCCGAGTTATAAAAATATCTAATGATAAAAAACATCGATAATCATTATACCTAAGTTCAAAATGTCAACATTCAATACACTTTAGTTCATTATATTTACGTTAAAAATACCTACTAGTTAAAATATCGAACTTGCAGGCAGGCATGGTTGCAGGATGCAAGAGAGAGCGAAGGGCACCCCGGTGTTAGGTTAGGTTACTTTAAACCCTTTACACAGAAATAGGGGCCCCGCGTAGCGGGGCTCCGTCGACATAAGATGCAAGAGCGGGCACGGCCTACAAATGTGTTTTTTTTTAAGTTATTTACTATGTGAAAATAATATTACTTAAGCATGCAGAGTGCAAGCGAGCATGCATCATGCAGCAGGCATGGTTTCTGTCACGGCTCCGGCGCTGCGGGGCTCCGGCGGCGGCGGTCCCACGCGAGCTTACCGTCGTCGATGGTTTTAACGCTCACCACCGCAGCTTCGGCTTGCTGGCCGGCTTCGCCAGCCAGATTCAGCCGCGGCGGCGGGCGTTAAAGCCACCTCCGCCTCAGCTCGCGGGCCGCCTCGCCCCTCTGCGCCTACGCGGGCTTAAATTACACTCTAGGGGTAGGGCAGACAAGACTACGTGGAGTCGGTTTTGCAGCGATTTGTTTCTGTCACTAATTTTTGTAGCACAACATATAAATAAATATCGATATTTAGGACATTCGATACTCTGTACTTCGATATTTACATCATTAGATAATCTGTACTTCGATATTTAAGCCTTTCGATGTCATGTTTGTCGATAATTAGATTTTAGATATATTGGACGTAGGTTATCTAACCATTCGACAATATAAACTTACGTTATTTTAATTTTCGGTTTTATGGTCGTTCGATATTTAAATTTTCGATGTTTTGAACATTGACATTTTAACCGTAGATATTTAAATTTTCGAAATTCAAATATGTACCCAAAAAGACCCTTAGAATTGGAAGCATGAAAGTACTCGTCCACATCGCTGTCATTCAGAAACGTGTCCAGAAGACTGGCAACATTAATGCTAATTTTTTGGACAAAGATCGATCCAACCCTCCGATCACGGGAAGTGTCGACAAGTCTGCGAGTATTATCAATATTATAGGATTATAATTTAGGAAATATTTATTAATATAATAAATTAGGGATAATAAGTTAGATAAAATAGTTAAAATAAAACAACATGTTCTTGTATAGGATCCCGTTGACCAGCTGCTGCTGGGACCCACGTACGGCATCCCCAAGATCTTGGACAAAGCCGGCCTCAAGATGAGCGACATCGACACCTGGGAGATCCACGAGGCTTTCGCTGTGAGTATAATAATAATACCAGCTGATTACTGTCCCACTGTTGGGCAAAGACCCCTTCTTATACAGAGAAGGCACGAGTATTGATCACCAAGCTAACGACGGGTTGGCGATTTTAGAATTAACTCGAGACCAGCCTTCATCACGATGTTTTCCTTCACCGATGTCAGTTATGTCTAAGATAATCTTAGAGTGTGAGTAACCGCCTAACAAAACAAAAACATATAAAACCTAGCATCGAAGATTAAGAAAGAACAATAAAGTAGTTTTTTTTTTTCGTTAGCCTATACTCTCCGACTGCTGGGCAAAGGCCTTCCCCTAAATCCTTCGAGGAACTCTTTTTCCGCGCCACCTCGAATTTAGTTAACATTTAAAATATTTAAAAGGGCTGTTTAAAAACACAATAGAAAAATAACTCAAAATAAAGGGAAGTTTGGCCTATCATGCGCCCGACGTTGTACACATAGGCTTCCTGTACATGACGCCGGAGCCGAACCGGAGTCGGACCGCATGTTTGTGCATACGAATGAATATCGTGCATGCGCCGCGCCGAAACCGCGTATGCACCTAAACTATGTGATGTGAGTTACTCGTACCATAGATTCCTACTGATTTATAGTGCGCATGAATTTCATGAAATTGTAAATTTTCAGGGCCAAATTCTGGCTAACTTGAAGGCCATGGACTCCGACTGGTTCGCGCAGACCTATCTTGGCCGTCAGTCTAAGGTAAGACTATTTATTTTAAATAAATTCATCCCCATAGTTAATTAAAAGTTAGTTTTAATTAAATTAGTAGCGGTAAAGTTAAATAATAAATAAATTCTTTATTGACATAAAAAATGTTGTACAAACGAAGTGGTGCCCTAACTCCTGCGCTAAAGTCCGGCCGCGCCAAACTTGCCAATGATGTAAACAACAATGGCCGCTCGAAATTGAATAAAATCGATATACAAGAACATTTATCCAAACTAATATTATAAATGCGAAAGTAACTCTGTCTGTCTGTCTGTCTTTTCTTCACGCCTAAACTACTGAACCGATTTAGATGAAATTTGGTATAGAGATAGTTTGAGTCCCGGGAAAGGACATAGGATAGTTTTTATCCCGAATCCCGATATTCCCACGGGATCGAAACTTACGCGGGTGAAACCGCGGGGCGCAGCTAGTATTATAAATGTGAAAGTGTATGTGTGTGTCTGTTTGTTTGTCCGTCTTTCACGCCTAAACCACTAAACCGATTTACATGAAATTTGGTATAGAGATAGTTTGAGTTCCGGAAAAGGACATAGGATAGTTTTTATCCCGATATTCCCACGGGATCGAAACTTATGCGGGTGAAACCGCGGGACGCAGCTAGTTTTAAATAATGTTTGTTTTCGTCTAAATCTCCGAGCTAACTCGACGAGCTAACTAGATAAGCGGCCATTGTTGTTTACATCTTTGGCAATGTTGGCGCGGCCGGACCTTAGGTAAAGACACCTGTGGTAGGAGCCAGAATTTTATTTACTGGTATTTACTTACAATACAAAAAAAACGTCCTAACACGACTAGAAAGCGTACTGCATCTCACTACATCATAATGGCAGACGGGTCATTGTTCTAAATCAAATGTGTATTTGGATTTTGCCATTCTATTTAAAATAAATATTGAGGGCGTTTGAACATGGGTAAATTGTATTTTTCTTGTGTGCAGGTTGGTGCTCCAGACCTTAGCAAGTGGAACAACTGGGGAGGATCACTCTCTATTGGACACCCCTTCGCTGCCACCGGGGTAAGTCATAAATGCACTTTTTTGAGGTCAAAAGCAACATGTCTGACAGTTTGGTTATAAGAACTCGTGAATACGAATTTTTTATACTAATTAGAAATTTAAAATCGTTAAATACTACTTTTGCAGATATTAAAGAGTAGTTAAAACATTTTTTACAGTAAATGATCAAAATAAACTAAGAATAGTACAAAAACATCAATGGCTGCATCTTTTCGGCAAAAAACTGAAAATACTTCTAATAGTATTATTGTAGAAAATAATAGATTTTTAAACCTTCCATACCTTGCCTAATGAGACACAACGAATATATATTGTATTGTATAAGTTATGAATAAAATTCAACACTGAAGTATTCCTTCTTACTTCCACAGGTCCGTCTATGCATGCACACTGCCCACCGTCTGGTGCGCGAAGATGGCCAGTTCGGCGTCATATCCGCTTGCGCGGCCGGTGGTCAGGGCGTCGCCATGATCCTAGAGAGACACCCCGATGCCACCTGCAACTAAACCATCATAATATGGACGTAGCTGGGACGAAAACTTAGGAAAAAAAATTCGTGAGGTGTGGAGTGAGGTGGCAACACAAAAAAAAATGTTGTGATATGGCAATACAGAAAGCAAATTTAAAAAATACGTGACGTATGCATAATCTCCTTTTTTAAACTTGCTTTAAAAAAAGCTCTGTGGCTATATCCAAGATATGCCAGAAACTAGTAAATACATAAAATCGTTTTTTTTTTTCTATATTTTGAAGGGAAAAATTGTCTATGCCCCTGACTACGTCCTTAAACATCGAAATACTGTCACTACACTATAATCAGGGAATGTAAACACGTAAATGCAATTATGTGTAACTTAAAAGAATTATCCCTAAAATCCGGATTAAATGTACCGAGAATCCCTAAAAATAAGCCCAAATAACTTCCAGTAATACTAGTTGCTAATAGGTCTAAGTATACTGACAAAATTCAGTTAAATTAAATTACTCAAAAACTGTATAAAAATTAGTTTTTTATAACAATTTTTATACAAAATGTACATTTGAAGATTGTACGAACGAATATATTATTTTATATATACGTAATCTGTTAGTTTGATAGCATGTGTGTAAGGTCAATGTCCTGATATTTATTTCATAATCATTAGTTTTAAGAGCACATTATATATATCTGATGATTTATTGTTGTTATTAAAATTTATTCAAAAATTCTATTTTTGTTTTGTTATTTCTTTATCTTGACTGCATTAAAAAAAATCACGATCTTCTACAATACGGCCGATATATCATGGCCGGTCTGAAAACCCCTTGGTATATTTACGTTATGTGCTGAACACAGACTCCGAAGCCCGCACCATGGACTTATAAAACTAAGTCCATGGTCCGAACTTCCGCGCATGTTCTCTCACTCGCTTCATGTCACCTTTTAGCAAGCCTTTTAGCAAGAGGTACAATAATTTTCAAAAGATTTAGAAAAGTTAAGCATAAACAATAACAATATCCGCTCGCACAACGAAGCCACCACAGAACACATCTTAACATCACTTAAAATCTGTGTGTGGATGTGAGATTTTGAAATCGGCAGCAAGTCACCGGCGCGGCGGCGGCTAAAATCGCTGCGAGTGTGTGTGTACGTAGCAAAATTGAACTGCATGGATATTCACACAACACAACCATGCGATACGCTTTCGTACCGTATCGAACATCAATCAATGTTATCGGTCGTCTAAACGCTGTTCACAAGTTCTAAATCCAAAATTTTTGTCAGGTTAAATCAAATAGACGACCGCTATTCTTCCGATTGTTTAATTGCTGTCGGGGGCAAAAACCGCCCTCAATTCAAAAAAAAATCAAAAGTTATTTATTTCTCCGACATAAATTAGTCTAAATAGTGATTGGAGCCTCCCTTTAAATAAGTAATGCCTGTACTGGGAGACTCCGCTCTTTCATACCGTGTAGTACTTGGATAACAAAAAAATAATACAAAATACACTATCTAACTAACACTATCCACTATCGATTGGATCCAATTTAGTGTAAATTTTAGGTTCTGACCGCCCTAGTTCCCAAATTGTCTACGATCTAGCCGATCTAGGGCAGTGTAATCACGGCGCTGCGATTTAGAACGACTAGTCGAAGTGTACTCTGTTACTAGTCGGCATCCGCGCTTTGAGCCATTTGAGCAAGTTATCGAATTGCTTGGAATCAAGTCTCAAAAAATTTCTAAAATCGTCAAGTTCGTAAACATGCACTATGTTCATATTGGACAGCTTTTTTTCCCCGGCACTTTCTCTTTTCCTTTTTTTTAAGTCCATTTTTCCCACCGTTATGGCTAGAGCAAGTCCAATTTTCTGTTGTTTTGATAAATACGGCGCCATCGATAGAAAATTAGAAACGTACGTTTTAAGGTTCGCGCACATTATGTCGGGCCGCAGCGAGTAGGGTCGCAGCGCAAAAATCCGCGTCAAATCGTTCGTATGTATTTTATATGAACTATCGCACACTATGCCGGGGCGGAGCGGGCCCAGGCGCGGGTTCCTATCGATGTGCCACCTGCTGGCCTGCTGCGGTCCGCTCCGCCCCGCTGTGGCCCGACATAATGTGCGTGAACCTTTATGCCGGGGCCACACCAACGGGAAACGCTGATAATTATCGCGATGACGGGCGTTAATCGTAGGTGCAGCCACAACTTATCGCGATAATTATCGGCGTTTCCCGTTGGTGTGGCCCCGGAATTAGAATTCAATTTAGTGTAGTGTGATCAATAGCTTCCGACTTCCTAGTTAGAGTAAGATTTTCTAAAAATTGGATAGTGTAATAAGCACTTAATAATAGACAAAAAATGAATGAACCAAACCACAACCAAACAGTCAAAAACCATAGACAATCACTGTGGCGTCGTGCGAGCGGATATTGTTTATGCTCGACTTTTCTAAATCTTTTGGAAATTAGATAGCGGACGTAATTTTAATCAAAATTTCGTCTATTTGGTGCATGTTTTGTGAAAACTTGCGTGCATTTGATACGTTTACTGAAACTGCTCAAACGCACATTGAAAAGTGACGTATGAACGTTATGTGTATGCCAATAAGGCTAAAGTTTTTTTCGCGACCATTATAGCGGGAAATCTACGTTGTGACGCGCACAAACCGTGATTATTCGTCGCGAGCACTGGCGGAGTGTCGTAACAGCCTGGTTATGCGGCCATATATATTTTGACAGTGGGCTCGTGATACAATTTGTTTTATTTGACAATGTCGGAGGAAATGGCGGTGTCTGATAACACAACTGGGGACGAAGCTAAAGTTAGCAACGATGAGGCAACGACGGCGACTGTGGCGGAGCCCGAGGAGGTGGCGATGGAGACGCCGGCCGAGCCTGTAGTTCCTGCTGTCGAGGAGCCCCCAACTTTGGCGGAAGGTAATACAAAAACTTTCACATAACCTAAGTGCCAACATCACGACATACTTTTTCATCAATTGGATTGTATTTTTTTAGTTTTATTCATGCTAAAGTGCAGTTGCAACTTTTTGATTGAAGATTGAGGTCAAATATCCGCACTTCCTAAACTTATTTTGGTAGAAAATAAGTTAGTTAACAGTTTCATAGCTTGGTAGTTAGTTATCAGCCTGGAATACCAACAGAGCATAATTTTTTGGTAATTAAGACAGTAATTAACAAACGCAGACACACCAATGTATTTGTAAAGCTGCAGCGAACTCATTTTACTAATATTTGATAGAAGTCCATGATCGGCTTTGTATCGGTTAGTATAAGATGACATCATAACTTTGCTGTGCTACATTAAACATTAAAGGGCATAATATGACCTTTTGAATTTATTTGTATAATATGTATCATTGTAATGTCAATATTCTGTAAATTAACACAAAATATGTAGTATGTTACTGAGATTGATTTCTCGACTATGAAATAATGATTTGTATATATCGGAATGCATTTTATGGTTATGGAATAGACAAACATCTTAAGAGCTGCAGTCTAGATCGTCATAGTTATCAGTTTACAAAAACTTCACACCCATTTTTTAAATATCCATGATTGTTTCATTTATTTTTAACTTCCGAGGTGCCAATTTTTCTACTTTAAATATTTTTAAATAGATTGTCCCACTAGGCATACGGTTTTGTGTTAAACACAGCTTTTTAGTTTTCAAAGGGGTATTATGAGGTAACTCTTATCATAATATTGTCATAGATCGACAAACATACTCAGATTTTCATTATAAACATTACAATATTGTATAAACTTTACTCTTTGACCTGCTGCATGCCTGCATGCATGCTATTACTAATACTATGGCATGATTGATTCCATGTGGCTTGCAGTCACCTGGTATGCATTCAAGCTTCCAAATGAAATGTTCTTTTCAATTGGTTCGCTTCATGATGCATTTTCATTGTTCTCCTGCCCTATCCCAATTTATTTGGGGCAGAGCAACATGTCTGTTTATCTATTAGTTGTCATCTCGGTAGTCACCCCTTTTCTAACTATATCATCATTCACACAGTCCATCCATCGTTTCTTTGGTCTTCCCCTACTCTTATTGCCAGCCACATTCATACTCAAAACTAATCTCACAACATTTTTCGTGGTGCAATTTATTTGCTTTGATTACTGAGGATGATCTATTTTTTCGCCCACAGTAAGGTACTAAACAGGCTTCTTCTGGGTAAGCTTGCTCCATCGTCGACTTTGTCTGGGTCACCTTTGACCTAGACTAGAGTCAAGAGCAAGCCCATTTAAAAAAAAAAAAACGAATGATATTTGTATACACTGGAATGTAGAACTAGTAGTCACTTGCTTTCTAGGCTATATCATCTTTCACACAGTCCATCCATTGTAGCTTCAGTCTTCACCTACTCTTATAACCTTTATGCATTCATGAACATTCATGCTCAAAACTTTCCTTGCAACATTTTTGTTTCCTGATGCAATTTATTTGCATTAATTACTGAAGTTGGCTAATGTTACGTCCATAGTAGTGAAATGTGCTTGAGATGGAATGTGGTACTGCCTCACTGAGAATTACT
The DNA here is from genome assembly GCA_947508005.1 of Amphipoea lucens. Classification (NCBI taxonomy): domain Eukaryota; kingdom Metazoa; phylum Arthropoda; class Insecta; order Lepidoptera; family Noctuidae; genus Amphipoea; species Amphipoea lucens. Next base: position 15,450,545 of record OX382375.1, read on the forward strand.
TACTGCCACTGTATGCATTATCATAGTTATGCACTTATCCTAATTTATTTGTGGTTATTGCACTATTTCTTCTTTCAACAATCATCCTAGCATTCAACCTCTTTGTAGTCATATCATCTTTTAAATAATCCATCCATAGTTTCTTTGGTATTCCCTTACTTTTGGTGGCTTGCATTTATATGATATGCAAAGAGGTTTCCATTGCAGCATTGTTAGGATTATACTTTTAAGTCTGAACTAACCAATCACATCTTTACAGAAGACCCAGGCCCAGAAATAGAACCAAATATCGAAAAGAAAGTAGAAGTGAAAGAAGAACCAGAATCTGACTATGTAGATGTACCAGTAGAGACCCCACTAGATGACGTAGAGATTAAGAAGGAGGAAGAATTAGATGTGAAAGAAGAAATTGAGACATTTGAGCATAATATCGAGGAAGATCTTAAGAGAGGAATCAAGCGGAGAGCTTCGTCCGCTTTCAGTGATGTTGACGATGAAGAGTTTAAAGGCTTTGATGAGATCAAACTTGAAATTCAGGCGGAAGACTACAATCGTATTTTGGGTATGTAACTAAACTTATCCTGATATCCTGATTTATTTAATAATTGATTAGTGCTGTAAGTATATCATCAAAAGCATGACAATTATTGATTTTGCATGTGTACACCAACAGCTTAATGGGGGATGGGTAATAAAGGGGACTTATTACAGATGATCATGGAAAACTATTGTATCATAAGGCTTAGGGCTAGAATGTTTTGTTCTCTTCTCTGTAAAATCTCTATTGGGCCTGCGCCTGATCTCTCTCTGGTCATGTTGGATTAGCTGTCCCATTGGGCCATGAGAGTGAGGTAAGAGAGAGTGCAACTGTGTCTCCGTTACATGCTTGTGCACTATAGTATCTCCTGCGCCGAAGGCTAGTCTTCATTGGGATTGGCTGCCATGGCTCAAATAATTAAGGTCTGAAGAACTATTGTTATTAAAATCTATGAACAATACTGATTGGGCGAATTTCGAAATGAAATAGTAAATGTTGGTTTATGTTCCTACAAACAAAACATTATGAATATCTCAATGTAACGTCAATAAACATAATATGTTCAGAGCGACTGGAGGCGGAGGTGACAGCAGCTAGAAGGGACCTGGTGCCACTGAGGACCGTTATGGCTACGCCCCCCGCACCCGGCAGAGCCTCTAAACGACCGCGCAAAGACACCGGTAAGCACCTGGTTATAGAAAGCAACTCAAGTAAGGTAACGGCCTGGTAAAAGGTTCAAGAGAGAGATTAAAAAAAGAGAGAGAGAAAAAGAAAGATAATGAGTATTCTATTCTATTCTATTAATGCAAACTTTTGTTAGTAAATAAATCAAAATACATTATGGGAGTAGGTGGCGTTCTGTACATTCTGCCAGCCCACACGGGAAGAAGGCGTGAATGTATATATGTATAGCTTCAAATACCTAGTTATTACTTCAACATTTTATTGCTAAAAATATGTGGCCTATATACTAGCATCAGCATATTTTGGTAGGTTTTGTGAAATTATTTTCCGAAGAGGGTCAAATATAGGAATAGACTACACTAAAGTTAGTGAATAATTGATGTACTGAATACTGACAACAAAAATCTATATATACAGGGTGAAATTGAACACATGCGACAAATCGAAATGGGAGATTATACTCATCATTATGAACAACTTTTACTATGGGACCAAACCTGAAATCGCGAAAAAAAAATCAGCTGTTCCCTACATTTTGGCGAGTTATGCGAACATAAATGTAGGGAACAGCTGATTTTATTTTCGCGATTTCAGGTTTGGTCCCATAGTAAAAGTTGTTCATAATGACGAGTACAATCTCCCATTTCGATTTGTCGCATGTGTTCAATTTCACCCTGTATAAAATACAAAGTCCTGACTGACTGTCTGATATATCACCGCACAGCCTAAACCGCTGGTCCTAGAGACATGAAATTTGGAGGGTGCGTTCTTTGTGAAGAGTAGGTGTCCACTAAGAAAGGGTTTTTCGAAATTCCACCCCTAAGAGGGTGAATGGGGGGAGGGAGAAATTTCACGCGGACTAAGTCGCGGGCAGAAGCTAGTACTGGATAATAGGATAGCATGACACTCAGATTAACAAAAAAATCTGTGTGAGAATGTAAATAACATACAATCATTTCTTTTTGTTGCAACCACAACTAAGTCTAGTTGCAATAAGCACATTTTACCACAGACTACCTTGAATTTCTAATTGCATGTTAACTGCAGCAGTGTTGCAACATCCTCGTCTAAATCTCGAGTAAAATAATTGTTTTATAGTGTTGCAAAACAACCTGCATTTTACTCAAATTTAATCACAGTCTCAGATTATAGACATTGACTTTATTGTAAGTATGAAAGCATTTTATAAGCTAGAATTTAGGTACCCTCACCAGAACTCCGTCAGGTACCTTGGTCTCCATCTTGACAGGCGTATGACATGGAATGAGCACATCAAGAAAAAACGAGAAGAACTGAAAATTAAATACAAAAGCTTCCTTTGGTTGCTAGGCCGAAACAGCAAACTGTCAGTAGACAACAAACTACTAGTGTACAAGTCCATCCTGAAACCTGTATGGATGTACGGTCTACAGCTGTGGGGTAGTGCTTGTAGCTCCTCCATCATGCGAATACAAAGAATGCAGAACATAATTCTCCGCACAATCAGTAATGTCCCCTGGTATGTGACTAATGCTGAGATCCACGAACACCTGGAAATGCTCACAGTGAGAGAAGAAATCACTAATATCAAGACTACATACAGGAAACGGCTAGAAGCCCATCCCAATACCCTTGCACGACAGCTCGCAATATCCAGCTATTTTAAACGCCTTAAAAGAAAAGACATCCTATAGAGTGGAGAACTATGAGTAGATGTCCTCGCTGGAGGACACACTCTGAATGAGAGAAACATGCAACACATTTGCTAAAAGTGATCGCACTGATTGCAGATGCACGAAAAGAAAAAAAAAAAAAAAAAAAAAGAATTTAGGTACAATACATCCAGGGTGGCAGGGACAACATAGCGCAAACTGAAACTGTGAATTCAGGACATGATTCTAGTCTAGACTAGCTAGATCTAGATATAGCATAGAATTTTTTAGTTAGCTATCAAAAAAAATGTGCTGTTTCATAGAAAAGTGCAATACCTATGCGGTATGCAATAGCAAATTTTCTTTTTATTATCCGATGAAAAATTTCAATGCAGTGGGGTTCAGTTCAGAATCACTGAATCATGTACTGAATTCATGGTAATAGGTTGAGCGTCGATGTCCCTGTCACTTTGTATACTAACCCCCTTACTAATAAACGTATTATATCAGATGAATAGTTACACACCGATTTCTCTCTTTCAGTTGTCAGTAATTTGACTTTCGAAAGATTAGCGCATTCAAACAAAAATAACTCTTCAGCTTTATTATTAGCATAGATATAGATTAATAAATAAATTAATTGTTGTTACAGACGGATCCAGACCATCATCAGCGTTATCTTCAAGATCTGACGGCGACGGAGCTACTGATGTGAGTTCTTTCATTCTCGTTAAAACCACGCTTTTACTAACATTTTCTCACATGTCCTCTGATCCTCTATTGAGTACGGCCCTTTCTTTAACAGCTACAATAGATGACATTACATTTGGAAAAAAAAGTAACAGAAAAAAAGAATGAAATATTTCAAATTCTGTTTTCAAACTGTGTGTTAGACAGAGGTAGCACTATTGTAAGCTGATTTGACATGACATTAACCACATTCACACATAGTAACTCCACACCACACGGTAACAGTATAGTTTCTTATAAGGACTGCAAACATGAAATATGTAACACATTATGCAACTATTCTAATATTTGAAGAATGAACGTATTATTTGCTCTCTAATAGATAATTTGGTAAAGAATTTTATTAATAGGAAATTTTAGTACTTAAAAATTCATTTGTCATTGTTTAGAAAGTTCAAAAAACGACAAAATCCGTCTGTCGACATTTCAAATCTTACGAAAATTACTTACTACTTATGCTAGTTTTTAATTTTCGTAAGATTTATTTTACTTTTCAGGTGCCTCCGAAGAAAATGGAATTTAAAAATCAAAAGAGGACTACGTTCAAATGTAACGAAGAAGTATTGGCACAAGCTGTTGAGGCAGTAAGAACAAAAAGGAAAGGCATTAGAGAACCTTGTCTTGACTATGGTGTTCCTCGCACAACAGTCGAGGAACTACTCTCGCGTAAGGCTAAAGAACAGCCTCGAAGAGTAGGTCCAGAGCCCTTACTAGGCATTAATGGTGAGCGAAATGTAGTAGAATGGGTCAAAGAATTAGCCAAGCGTGGGTTTTCTGTTAGCAAAGAGGCCTTGCTAAAATCAGTAGAGATATTAATAAATGAAATTGGAAAAGAAAATAAGTTCCCAGAAGGGCGCGCCAGAAAAGATTGGTACCTAGGTTTTCTTAGGAGGCATCCAGAGATAAACATAGAACCTGAAGGAATTAGCAAAGCCAGGGCAGCGGCAACAGAAAGCTCTATTAGAAAATGGTTTAAAGGTCTTGAAGACTTTTTGACTGAAAGAGGAATGGCTGACATAATGAACGATCCTGACAGAATATTCAATGCTGGTGAGACTAGATTTTCATTATCTCCAAAATCAGGTAAACTGCTCGCCCCGGAAGGCTACAAAAATGTTGAAAAGTTTAAAAGAGGCAACAAAAACAAAACACTGACGGTTTTTATAATCATGACTGCATCGGGGACGGTTTGCCCTCCACTTTTGGTATTTGCGTGCAATCTACCCTCAAAAGCGATTTTAGAAAATGTGCCAGGTGATTGGCTCATAGGAAGGTCTGAATCAGGTAGAATGAGCTTTGCTGTTTTTTACGAATACATTGCTAACGGCTTTAATAACTGGTTAGTGGAGAATACCGTAAAAAAACCAGTAATCGTTTTCGTAGATGGGCATAAATTGCAGAAAAACATGTCGATGCTCTCAAGTAAATTTTGTGAAGAAAATGGCATTATTTTTTACGCTTTACCCCCGAATATTTCTCATATCATGCCACCAACTGAGGTTAGTGTGTTGAGACCTTTGAAACAAGACTGGGAAATAACTCTTAGGAACTGGCAAGCCAAACCCGGAAACCTTAAGAAGACTGTGACGAAGACAAATTTTAGCAAAGTGTTAAAAGAAATTCTGGATACAGATATGACGCAAACTATAAGGAAGGGGTTCAGAAATTGTGGGCTGTTCCCCTTTGATGTAAATGCAGTGGATTCCACGAAATGCGTCGAAAACTTTAAAGAAAAGCGGCAGGAAAGATCGCCATCTTCTGGTGAGTTAACGAAACGAGACTTCTCAACTGCAATAAGAATCATGGTTTTAATAAAGGACAATTTGTTAGTAAAAGGGATTGATCCTGATGCGGTTTGCACTGAAATAGAGTTGGCGAAGTCATCCTTCAAAGAACTGATTACTGAAGGTGTTAACTCTTCTACCATTGAATCTCGTGATCCAACCAGTAAGGATGACATAACTAAGATAAATATAGATACCTCAGGAGATGATGTTGACAATGATTCTTTGCTCATTGAATTGAGATCAATTCCAAATTAACAGAATCAATTGATCTTTTGATATTGTTAAGTGACATTTCTGTTTTAAAAATAAGTCAGAATGGCGAAATTAAGAGTCATTTGTTCAAATGAGAATCAGTACTTTTTGAACGTCAAAATTACAAGACAGTCCACCAAAACGCCCGCCTTTCACCACTTCCTAGTGATTGATCTGTGTTGAAAGAGTGGTGCAAAAAACTCCCCAGCAGCACAGCTGTCCATTAAGTTCGAAGAATTTGATTCTATACAATAGAATGCAATGTAATTAAAACATTAGGATGTTATGTTACTCTAGAAGAGGTTCCTAAGGGAGATAAAGAGCATGAAGAGGCATGCTACCTTGGCAAAGTGATGAAGCATCTCCGTCAAAAGTTATTATAGTAGCTAATGTGTGAAGCCTGAAGCCCAAAAGTCTGACAACCACTCTTACCAAGGAGTATCGAGTAACCCAGTAACTGTGTTGTGAATGTCAGATCGGCAGTCACTCTATGAAAAATACTGGTATTTAGTTGCATCCGGTTGGACTGGAAGCTGACCGCAACATAATTAGGAACTGGCTAGGCAGATTGATTAATAGTAGCTGAAGTGCATAGTACTGTCGTTAAAATAAGCGATCCAGAAAAATAATAACGTGTACACAGATGAAGAAGCTTAATAAATACGTATGTAACTGTAAAATTATATGCCAATTGTTCTTGTTCAAAATCATTTCTGATTTCCCATTAGTCCAAGAAACTTGGTGTTAAGATTATTAAAGCGTAGATTTGAAAGTATTGCTTTTTTAATTATAGAACCTACTAGAGAACAAATAGTTCGTTTTTCAAATAATATAGTAGTGGCCAATTCTCGGCTACTATTCTGCTAATTCAATGGCGGGACATTTTTGATATGGACAATTTGAAAGTGATGTTGACGAGTAAAGGATCTACAAATATCATACGGGCCATTTATAAACCATGTGAAATAATGCGAATGTTTATTTATATTGACTGCCTCGTTGTTTTAGTGGTCGCAAGCGCTACTGCTGAGCATGAGGTCCTTGGTTCGATTCCTAGGTCCGCTAAAGTGTTATTGGATTTCCATCAGGAAGTTCTGAGTCTGGATTTGTGCCCAATTGATGGCAATAGGCTCGCCTCCTATTACTTGGGACTGGGTGTACTATAGGTTCACCCACATATACAGGTGCCTAACCCTTCTGGGACTACAGGAATGCTGTTATGTTGAATTTCTTACAATCCCGAAGGAAGGAAAGGGCTTATTCACTACAGGGGACTTTGATACCATTCTTTACTCAGTAAAGCGTCGTATTTATTGGGACACAAAGTTGGGCAACTGTTGCGAAACGTTGTCTCCCGCAACATCAAATGTTCTTGGCCAACGCAACTTTGTTTCTTAATGAATACGGGGCTTAAGGTGCCTACAATTTTGCTCGATTTTGTTGATAGATTCTGATCATCAACTGTGCAAAGCCTGAATCGTTTACATTATGTAAACGATTCAGGCTTTGCACAGTTGATTTCATCTATCTACATATATAAAATTCAAAGTCCTGACTGACTGATATATCAACGTACAACCTAAACCGCTGGTCCAAGAGACATGAAATTCGGAGGGTGTGTTCTCTGTGAAGAGTAGGTATCCACTAAGAAAGGGTTTTGCGAAATTCCACCCCTAAGAGGGTGAACGGGGGGACGGTGTAATTTTACGCGGACGAAGTCGAAGGCAGAAGCTAGTATTAATATAATGATGGAAGTTTTAACTTAACCTGTCTTCCTAATTTATCATCATCATTCTCCTGCCCTTATCCCAATTTATTTGGTGTCTTCGGAACATCTGTTTTTCTTCCATACTTCTCTATTAATCGTCATCTCGGTGATTACACCCCCCCTTTCTAACCGTATCATCTTTCATCCATCGTTCTCACCGTTCAACGTGCCAACTTTTTTAAGTAAAGCACATAATACACCTGAAACTTGCATAAATGTATGCGAGTAGCTTGCATGATATTGTGACTTTCACAAATCACAAGTTTTGGCACAATGAAATGTGAGTAGGCGTACTTGTGTGTAGGTTACAGGCATTGTGTATTTCGCTTTATAAACACACTAGCTGCGCCCCGCGGTTTCACCCGCATAAGTTTCGATCCCGTGGGAGTATCGGGATAAAAACTACTCTATGTACTTTCCCGGGACTCAAACTATCTCTATACCAAATTTCATTTAAATCGGATCAGTGGCTTAGGCGTGAAAAGGTAACATACAGACAGACAGACAGAGTTCTTTCGAATTTATAATATTAGTATGGATTAAACACTACTCTTCAAATCGGCAGAGAAGCGACTGTTCTAATAACGATCGGTAAAGCACGGAATACGGGCCTAATCTTTGAAATTCACGAGCGCGCGTCATGTGACTCTTATGCCACTGTTATAAGGTATAAATTGTAATGAGAGATAATATCAACAAAGACCGAGCAAACGTTGTAGGCTCCACTGTTTTGTTACTAACACTTTTACACGTATTTTTTTTTTTATCTAGCCAGCATTCCATATTGAGGTTGAAATCAAACGCAAAAAGGTTAGGACTTTGTCCTATTTTTTGTATTATATGATGCATGCTTTCAGTAGGACTTAGCAGGTGGAAATTTGGTGCTGGATTCTTGATATTTCTATATGATTAACAAATATTTTGCTCAATGTATCTTAGTAGTTATTTTTTTTGTTTTTAATAGCTATTGCCTGCGGTTTTACTCGCATCTGGAACATCTGCATGTACTCTGTAAAATATCTTATGATGATTTTATATGTAGTAAATTAAGAGATGGTCAATCTACAGGTTCAGTTTTATCAAAATCTGTTCAGCAGTTTATAAGTTTCAAATGAGGAAATATGTGAGATTAAAACAGTAGGAACAGTCAGTACAGAGCTGTAGTGAAAAAAAAGTATCGGTAGAACAGTAAATACATGTACGACTTGATTAATGTTATTTGGTTATCGGTAATGGCTGATTGACTTCTTATTGATGCTTATTAGAATGACGTTTAAACTTAACTTTGTCATAGAAACCCTAAAAAGATTAGAAAACAACTGCTTAAAATTGCTATTGCTAATATGCCAGAACAACTACACCTCTAATTACAATATTCTTTTAGACAAGTTAAAATTCTCAAAAAACTTTCAAAGCATGTTTGGACGAGAAAGTGAATTTTGTCGTATTTTTAAAATTATTAAAAAAGTAGTCGATTATCAAAATTCTTCCTTGTTTCCCTATTTATTTCCTAAAACTAACTTTCAATCACCTTATGACAGGCCAGTGCAACCTCATCGCCCGCACAACGCGGCGGTCGTCGAGCCACCATTGAGATGTCCTCTCCCTTACTGCGGGTACCTCTGGAACGAGGGTGGAAGAGAGAGCTGGTGTACCGCGCGGCTCTCGACGCTCATTCGCGGCGTAACGCCGATATTTATTACTATACGCCTTATGGGAAGAAGCTGCGGTCTACTAGAGAGGTACGTAATCCCCTACTACGGCATTTTATAAACAGCCTATAATGTTCCCACTGCTGAGACATAGGTCTCCTCATTTCGAGAGGGAGCGGGCTGTAATCTACCAAGCCGGCCCAATGCGGGTTGGTAGATGTCACATGTCTTCGAATTTTCGGTTATAGAACATGGCGGTTCCCTCACGATGTTTTCCTTCACCGTTTTGAGAGCAGTAGTGATGAAATTATTTACACAAAGTAAAGCACATGCCTAGATTCGAACCCATCACCTGTGCCATGACTTACAACTCGGAAGTCGTGGCCGCTACCACTGGGCCACCACTGGCTCCTTCACGTATTTTACATCGCAACCACGTAACTCACTATTCACTCCTATGTTTTATACAATAGTAAATTCTGACGATGATCAACCACTAACCCCTTACTAATAAACGTTGTATAACGTCCGTATAGTTACACAACGCTTTGTCTTCTTCTTTCGAAAGTCAAATTACTGACGACTGAAAGAGAGAAATAGTTGTGTAACTATTCATCAGATGTAATACGTTTATTAGTAAGGGGGTATTCGTATATACTAGGATCTATACAAGGTTTTAGGTTTTTTTTTTCAAAATTTTTGTTTTTGCCATGCTGACCGTCGATTGAGTCAAAGAAAATTAAATCTTATTTCAAGGCAATAAGACTCAATTTTACATGCATAAAGCAATGCTAGAGTCAACACGATTTCTTTAATAATAATTAATAGTTGGCTTTATAGAATTTAAGTTTTGATCATATAGAATGATCTTTATAGAATTTAAGCGTGATCGAGGTCAAGAGTGCGCCCATTTAGCAATAAAAAAAAAAATCATTGTGTTATGTTAACTCAACACTAATTGGGGTGTATGAGGTCTTGCTTTAATTATGCTACATATTGTATAGTGTTTGATCATCATCGTGCTTCCTTTTAGTGGTTGCAGCTCCTGCATTTACTTACATAGCTATCATTTAAAGTCTGTAACATCCCACCACTGGACAAAGGCCAGTTACTGAAATGACTCCAAAGGTACTAGAACTTAGTGAGGTTTGATTTTTGTTCAGGTCTCAGAACATCTGTCTGGCACGGGACTGACAGTAGAAAACTTCTCTTTCTTCAAAGAACCGCTTGGAGTTGACGACCCTGAGAAGGAAATTATAAGGTTGGTTATTTTGTTTTAAAAAAATATATAAAATTATGCCAAATAATTGGACCATCATCATCACAAATTGCTCGTCAGAATACCTGATCCCTTTAACCAGTATTTATGTACATTTTATAAAGTACAACCAAGACCAATGGTTTACTTTATTATTAAAATAACTTAGTATTAATCTGCATTCGAGCCACAGAGCAACAAAACCTTCAACAACCCAGCAAAACTTAAATATCCCAAAACATTTATTCTAACATTACTTTCTCCTCAGAGACGCAAAACTAATCCGTCGCGTGGACTCCCCGGTCGCGGCGACAGTTCCGCCCGTGCAGGTTGAAGGCAAAAGAACGCCGAAACCCAAGGCTCCTAAAGGAGCCAGTCCTGAACCTGTACCTCCTGCTACCGCTGCAGCTGCTAACAAGTCACCTCCAGCTAAGATTAAGGTAATATCTTTAAGCTGAATGAATTAAAAAAAAAAGGTCTTAAAAGTGTATTAAACAAGACCCAATATCTTCCAACCAGGTGAAATCAATGGGATCCCGTCTAAGCAACAGCGCACCGCCGGCTGCGCCCACGCCGCCCGCCAAACAACAACAGAAAAAGCCGCCGCCACAACCCCAACAACAACAACAGCCACAACAACAACCACCACCACCAACAACGGTCAGCAACACAGACAACAACAACTCCGCCGCGTGGAAGAAACCGAGGTACATAATATATGATTTATTTTACAATGTTTTGTGGCAAAGTGAACAAAATTGTGATAAATGATTTGTACTCAATTTTATTTTTATTAACATTCTTGATCTCAATTTTAAACCCAAGAATAGATTTATTTTTCATTCCATATTTTACTGAATATTTTTATCATGAAAATTTCTTCCTGTAGCGCTGAATTTATTTAATGAGAATGCATTTGGGTGAAGTAGACATCAGTATTATATGAATAATTATGAAATCGTATGTTAATTGTTCCTACGTTACTACTCTCTTTTTTGAGATTTTTTGTATTAATTATAGTAAAATTTACATTTTCCGACATATCTTGTTTACATTGCCATAAAAGACTAATAATTTACGATAGTTTGTAAGAAGTTCGTTTTCAATTTTCGACGTAAATTCTGCACGGTTCCGAAAAACGTTTGATACATTCCTTTACAAAACAATTAAATAAACGTTAGGGTGTTTTTTATTTTTATGTTATGTAATGTCCTTATGTTATTTTTAGATAAACTCTGATTACTGATTTTGTTATCAGTTTTCAAAGTTTTTTGATGTTGTAATATGTTTTAATGTGATATAATCCATGCTGAACTATTGTCCAATCACATCCCAATAATCTATGCATATATATTGCCTTTGCGCATCTATAACAGTGAGCTATGAATGAAATACGGAACCCTAAAAATAAATAAAAACGTTACATTTTATTCGTTTTATTTTATACTTGCATGTTTTAGCAGTAATGTTGTTATTTACGAAATTATAAATTCATAAATATAAACACAAAAAATATGATAAATTCAAGTAACTTTCAAGACTCTCCGTGACCCCGTGATCATATTTACTATCACAGATGTGATGGACTATGAAGTTTTGTCAATTATTTAAAAGTAATGTTGTAGGTAGATACTTTTAAAAAAATCTGCCAAAAGTAATTCAACTATTTGACACCTTCCTAAAGTTGCGGTTTCCTAGAAGAGCGTTTCCATCATGTTTATAACGGACGTCAGTATTTGACATAAAGGGACTAACCACACTTATTCGGCTCTGCCCCCTTATTCACAAACACTCGATATGCTTCCGTATCGTATCGAACATTAATCATTGTTATCGTAGGAGTCTTCTTAACGCTGTTCACAAGTCCAAAACCCGAAAATTTTGTCAGTTTAAATCAAATAGACGCTAGCTATTCTTCCAACAGCTATTTGCTGTTGAGGGGAAGTCAAATCAGGTTATCGAATTGTCAGGTTTTCGATACGATAGCCTGTCGTATGGTTGTGAATCACGGCTCTGTTCAGCTTTTGTCCATCGAAAACTACGATTTTGTATGGAGATGCGTACGCATCCGTTCAGCTTTCCGCGTCTATTTAGATGCATACGCATCTCCATACAAAACCGTCGGTTTCTATGGACAAAAGCTGAACAGAGCTGAATAAGTGTGGTTGGTCCCTAGGTGTCAAAAAACGCTCTGTATTTGGACATTACGGCCGAATGTAGCGGTCCGCTCTTCTAGGAAACCGTAGCTTAGGAGATTAAACGCGCATCTATTTTCCAAATCGTCGATAACACGCTTAGAAAGACTATTTCTAACCCTTTCTGTAATTCCACATTCCTAAATGCATATCAAAACTTGTGAAGCATGAGATTATATGACTTCGTCCCCCGTTCACTGTGGGGGGCTACTTGCTTAGCAATGAGCCCCCCCCGCGGGTACTGAGCGGAGGCGAGTGTAGTGCGCTCCCGGCCAGGCCTCCGCCCCCCGCGCCGCCGCCGCTGCAGGGCCGCCCGCCCGCCGAGTCCGCGCCCGAGCCCTCCAACATAGTGAGTATGGACACACATTTTTATCGTCTTTGCTCCAGGTTTCTGAAAGCCTGAGTACTGAATCTGCTGTCAAATCTTGAAGCAGTAACATTAAAAAAAAATATATCAGGCTTTCAGGAAGCTAGGAGAATATTTTGTATTAAAAAAATCTCATAATGTACATGGATAGCATTTAGTAAAATGAATTATAATTAATATTCTGCACTTAAAATGCCTGTACTTTGATACTAAAATTGTCATAGTCCCGTTCCAAAAAGATTTAATTATTTTGTTGTCATGGGTGATTATTATCAGTGATAAGAACACAGTGGTAAGACTTGCTTAGCTTCAATTTCTGTCATATATGGAATGCTATCGCTACTGGCGTTGGTCTAGCATCAGCCTTTCCAAGCACTCAAATACGCAGCGTAAACGCTGAGCAAACGCGACTTCCACTTTTTATACCGCACGTGCTACGCGTTGTTAGCTCAGCATATGCATCTATAGTCTGTTCCTAAAGTATATGGTGAAAACGTAAACAAATGCATCGGAAACGTATGTTAACGTAATGCCAATTTGTAGTGCCAACAACCCGAAATTATAATTCTAAAGGCGCATTTCACTAAACTTTTATACATAGGATAAGTCTTATCCTGAGAAAAAATTTTGAATTTTTGACAGTTTTTCCATACTAGAACTGTCAGACGTCAATTTTATTCCATGAATAAAAGATATCTAGCTTTGGTAAAATCAGCCCTTAATCACCATAAAGGTCATTTGCCAGTTGAGGTTAATTTTATAACCTCCAATTTAAAGTTATTCAAATTATACTTGCTAGAAATCTTCTGTTAAACATAAAGTAAACGTCTTCTTAAATACAGATGAATGTGTTACTAATTCCCTTCCTGAGTAATTGGATAAGAATGTAACCCGAACCCTAATTGCGTAACACACTAATCTATCGGAATCTGAATCATTTTGAAGCAAATTTCTAATCCATTGCTTCATAAGTTCAAAAAAATTGCTAATCTATCGGAATCTGAATCCTTTTGAAGCAAATTTCTAATCCATTGCTTCATAATTTAAAAAAAATTGTCTGTTCAACATGTAAATAACGGAATAAATGTTGTTGAACTGTCAAAATGAAACCGATTCCGATTAATAATGTGTTAACGCAATTACCCCGCTGAACATAGTTGTTTGCATTTTCGCCACATAATTTTGGAACAGATCATATCATATGCGTTAGGTCTCCACAAACTAATCTCCCACCCTGCCATAGAGTTTCGAGGCTCAGAGCCCGGAAGCTCCCCGCGCGGCGGTGGTGCAGCCGTGCTCGATGTCGTGCGGGCGCGGCGCCGTGCCGTCGCTGTCGTGCGCGGCGTGTCTGTGCCTGTACCATCCAGTCTGTGCGGGCTATATGCACGCCGCGCCGCCTGACCCGTTCTTTTGCAAGGTAATGTGAGGTTTTGGATATTTACTTAGTTTATTTTAGCTGTTCCGGGAGAAAAGGTTTGAATTTAAATAGGAATAAAAAACTTTTAATATACTTATTTGATGTGAAAATTACATTTCTGTGTCGCATTTGACTCTTATCAGTAATCGCTGGAAACAATAGCACAGGCAGTTTTTTTTTTTAAATGTTTTTTTGGTTTCCAGACTAAACTATGAGTTTCCCCAAAATTACTCAAAAAATGCACTTTATTTTTCTTACAAATCGAACACATGGTTTCTTGAACCGCTATTCTCTATTTAAAAAAATAAGTATGTATCGCTATGTTTTACCATCAACAACGTAACGTAGACTCTCGCGAATCACAAAAGTCCCACACACTATGAGACCGTATGTTCATTTTAGTTTATTCACCCACAGAACTGCCGCAAAACATCATCCCCACCCATCGAGCCGCCGCCTCTCACACACAAGTCCGGTATCACGACCACCAGCATACCGGTCCCGGTGCCCATTCCCGTGCCGGTCCCGGTACTCGCGCCGGTACCGAGGCGAGTTCCCGTGCCTGTACCGGTTCCCGTGCCGGCTAAAGTACCGAGGGATAAGCGGGTGCTGTTAAGGATGAAGGTAGGTGTTAAGCGCTGAATCCAGAAACCCTCTTGTAGGCACATCTATTACGAAAATCATTCTTACTGTTATTTATGTTGTTCACATTTTTAGATTTGAAAATTGCATATTAGTCCCCTTACCGGGGTAGCGGGATTGTCCGAAAGGGTTATCGCTATCCCCGAACATAAAGGGCTTAGGAAGGAACACGGGTGGGTTTTAGTCAGTAAGAGTCTGACACTCCCTTCCGCTCACTAATAAACGTTGTATAGCGTCTGTATAGTTACACAACGTTTTGTCTTCTTCTTTCGGAAGTCAAATTACTGACGACTGAAAGAGAGAAATCGGTGTGTAACTATTCATCTGATGTAATACGTTTATTAGTAAGGGGGTAGGACTATACAATGTGTAATTAATTTGAAGTAGTCGCTAATTTGCAGTTAGTCTAAAATCAAACTGGGCTCGAAAACTGTATTGTTTAACCAAAGTTAATATTACTTGAATCTGCAGTTTTTAATAACGGATATATTTTTTTTAGTTTCATTAATTTGTAGTATGCATACAGCTTTTTGGTCGATATCAACAAATAACATTAATTCTTGCGGAAATTCCCTTGATAAACCCTAGAAACACAATCTTTTTACCCGTAACCATTGGCTTACTTACCAAAGTAACCTAGATACAAAATATCATCTTAAATTCTCCACCATAGGTAGCCGGCGGCACCCCAGACGGCGAACGCGTGTGGGCGGTAGCCGGCACGCCTCCTGTGCTACCGGCTGCGACCGCGCCCACGCCGGCGCCCGCGCCGGTACCGGTACCCGTACCCGTACCGGTACCGGTACCCGTGCCGGTCCCGGTCCCCGCCGCCGTGGCCGCTCGCGCCCGGGCCCCGCGCCCCGCCTTACCCCAAGGCCTGGCGATACTGAACGGAAGACGCTTCGTGGTCGTGCCACGGAATATGGTGCATGCTGGAGCGGGACATGCAACTAAATGATGTCTCTAAATTATTTGTCACTCCATATCACACAATGATTATAACTTGCTCCGGCAAATTCTAATTTATAGGATTTAATAAATTGTGATCAAAAAGGGCTTAAAAATATCATCCATTTTTAATGCTACTAGAGTCTGAGATCACTCAGTTTGTGACTGGCATAGGCTTCGCGGCTTCAGCATACATCAATCAATGTTCAAAGTTCTTTTTTGTTAATTAGATACCGCAGGCCCGGCTTTATTGAATGAAGGAATATGGTGTATGCTGGTGCTGGACATGCAGCAGATTGCTTGTAGCAAAATGATCTTACTTTATGTTACAAAATGTATTTAGTTTGATCAGGGAAACAAATGAGATTTAAACAGACAACTAAAGCCTAAACACGTACGATTTAATTGCCTGTGGCATACCACCAGCACAAAAAAAAAAAACAACTGACTTCAAAAAAAACACTACAAAGTAAAAATTAACTGTAATTTCGGAAGTCGGTGTCTTTGGATCTTTATTTTAGTTTTTTGCCACCAAATTCAGAAATTAAAGTTATTTTTCACTCTTTTTTTTTAAATCGGTTGTTTTTTTTCACTTTTTAGTGGGTCAGTTTGTAATTTATGTAAGTTACAATAGCCTAATGTCAATTGCTCATCATCTTTTACAAAATATTGCTTTTCTCTATGCAAGGACGTTAATTGTTGAGAAGTTCTCTTAGTGAGAACCAGGAGAACTGGAACTGATTCAGAAGTCATCTTCAGCTCCACTTCACCATACGCATTGTGACGAGCATAAATTGCCTAGCAACCACATTAACCGGTCAAGCGTCGCGGTTCGCCGATCGGCGACGAAACAATAGAAAATCAATTGTGTCTCATTAGCGGCGCTTGACAAATTAAAGTACCTAATCGAATCGCAATCCGTGAAATACTTATTACTGAGTAGTTCCGATGGCCATCTGTGGTCTTCATAATCAGTTCCACTTCACCAAATGGTGCTTTTCGAGAGCAAATGCACGAGTTACTATAAAAAATACCCAAATCACTAAGGTTTGCCTATAAAATTTGAGGGTTTCCCTCGATTTCCATGGGATTCCCTCATCAGATTCCGACTTAGTGACAATGGGACCAGCTCGAAAGCATACCCTTTCAAACAAAAAAAGCCTGAATAATGGATGCATTCACACGTAGACGAAATTAAATTGTAATTTTATTGTGTGAAATTAAAAAAGGAAATTGTAACTGATCGTAAGCAGTGCTTACATCCTAACTTACTATACAAAAACTTGGGATATGACATAAATGCAACATATTTGTATTTTAAATGCATTCGTCTTAATGACTCAAATAATTGAACGGTTATGAAATTCTCAGTAACAACTGTCTGTATTTGGGCCTAGTTAATAGGCCCCTATTACACATAGGACTAAAAACTAGAAAACAATCATTCAAATTCCAAAATATTCATGCATGCATTTATTGCAGGCATTCATATTACGCTTAAAAGTGCCTACAACTTACACTAACTCGCACATAGATCGATATTAAATAGATATAGCAATAACTACTACATACGAATGTAATCACAATTAGCTTATAATAGTATCTAGTTAAGTAGCTAGTATTTATAAGACTGTGAATTTGAAATAGCTTTATAATAATGGTGCCCGCAGACAGCCGACTGTTTACCTGCTGTTTGGTCGTTATCAAAATTATTTGTTATGGCTGGGGTTTATCTGAGCACACGTCGACTCCGACCGACGACGTGTAGCCGTCCGTCACCGACGACGGCCGAATGCTGTGTTCGCAAATACTCGGGCGTGGTCTCGCTCGCACGCTGCCCGCGACCGCCAGGTGCGACAGTGCAACGAACGTTTCGGCAACCAGCGGCGGCGTGTCGGTCGTCGTTCGTGACGTCACCGCAAGCAGTCGGTAGCGAGTGACGTTTTAAAGAAACCGTAGCCTTACATTGCGCTTAAGACACCAAAATGTCTCGGCCAATCGTTGGAACGGCTGCCGACTTTTTTGTTGAGTTATAATAAACTATAACTAGCTGGATAAAGTTTCAAGTGCATTAAAAGCAAACTTGGTTCTAGCTATATTTTGAAACAAACGAACCAGAAATAAATATAATAAAAAAAATACTCACTGGCAGATCAGAACCGCTGAGTCTAAAAGCACTACTTCAATCTGTAAAATTTCTTAAATAGATTTTCAATGTTATCGCTAAAGCATAAGGTTCAAAGTTGATTGGGAAAATTTGACAGTTTCGGGTAGCTTGATGTGCTAAGGATTCTCCTTATATAAATGAAAGTCAAAACAAAGGAAGGATCCTACTTGAAGAAGAATAAGGGATGAAAGTTCGTCATTTTTGCCTTGTATACTAATAAATGCACTAGACGTATTGGGTTATTCTATAAACCAATATAACTAAACAGTTTTGGTTGTCTGCGGGAGCTCTAAACAAGAATATCAGGCTTCCGCAGGAAAATAGTAAAACGAAATTTTAGTAAAAAAAACAGGTGCTATAATTATGTGTACGAATCCTTACTTTTCACTGCATTTGTTGCTTTTTAGAAACTCAATAGGAATTATTTTTTTACTACACGAGTAGGTTTCGTAAGACTGTGGTCATGCACACGCGGCGCGTTGGTTCTTTTAAATTATCTTGAGCTCTCAAAATTAAATTATTAATAATAATAATAGACCATATTTCGGTAATGGCGGCCAATCTCAACGGAGACTACCCTTCGGCGTGGGAGATGTTATAGTGCACGCGGGCCCGTGGCTAAATAATTACAGCCGCACAGGGCGATCGATCAGGTTAAGCTACGCTTGCCGCGGTTGGTCTGTGGATGGACCTTCTTTACATATCGAGACCCCTCTGTGCCTTAACGTTAAGCCGTTGGTCTCGGTTGTCATTCGTGAATCTTTGACAGTCGTTACGGGTAGTCAGAAGCCCGTAAGTCTGACAACCAGTCTTACCAAGGGGTATTGTATTACCCAGTAACTGGGTTGTGTAGGTCAGATAGGTAGTCGCTCCATGTAAAATACTGGTATTCAGCTGCATCCGGTTAGGCTGGAAGCCGATCCCAACTTAGTTAGGAAAAGGCTAGGCAGATGATGATGCGTGTGTGCGCAGACACAGGTGCACTCTCTCATAGCCCTCAGAGACGGCAATCCGCTACTCGCTTTCGCTGTACCAAACGCAGGACCAACGGTGACGCTTACGCGAGGAAGCATCACAACGCCAACTTCCAAAGAAGAATGGGCGGTTTCGTCCCAAGTGTTGTAACATGTTTCTACCTATATAACATGGAAGATCTCAGTGAGTGTTATTTTTTTTTGTATGGGCATAACTCTGTATCTCGTGCAGGGAAAGTGTTATAGTAGTTTCATTTATTTTATAAAATATTAAATACAACCTAATTAATTAGTCTTTTAATGACAAAAGGACTAAAACTATTTATAACTACCTACTCCTACTCTGACCCAACACCCCCAGCACCCCCTCTACTACCCTGCGCCGCGCACTGCTATTGTTTTTCTTTATTGTAAGCGCAGGAGCAGCGAAAAATATTTTAAAAGACAGGCTATATGTTGGAAAGAGATGGTTGTCGGTTGTTGCATGGTTGTTGCAACTTTTTGTAATAAGTATATATATTTATGAGTTTTATTTTATTAAGATTTTTATCTTTTTTATATTTATAGTTTTTTACTCTTTTTTACATGTCAAAATAAAAGTCAGTTGTGTCAGCGATTCGTAATTTCATTCATTTATGGTGCTTCTAGATGCCATTATTTATCTAGTGGTATATATGTACTTATACTTTCAGTTTTTTATAGCTGTGCTGTACTACCGTATTTTAAATTGTTGCTCCTCTGTTTATTTACTGACGACTTACGCATTCCTAAAAGACCTCTGGTGTTTCTACGTTTGCAACTATCGACTTCGGCTTACTTTGTGGACTTGATATTGTTTTTTGATTGGTTTGTTACGATTACGAATTATGGAACATTTGTGTGTCACCTGTGCTCGGTTTTTGACTCGACAGCGAGTGCGACATGTAGTTTCAAGAACTATATTAGAAGCAAGACCGCGTTTTGCTGAATATATTTCAGAGCATATGAGAATAGAACAGGTCTGTTTTGTGCTTGTTTGCTTCTGAACTATGTTTGTGCTTTTTTCACGTCGCCGTCGCAACGAAACAACGAATCAATCGGTTTCTTAATGTAACTGGGGAGACATACTTCCATACTTTTATATTTTAAATGATGACACGGTAGGCGGAGTGGCTGAGTGATCGACTACTGCGTTGCGTGTCGCGAGTTCGATTCCTGCACGGAACAAATATTTGTATTGCCTACAGGTAGTTGTTCCGGGTCAGCGATGCGGATGAATTTTTTGACTCTTATGTTAAGTTAGGTTTTAATTTTTTATTTTCGATAGAATATATAGACTACTTAATTAATCTATTATTATACCACAAGTACCAATATGTGTACAATGTGCATTTGTTTGAGGCATACTCCTACATAAGGGAATTATTCAGTGATAATTGTATCATTTTTTTTTGTTTATGTATTTTCAAATGTGCGTTTATTAATAACTGACTAAAAGTAACTGTTACTGCCTGTGATTAATGTAAAATTATTATAAATGTAATAATTATGTGGATATGTAACACAAAATATAAAAAAAGTATTGATTGATATTATGATTAAATCATTATTTAGTACGCAAAATACGCGCATTGACGTGAAATTGCGGACACCAGCCTGTATTACCTATTACCTAAAGCATTATTTAATACAAAAACCTTTTTTTCACTTGAAGCCCGATTACTTTTGACCTGCACGCAATTGTAATAACAACTTGGATTATTATTCATAAAAAAGCCTAAATGAACATGTTTATACTAGTCGCAACTTGTTACAAGGGTTGGGACGCACCTCATATAATAACGCCCATTCTCCTTTCAGTCGCAAGCGCCACTGCTGAGTGTTGGGTCCTGCTTTCAATTCCCAGACCGGGCAGTCTTTTTTGTGTTTTTCCAATAAGAATTTCTTACTAACAAAATGAGGTGCTATGAATCCCTCAAAAAGGTTACAAAACGCGCCGCCTGTGTCTCTCCTAGGTTTATACCAATTTGATTTATTTTACAATACACGTGAATAGACAAAATTGTTATTTACTCTAAATTAAACTGTGTTAATTATATTGGTATAGTAAGTAAACACATTGTAAACAGACTGATTATGTAATTCCACCTGTTATTTCATGTTAGATGAAGTTGTAAAATTGTTACTTTTAAGTTCGAATAGACATTTTAAACTCACAATATGTAAACCAGTGTCTTATCATTATTTAACCGTAAATGAATGTATTTAAACATATTTTAATTTTATGTTCAGTTTTAATAACCATATTATGACCACATCGCCAATAATTATGATCTAATGAAAAATAAACTCCAAATCTGAGAGCAATGTGGTCATTTTATGGTCAACCATGCTAACCATTTAAGTTATTTTTTAAATTATTACAGTTTTATAGTAAAGAAACATAATTTGCTTGTCGCCTCTTTTTTAACCGACTTCTCAAAGAAGGAGGTAATTGATATTGGACATATTTTTGTATCCCTATTATTATGACACTTCGGACCACAAGCCGCTTGTGTGACGATTATGTGATCAATGAGAATCGGCGGGATTCTTTTTTGCACCAACTAAACTTAACTTAGATTATTGCGATCCTGTTTTCACTGATGTAAAAAGAAAGAGACGGGGTGAGATGTCAAATTAAGTTAAATAGTTCTTTCGTTATGATGGAATGTAAAAACGCAAAAGTTTAAGATGTAAACTAGCTTGATAGCTCAACCATTTCTGTTCTTTTCCTACACTGCCTGTTAGTAAGAGATAGCACTATTCTAATTATAGTTTAGCTGGTGAACAAGAGATTCGGCTCCCATTTTCTTTCTAACTAACATAAACTGACCATATTTTACTCACTATTGTTGTGGTCATAATTTTTAAAACCTTAATTTATTTAAAATAATGATTTATTTAAAACATTGTAAAGGAATGTATCAAACTTTAAAACAGAGTTCAAATAAAAAAAAATAGTCGGAATTCGTTTCACGTTTTGATTTGACGGTACACCGGAATGTTTTGTTTACGGAGAAGGTATGTATTTATGTTTTTTTTTTTTTATTGTTCCTAACTTTTTTTATTTTCTTTTTGACGCCTTAAATCTTATCTTTGTCGTAGACCCCTTGATTTTTTTTTCTTTTAGTGAATAAAAACGCATGCTTTCAACTAGTAGTTTGAACATAATGTTTTCTTGTAGTCCAAGACGTGTCTTTAACGTGCCTACGGATTTGTTTGACAAGTCCTAAGTCTATAAAAAAAAGAAAATTGACATGTTATTTATACCAATTTCTGACTGACTGAGCATTGTTCTACTTTCTAGAATACAAGCCTTAGTTTCCCTTAGATTTTTAAGTGGCCATTTCGTAAATAATCAAGTAATTTCGTAGGCACGGTAAAAAATTTCAACCATACTAAGCGCCAAGACTTGTGGTTGTCGCAGTCATAAAATGTGCGAGTAGAACGGTGAATATAAAGAATCTTGTGTTATTTCGCTCTTACTTTTCATGACCGCAGCTGCCACGAACGTCTGACGTATAGTCTTAAACGTCCAAATACTTGAATGTTTCTTTCTCTGCAGTGACGACAAGAGACGAGGTCGCGCAGTCAACGGCGCGGCGTCTCCGCCCACAGCGACAATGTCGCCGCGACGGCGCGGGCGACAGCGGGTCGATGACACCGATCACTTCACTGCCTTCTATAATAAAGCGCAGGAGAGAAATTATAATGTTGTTGTACAGGTATGTGTGGATTATGAAGGTATTATTAATTGATTTTGAAGAGCAACCTTGCAATTTCTTGCCCGTTCTTCGCCATAGGAATCTATGCTTTGGAACGGGTAACCAGATTGAACTTTGTAACCCTAAATAAAAAGTGTGTCGTAAGTACGCTGTTTGTAGTGCGTGTTACTCATATAATTAGTCGTGCAGGTGGTCAAAACTCATGCTATTATTATTGTCGAATTCCAACCTTACAGAAAATTTATAGTTAGTTTATATTATAGAATCCATTCATACAAACAAATAAGTTTTTTTTTTGTCTCCGTAACCAAAGTGTAAAAACGGGACCCTATTACTAAGACTCCACTGTCCGTCTGTCTGTCATCAGGCTGTAACTCATGAACCGTAATAGACAGTTGAAATTTTCACAGATGATGTATTTTTGATGCCGCTATAACAACAAATACTAAAAACAGAATAAAATAAATATTTAAGGGGGGCTCCCATACAACAAACGTGATTTTTCACATCACGTCATTTGCAAACATAATTCGAATATTTTAGATACATTTTGGCAAATAGTGATGTCAGATTATTGTTTGTTACAGATCTTCCAATACCTGGGCATGCGTGACTTAGCGCATTGCGCGCGAGTGTGCAAGCTATGGCGACAACTGTCGACCACGCCTGCGCTCTGGAGGCACGTAAGGATGAAGAATTCACATGTAAGTGAACATTCAAACCATCTCACCATGTTCTATGATTTGGTTTCTGCACTTAGTCCTTCAGATAGACCACTTTTGCGTGAGCCATGGCGGCCATTGGTGGTTATTCCAACCAGCCTCCCTCCAGAAGGGATAACATCACCTGGTGCCGTATTTTGACGGTATAAAGCCATCATGGTTCCAGTCTCAATAGAGAGAGACCGATAGCACCATACCTTTTTCGGACTGGAATCATGATGGCCTTAATACTTTGTACGGTCCCTGATCTGTTAGAAACACTGTGTAAGATCTGGGTGCTCAGAGGGTTTCTGTGCTAATGTGGGTGACGCCTGTGCATTCAAAGAACATGTCACCATTTCAGCTTTGGCTCTGGGATAGTAACAGACTTACGATGACTCTTGTTTTGCGGATGTGGGTGGTTAGATAGAATGTCGTTTAATTGATCTTGAATATGATTATTTTATCATAGCAATGATTTGTAATCGATTGGGTTCCTTGTCAAAGAGTTCCGAATCACAGGGCTATTGCAACTGAATATTGATATTTTTACATGAAGTGACCATCATCTCATCAAGCTTCGACAAGTCAACTCACTTGAATAGAATATTACGTCGTACTTTTTACAGGATTGTGGCGAAACCTAGAAGGAGGGTTATGTTTTTAACCTGTATGTTAGTATGTATTTTTCTCAAAAATCTGTAAAAAAAAAAAAAAACTAACAGGCAGCTATCGGGGCTGTCTATCCATGTTACGCCGTTATACATCATAATCGAATGGGTATTTTATTTGTAAATACAGGTAAGTGATTGGGGAGGACTATGCGCGGCTCTCAAACGCCACGGCACGAAAAGACTGGACCTGCGCAAGATGTTATTACCACAAAACGACACCGTCTTCTGGGAGCAATTCGCGGAACACATATCTACCGTTGACACGTTGGAGAGGTCAGTATCATTTTTTTTTTATCAGGGTATTACCCTGATAAAAACCTTCAAAATGTATCTAATAAACCTTGCACGAAAGAAATGCGGATAATAGAGATTGTTATAAAAAAGTAATTTGAACAAGTAACTGGTGCAAACAACAAAGAAGAAGAATCTTTATTTATTTTAAATTTTTTATTGCTGAATGGGCCCGCCCTTGACCTCGATCACGCCTAATGGAAAGCGATGGATGAGGTCTATGATAGAACGAGCGTGCCCAGAAGATGCCTAAGGCACTGGAACTCCCACGCATCGATGAAACACAGGCTGCTTGACGCCGGAATCCGGTGGGAGGGTGGTCGCTAACCAGGCGGGCTGTAGCCCTACCACCGCAAGGGAAGAATTGGCCAGTCAAATAAGGTGTTGGGTGTAACTGTCCAGGATGCATCGAGCGCTCGGTTCAGTTGAGTAACTGGTAGAACAAGCTGCGCTACACGAGGAGGCTTCTTCATGCATCCCAAAAGCACTCTACTTACAATCTACTATAAAAATCTATATTATCAAAAGAAATGGGCAATTTTAAATTAAATTAATTGTGCATTTCAATATTGCCCAATTTGTCATCTGACATGCGGCAGACTTGTCGGGCCCAGTCCCACTTAAGCTTAGCGACTTTCTGGGTAACGTCCGTGATCTCGGATCAACCACCGATTGGGTTCCACTAACGCACGACGCTATCGCGGCAGGCCGAGACGAAGATGGCGGGACGAACTTGACTCCTAACTAAAGGACTGGCCGGCACTCGCAAAAGACAGAATTGCGTGGAAAAGGGAGAGGGAGGCCTTTGCCCTGCAGTGGGACAATGCAGGCTAGTTAGATTAGATTATATTTCAATATAATTGTTTTTAGGAAATTGGTTTGATATTATGAGGAGCATTTTGCTCTGAAAGATTGTAGTTCACTAAATAAACAGCCTGTGTAAATATGCGCGCTACGCTCATACACAGATGATGCACTGTAGACAGCCTTCCATATCGACTACAATAGTAGCCCCATATTCTATGTTGTTTGAGCTTCATTAATGGCAATAGGCTCGCCTCCTTTACATCCCCACATGGGACTTACACATACCTGGTGAAATGTGGGTCTACTATAGGTACACCTAAAAGAAAGAAAGAAAATGCGTTTATTTGCGGTGAAAATAACGCAAAAAGAACATAAACACAAAAAATAAAATAAAAAAGTAGGGGGGAAACATGCGTCACATCCTCGCAAAACGGCTATCGCTCAGCATTATGCTGCGACCTTATGCAAGACCCCCAGCGCTGGTTTTCAGCGACACCTCTGCTTAACCCTAACCCTTTGGGGATCACAGGCGTGATGTCCCGTTTTTATGTTATAACTATGTAGCCGGTTTTCAAATCCAAATATCGTCGTACCAGGATAGAGATGTGTCGCTGCCCGGCGCGCGCGGTGGAGGCGGTGTGCCGCGGGCTGCCGGGCCTGCGCGCGCTGTCCGCGCTCGCCATCCGCGACGCGCAGCTCGACCCCGCCCCGCTCGGCGCGCTGCCGCTGCTGCACGAGCTGCGCCTCAAGAGCATGGCCGGCCTGTCGCTCACGCAGGACCTGCGCCACCTGGCCGCGCTCACCAAGCTGCAGCACTTGTCGCTCACCAGCATCAAAGTATGTGCACTACATGACAGAGTGACTCGTGAGAGCACACATAGAATGAGATCTGATCTTATCTGTAGAAAAAAATCAAGTCATTTATTCAGATTAGGCTGAAAATCTACACTTTTTAAACGTCAAAATTACAGCAGCACAATAGGGTAGTGTCCTGGGTAAAAAAATAATAATTCTAATTAGTCCGTCAGTTAGATTATCGAAAAATAATGGACCCGTATTTTTTCTTTTGTCAATCAAACAAAAAATGACAAAGATAAAGCACGTCAAAATTTGGGAGTGGGGGTCGTGACGTCACGCCGTGCTAAAAAGTGTCGCACGGCGTGACGTCACGACGAATTTTGACGTGCTTTATCTTTGTCATTTTTTGTTTGATTGACAAAAGAAAAAATACGGGTCCATTATTTTTCGATAATCTAACTGACGGACTAATTAGAATTTTTTAGGACACTAGCCTATTGTCTCTTAAGCTAGGAACAGTTTGCGACAACTATGAGATTTTAAGCGTACCATACTATCATATTTTGAATCTGACCTCATAATGTGTGACCTTAGGGTCAGTGTTTATAAGGTCAAAGATATCTTTCATTTCGAGGTAAAATGTTTATTTGACTAGGCTACATGTAACATTTTGTTTTTTTTTTGCTAGGAATTGGGGTGGTGTGCTTGCGACGTGATCGGCTCCCTCCCCGAGCTGGAGTCCCTGGAGCTGGGCGAGTGCACGTTCCGCGCCGAGTTCGCGGGCGTGCTGGCGCGCCTGCTGCGGCTGCGGCGCCTGCGTCTGGAGCGCGGCACGCCGCACTGCGCCGCGCCCGACATCCTGCGCGCGCTCAGCACGCTGCCGCTGCTGACGCGCCTGGAGCTCGTGAACATCGACGTCAAGCTGGGCTTCGACGACGCGCTGGCCGCCTGCACCAACGTGCGGCGCCTGCTCATCATCCCCACCTACGTGTCGCAGTCCGCCACCACCAACAAGCAGGTGCTGTCCGGCGTGCTGCGCCTCAAGGACACGCTCACGCACCTCATGTGGGGCGTCACCATCGAGCTGCTGCGCGTCACGGAACTGTTCATCGACCAGTGCGAGCAGGCGGGCGAGCCCAAGCGGCGCGACGTGGGCGAGTGCATCCCGGTGCTGAAACCGGTGCCGGGCTGCCGCCTGCCGGCGGGCCCCGCGGGCCCCGCGGGCCCCCCGCAGGTGGAGATCCTGCCGCTGCCGACACTGCAGCGCCTGCTGTCGCAGCAGCTGCCGCACACCAAGCTCAAGCTGCTACGCATCCCCTTCCACGCCACGTGGCGCCAGTCGCTCGCAGACTTCCAGTAGTACCGCGATATGCCGCAGGTATTGTACGAAAAAAACAAGCATTGTAACATTTTCTAACGGAAAACGTCGTGATAAACATGTAGTTTCACTATCATATAGCTAACATTAGCGCTTTTCAACTGCCAATGTAAACATATTATATACATGTAAATATTTACATCAGTAGATATTTTAGATATATATTATTATATATACATAATTATACCGCAATATATTATAGTGTATATAACCTAGAGAGAATTGGTTCTTATTGATGGTTAGGAAAATATTAAAGTTCGAAACTAGCTTCGAAAAGCTAATATGCTTAAACACGGAATTGATCGTTGAACTGTTGAAAGAATGCCTTGGGACAAGCATTTACTTTATCTTAAATCTGTTTCGTATAGAATCAGTCCTGGCACAATCCTCTTGTTACGAATAACGATACTAAACAAAACGCAATTTTGAAAAGTTTATTTTCGTGAAGAAACGTGACTGAAATCTCTAAAATGCAAGAAGCAGGTGTGATCAATACTTTTTTTCTTCTTGGTATGAAAAGAGGTCTTAACGTTGCAGTGGGGCAAAAACAGACTGGTTATAACACCTTACATGAAACAAAGTTAAATGCTTGTATCATATATCATTAAAATTTACACATATACATTACAAAGAAGGTCAGTTATAGTAAGTAGTTTAAATCCTCCCAATCATTGTCGCTAGTGAAACCTACCTTTAATATATTATGTAACCACAGATAATTATAATATCTACCTGTTCTAAGGTTTAATGCAAGCAATAAAATTAAATTAATAGCCGAATAGTAACGTAATAGCCAATGTAACCAATGCCTTAAAGAAACATCGTCGTATCAAACTTCAAGGATTAGAATTTAGAGAAGAACTATATTATGTACATATATGTGAATATGTAGGGAAGGCGCCGATCTGGGAACATATTCAATTTCATAAATACTTATAGTAGTATGTTATATTTTATTATATAATTGTTTATACAATGGTTATAGCTTGTTTCGTTGACACGTCAACTTTGTACTTCAGTGTCTGGTTATGACGGTTGATGAGTATAGTGTGTTTTTCCTTACATGTCTTCTTTAGTAAACAAATATGGCACAAAGGTTGGTTTTCACAACATCATCATTCTCTGCCTAGCCTTTTTCGCAACTATGTTGGAGTCGGCTTCTAGTCTAGCTATCCCTATCTGACCTCCACAACCCAGTTACTAGGTAATACGATACTCCTTGGTAAGACTGGTTGTCAGACTTTCGGGCTTTTGACGACCCGTAACGACTGTCAAAGATCCAAGAATGTCAGCCGGGACCAACGGCTTGACGTGCTTTCCGAGGCACGGAGGGGTCTCGGTATGTAAAGATGGATGTTTTCACAACAATAAGTTCGGAACGTCCTGATTTTTGTAAGAACCGCATACTGTTGAAATAACATCAAAATCTGTTTCGAATGAACCATTAAAAAAATAACTCAGTAAGCCATATTTGTGTACCATTTGAGTCAAGCAAAGAAAACACACTTTAGGTAAAACAATGACGTTGATTGTACCATTAGGTACCTGTTAGTTATAATGTAGTGCCACTAAACGTAGGTACAAAAGGCCGGCTCCATACTTGTGGCTTTCTACATGTGAGAACAATGTAAATTCAAATTTATTTACGTTTTTTTGCAATTTGCAACATCAGTGTCAGGTTATGTTAATTAAAATATGATTGAAATTTTATGCTATTGCAAAAAAAAACCTAAGAAAATTCAATTTCGGGAGTGCCCTGACGCTTTCGCCTTGAAGATAAACACTGCAGGTTAGAGATGACCTGTCTCAACTCATGGCGCCCGTTCACGACCATGACGCGTAGATCAGCATCGTTCAGCACAATTACTTTGAAGGGAACCGAATGATCCGAGAAAGCGAGACATTTAACTGAATATACGTGAAGCGGGTCTCTTTGTGCGTGCGTTTTCAGTCGTTGTATGAAGCCGACTTTCTGTACCTATTTATTTTGTGTCAGTTTAGTACATTTACAATAATGCGGGCTGGGAGATAAATTAACGCTATGTTAACTGACTACATAGCTTGCTTAGCTAAATAACTAGACGTGGACATAGGACATACAATGGGTTGAGGAAAGTGGGTTTACTGGTCGAAAGTTTTGGCCCTAAACATCACTTTAAATCAGTATGTCGATTTTGATATTACTATGAGTGTTAATTTTTTTGAGCTTGACTCGAAATTAATGCTGCATTTTGTTTTACTAGCAGAGAATGAAAGATATTTCGCCAGGACTTGTTTTAACCTTTTAACGGCCCGACTATATCAGTTGTCGTGCCCACGGCGCACGCAAAAAAAAAACGAGAAACATACCAAAAATACCGATTAAACGAGCTGTGATGATGTAATAATAATACAGATTTAACGAGCTGTGGTATTTGGTCGTATAAATACGACCCGGGCGGAATGGACACGAAAATATTTAGCGGATTAATCCGGCGTAAGCGTTTAAAAGGTTAAACCAGAGCAGGTTCAACTCATTCGGGTTGTTAAGATGGCATAATTGTTCTAAAGTTTGCCTAAATCTGTTTCCAAGAGTTTCATCTCAATTTCAATTCTGCCTAACCCTTTGGGGTTTACACGTGTGGAGTTATGTTATGTATAAACTTTTAGGGGACTTCAAATCTGCATAGATTTAAAATTAATGTGGCACAAAAGAATTGGCGATTATTCAAATGAATGAGCAAGCTCAGAAGACTAAAGATGATTTATTCAAAATCCTTACAACACTTTCTTAACCCAAATGTCCGGAACATACCAATGAAAATTAAAACGTGTCTTAAGTCGCAATAATTAACGCATACAGAGCGGATATGTATCGCATATTTATACCTATACTTTGGTACATAAATATAATATATATTTTTGTAATTACCCATTTCTTCCACAAACACCAATCGACTGCGGTCTCACAATTGTAAATGAAGTACTAGAATATAATAATATTATGAAAATGATTGAAAGTTATTAGTTTTATTACGAACATAGAAATATTAAATATATAAAATGTTTTAACAATAAGACTTGTAAATATTTTCTAAGATAAATTAATTTTATCAGTGCCTATAATTGATTTGTACATGATCATACTAACTGAGGCATGATTAGGTTCCGTGTGTATTGTTTTTTTTAATTATTTTAGTTTAGATTACTTGCGAATCTAAAGTAGTTTAATAAAATCCTGAAGGACTAATTAACTAACAGACTGTCAAACTCATGTCAATGGGTTTGATTGACTGTTGTTTTAAAGTCGGTTAATCGAAGCAGTTAATATTGGTTTGACTGTTGGTTTAGCCTTTTAGCAACCGAGTGTAAGTGAACTCTACCCACTGGTCTCGAATAACGCAAGTGATTCCATATTCCGTTTTTCTTATTTTACCAAAAAAACATCGTAAATGTATGAAAACGATAAGAATAAAAGACTGAATCACTTATAAGGCTATTATTAAGAGTATTAATGAGAGAAAGCGTTGGCGACGACATTTTTAAGTCAGTCTAATTCTTATACTGGAAAGTTAACACTTTAGATGCGCAAGTAATCGTAATATACTGTTTGAAGGCAGGAGAAGTCGCACGTTGTTATGCAGCCAAGTTAACAGCGATTTCGTCTACTTATAAACTGTTAAGGGATGTTTATATCTAAACCAGACACAGCTTATGGCATTTTAAAGCAATATACGACATGCACCGCTCTATTTTCGACCAAAAAGGCGCATTTTTACAATTATTTTAGTAAAATATTAAAGCTGCTGCTGTGATTGGTTCAGATATAAATAAAAGTTTTCTTTATACATATAAATTAGTAGTAAAATTATGTGGCAATGTTTGAATATATTATTTTTTTAGGCTTGTATTATGAAGTACAAGGGCTTGTGAGTGACGGTAGGGGGCGCCTCGGGTGTCTCGAACGGACGTACATGAAAATTTTGTGCATGTATTTAATATATAGTTAAAAGAATGTATTTTAATACTTTACCTCCGGAATCTGAAAGCATGTTCAATCTCATGTAAACTTACAGGATTGGTCGATCCTACCTAAAGTCGACCAATCTGATATCAATTTGCTGATAAGAGACATGTTCAGGCTTTCAGGGAACTAGGGTTTAACTATCGTAGTTTATTAACAAAATGTAACATCTATAAAAGCTTTATAAGTGTTGATAAGTCTTTACAATAATAAGTGAAGATATAGAGCATTTTATTATTAAGACTCTTATAGAGTGTATGTTTAAGGGAATTATAATTTTGGTTCGAGCGAGGCGCCGAAGCAGATTGCTCTTATATCAGGATATTGCGGGGGCTATGAAAAAAAAACTATTTCTATATTACTTGCGGGATTCATAATAATTCTATTATTTGCTTTATCTTAATCATTACGCCTGAGAGAACCAAAATCTTACGATCTCACAACTAGATAATTTGCTAAATTATTGTCATCCGGGGTCTGAAAGCCTGTTAGTAAATCTATTGTCGAATTTCATGTTAGAAATTGTGATTTGTTGATCAAAATTAGATTTGAACACCGATTTAAATTGGATTGGCCTTCAGAAGTTTAGGTGTTTCCTAATGGTTCTTATTTCAAGTCTTTTATATTCGTTTAGTGGCGTTTTAAATTGTTATTTTTTGGCTTCGAAGCAATCAGTTAAAAAATTATGGTTATTTAAAATATTTTTACCATGACCATTTTATTTGTGAAAACTTTGCTTTGAGGTTTGATATAATTTTGCCATTAAGTATTAATAAATCATCTTTCAACTCTCTTTCTATTTTATGATTTTAACTGGCGTTCATTTTAATTTATCATAGAAAATTACATCTTGAGAAAACCGGCATATCCTAGAACTAAAAATTCAAAGACATCTACCATCCCGCACTGGGCCTGGGTGGTGGATTAGGGCCCATTCCCTCTTGAAGAGAGAATGTCTGTGCCCCAGAAGTGGGGACGTTGTTTGCTGATTATGCTGTAGAATTCTAGACCCTATCCCACAAATATTTTTTCCAAAAAGATATTTGCTTCGAAGCCCAAAATCTAAATACTGACTTATCATTATCACCATGACTTGTGTTAAAGCATAGCTTTTTAATATAATTTAGACGTCTATTGTTAATAATCTCAGATGCTTCTTGTATTCTAGTTTATATCTTTGGCGAGTTTTTGAGTTGATGTATAAAATGTAAATGACTTGCTTACAAAATGTTGTTGTGGGCAAACTTTGTGTTATCTGCTACGATACTGCTGTTAAAGCGTGTTTTTGAACGAAAGGAAGCTTGAGAGATTGTTTATATGATTCTGGATTTAAAACAATGGGTATAGGTAATCTATCAATGAATACTATTAACTAGTAGTCAAAGAGCTCTTTGTGTAAGACCACAGATATAGATACACCTAGATAACGCAAGAGCACCTACTTCGCGTGCCAAAAATCGCACCAGTTTACGATCGAAAATCATAAGCCGCCACTTTCGCGCTCAGTCCTGCGTACTGCTGGCTGGGTGAGCGTGAGCGAGAGAGCGCGAGCTTGTGACGTCATAGTAGGTAGTCAAAAAGTGGCACGCTTAGTTTTCATGCAGTTCGTGATACTTGCGTTATCTAGGTATATCTGTGTGTGAGACCTCATCCCGGGAAATACTACTAACATTCATATTTCTGCCGCCAAGCGGTTCGCGGTGTTCGGGTTTGAAAGTTGGGTGAGACAGCACATGATATATTCTATTTTTTTTTGCTTTCATATTATTTGTCAAATCTTTGATCGCGAGTTCGATTGTTACAATTCATGTGAATAGTTATTTCGCTCCTACTTCAATGAACTAACGCCTCGTCTAACAAAAACTACGCTAGCTACGATTCTTGATATTGATACAAATCGATGGTTTAAAACTCAGATTTCAACTGCCAGACAACTCGACGGGCTATCTTTCGTTCAGAAACATATAAATGTCGTGCAGATAACATGGAGTTGTTTCCAAACGTGTTTGTTGACGGTGGGTGGAGATGCAGGATCTATTCTATAATTAGGTTATGTATAGGTTAAAGACAACTTTGCTGGTAAGCAGGGGCGACTTGTGAATAAATGGTTGCCAACAAACAGGGTGTTTTATTATTATATTCCTCTATTTTGTGTGCCCTGTATATGATGACTTGACTGTTGTATTCATCGAGAAACATAAGGGAATATCAAAGCCATCGTGGCTACAGTGCGGAAAAGAGACGGAACTATACAGGACTAATATCATCTCTTTTTATCACTGGAATAATTATTTCTGTAACGGTTCCCTAGAATATTAGTCACACGTACACTTTACATCACGATCTTCTAGTCTAGGCGAAAGAAGTCCACTGCTGGACAAGGGCCTTCCCCTAAGCATCGCCATAGCGAACGATTCTGCGCTTCCCGCATTCTGTAGATTTCTACGACCTGTACTGTGTGTCATTATAAAGCCTCGTATCCACTAGGCAACAATTGGCGCGCAGCACGTGACGCTCAACATGTTCGGCAGCGTTGCACAACAGCGCACGACGTTGCCAGCTGGCGCGCAATATGACGCGCGGCTTGGACAACTGATCATGCGTAGACAGACAACGTTGTTAAACAAAAGTTCCGCGCTAACTTTCAACATGTGCAATATTTCGCGAGCCAAATGTTGCCTAGTGGATACGAGGCTTAAAGCACAAATCATGCATATCTACATACACAAAACGTACATCAAATATTGTGCTTATTCTGTACAGGTATCGAACCTGCAGCTAATAGTTCTCGAAGTCCCGACACAAACAAAATCAATTATTTAAATGAGGCTAGTGAAAAATCAATACAGCCAAAGATTACGAATGACAGAACCCAGAACGCTCTTTATCATTCAATCAGCCTAATTTATTCGATCTTGGTAACCTAATTATGTATCCCCCTTCCCTTTCTGCACATCATCATAAACCCTGCCTTTAGCAATCAAGCATTGGACTGATTGGACTATAAACCTCTCCTCCAATCGCACGCAATCTTCACAATGGATTTACCAATTTCGCGAGACATTCATACAGTCATACTCCAACTTGCCCGACTGCGTCAGAAAGCGTCTGCTGCTTTTCGTAAAGGGTCGTTATTCAAGGGGGTGGCAAATAAAAAGCACGATTTTACTCTAATCGAGGTCGACGTCTCTGTATTTCCTCAGTTTTGGCATTAATAAGAAGCTGCGAAATTTCTTCCATGAGTCTCAGCTTCAATTGTTCGCTTTGTATGCTCCGAAGTAGCGCTCCTACGAATGGCAGGAATGTTGCAACGGGGTCATGTCGTTTTACTATAAGCGTGGCTGTTGCGATTTCTTCGTTAGTGTCTTCCGATCTGAAGACTACTGTAAGACCTTTGTGTTGGTCGTCGCTTGTGTCATCATCATCCGCCTCATCACCGTCGTCGGTACAATACACCTCGTCTGAAGAGTCCAGTAGAATCGGTTCGTCGTCGTATCCAGCCGGGTGACCCGCAGTGTCAGATGTTGAGGGGCCCGGCATCACCATTGAGACCGGCGAGCTACTTTTCGAACGCTGCTCATCTGGTTCTGACGGAATCTCTTCATCAGCTATTTCTTCTCCTTCGTCGTCACTTCTATGGCCGTTCTCCATTTTTACGGTTTGGAAAGCCTGAAAGTTACAATGATTAGTTGCAATTTGTACTTATCTGTAAACTACTTCGTACAACGAAAAACCTACCCAAAGCAAAATAAAATTGTCAAGTCGCCAACGACAACGTCCAGTAAACTTTAATAAAAAAAATAGATTGACAAAATCTTTTTTTTTATGAATGTAGAGCGTAAACCCGTAAACAATAAATTGGTAATACGCTGATAATAGGTACTCGCGTAGCCTCTACCAGAGGACTACATGACCTAAAGCGCGGTCACTGACGGACTGCATAGAAAAGAAAGAGACGCGCGATGACAACGCTGGTAATTTATTGCAAAATATGAAGCAATTATCTATTTACGAAAAATCTATTGTTTGGACTAAAAAATTAAAACACTAGTTTTAGTATGTTGCTTGTAGAATAATTTAACAAAAAATCATAATGATTGTATGTAAATTAGTATGGTTTTTATTGTAAAAAGAAAGTTTTTAGAGGTATCTTCATGATTTTTTTCTATCGTACCAAATAAGTTATATTATGTCTTCAACACACTACCTAGCATATATCCTGAAGAATATCATATATTTTTTTGATTTTGCTTACTGTAGTCGATCATACCCTTTTATTGTTTCTAAAACTTGCGTTTAGGTACTGTAAGCCCCTTAACATCACGAGCGCAACAGGCGCAAAGTGCGTCGCGTCGCGGTCGTTGCGAAAAAAAAGATGTCTTTTTTTGACACCGGCAACACGCACCGATGCGTGCCGTCTTGCCGCGGCCCTCCGTGACCTCCGTCAAACCTGCCGTATTATTATAGTAGTACTCTTTGCGTCAAACGACCCAGTGACGCCGAGGAGAAGATACGTAAAATGGGTCCACATTGTCATTCCTCACAGCATGGCCACAATTAATAATTTAATGTCTTATCGTCGCCTCCTCTCAACGAGAGAAACGACGTACCTATTCGCACTAGGATATGATTCCACGAAGGCATTTTCGGGACGCGAGGCGGCAACTTCAACATGATAGGAAACATTATTTCCGTAGGGCACCGCGGCCGCGGCATCAGCATCATTGACAACATTTTGAGAACTTTTCGCCCCGCACCGACTGAGGAGAATATTTCACAAAGTCGCCTCCAAATCATCTCGAATATCGTGTATTAACTTTTAAACCATACTGCGCAGCCACGCGCGCTCTCCTTCCTAAAGACCCGATCAATAATTTCGATAACGCCCACCCGGCCCACCTCTCGTCTTCACAATTTTGGGCACAAAGAAAGTTAGGTACGGCCTATTCTATATGAGTTTTTAAGAGTAAACTAAAAAGTTAACACCAACCACTTGTTACAGTTCAAAGTTTTCCGCGAGCAAAAAGCTTTACACCGCCTTTTATTTTCCTGCAAGTGGCTAAACGAGCTGTGATTTATGCCCTGTACGATTGATTACTGCCCTCTGTACGTAGTTGCAATATAGTATGCAGTTATTTACACCCCACCATCCCTTGTGTCGTCCGGTCAGCGATGCTTATTGGTTCCTGCAGGAAATTGACAGGTCTACGGATGTAGCTAGGTAGATAAACCATCTTCCTACCTTTATAGGTCATAAATCAGTTTGATAAATACAAAGTTTTCGCTGTCATCGGTGAAAGAGATAGCGAGACTAAGTGACGTCACATGCAAGGTGCGATTTTTCGCATAATCGTATTGTGAGACAAAATACTGAAGGCCCAAACTTGGAGAGGTGAGAGAATGCTGGAATGACGTTGCTCTGTTTACTAAACAAAAGTCTAAGCTTGGAACTTTAAACACGTTTGGCCCAATTTTCGCGAATAGCGATCGATGGATGACGTCATGTTCGTGACGTTTGCCTGTTATACGTGAAGCGAACTTGTTGCGTTGAGGCTTATTTATTTTATTGTAGGAATCTGAAACGGGTTTATTACTCCGGTTTTATGAACTTTTATTATTTTCAGATGGAAAGTTACATATTATATCTCAATAAAATTCATTCTAGTACCAACTCGACTAATAGGAATAATGCAAAACCTTTCAAGTGATCGTCACAAACAATATGTAGATTGTTTTTACGCAACAATGCGTAAAAGGTGCGCTTCCCTGGTGCGCAGGGTGTGAGGCGGATCCAACAGTTGGTTGCGAGTAGCCTGGACTGTGTTTACGTGGGTCACTGTTGTGCCGTCTCTCATGAGATGTCGCAACGGTGACCAACCATTTTATTTCTTGTGTTTTTGTTTAGTGTCTGTACTTACTAACATAGTCGTAAGTTTTACTAACAATCTTGTTTTGAGTCTTGGTTACTCTAATAAAGAAATTCTATTATTATTATTATAAATGACGAACAGATAATGAAACGGCAATATTTGGTCGCTGTATTTTTGTCGATCTGCTAATAAGGAAAAGTAATAGAATCCACTCGAACTGAAATACATCGATAATCATAATAGGACATCACTAGCTTTATATTTAATTGTTGCAGTGTTGCCAATTTTAATTTTTCTACCATATACGTAGTAATAGGTACTCCCAATGGCTTTTTCTAAGAAAATAGTTCCATTGAACGTAAAGAGTGCGTGAGTGACTAGTCGCCTAGTTTGAGGGTATCAGCTTATCAGAGGGGCAATTCTCGTAATTTTAAGAACGTTCAAAAATACCTCTAATTTCCCTACATTTTGACAAATTTTTGACGTTTCTTTGTCGCTGAGATGAGACTGCGACTAGATTTTTAACGTTTTAAATCACGAGAATTGGCCTTCAGGAAAAGAATTTAGTACAAATAAAACTACCAATTACACAAAGTCACATTTATTAATTTTTCCTACGTCCTCCTTTCTTCCCGGCTTGCGGCTTGCCAAACGTCTTAGCACCGGGCCTGCCTTTACCAGGACTCTTACCCGGTCCCCCTTTTCCAGGACTCTTACCCGGCCCCCCCTTTCCTTTCTTCGGCATCCCTTTATTGCCCTTTTGAGGCATCCCTTTGTTCCCTTTCTGGGCCTTATTTGCGTCGTACCGGAGTCGTTTTGCCGCGGCCCGAGAGGTGTCTGTGAGGTCGTTAGCAAAGTTGCTCTGTTTTTTCTTGCTTTTATTGAAGGTTTTGTTAGGTCTGTGTTGTGGCTGGTCGTCGTTGTCGTCAACGGCGCGGATTCTGCGTTGCTTCTTCTTGCGTTTTTCCATTCGGGATTGGAGAAGGGCCACCTGTTGGGTTTAATCGATTAGTTATTTGATGTTTGTTTTGCGAGTTGATACTTATTTTAGCTAATACATATACTACTTAGTAGACATGTCCGTTTCGACGATGAAATCGGGATCGTGAAGCTAAATGGAATGTGATGGTTTTTTACATTTCGTTTAGGTAACATTTGGACTTTAGGCTCCACGTTTTGGTGTTACAGTGTGTTCAGTAGATTTACATATAAAATTTCAAGTCCTGACTGACTGATATATCAACGCACAGCCTAAAACGCTGGTCATAGAGACACGAAATTTGGAGGGTGTGTTCTTTGTGAAGAGTAGGTATCCACTAAGAAAGTGTTTTTCGTAATTCCACCCCTAAGAGGGTGAATGGGGGAGGGTGAAAATCACGCGGACGAAGTCGCGGGCAGAAACTAGTTTATTGATAAGCCAGCATATCCATTCACATTGATCAAGTTAACTGGTAAAATCTAACTGTTTTTGGTGATTAATGCAGACATGTCTAATAGACCTCCAGGCCGTATTTCGGTCATGGAGGCCAATCTCAACAGAGACTAGCCTTTGTCGCGGGAGATATTATAGAGCACGCGTGTGTGCGCAGACACAGGTGCACTGTCTCTTCCTTCATTCTCATAGTCCGATGGTACGTCACGTAATCCGACACGACCGGAGAGCCATGTTTAATTTGTACTTAGAACTCTAGTTTCACTGCATATTGAATTTCGAAAACATTTTTCCAACTAAGTTGAAAGCTTAAAAGAGTTGGTCATATCCTTACTTTAGTGATTTATGCGGCCTACCCAAATGTCCTTTCTTTGGTATTGTCCGTTGAATCGTTGAGCTCCTTAAGTTTTGAGTTGAGCTGCACGATTTCTGACAAATGCGTGCACTGACGGGATAGGTCCACTCAATCTGTGTAGTTCTTTCCTCAAAAGACCATCTCAGACATCGATCTACATGGTCTTCATATAACCTGACCAAGATTATGACTTTAAAAGAGACTGTGACCTCTGAGTTTGTTTCGGCCATTCTTCTCAGAGTATTCAGATAGGAAACGTCGACCTCATCTTGTTTTTAAAAATATGATTGACGGGAAAAAGTGTTTGTGCAAACCTACTTACAAAAATAAAATCATTTACCTTCTCCATTTCCCTGTTGACACGTTCTTCGGGCGTGTCCTTAGGTTTGTGTTTCGTCATTGGAGGCTTCTTGCGTTTCCTTCCGCCGCCGCCGTCGTCGCCAGAGTCGTCATCATCGTCGCGCTTGCGCTTCTTAGCTCGACCACCTTTTTTCTGCTTGTCTGCGAATGAAAAAATAAAAGTTTCAGTATTGTGGGAACAAATATACGATCCACAAATATACATCCAGCCATAGAACATGTTGTGTAAGTTTTCATGTACCGTATTTAAGTATTTGTTTATCATGCAGAATTCTTTGGCAATAATTTATAGAAAGTTTTTTTAAGTACTAGAAAAAGTTACGTAAAAATAGGGCTGATCAAGCTGTAGTTTATTTAAAATATTTTTTCAATGGTATGCCCAACTATTTCCGGACTTAAATAAAGACAGCAGCCATTATTTAATTACGAGGCGACGCCTGTTGTTTGCGTAAAGGGCCAATAAATTGGATTATTTGGTCGTGATCTTACAATAATTAAAATGGATGTATTTTTCGAAAGTTACTGCTAATCATGGCTTATTTTATAGGTAAGGGCTAGTTAATT
The DNA here is from genome assembly GCA_947508005.1 of Amphipoea lucens. Classification (NCBI taxonomy): domain Eukaryota; kingdom Metazoa; phylum Arthropoda; class Insecta; order Lepidoptera; family Noctuidae; genus Amphipoea; species Amphipoea lucens. Next base: position 15,490,554 of record OX382375.1, read on the forward strand.
TGCATTCACAACGTTCGATACGCCTCCGTGCCGAATCGAACATCAATCAATATCAAAAAGAGTTCTCTAAAGGCTGTTCACAAATCCTAAACCCGATATTTTTTTCAGTAAGTCAAATAGACGAGCGCCATTCTTCTGACAGCTCGGGGGTTGGAGGCAAAGTAAATTAGTCATTGAAAATGTATAATTTTGATTCGAAAGCCTGTCGAATAGATGTGTTGTGTGCTGTGGTGTCCTAAAAGGCCCAAAAAAAAAATTCCTTTTTCAATAACAGGCCTTAGGATATTTTATAGTTCATATTTAGTAAAGTTCCTGAATACCGAGATGACGACTAATAGAGAAGTATGGAGGAAGAAGACATGTTGCGGCGACCCCAAATAAATTGGTATAAGGCCAGGAGAATGATGATGATGATTTAGTAAGGTTCCTTAATCTACCTTTATCCGGATGCTTGGTAAGCGCGAGCCTCTCTTTCTCCTCTCGCTTCTCCTTCGGCGACTGGAACCAGTCGCGCTGCCTCTTGAGCTCGATCTTGGGCCCCACCTGTTCGGCCCCCTCTGTCTTGATGGCGCCCTCTAGCTTGGCCGTCTGTTTCTCCATCTTGTTCATTTGCTTCTCTGCGTATTCTTCGTCGAGGATTGCGGCTGGAGTAATAGGAAAGTTAATATTATGTGTTGGTAACCTAATGTATAAAAATATTGTGTCACAGTGTTTGTTATCGAACTCCTCCGAAACGGCTTGACTGATTTTTATAAAACTTTTTGTATACATTTGGTAGGTCTGAGAATAAGTCGTAGGCTATTTTTTTTTGCCAAGCAGCGTTTGCGGCGTCATATTTTATAAAAAATCATATGTAGTTTAACTGTTCAATAGGTAAATATTGCAATATATCTATATCTAAATTAATAATAAAGCTGACAAGTCTGTTTGTTTGTACGCGCTAATCTCTGGAACTACCAGTCGGATTTCAAAAATTTTTTTGCATCACGCTGGGACCTTTAGGAGCCGAGCAAAAAGAAAAGTAGTCAAAAGAACGCTAAGCGAAAACGAAGTGTTAGCGCGGGCAGGTGATGCGATACGACGGGGTGGGTCGAGGAACAAGAAATTTCACGCGGACGAAGTCGCGGGCAAAATAATTCTACAGGGTGAAATTGAATTCATGGGCGTCCTTATAAGGGGTCATTGTAATCATCATTATTACACTTTTACTATGGAACCAAGACTGAAATAGCGAAAAAAAAATCAGCTGTTCCATACATTTTGACGAGTTATTATGTGAACATAAATGCAAGGAACAGCTGCTGATTTTTTTTCGCGATTTTAGGCTTAGCCTCATAATAACAGTTGTTCGTAACGATGAGTACAATGACCCCTTAAAAGGATGCCCATGAATTTAATTTCAGCTTGTATAATTTAATTTTTTTGTTTTTTTTTCTAAAACATTTTGTTCATCTACCCTTATGGAATCACTGGTCCCCAAGTCACAGGCTATAAACCTAGTTTGGGTGCCAGGAGATAATACTCAATGCACTTTATATTGTACCATATTATTGTACTTGTGTTTATTGGAAACGTGCCTTTTTTTTTTTTGGATGGGAAATCATCAAATGACTCCTCCCGCTCTGGGTGGAGCGGAAGTGTCAGACTCTTACTGACTAAAACCCATCCGTGTTCCTTCCTTAGCCCTTTATGTTCCGGGGTAGCGGTAAACCTTTCGGACAATCCCGCACCCCCGGCAGGCTTCGGCCCTGGCAGGCCTCTTCTTTTTTGCTGACTTCTCTTTGAGGCGCGCGTGGAACACGTACGCGCCGTCCGGCACGGGCCTGGTCCTGATCGGACGGTGAGCTGCCCATGGAAACATGGCTGGTATTCCACTTACCAATTTCCGGTTCCAGTCGAGCAAGCCGGTCTCTGTACTTGCCGACTATGTCGGGCGGGACTTGTCGCGACTTGACAGGCCGTCTCGCTCGCTTGACGATCGCCTTCACCAGCAGGCGCTCTGCTTCACCCGCCAGTGATACTGACACGCCTGCGCGACCCGCTCGGGCTGTTCTACCGACCTGTAGAGGATAGAAAAGAACGATATTTATTAATACAACCAAATGAAGACACAACTAGCTGTTCAAGTTACAATAAGCTTTCCGTCCATCTCCAGCGGGGTAATTGCACACACTGTCAGTAAGAATCGTTTCCATTTTGACAGTTCAACAACATTCATTGCGTTATTTACGTTGTTGAGCAGACTTATTTTTCGAACATACGATGCAATGGATTAGCAATATCCTTCAAAATGATTCAGATTGTGATTAGTAGCGTGTTACGCAATTAGGGTGCTATAAATCAAAATTACATAAGTATCGGTATTATGTTCAATTTACTTTTCAAAAGCTAAACATCACGTTTTAGCTTTTGAAAAGTAACCGAATGCACAAACATGGTTTGTTGCACAGATATAGATAGACCTAGATAAGGCAAGTATCACGATCTCTATGAAAATGAAACGTGCCATTTTTTGACGTCACAAGCACTATTTAGTGATGGGAAAATCAAATCGATTCAAAGATGCCGCCGCGTGCGGCACCCGTCTCGCTCCACTCCCGAGGCCTAGCGCTAGCGCGAGCGCTCACCCAGCCGGTTATATCTGTAGACGACGCGTGTCGACGTGCTACAGATATAACCCTACTCTGCTACTCACCCTGTGTATATAATGCTCGAGCGTGGCGGGCAGCGTGAAGTTAAGCACAGTCTTCACGCCGGGTATGTCCAACCCTCTGGCGGCCACGTCAGTAGCTACTAGCACGTCGACTTGCTCCTCTTTGAAACGTTTGAGAGAGTCTAAACGTTGAGGCTGGTTCAATGCGCCGTGGAGTTCTGCTACCTGAAAGAACAGACACGGTGTCATCCATGCTAATATTATAAATTCGAAAGTAACTCTGTCTGTCTGTCTGTATGTTACCTTTTCACGCCCAAACCGTTGAACCGATTTAGATGGAATTTGGTATAGAGATAGTTTGAGTCCCGAGAAAGGACATAGGATACTAAAAAGGTTGACTGATAGAAAATGCCTATGGCATTAAGTCCGCCTCTGTACATTTATGTGCTTGAAGTATTAAATAAATAAATACTTTGTCTCCCGATATTCCCACGGGATCGGGACTTATGCGGGTCAAACCACGGGGCGCAGCTAGTCTAAAATAAGTTTGGAATGCTTTATGTGAATGTTTCGTGAGCGTGTATTTTTACATCGACATAGTATCGTATAGTTTTCATAGATACAATAATTGAAAAGTGTGGAATAGGTTTTATCAGGGACACACATTTGTACCCGTTGGCTCGTTGAGGAATGATAGCTTCGGTTGAACAGAGCGAATGAAAAAAGGTACGGATGCAAAAGGAAAGATAATTGTTAGAGGGGTCTCCCTTGTTTTACCGAAAAGAAATTGCCAAATTATCACTTCCCAAACAATTTTTCGCATAATTTCATTTGCCAAATTATTACTTACCAAAAAATCTCTTTACAAATAATTGTTACGAAAACCTATGTTTGGCAAGTGAACGTTTGAACAATAACTTGTTCACCAACTAGTACTTTTACCATTTTTTATCTAGTCAAATATTTCAGTTGGTATAACATATGTATTTTTCAAACCTAACCTCGGGGTGCCCTTCCCTCGCTCTTGCATCCTATGTCGACGGAGCCCCGCTTCGCGGGGCCCCTATTCCTGTGTAAAGGGTTTAAAGTAACCTAACCAAACCTAACCTCGGGGTGCCCTTCGCTCGCTCTTGCATCCTATGTCGACGGAGCCCCGCTTCGCGGGGCCCCTATTTCTGTGTAAAGGGTTTAAAGTAACCTAACCAAACCTAACCTCGGGGTGCCCTTCGCTCGCTCTTGCATCCTATGTCGACGGAGTCAGTCGCTAAGTTTTTTTTTATTCGCTCGTTTTATAATTCCCCATTTTTAATTATATAATTCCCAAAAAAAATATTTTTGTATTTTTTTTTCACAGCGAAAATTTTACTAAATATTCATTGTGTAAAGATTGTTTGCTGTAATGAATCATTTGATTAAAGACCAAATGCCTTAATGACATTATCCCAAGTAATATTCTGCTGAGTAAAAATTTGACCAAATGAAAATTTGTGTACTAAAATCTTTCCAAATATTGCATTGGTATAAAAAAAGGTTGCTAAAATTTGTTTGGGTAATGAAAATTTGGCAAAATCTTTTCGGCAAAACGGCAGGATCCCTTGTTAGAGATATATAATAAAAGGGAGGATACTCGAAGGCTGCAAACGGGTCATCCTGTTGAAATTGGTGGAGTGACAAAGGGAGAAAAAGAATATTTATGTAAAACGTAGTATAAGGGTTGGGCACGAAAGTGAGGGAAAGGGAAGAGGTATAGTCGACCTTGTAATTCCTTTACCATCCCAAGGTTGAATGTCACCTGCACGTCAAAAACATCAAGATTTATTGTTTCATAAACATAACATAATCAGCCTATAATGTTCCTACTGCTGGGACGCAGGCCTCCTCTCGGTGAGAGGGAGAACTACATAATGTGACAGTTAAATAGTTTCAACTTTAGCGAAGTTTCAAATTACTGGAAGTTTTTGTCAAAAATGGTAAAGCGATTACGAGGTCGACTATTCAAAAGTATAAAGAAAAAATAAGACATAAAAAGGAAGGTTTAAATTAAACTGTTTTTAAACATTTAAAAGGCAGATAAATTAGAAATGCATTACCTTTACTCCCAACAACCCCAAAGCCACATGTAACCGATGCGCCTGCTTCTTGGTTTGCACGAAGATGACGGCTCTGTCCCTGAACGTGCGACACACGAGCGCCGCTAGCATCGCCTCGCGATCGCACTCGCGCTCGCGACGGATCCTGAAATGTGGCTTATTGTTTAGGACATCCAAACTAATATTATAAATGCGAAAGTAACTCTGTCTGTCTGTCTGTCTTTTCTTCACGCCTAAACTACTGAACCGATTTGTGTGAAATTTGGTACAGAGATAGCTTGAGTCCCGGGAAAGGACATAGGATACTTTTTATCCCGATATTCCCACGGGATCGACATTTACGCGGGTGAAACCGCGGGGCGCAGCTAGTAAGGTATAAACTAGATTGTGGTATGAAAGCCAAAGGCAGATTTCAGGTCCTTTTGTGATTATTCTGTGAGACAGTCAGTTTTTAATAAGAAGATTTCGGCACTTCCCTTATTTATCTTTATTTTATTTATTAAAACTTTATGCACAAGTATAAAAAAAAAATACTGTACAAAGGCAGACTTAATGCCTGAGGCATTTTCTACCAGTCAACCTTAGGGTGATGCAGAGACAAAACATGGCAGGTGCAACATACGGGATAAATAGCTCGGAAATGACTATAGAATACAAGAATAAATACTAATACATAGATAGATACATATTACATACATTATAAACAAAATGAACTGTCACGAGAAAACATGATCGATAGATAGCGTTGCCATAACTTCTGGGAACCAATATGGGACGTTTTTTCTTCCGATACCCAAAACTCATAATCGTACATAACACATTCAACACCGACACGGGGCTTTTCAACTACACCATACCTACATAACATAGCACGCATGTGTACCTTCCTACATAGCGAGAAGAAACAAACTAATGTATTTTCTAACAGATTCCCTCTCATCTCAAACTTATCAAAAGTGTAAAATAAATTAAACAAAAATTATTTAATCATACTTTTTATTCAAAGTCGTAGACAATTTTTTTAATTAACATAAAATTACTCAGGTATTAATTTTTTTGCCCAGTCATATTTTGAAGTGGATTTTACATTTGCAATAACTTCTTTTTCTTTTTTTATACAATCATAGAACTGGGTGCATGTCATTTTAAAATTGTAATGACAAATCAATATGGATTCAATGGTCTCTACGGGCGCCGGCCGCCCGCGCCATTCACCTCTATTTTCGTATTTTGTCGAAATATGGGACAAATACGGGACAAGTACTAATTAGGGCATGCAAAACCGGAAAGTCATCAAAACCGGTTTTGAACATCGTTTTTTTGGGACCAAAACCGAAAACCGGAGCTAGGTCCGGTTTTAGCAAAAAAAATCGAATGTAGTTATAATTTAAAAAGAAACACCATTTTTTTTAAATACTTACCCACTAAGTCTACAAATAAAACAAATTGTATGATACATTTCTTTTTACCCGACTACGGCAAAGTCAAAGGAGGGTTATGATTTTAACAGGCTATGTATGTATGTGAGTATGTTCATCTGTTCCCTCATAGCTCCTAATCTACTTATCGGAACTCGACATATGAGGTATCGTTAGAACCGTCTTAATTGTCTGCTGAACATAGGCTACGTGTCGTTGCACATAACTCGATACGGCGCCCTCTAGTGGACAAAAAGTAATGTGTTAAAAATAAAAATTGAGATAAATACGCCATGTTTGGTATCATTTGAAAGGGCTTCACTTGTACATTTCCAAAATATTGCTCAAATTTAAAGCGACGCCCTCTAGCGGACAAAAGTCATGTGTTAAATTTAACACCAAAATTGTTTAAATAAAAAAAAGTAAAAAAACTAAAACCCGACTACGACAAAAAAAAAACGACGCTGAAAAAGTATGAAACAAGATTTTCATACTTCGAACAGAACAAAAAGAAAAACCGTAGTCACACGTTATAGGTACCAACCGAAACACTTTAAGGCGAATGGGTAGTTGTAGCCCGCGAAATTCAATTTTTCTTACGTTTTTTGCAATTTTCAGGTCAGTGTCAGGTTGTATCTTGATGAAAATATGATTCGCGACAATAACAGGTACGTATTTACAGAATTATAATAATTAGAATCATTAATACATCTTTCTAAGTTAGATTTCTACCGTTAAGAACAAATCTCGTATGGAAAAGTGTTGGTGGTAGAAATCTAACTTAAACAGATGTATTAATGATTCTGATGATTATAATTCTGTGAATACGTACCTGTTATAGTCGCGAATCAAATTTTCATCAAGATACAACCTGACACTGACCTGAAAATTGCAAAAAACGTAAGAAAAATTGAATTTCGCGGGCTACAACTACGCATTCACCTTAATAACGTGTGACTACGGTTTTTCTTTATGTTCGGTTCGAAGTATGAAAATCTTGTTTCATACTTTTTCAGCGTCGTTTTTTTTTGTCGTAGGCGGGTTTTAGTTTTTTTACTTTTGTTTTTAATCCAAACCATAATAATTGTACAGATAACAATGAACTTATAATAGTATAAAGATTAATTAACTGAGATCAAATCAACAACAAGTAAGTTTTTGGTATCTTTGGTACCTATTAAGTCTAAAACATAGAAAACACAATCCGCATCTTCAAATATTAAACACAGCCACCCACAATAACCAAAAAAATCAACATTTTTGTAACTTTGAAGACGAACTACAAAATAACATTACTTCGAAAAAAATGTTGACAAAACCGGAGCTGAGCTCCGGTTTTGGCTCTCAAAACCGGTTTTCAAAAATCGTTAAATTTTGGCCGATTTCCGGTTTTGCGCAAAACCGGAAAACCGGTTTTGCATGCCCTAGTACTAATACGGGACGGGATGATCAAATACGGTGACAGTCCCGTATATACGGGACGTATGGCAACCCTATCGATAGAGGAGAAAACGAATCCAGCAAATCAGCGCTGGGATGTTACGGCCAACTTAACAAAATACGAAAAACGTACAAAATACGTTTATACGTAAAAAAATTAATAGTAAGTTATTTTTATCCATTTAATACTTAACAATTTGTTTTGGTTGAAGTTTTTTAGGAGTAGGATTTGACTAGTATTGAAAGAGAAATTGTCACATAAGCAAAAAGCATTATGCCTGCTCCATGCGACCTTCTCTCTCTCTCTGTCTCTTTCTATACACCGTGTTCCGGACGATATACATAAACTTGGAACAGATGTTCAGACCATGGAAATAAGCATTTTTCATTATAGACACATTAGTGAATTCTTATTTTTTGTTAATTTTCATACAAATTAAATACCTTGACGTAAATCATCCGATATGTATGCCTCTTTATCCGAATTGGCAACGACATATTTCCAATTCATAAGATTTGGCGGGCTGAAACTTGTCAAAACTAAGTTAAGACCCTTTCTTACTGCATAGCACAATTAAGTTTCATTAAATAGAATTGCAAATATCTTTGTAACGAAGCCTTTTTAAGTACTACTTCCTTTGTTAGATTTAATTTGTAAAAGCTATAGAAGCGTTTGACAAAGTTTATGGATAACGTGAAGAACACGGTGTATACGAGTGTGTGTGTGCGTGCGAATCTCTCGACCGGACACGTTTATATTAATTTTAAAAATCAATCTCCAATCAACCTTTCTGAAATAAAAAAATCAAAACAATCTATGAAGAAAATAAAACTCACCTCACAAACTCCTGCCTCAAATTGAACGCGACGTCCTTATTCGAGTCCACAAACAGCTTGACCGGCTTCTTCAGCGACACGGCAGCTAAATCCTTGACCTGCTCACTCATAGTGGCAGAGAACAGCATGCTCTGACGCTTGGGAGAGCACTGGCGGATGATCTCCTTCATCTGCTCCGCGAAGTACTCGTCTAGCATTCTAAGGGAGAAAGGGGATTAAGAAAATCATCCTCCCACCCTTACAGAATATTTTCTTCTTCCATACATCTTTATTAAGGTGCGTTTAAACGGCGCGCAAACACGCGTGCCGAGCGAGGCTCGGCGCGTGATTCAGCGCGCCACAGTTACGCTCGGCTCGGCTCGGCACGGCTCGGTAAAGTTCGTACGATCCATTGTTTGTCGGTTTTTTGACACGGATCAAAGGCGCGCACGGCTCGGCTTGTGTTAATACGCGCCGTGTATACGAGTAGGCTTGCGTTCGGATTTAGCCAAGCCGCATATACACGTATGGCGCGGCTCGCGTGGGATCGTGCTACCCCGCGCCGTTTAACCGTCATCCATCGCCATCACCTTTAGCCGTTATCACAATTGTCAGGTACCTACTTACTAGCCATTTTCACACAATCTTACGAAAATGTGGGTTTCAATTATTTTTCGGATACGTACTTCGAATAGACTGCGCTGGATTGATAACAATCTAAGAGATAGGAGCTCTCATGGTAACGCTAAATCATGTAAAATGTGATCAAATTGTAATATTATTCTGACTGATGAAGACTGAAAATAGGAATCGTTTTTTACGCTTCAATGAAATTCAGTTCTAACAATATTATCAATCTTTGAAAACGCGACAAAACAAGAACATTTTGAGATTGGCAACTTAGTTTTGTTTTCTGGTGATAATAGGGCATAATTAAATGGCCTATATGACGGCACCGCTTTCAAAGGTAACCGCTTTTCTATAAAAAAAAATCGAGATTTTTTGACAAACTTACCTGTCAGCCTCATCAAGTACTAATACTTCAATGGAGTGCAGTCCAAACGACGGCGTGTTCCGTATGTGGTCGATCAGACGACCCGGCGTCGCTATCACTATGTCGGGGTTGCGACGGAGCATGGTTTCCTATAACAAAGTGCGTAACTTAATTATCATCCATTGAAGTAATTTATTGTAGACTAGCTGCACCCCGCGGTTTCACCCACACAAGTCTCGATCCCGTAGGGAGATCAGGATAAAAAGTATCCTATGTCCTAATCCAGGTCATGGTTTACCCATGTGCCAAATTTCATCCAAATCCGTTCAGTCGTTTTAGCGTGAAAGCGTAACAAACATACCAAAAATTTGTTTAGATATACTCGGCGTTTGTTGATGGCTATCACCATGGACTATAAAACCATCCACCTGGGACTGAGGTGGCGCTGGGGTCTTCTTATAGGTAGTCAGGACCTAGATTAGATTTTATCATAGTAAACGTAGAACAGCTCAGGAAAGTTTTGTGATGTTTTAAGTAACGAATAAACTGAGTTATTGCCGTTTACCGCAGGACACAAAGTTTTTCTCTAAAGATATAACATTTCATTTTTTTTTTTTGTTATCCTATTTTGTGTCCCACTGCTGGGCAAAGGTCTCCCATTTTACCTTCCAAACCTCCCTGTATTGTACGATGTCTGGCCATGTTGGCCCTGCAAATGATATTAGATCGTCACGCCACCTTCGTCTTGGTCTACCTCGACGAACATTTCATTTCCTGACCTGATATTTAACGTCGAGCCCTCCGATGGACAAGCCAACAGTGACTGCTGTGAACTGTGACAACTGCCTCGTTACCGAGTGTACCTGTATGAAAAAAACATTATGTTCAAATTATATAAATAATGAAAGAAGAACTATACGAAAAATGCAAAACATATAAACAGAGACTTTTTTTTTTCTCGCGGTGGAAATCCTCATGGACTTCCTCTATCGTGGGGGTGACGGAGGGGCATGCCGGACTCTTACCGGCTAAAACCACCGCGGTGTTCCACCTCTACCTATAGCCGGGGGTGCGGGATTCGCAACAGCATTCACCGCTCCCCCGACAGGCCTATTATAAACAGAGACTGAGCAAACACAGCAATGTCTTAGCCAAGAGTATTCTAAACAGACAAGGGGACCTTCTAAAGTGATGGCAAATAATGAACTTGGACCAGAGACAGTGAAAATTTATTTATAGTCCGGAACTAGTTGGCCGCTGAGGTGGGGACAGGAGTGAGGCGGCGGTTCGCAACGCACGTACTGAGTAATGCGCCTCCGCCCCTCCGTCTCGCCGCGCACATACCTAAGGCGCGGCCAACTAGTTCCGCGCGGACTATAGTGCTGCACCAAATAATTTGAATTTTTAGTGGAACACCACTAAAAGAATCTCACACGAAGACCCCATCTGATTATGGCTAGAAAGCCGATCGCAAATAAAAGAACACCAGAAAAAGAATGTTCAGCACCCTAATTGCGTAAGACACTATCAATCGGAATCTGAATCATTGCTTCATAAGTTCGAAAAATTTGTCTGCTCAACACGTGAATAACGCAATGAATGTTGTTGAACTGTCAAAATAAAACCGATTCCTATTGATAAGGTGTTACACAACCCCGCTGATTGTCAAGCTAGGCAAAGAAAAGGCTGGAATACTATTTTTTACAAACCTGAGCCCCCAACTCTCTAGTAGGTACTAAAACCAGCACGCGAGTGAGTCTCTCGCCGCCGGCTGTCTTGTAGAGCAGTCGCTCTAGTATGGGCAACATGTAGGCCGCTGTCTTACCCGTGCCCGTCGCTGCGCAGGCGCATATGTCCTTACCTGAGAGATAGAGGGGAGAAATAAGATCAAAATCCTACTAATACTCGTATTATAAATGCGAAAGTTTATGAAGATGGATGGATGGATGTTTTTTACTCTTTCAAGCAAAAACTACTGAACGGATTTGGATGAAATTTGTATCCTATGCGTAAACTAGGATTAACGCATAGGATACTTTTTATTCCGTTATTCCCACGGGGTCGAAACTTATGCGGGTAAAACCGCGGGGCGCTGCTAGTAATATAATATAATAATCTATAAAGTGTCTGGAACTGGATACCTAAGCAGCAGGTAGTGGGTTAAAAACTTTGACGATTACTGATATTTGATTTTTATTATAAATTGGAAATCTTTGTGTAGAAAAGGAAACCTGAACTTGCATTTTGGTTAAGTGTGAAATACAGGGTGTTTCTCTAAATCAAGGTCCACAAAAGGAATGAGGTAAAGACGATGTTATTGCAACTCCATGTTACATGCAATTTTCAAGATCCACTGAGCTGAGCAGAGCCACTTTTATCAAACATCCTGTTTAATTGTTTCTGTGTTTGTAGATTATTTTATTGTCAGGAACAACAAAAACATTATATTACTTACTCTATAGAGGTATGAGGAACAGGGTGGAAAGTTCACTCATCCTCCATAGAAAAGGGAGGATGCTCCGACCAGACGGGTGTTCTGTCTGGTGGGCTACTGCCCTGCGATTGATGTCAGGACGTTGTATACAGGGTGAAATTGAATTCATGAGCATCCTTGTAAGGGGCCATTGTAATCATCATTATGAACAACTTTTACTATGGGACCAAACCTGAAATCGCGAAAAAAAATCAGCTCTTCCCTACATTTTGACGAGTTATGTGAACATAAATGCAAGGAACAGTTGATTTTTTTTCGCGATTTTAGGTTTAGTCCCATAGTAAAATTTGTTCATAATGATGAGTACAATGACCCCTTAAAAGAATGCCCATGAATTTAATTTCACTCTGTATATGCTATTTGCGCGGTAAACAGTGCTTGCGCGATGCAGGATTTTTGCGTGACGTCAGTATGCTGCGTAGTTCCCATGAGGCGATGTAAATGGCGCCACATCACTACCCTCCGGAGACCGGAGGTCGATAGTTAGTGTTCGTCTTTGCCTTACTAAGGTGAATGCTCGGTTTCCCTCAATTTTAAAAACTTCGATGTTAAAAGGTAGAAATAATAAAACTCACCCAGCAAAGCCACAGGTATGGTAGCAGCCTGAATAGGCGTCGGATGCACATAGTTTAACGCGCCAATAGCCTTCAGCAGTGGTCGGGACAGATTCATCATGTAGAAGGAAGCATTCTCGTCGTACGGTGGAGGCTCCTCGAAGAAGTCTGAGTCGTATTCTATGCGGGCGCCTTGTTCTACATCGTCTTCTAGCTCCTGGTAGGGTAGAGAGAACGATGGTATAGAAAAATTGAGGCATGTAGAATCAAAGGCAGGTAAGCGCCACACTTTCAAAAAATTAACTAAGTATGGAGAATAAACTCAGAGGGTATGAAAACCACTGACTCTTTAATTAGAAAAACGTTTTTTTCGGTTCCTGAAAATTTGACATGGAGGCACTTAGCTATCTTTTATTCTATATGCCTCAATTGTTTTGATGTCTTCAGCTCATGTATGGGGTAAAATGTAGGGAAAGTTTTTATAGGAAGACAGAGGGGCAATTCAAAAATTTTTAAGAATGTTCGTAAGTCTTTGTAAAGTTTCTAAAAAAGTCTGTAAAGTTTAATTTATATGGTGTACATAATAGAGAGTATTCTATTCTGTCAGTCTCATTCTGTCAAAAATATAATCAATTTCCCTACATTTTTGAAAAGTTTTTGACAGAGATTGTCGCTGATATGAGATTGCGACTTGAATTTTAACGTTTTTTAAGTATGCGAAATGGCCTTTAGGTTATTTTATTTAAGGAGGAGACATAAAAATCAAATTTAAGTTTTCTTATTTTTATTGCTGAATGGACCTGAGGTCAAGAGCAGGTCAGGATCATACCTGATGGAAAGAGATGGATGAAGTATATGTTGAAGGCATATAAGGGTTATAATTGTAGAAGGGATTACAAATAAAGAAATAGATGCTTCAGCATTTTTTTTGGAAATTCAACAACCCAAAGGTTGAATTTGGGGATGAAAGTTTGTTTGGCAAATTCCAAAGGACAAAATATGCTATAGCTTCACTTCACATATTTTGAAGAACTTACCTCTTGTAACTTTTGTTTCTTAGTGAGCTTCTTCGGTTTTGTTTTGATTTCATCTTTTTTAAGCTCATCATCTGATATCTCTAGCTCACCAACATCACTGTCTGAAATATTAAAGAAAATTTAAACACAATATAATGTAATGTGTATGTCTGCACGTACGTAGGCTTATGGCTAAGTAATAACAGCCGCAAGGGTTGATCGATCAGGTTAAGCTACGCTTGCCGCGGTTGGTCTGTGAACCATCTTTACATACCGAGACCCCTCCGTGCCTTGGAAAGCACGTTAAACTCTTGGTCCCGACTGTCATTTGTGGATCTTTGACAGTCATTACGGGTCATCAGGATCCCAATAGTCTGACAAGGGTATTACCTACCCAGTCTTACCAAGGGTATTACCCAATGACTGGGTTGCGGAGGTCAGATAGGCAGTCGCTCCACGTAAAACACTGGTATTCAGCTGTTAGACTGGAAGCCAACCCCAAAAATAGTTGAGAATAGGCTAGGCTGATGATTTTGTGTATGACTGTATGTGTATTACTTTTGCAAAAATATTTCACAGCACAGCAAACTATTTTATTTGATAAATGAGCGATCTTTCTTGCTTGGCCATTCTTTTCCTGAAAAGAGGTATTAATCTGTTTGCCAGGTACCAGAAAAATCTACTGAAATTCTTTATATCCATACCCCCTTACTAATAAACATTCTATATAGTTACACGAAGCTTTGTCTTCTTCATTCAAAAGTCAAATGACTGTCAACTGAAAGAGAGAAGTCGGTATGTAACTATTCATCCATACTAATATAATAAATTCGAAAGTAACTCTGTCTGTATGTTACCTTTTCACTCTTAAACCACTGAACGGATTTAGATGAAATTTGGCAGAGATACATTGCATTGCGGGGAAGGACATAGGGTAGTTTTTATCCCAGAAATCATCCTTTAAGGGGGTGAAAAGGGGGGTGGAAGATTTTATGGGGAATCAATAACCGCTGAACCGATTTAGATGAAATTTGGTATGGAGATAGTTTGAGTTGTGGGGAAAGATATAAAATAGTTTTTATCACCGAAATTATCCCTTAAGGGTGTAAAAAGGGGGTGGAGGTTTGTAAAGGGAGTCAATAAAAAATGACTATGGTAATACTTTTACTGCGGGTGAAACCGTGGGGCATAGCTAGTCTGATATAATATGTTTATTAGTAAGGAGGATAGTCAATATATTGTTCCCTCTGACAATGAGAGGAGGGCTGTGTCCCAGCAGAAGGAAAATTATAGGCTGATAAAGCTTATATTATTGTTGTTACCTTTCCTATCAACATCAGAATCTGTATCAACGTCCTCAGCATTGCCATGTACCTTCACAGCGGCTCTTCTCCTTTCAATTTTCTCATCTATAGTCCGCTTTACATTACGTCTTACGTATTTGTGTAGATCGTCCCATGTGTTCTGAAAAAAGATGAAATAATTAATGTGATGGAATAAAAATGGTGTTACTAATTGTACACTATTATTATAGTTTATATTTTAGCTTATATTATGTAAATTGTTACTAAAAGTGAATTTTATTTTGAGTTAATTGGTTGTATTGAATCAATTTCACAATTTTATTGTGAAATTGAATTGAATTTTAGAATCACATTTACCAAAAATGGACTAGAAAAGTTAGGGATATCTTAAAATTAATAAGCAAGATAAACAATATTGTTAATAATAAAAATGACATAGGTACCTTGTTGTATTCATCTACGGAACCAACAAATTTGAATGCAGGATTGAAATCTGCTTTTCGCTTAACTTTCTGTTTAGATGGTTGATACTGAAAATGAATAAAGTTTTTAGATACAGTAGTATAAAATGCATTTTATTGGTAAAATATTTTTTTTTAAGTCAGCTGATTTTACTGCATACAATTGTTGTCTTTTAGCGTGTAAATACAATTCATTCATTGAGAATGTTTTGTGTTGGTAAAATCCACATGCTGCTATATTTTTCAAAGACATTTTTCAGGTATTTAGTGTGGTTTGGAAAATAAATACAAAGTGCTGTTTACCTCAATTTCTTCGTCCGATTCTTCCGAGAAATCTTCAACCTCTTCACCATCTTGTATTGTTTTGATAAATTCCGGTATTTCTGTGGATACCTTCATGATTATTTTATTTATTCACACGACATGCTTACACTATTTTTGTAAATAAATGTATTTTGAGGTTATCCTTCAAATCGCATGTTGCTTCAACGTTCCGTTTCAAGAAATTGACAATAGGCACTATAGGCAGTACTTAAACGTCAAAGTCATATTACCGAAAACGAACTCTGTACTTGTAATGGATTTTTTGTTCGTTCAAAAATACTAGAATCATTAAAAAATAAGAAGGTACCTTTAGGGGGAATATATTATTAGTGTACATACATACTATGAGAAGGTATCGTCAATTTTTACCTAAATGAATAGTGAACAAAAGATTTCCACAAAAAACAGATAGGTAACTTTCTTTGATATTTTAATTGCAGCCCTATACATAATTAGTCGATTTTATTTATGTGACGTTTAGCGAATCGATTTCACTGATTGGCGAAGACAAATTAATTACTAGTTGGGCTTGGGCGCATTGGGCATCACTAGTGTCATGTCATACATGTCAACTTTTCGCAAGTGTATGGCAGAAAATTAAATATTTTTCGCCGATAAATCATAAAAAATGGCAGATCAACTAAGTATTCACGATGATATTAAATTGTAAGTATATTATTCTATATGAAATGTTAGTGTTTACCCGCAAAATGATGTAAATACAGTCTGTTTAAATCGTCACCTTACGTTTGTCTTGCACTCATGTTTTCCCTGAAGCCGTAGAAAATGTTGTCCTAAATGCTGTGTGTTTATTACCAATAGTTATTTTAGATCGTATAAAAATCCACTTCATCTTAAAAAATCACAACATTTAATGATATATTTACGTTGTTTAATCGCGTCCTAAATCTACATACAAGACATGGTTTACTGCAGATAATGTCGTAAATCCAACGGAGCCGAGTCTAATTATTACGTCACGTGCATTAATTTGATGACT
The DNA here is from genome assembly GCA_947508005.1 of Amphipoea lucens. Lineage (NCBI taxonomy): Eukaryota > Metazoa > Arthropoda > Insecta > Lepidoptera > Noctuidae > Amphipoea > Amphipoea lucens. The sequence continues at coordinate 15,507,118 of OX382375.1, forward strand.
GTGCCATAATTAAACTGTTATTCCATAGACATGTTAAAAAATGTCCTAGACACAAGCTAGGATAGTTTCTGAAGACCTGAGACACAAGACAAACTAAGAGCAACCAACCTGCACCATGCAACTATGTTTACAAATAAAAGCACTTTGATTTCACTGGAAAAAGTTGAAAGACTAATAAATGGTAAATCAATCATAAAGACTGAAACAAGTATGATGCATCAGTGGTCCTATTTAGTTGTTATTGTGATTTGATATTAATTAAATAATAAGTACTGTTTACATAATGTTAAGTTTGATAGTATTTTTTTTTAAATGGTTCCCTTCTTATACATAATTATATTATTGCAAAAAGCAACAGGGTTTTTTTTTCTGTAATGCTCTCATACAGAAAAGGCACAAGCAGTGATCATTGTAATATAATACAAAGTAAAAACTTATTTGGAAACAACAATCTTTACTTGCAATAAAATATGTTCTTGTTTGTTATCAGCCCACAACAACCTATTATTCAAAAAGCTGATCACTACCTCATCTTATCTCTATTCTATATAATTAATTAACTTTCAGATACACAACTTCAGATAAGTTTTATTTCGAGCCCACAATAAACCCCACGGAGATACTGATCATAGACCGCAACACTGGGGAGACTGTTGTTAAAGGTATGTCTATTTTATTTGTTTAACACAAACATTACATAACTTCAAGCTTGTATGTGCTCTCAAAACAGTGAAGGAAAACATTGTGAGGAAGCCGGCTTGTCCTAGAACCAAAAATTCGAAGACATGTGACATCTACCAACTCGCACTGGGCCCTCGTGGTGGATTACAGCCCACTCACCCTCACAGAGTGGAGGCCCGGCAGGTGGAAAATTATAGGCTGATTATGCCAAGATAGAACCCAGCAGCCTAATTGCGGAACGCCAAATCGTCAAATGATTCTGATCAGTTGGCTTAATTTCTATCACAATTGGCTTCATTTTACGATTTTCGAATTGCGAAACTCTAGTTTCTGCGCAGGGCCTTAACGTTCATAATTGGTTTCATAATAAACTAGAGTTTCGCAATTCGAAAATCGTAAAATGAAGCCAATTGTGATAGAAATGAAGCCAACTGATCAGAATCATTTGACGATTTGGCGTTCCGCAATTAGGCTGCCGGTCCCTATGTTTAATACCAAAAACAAACAGGGCAAAACATTTAGGTATTTCGCTTTTTCTTTTCAGAATTTAGCCAAGTCAAAATCCCCATACCAGCGAGTGCATACCGACCAGTATGTGGCTTCCTGGGCTCCATCAAACTGTTATCTGGATTATATTTAGTTGTGGCCAAATATAGAATATTGGTGAGTATTTATTTAGTTGCAAAAAGAAAGTAAATATGTTCATTTTCGGTAAACATAACGCACAGAAAGAAGAGAAACACAAAAATAGAACAAGTTGGGGGGAAAATTATTAATCTTAGTTTTAGATATTGTTTCTCAGTAAGTCAATTATATATGAATTGTTATGAGAAATAAAGTTGATCTTAAACCTTAAACCGCTATCGCTCAGCATAATGCTAAGACCCTATGCGAGACAGAGCCGAACACTGGGTTAATTTAGAAATAGTCTTCCTTATTAAAGAGGATAAAAAGGTAAAAATGTAGATTTGGTAGTAGGTTGCCAAGCTTATGTGTATTTTTGATCACTACTTGTCTGATCTAACAATAATTATTTATAAGGAAACTAATTTTCTATATACTCTGAAAAGTGCCTTTTCTGTGTGGTTTTTGGGAACTATTCTCAAATCTCTGTTCAGATCTAAAAATACCATTTCAGACACTAATCTACATGGTCCTCAAATGATCTGATGGAGATTATGCTTTCAGACCTCTGAGTTTCTTTCGGTGTTTCTTCAAAGAGTAGTTGAATTGGAAACACTGACTTTATCTAGTTTTTAAAAATATTATTGACACATGAAAGTGTGTGTATAAAACTACTTATGAAATAAAAAATAATTTCATTATTATTATAATCCATCCTGCTTAATTTTTTAAACAAGGAGGCTTGATTTAGTAGGCAACATTTAGCTATTTAAGTTGCTAAATGTAAACCTCTCACTAAAACATATGATGTCCTTGTTCACAGATGGGCAAGCTCAATGGTCATAAAATATACCAGTTGGCGGGCGCTGACATCATACCGTACGCGCGCTCCAACACACATCTCACCAGCAAACAGGTAAGGTTATAAAAATGTGGAAAATCCAAAAGTGCACGACTCATAATGCTCATTTGATCGTATAAAAAACCATAGATATGATGATGATGATATAAGATATGATTATATTAGTTAGTTTGTTATTATATAAAATTAAACTTTGTTTACTTAAAAAAAAAAATGTAAACAAATATGAATTAATGGAAAAATAACTTTAATACCTACACAATAAAGTTCAGTTTACGCTACAACTTCAAACATTTTTATAACATTTTCAAGTCACTCCGAAATCAACTTAATAATCATTGAAATAAAGTTGATATTTGTTTAACTTGAAATAGGGTGGGGGTGTGCAGCACTGCGCAGTTTTACTATAGCTTTCCTAGCCCGCGACTTCGCCCGGGTGGAGGTCGGAAATTATCCCATCATCATCCACAGCCCCACTTCACTCACAGCTAAGCATAGACCTCCTTTTTCCGGGAGTGTGGGATTGTCCGAAAGGGATACCGCTACCCCGTAACATAAAGGGCTAAGGAAGGAACACGGGTGGGTTTTAGTCAGTAAGAGTCTGACACTCCCTTCTTCAAATGACCCCCTCCCGCTCCACCCAGAGCGGGAAGGGGTCATTTGATTTCCCATCAAAAAAAAAAAGTCCTCCTTTCTCGTGCCAATCTCCACGCCCCCGCGCCATCCTCACCCAGGTTCTAGGTACCCGCGATGGCAACAATGTCGTCAGCCCATGACGCCGCCGGACGACCAACACTTCGTCTTTCAGTCCGTGGACGCCACTCGGTCACTGCCTTAGGGCTCCAACACTTAAACACGATACGACGTCGCGTCGTGCTACGACGCGGCATCGTTTTAACGTTTGAATGAAAAGTTACTACAATCATATACCATCATATTCGTCGTAGCACGACGCGACGTCGTATCGTGTTTATGTGTAAGAGCCCTTACTCCACCTGCCATCACTGCGCCTTGCTAGTAAATAAAAATAATCGGGATATAAATTATAGTCTACCTTTCTGCCTAATTTCATGGAAATCTGTTCAGCCGCTAAGGCGTGAAAAGGTAACAGACATACAGAGTTGATTCGCATTTATAATTAAGTACAGTTCGACACAACTTAGATGTAGCATCGGCAAAATTCGTAAAACCGATCACATCCGAACTAAGGGCGCCTTCAAAATCACCAATACGAATTACGAACGTTTTACGAATTTTGCCGATGCTACATCTAAGTTGTGTCGAACTGTAAGTATTTACAAATTTTATTTTTATTAGCATGTAATGTTCTACTGCAGGGCAAAGGCCTCCCTACTCTCTTTCCACTTCTCTCTCTCTGACCTGTTCTTGTTAAAGGAGTCCAGCTCATCCTTCCGTCTCCATCTGGGCCTGCCACGATGTCGCTATTATAATATTAAACTTAATTGTTAATCTTCGAGCCTGTTCTCTTATTTATAACGTTTATATAGTTAACCTTGAACCTTGTTAATGAGGAGATCCACAGCAGAACCAAGGTAACCGACATAGCCCGAAGAATTGCCAAACGTAAGTGGCAGTGGGCAGGGCACATTGCTCGCAGAACAGATGTCCGATGGGGCCGAAAGGTTCTGGAGTGGCGACCGTGTACCGGAAGACGTAGCGTTGAAAGGCCACAAGGTGGACCAACGACCTTGTGAAGGCCGCAGGAACCCGTTGGATGCGAGAAGCACAGAACCGGTCGAAGTGGAGGTGCTTGCGGGAGGCCTATGTCCAGCAGCGGACGTCTTTCCGCTGAAATGATGATGATGATGATATAGTTAATCTTCTGTGGTCTACTTGGAAGTCCCTGAACCGTCTCTGGATACAAGTGGGAAGTTGTAACGCCAACCTGGTAAAGTGGGACTACCTCGACGGAACGGCAGTAGGGTGTGGTTGTGGAGTTATGTCGCAAACCATGCTCCACCTCCTATCCTGCCCTCTGTGTCCTAAAACATGCAGCTAAAGTGACCTCTGCGTTGCCACCAACGACGCCGTGGAAGTGGCGAGGCTTTGGGCCAACAAGATCTGTCATACAATCGTGCCTGTGCAGTGACACGATGAAGAAGTTTAGATAGTGAATCCAATCGATTACAAATCAATGCCATAGTAAATGTGTCGTAATGATAAAATACCGAACGGTCAATTTCGTCAGTAAAATTGCAAATAACTTGTCAGGCTTTTTAACGTCAAAGTTTGCGCTTTGATTGCGGTTGGCTGTTGCGTAACGAGTCATAGGTTCGACTGAAAAATTACTGAGTAAAGTATTATTAAGCTATTGCATAGCTTTTATCGCGGGCTTTGAGCGCGGCGACCGAATCAAGAAATTCCGTAACGAAAATAAACCTAACAACCCCCCCTCCGTCCGGCACAGCGGTGCGGCGTTGAAAGCCGTGCATCGTCTAACGTCGTTTCAGTTCGGCAGACTTCGGCACGGTGTTTGTGTGCGTGCGTCTAGACGTATGCGTGTAGGCTGTACGAAGCTCGCATAAGTTGATAAAAAAAAAATGCTATGCAATAGCTTTACCGCGGCAGTCCCCGAGTGCCACACGTATTTTTTATTTTTTACTGTTTTCTTGTTATTAACAATTGATTTAATATTATTTTACCAACAGATCGAAGACAACAACACATACGAGCGCATGATCCGCCTCGCGCTCGACACTCCCGGCATCTACTTCTCATACAGCTACGACCTAACGCATTGCCTGCAGAGGCTGCATTCTGTCACACCCGACTTCCATAGGGTAATTCAAATTAATTTATTTCACATAAACCTACACGGATGCTTATGAAACGTCAGAAGATAGGTGCACGGTTCCAATTGGTCATTTCCTATGGAGAAGAGCAGGCAAGAAACTCCGTGGTTAATCTTTTCAAAATAATTGACGTATACAATATTTTCAAATTACAGTGTTAATAAGTATGGGAGAACAGTGTAGGCCTGTGTACCCGTACTTAACATAATCCCCTCCTTTTTTTGAAATCGGTTAAAAATAGAAAAGGTCAACAAATCGAAGACGACTAGTTTGCAAGACGTGTATACGTCTGCCTCGTCTTTTCCCAACTATGTTGGGGTCGGCTTGTAAACTAACCTGATGTAGCTGAATACCAGTACTTTACATGGAGCGACAGCCTATCTGACCTCCACAACCCAATACTCTCTGACTACTCGTAATGTCTGTCAAAAAATCTACGAATGACAGCTGGGCCCAACCATGCTATCCGAGGCACGGTATGTATTGGATGGCTACCCATCCCCGGACTGACCTCGGCAAGCGTTGCTAAACCCCTGTGGCTGTTAGTAAGCCACGAGCCCCTCATCAACGCAGTTACCTAATACGATAATAATAATAATAAAGTTGTTTATTTCCAGATGTCCATCACAAACCGAGCGGACCCTCGGTTCCTGTGGAACGGTTTCTTGCTGAGAGACTTCTCACATCATCAGTACTCACGGTTCACGCTGCCACTCATACAAGGGTGTATCCTTTTTAATGTAGAAATACTTTAGAATTGTGTTATGAGACAATTTGGTATGCCACATGAAAATCCGTACCTAATATTATAAATTCGAGAGTTAACTCTGTCTGTCTGTATGTTACCTTTTCACGCCTTAACCGCTGAACCGATTTAGATTTGGGATAGAGATAGTTGTGAGTCCCGGGAAAAGACATAGGATACTTTTTATCCCGATATTCCCACGGGATCGAGACTTATGCGGTTGAAACCGCGGGGCGCAGCTAGTGTGTAATAACAACATGAGACAAAGGACAATTACCAAAAAAGACATAAGCTGCGTTATAAACACAATAAAGCGTTATCTACCAAAAATAATGCAACAATTTTGAGTATTCTCAGCCGTACTCAGCGCTTCTCCTCCACTTTTATTATGCGCACAGCCAAAGTGTAGAACTCTCTGCCGGCATCTGTGTTCCCTCCCACATTTAACCCGTCTGCCTTCAAATCAAGAGTATACAGGCATCTTCTGGGCACGCTCTTTCCATCATAGACCTAATCTATCGCTTTCCATCAGGCGTGATCGGGGTCAAGAGTGGGCACATTTAGAAAAAAAAAAAAATTAAAAACCTGGTAGTACTTATTATGTAAAGTCTGCGCCACTCTAAGTAATACTTTGGACTTTAATTTTGTTTTGTTGTCTTAATATCATCTTCAATATTCAAAACTAGCTGCGCCCCGCTGTTTCACCCGCGTAAATGTCGATCCCGTGGGAATTTCGGGATAAAAAGTAGCCTATATGTTAATCAAGGGTGTCAGCTACCTCCATACAAAATTTTATCAAAATTGGTCTAGCCGTTTGAGCGTGAAGACGTAACAAGCATATAAACACACACATACACTCACAAGCTTTCGCCTTTATAATATCAGTGTGAAGTGATATGTTTCCTTGACTCGTACCCAGTCGTGTCTATAAACAACGTGACAGTGAACGGCCACCAGCTAACGTGGTCGCTGGTGTCGCGGCGCTGCGTCGACAGGGCCGGCACTCGCTTCTTTATGAGAGGGGTCGATGCTCAGGTGAGTCAGATTAGTCTATTGTAGCCCCCTGCTGGAATAAAGACCACGAAACCCAAGTAAAAGAGTACCTTCATCTTTTAGTTCAAGTAGTAGGTTTGGTCCATTCACCAAATAAAATTTAACACATATTTTTATGTGAAGAAAATGTCAATGACGTTTCACTATTAGATACATATCTGACTAACCCTCCGCGGAATGTAGGCGTGATGTTATGCTATGTTTATGTGACCCTAAACATCATACCAACATCATATCATTTGACCTTGTGAAGGTCGCAGGAATCCGCTGGAAGCGGGAAGCACAGAACTGGTCGAAGTGGAGGTGCTTGGGGGAGGCCTATGTCCAGCAATAGACGTCTTTCGGCTGAAATGATGATGATGAAACATAATTCTAAGCCACGTATTCACTGAGCAACAATTGTTTATAAACTCTGTTTCAGAAACAAAATCTACGTGTTTCAGAAACATATAATTTTGTTTCTGTAAACACTACGTGTTTATCGGTATGTTTCGGTGCTCCCCACTTGCGGCGGAGAACACAGAAACAAATCAGTTGCGCAACAGGTGCATGCGAGTGTGGACGCGTCTAAACATTTGTTTATAAACATGGCTGTAGTGTGGGACGATGAAACTGTCTTTAAATTGATAGAACTGTTTGAGAAAAAAATGTAGGCACCACATAACAACACTACTTCCTCGGGCAACATGACCTAAGCAACTGACTGTGTGGACGGCAGAGTTTCCGAAACATTGTTCCTGGAAACATTTACGTGATGTTTCAGAAACTGTGTATCCGAAACATTGTTGCTCAGTGAATACGTGGCTTAACTGCCTGAACAAAAACCAATACTGCCCTCGTAACAGCAAATGCAGTACTAGCAAAATGGCGGTTTCGAGAAAAACGCGTTTAAGTGCTTTTTTTTTTCAATGTTTTTTTTTCAAAGGGGTTTGAAGATTTTTGTATGGAGGGTGGCCCTAAGGTCGGCCGCCATTTTGATTTTTTTTTCAGAATCGCGGTGCACAGCAAAAATTATATATTTAGATAGAGGACACTTATACAAACAAAAAATGTAATATAACATAATATCCTAAAGCGTCAGGTTTCGGAGTTATTCACCAAAATATAAGTCGAAAACAACAAGGATTTTTTGTTTTTTTTTCCCTCCAGGTAAGCATATTGAACTATTGAGGCAATAGACATTTAAGTCTTTTGTGTTTTCGTTTTTTTTTAGTATGGAAGTTTGACATTACACTTGTCAGATTAGTCTCTGGGATTAAAAAACGAACTATAAATTGCGATATTTAATTATTTATTTAAAAAATGTCTATTCTTCTTTTGTTTCTTCTCCATAAAGGTTTCATAACGTTTCTATTACCTCAATAGTTCAATATGCTTACCTAGAGGGAAAAAAAACAAAAAAATCCTTGTTGTTTTCGACTTATATTTTGGTGAATAACTCCGAAACCTGACGCTTTAGGATAGTATGTTATATTACATTTTTTGTTTGTATAAGTGTCCTCAACTTTTGATGTGCACCGCGATTCTGAAAAAAAAAAATCAAAATGGCGGCTGATTTTAGGGTCAAAATCTTCAAACCCCTTTTTCAATTTCATCATGTTCCAGCCATAGAAAAAAAAAAAAATCTACGTATAGCTTGAAGTCTCCCCATGTCATTTTTGACAAAAATGGAAAATCGTAAAAATGTCGATTACTGCATTTGCTATTACGAGGGCAGAATACTAAGGGCTCAAACACATAAACACGTTGCGTCACGGTGCCGTGACGTGGAAATCGACGTTAAGCAACGTAAATAATCACGTTACGACAACGCAACGTGTCATGTTGCACGGCATGTCGTCGTGACGTAAAATCTCACGGTCAATAGGCATCCTGCGTCTGCCATATTTACCTGCAATATAAGGCGTTATCCGGCCTAGTAACTCTTCAAAACTTGATTCACTCATTCTAAAGAAATCAAAAAATTTTTTGTGATCTATTTTTAGGGCATTATACTTCTTCTCAAAGTGACTCCCGTTATTCATGACTGAAAGATATGGATGGATCCAGTATTTTCTTTGTATCTGTTTCTTCTTTATCCGTCTTCTTAATATTAGCAGGAGGAGAACACGTCTGGTGCGGTCTATTTCTCCAAATTAACTGCGGCAACTCTACAAATGCGCCACCGGCGGCTTCAATACCGTGGCACGTTGCGTTGTCGTGACGTGGATTTTCATGACGTGGATTTTTACGTTGCCCGACGTCGATTTCTACGTTACGGCACCGTGACGCGACGTATTTATGTGTTTGAGCCCTAACGATCATAAAACGTGGGAGCGAGATGACACCGTCTGTCTTGCTCGCTTCCACGTTTTATACCCTCTGCTGCCACGAACGTTACCTTTTATTCCTTTTATTATCATAACCTCTTCTTTACAGGGCAATGTCGCGAACTTCGTAGAAACAGAACAGATAGTCGAACGAGGTGGTGAGAAATCTTCCTTCGTCCAGACCAGGGGTTCCATCCCCCTGTTCTGGAGCCAGTACCCTAACATCAAGTACAAGCCGGCGATGGAGTTGTCGCACGAAGACCATGTGGCCGCGTACACTAAGCATTTGAGGGACCAGCAGCAGAGGTACGGGAACCAGGTGCTCGTCAATCTGGTGAGTGGAACTGCGGAGATACTTGGGTACAACAGACGTCCTTGGGACTATGTGTAGGACATACACACATTTTCAGAAATAACTCGCTTAGGTTTGATGATCTGTTCCGAAATATAGAATACTCTTTTTTATGTACACCATACAGATTACAGATATGAATGTAGAAATTTTACGTAGGGTGACACAATGGGCGGTCTCATCGCTAAAATAGATATATTACCATTGGATGGATTTAATAGGAATAGGAGAGAAAATAATGCAGGTAGTTTGTGGTGTAACATTTATTACAACTAGCTGACCGGGCAAACATTTTCCTGTTTTCTAGAGCTCGATCGCAACGCCACCTACTGGGTCCAATTGTGAATCTAAACCATCCAGAGACCCACTCAAATACACACAAAAATGTCATCAAAATCGCTCCAGCCGTTTGGAGGAGTTCGGTGACATACACAAATAAAAAAGAATTATATCAATAAAATGATGGCGGGATGAGCTGGACTCCTTCTTAAAGGATTGGCCCACAATCGCGGTAGACCGGGAAACGTGGAAAGAGGGAAGGGAGGCCTTTGCCCTGCAGTGGGACAATACAGGCTTATAATAATAATAATAATATATCAATAAAGATTAATACATACATAAAATAAAATGAAAAATGGATGGTAAATTATGCCAGATAAATGGTTCTTTCAAAATGTCCATTCATAGGGCATTCATAGTTCTGAAATACGTCTAAAAACCAGTTATCCTTACCATCTCCCATTTATAGTGGCACAATTCAGATTAAATACATCGTAAAAGCACCTTCACAAACACAACAATGTAACATAACACCAGAGGGGCAATTCTTGTAATTTTAAGAACGTTCACAGTCTGATCTCAGTCTCAATCTGTCAAAAATACCTCTAAAATCCCTACATTTTTGACAAGTTGTTGACATTGATTGTCGCAAAGATTCCGACTAGATTTTCACCACTGCTCTCAAAACGGTGAAGGTAAACATCGTGAGGAAACCGGCATGTCCTAGAACCAAAAATTCGAAGACTAGTGACATCTGCCAACCCGCACTGTGCCCGCGTGGTGGATTACGGCACACTCCCTCTCACCGAGAGAAGGCCTGTGTCCCAGCAGTGGGAACAACATTATAGGCTGATTATGTAGTCTTCAGTTTTGTACAAAAAGCTGGTTGCACCACTACTTGCAGCACATATTGAACCTCTTTTTTTTCTCAGATCGACCAGCATGGCAAAGAAGAAGCTCTAGAGCGAGGTTTCCGTGCCGCCGTCGCCGCGGCCGCTTTGCCGGGCGTCAGATACGAGCCCTTTGACTTCCACGCAGAGTGCCGCTCTATGAGATACTACCGGTTAAACGTGCTCATAGATAGGATAGCACACGAACAGGTACGAACAACTGCCGAACTAATACGGAAAGATACGAACTGACACGATGCATAGACTTCCATGTGGGTGAAATCATAGACTTAGAGAATGGACTGAGCGTGGGTATCCAGCTGTAAAATATTTGGGATGCATGAAGAAGCCTCCTCGTGTAGCGCAGTTTGTTCCGCCAGTTACTCAACTGAACCGAGCGCTCGGCGCATCCTGGACAGTCTCACTCAACACCTTATTTGACTGACCAATTCTTCCCTTGCGGTGGTAGGGCTAACGCCCGCCTGGTTTGCGACCACCCTCCCACCGGATTCCGGCGTCAAGCAGCCTGCTGTGTTTCGTCGATGCGTGGGAGTTCCAGTGCCTTAGGCATCTTCTGGGCACGCTCGTTCCATCATAGGCCTCATCCATCACTTTCCATCAGGCGTGATCGAGGTCAAGAGCGGACCCATTCAACAATAAAAAAAAATATACGGGCAGAAAAGTGTGAAAGGGACAAAGCGAGCGTACGGCCAGTAGTCGTCTTTTTCTAGGATTTTGATTGGTCCGCGTCACAGCCTTGCAGGAGCGGATGAATTGTATACTTCATGCAGACAGAGATAGGTATTGGCCGCACGATCGCTTTATCTCTTTCTAGAGAGTGGTCAATTTCATACGGGTATTGCTCAGCCCATTCTATAAGTCTATGGGTGAAATAGAGGTCCATGAGACACGAACAAGTAAGTTTATTGATGGTGGGCGGGGGGCATAAAAACGATGATTTACGAAGTTTCCCGAGCGTTACCGACAAACGAAGAGCGATATGTTTCCGTGCCGCAGTCATGAACAGGTTAGCGCACGTAGAGTGCGTTTCAATAAATAGTTCCTATGCTATAATGTTTGTTCCCCTGTCCGTCACGATAGTAGATATGAGAAGACGATTCTGTAGATTTGAAAGTTATTTAACCGGTCAAGCGGCGCGCGTCGCCAATGTGCGACGAAACAATAGAAAATCAATTGTGTCTCATTGGCGGAGCTTGACAGATTAAGGTTTTAAATATTAACAAACTAGCTGCGCCACGCTGTCTCACCCGCATAAATTTCGATCTCGTGGGAATATCAGGACAAAAAGTAGCCTATATGTTAATCCAGAGTGTCAGCTACCTCCATACAAAATTTTATCAAAATTGGTCCAGCCGTTTGAGCGTGAAGAAGTAACAAACACATACACACACTCACAAACTTTCGCATTTATAATATTAGTGTAATTTCCAACAGACAGAATTCGGCTACTTCCTCTCCCGGGGAGGCACAGTCCTGCTGCGCCAGAGTGGAGTATTCCGAACCAACTGCGTGGATTGCCTGGACAGGACCAACGTGGTGCAGAGTCTGTTTGCCAGGTAATTCGGTCTTTTCATTTAACGAATGAGCAGCATGCGTTGCATGAACACCATAGAAACGGTGCAGTATATAGTCGCCCAGAGGACACGGCAGCAACGTACGAGTCACGTACGAGTCATGTACGAGTCACGTACGTTTTAATTTGGTCACCTCTCTTAGCTGCCATGGCTTGTTTTAATATTTAAATTGTTTTTCTTTATCTTTTTACTAGCCGACCCGCCGAACTTCGTACCGCCTCAGAATCATTACCGAAATCAGTTCTTGAGATATCGTCAAAAAAACCGTTCCATACAAAATGTATGAGAAAATGAATTATCTTCATTATTATTTTTTCGTGTATTTTTCCGTGTTTTAATAGTTATTCTGCTATTCGGGGCGGAGACAAATCCCACAAATCAAACATCGTAAAAGTCGTAAATAACCCGACTATGTTTTATTTATTTAGATTACGGACGCTTTTAAAGTGCACGGTTTTCTACATCAACGTAACCAATATTTACGGGTCGTCAAATTATCTAAATTTGCCAAAGATGTAAACAACAATGGACCCTCGAAATTGAATAAAATCGATATACATGAACATTTATTTTAAGTAATGTTTGTTTTCGTCTAGTTCGCTCGGTTTAGACGAAAACAAACATTACTTAAAATAAATGTTCTGGTATATCGATTTTATTCAATTTCGAGCGGCCATTGTGGTTTACATCTTTGGCTTTAGCGCGGCCAGACTTTACATATTTTTTATTTACAGGCTGCAGCTGAACGCGGTGCTCAGGCTGTTAGCAGTCACCAGCAGCGATGATGAGAAGCATCCGTATCTGGATAAGCTGTTTAATAATGTAAGTACATACCTATAAGCTATCAACAAACGTCTAAACTCCAAAAGAAAATGAATTGTCCATACAAGGCATAGTAATTGTATTGCTAAGGGGATTGTCCTTTAATCATGTGAGGTTTGAAATGGGGGGAGGGGGTTAGAAAAAAACACAAATGTTGACAATCACGTGTATTTTATTGTGGGACAAAAAAAAAGAAATTTTACAAGAGATATTCTCAACAGAGAGAGAATTTACATGGACGAACAATACCAGCCAAAACAGACAACCGGATACAGTAGTAGTGTCAGTTTTTTTTTGTTAATGAGTACAGTCAATATTCACCGCTGACATTCTCGATAGGTTTGGTTGCACAGACGTCAGCAAATCAAGATCGCTAAAGCTTATGGTTCAAAGTTGATTGGAAAAAAGTTTACAGTTTCGGGTAGCTTGATGTGCTGGCGTCTGTATATAAAATTCAAAGTCTTGACTGACTGATATATCAACACACAGCCTAAACCGCTGGTCCTAGTAGAAATTTGGAGGGTGTGTTCCTTGTGAAGAGTAGGTATCCATTAAGAAAGGGTTTTTCGAAATTCCACCCCTAAAAAGGTGAATGGGGGGAGGGTGTAATTTCACGCGGATGAAGTCGCGGACAGAAGCTAGTATTCAATAATCACCGCTAACATTTTCGATAGGAGTGGTTGTACATTTATTCAACAATGTGATATTTTAAACAACACGAAGTTGTCTTAACAAATAAATATTATTATTCCAACCCTGTGGCTACCCCAGGTGTGGGCCGACCACGCGGACACGATCTCCACGCAGTACTCGGGTACCGGCGCGCTGAAGACAGACTTCACGCGCACCGGCAAGCGGACACACTTCGGCCTCATACGCGACGGCATCAACTCGCTCACGAGATACTACAAGAATAACTTCAGTGATGGATTTAGACAGGTTCGTTGAGTAAATTATTGCTTGTCGATATATCGACAAGAATTCGAACAAGATTGAGGGCTCCAACATAATGACGTCGCGTCGTGCTACGACGCGGCATCGTTTTAACGTTTGAATGAAAAGTTACTACAATCATATACCATCATATTCGTCGTAGCACGACGCGACGTGTTATCGTGTTGTATGTGTTGGAGCCCTTATACATTTTTAGACTAGGGTTGTCTCTGCAAGACCAGTGGTGGCCAAGTGGTAAAGGCCGCGATTTACGCGTTGTAGGTAGGTGAAATACTGAAAACTATAGTTTTCTTCGAAGATCAATGTACAAACGCCAGCACATAAAGCTACTACAATCTGTCAAATTTATTTAATAGATTTTCAACTTTATCATTAAAACATAAGGTTCAAAGTTGATGTGCTGGCGTCTGTACAAAACATATCCAGAATGTTCGACATGCAAACACCGTTCGAAATTGGTAAGCATCATTAAGAAGCTCTTGAAATATGTCTGGGGGGGGGGGGGTCAGATGAGTTATCCTCCGCGACATTCAAAATTTCATACGTTTTTTGCAATTTGCAGGTTAGTATCAGGTTGGATGTTGATGATTATAAGGCTAACCTGGCGCTTACCCATTAAGCTTATTTAAGACATTCACGGAAAGGGAGTGACCTATTATTATTTGCCAAAGTTCTGAATCTATTTACAGTCAAACTCCAACACAAAGCATTTATTTCAAATAAACCAATTACAGGCACTTTTGAACTGTCAAGGGTTCGGTCAGTCAGAAAGATGAAGCTAATTGCCCATTCCAAAGCTTTAGGTCTTTATGGAGAAGAACAGACAAGAAACTCCACGGACACTCTTTTAAATCAAAATATGGTTGCAATTGATAATATTTATGTCCAGGACTCAATCGACCTATTCCTGGGTAAATACGTGATCACTGACGGCGAGGGCAACACGCTGCCGTGTCCGCTTCGCCGGGACAGAGACTGGAAATACATTACAGTAAGTTAAATACACCATTTTTATCCATCTACCTAAGTAGTTGGAATATAGGGTATTCAGATCACACGATCACGATCGTGATCTGAATAACCCTATATTCCACAGTTAAACCACCACCACCACCACTTTTTCACAAAGTTTGCTATCAACTAAGTAACACATTTTATTACTATTTATAAAAAGCATGAGAAAAATAAATAATCGATTGCAAAACATTTGATTTCTTGATCCACAGTTGACATTTCATCATAGACATTTTCCATAATCGCATAGGCTTCAGACATTGTTTTCGGTTGGGTGAGCTTGAACTGCTTTCTAAAGAAATTAATACGGTTCTCATAGTAACCCTTGACCCTTGTTAAGTGACGTAAACGTGAATCAAGACAATTCAGTAAATGATTCAGACACCACCACTCTTCACAACAGATGACGATCGATTTGGTTCCAATGTCAATTATGATGTATTTTTTGCTTCCTTCTTCATGTTCAGGCAGGTTTATATAATTGATCACTTGTTGTTCTCGTCGCCACTGCTGCTGCTTTGGTAAAGGAATTGAACCAGATGTGAAGAATCCTGATATTTCAGAAGCGTTTTCCATAAATATCATGTCCCACTCGTCTTTAGTTAATGTTACCCGATTAACGATATCAATGCACTCTTCCAGTAATCCATTGATTTGATTTGATGACTTCAAATATGTTTTAATATACGGAATCGTAGGGCTGGAAACTTGATACATATACTTGCAAAGTTCAAAATGCAAGGGTGGAATCGATGGAGTATATGATGGTTGTATAAACTGATACATGTTGTCGCTATAAGTGTTGATGATTAACTGCTCTCCCAACTACACTGACGGCTCTTTTCATTCGCATGAAACGATTTTGACGAACTGGTGTTCATTACTTTCTGGTCAGTCATGTCTAGAAATAAAACTCACAAGTAGGTCAAGTTTAAATATTTATTTCTACATAATTATAAAAAATATTGTTTAGTACACCATTTTATTCAAAAATATTTTATATGCAATGATACATTTCTTACATCACTATTATTACTTACATTTTCACTAACCTAAATAATAGAATATGTGTAAGTTTGTAGATTAGATATTCACACTTCGATTTATAAGTAGGTTTAACATTCTATAATCATTTATACGTAAAACTAGTATCGTTCTTATTTTATCTTACTGACAAAACACTTTATTTTCTTCACACCATTTATTTAAGCAAAACACATTTTTTAAGGCACATATATTGGTATGATACATACAACTTATAATGTCAGATGAATCTGAATAATTGTTATATAACGTTAACAAACTCGGGCAGTTCTTACTTTCTAAATTGTATACATTATTAATTCGGAATATATCTTTTATCCATAACACTTTTTCGTTTCCTTTCGTAAATATAGATTTATTTTTTAAAAAATCACCAAAGTTTGCTTGATAATTAAAATATGGTACAAAGCCTTCGTTCCAGTTTATTCCTCTGTTTTTTTCAATCCAAGCCACTTGTAACCGTTCTTTCCTCGTCAAGTCATAAAATGGTCGTGGTGGTTTTATCAACAGTACTTGTATACGTCCTTTGTACATTATTGCTATTTCTTTTGGAATAAACTCGTTTTCTTCACTCTTAAACCCTTGAACATCTACGATGATATTCATGATAGTTTTCTCACAATATTACTCAACGGCTTGTATTCGAACAGTCGATCGTTTATTATTAAACAATAGGCAGATGTATTATTTTGAATATCTTCAGAGCATTCAATTTCTAATCGCACGTCAACTGGTCCAGTTTTAAGTGAATCGTTTTGTCTTGAACAGTCAATCACAAAAAGTGGAGCAATTTCTTTAAACTGGTCTAAGCTAAGCAATGGATCAATGCCTAAGTTGTAATACGACTGACGAAAATTAGCATACATTTCATATAATATACTATATTTACCTTCATCAAATTTCACATTAAGTGAGTCATACGGATAGTATTGAGAATTCAAATATAATTTAATATTGCTTACATTACAGTGATCAAATATAGAAGAACTTCTAGTTTTATTATTTTTTCGAGCTGTTTGCAAGCCAAATATTACAAACCTCGGTTTTTCTAGCTGGGAAGTTGTCTTTACTGACCAGGAATGTTTTGTTGTTTTTGGAAGTAATGGATATTCATACAAATCCCAATTTCTAAATGCTATCTGTATAGAACGATCTCTCTCCAAGCTTTTGAGCAATAACAATTTATTACGATCAGAAACTTTAATATGCGGCACACGCCATTGTATTTTTTGTATATCTATTTCTACGTTATCATTTTTGTCTATAAGCACACAGTTCAATGCTGAGCTGCTTCGTTGTAAAATAAGTTCATGTTTACAATTGATTATTATTTTGTTGTAATCTTCTGCAAATCCCAGTATTCTGTTCAATGGCACGATAACACTAAAATATTCGTTTCTTAATTTTGTACCACCTAAGTTCCATCCCCAGACTGCTGCAGCTTTACTTTCACCTTCATTCATTGAGATATACGATTTTAAGGTGGTTGTAATACCAACATTTTTAATCCGATCGATTTCAACACCATTTATTTCATATCTAATATCTTGAAACAAATATGAAATGGGATTATTTATAAAATCAACATCTTTTTTTAATAATTTTCCTGCTGCATCTTTAGTTGACACATTTACATATCCTTCTATGTAAATGGAACTACCTGATGGCAATACATATAAATCTTGCTGTTGTATGGGTATTCTAATTTCATCATTTTCTTTAAAGCTATTATTATATGGATTGTAACTATGGATCTCATAACCCTCAATAGAGGTATCATATTGTGGTAAATCTGTAATGTGAAGCATATTATATTTTAAAACCGATATCTTGAAGAAATCTTTTGTTTTCCTTTGAAACTTTATTAATTCTCACTGCACTGACACGTCTCACTTCTTTGGATATTGGTAGTCTTATGTTATATTTTCCTCTCTCATTAGGAGTTTTATTAAGAACAAGCATGATGTTGGTATGAATAAAACGAAGGAGGTTACTTTAAATAGGTAATAAAAAAATCCTTTTTCGACACTAGTGACTGTTATCACCAACAACCAAAGAATGCATGTGTATGAACTAGCAATGTCATTTATATTTTTCTAGTTTAACGAAATTTGGAGACGTAAGAAATAAAAATCACTCAATTAATAAGTTCCTTTATTACTTTTCCAAAATAACTTAAGAAATTTTAAACATAAGTGTCCACAATTATACAAGTGATCATGTTGTACATTTTCATAATTGTACTGAATATTGTTTCCTAAATATTTTATTACTTCTTTAGGTGGTTTTAAGTTACCATAACTGTCAAAGTATTCAATGTGATCGTATATTTTGGCATAGGCTACCCAATGAGTGCCAGAGTTTTGAGAAATATCAAGATTAATCACTCCACATTCTAATGGTAATGGGTTATCTGGTAATTCATCTCTCATAAATACACCTCGAAAGAATGGGATACTATTTGAATGCTTCAATATATCAATATTAGTTAAAGCTCTATTGGGTAGCCGACAATTTAGTTTTTTTTCTTTGTAACAAAAATTCCTAAACCTTCTTTGTAAGGCTTAAGATGTAATCCTTTTCCAATAATTAAAGCTTCTATTTGCTTGTTGTGACGTTCCGATTCAAGCAACTGTTTCTTAGCTGTTTTATATGAATTAATAGCTTTCGCAATCCCAGCAGCACCTCCAGCCAAACTTCCAGCGGCAGATAAACCAGCAAATATTGGTACTAAAGGAAGAAATCCTCCAGTTTTAGGTACTGGTATAATTCTGGGTAATTTTATGGGTAAATCAGATGCAAATTCATGAGCTGTAGTACAGGCTAATTCCATTAATGCTTTCTTACAGGTAGGTTTTAGTTTCTTGATGTGTTTTTTGGTATGTGATATAATATTTTTAAAGGTTTTTCTAAAACCCGCTCCAGATGTTACTTTGCCCATTTTGAAAGATGATAAACCAGCCATTTCTTTATTGCTTGTACATAGTCCTCGTGCTTTTTTCATTGTTATTATATATATATATATATATATATTTTTTTTAAGAATTATTTTACATAAACCTGAATTATAAAGTATGTCTTTATTGCATTAAGAATAAAGTGGAAGTGAATAGATAATTGTTTGTAAAATGCTTAAATATTGTTCAGGAGTTATAATACATTTGATTTATCAATCCAGCTATTTTCACTGGTCGGCAGCCCCAACCATTTAACATATACTCGCTTTCCTTCTCGTTTCAAAACTTTTTCAACGAGGTATATGTCCGGATGATTGGTTTTCTGAAGTTCTTGTGCATAAAATGCGCCTAGTATTGGTCGACATCTACCATCTTCTATTAAATAAGTTGTTGGATTTGTTCCTTGAATTTTTGTTATTTTAAATATTTCGGTGGACCAGTTCGGATAATAACCTTTATCAAAACATCCTTTATATTTACTTACTCTCACATAATCTCCTACACTAAATTTCTTACATTTCACTTTTTTTCGAGACTGAGCTGTGTCTAAGTATCTTTGTAGTATATTTGTTTTATTCCTTTGATTTATTGAAACAGGTGACTGACCGACAGTTCTATGAACATCATTGTTGTATTCATGTAACTTTTTTTCTAACATACCGTTGAACCATTTATAATTTCCATTCAAACTAAATTCCTTGTATAGTTTATTCTTTAACGTTCTTATTAGTCTTTCAACAATTGAGGCCTTTTTAGTAGAATAAGTAGAATAATGATTAATTTTATACTTATTAACAACACTTTTAAATTGATCATTATAAAACTCTTTCCCAAGATCAGTTTGCAAATTTTTTGGAACTCGTCCTTTCTCTATTACTGTTTTAAACGCCTCTGATACCTGTTGCTTATTTTTTTGTTTAATTGGAATCGCCCAAGCATATTTTGAAAAAGTGTCTATAATCACCAGTATGTATTTATAACCTGCATTCACTTTTGATATTCCTTGCATATCCATCAAATCTGCTTGCCAAAGGTCATCTATATCTTTAAGTATTACACTTCTTCTTGGGAAATTTACTCTAGCGTTTTTATGGATTTCATTTATGACGTCTATTTTGCTCATAATGCTTGCATAACTTCCCTGCTATTTCTTTTAAATCTATGGTCTTTTCAATGTTATTTAATCTACTATTTAAACCACTAATTAATTTGTTCAATTTTTCTATTTTAATTAATATTTCAACTTTGAATTTATTAATATCTTTGCAACATTCAGTTTCGGTTGATTTGTCTAAGATCTCAATATGCTCAGAGGTTATTTCGTTAAAAGACAGCGATGTTTGTTTTGTATGAACCTTCATGGTCTAGACGCTTTAAATAACTAAGTATAAAATTAGATACAATGCTTTTTATTATTTTATTACACCGGCTTCTTTTAACTCTTCAACAATTGATATAATTTCATTGTCATGATTAGTATTACCAGCGTTTTTTGAAGCCATTAACAGTCTTAATCTATCGATTAATTCATTAGGGTCATCCCAATAAACATAATCTGTATTACTCTTATACTTTTTTTTCAATTTAGGTAAGTAGCCACCACTTTTTGACTTAATGACTTGTTCTGCGTGTTGAATGTAATTTTGTTCAGAAAACAAAGGTTTAATGATTTGACGGTATTTCAAACCTTTGTCACCTTTTAATTGACCGTTTGGATTAAAGTCGCGTTTGTGAGCATTTGTATTATTGAGCATATCTTTGTAAACAATTTTATCAGTTTCAGTTACCAGACTGAGATCAGGTCTATTACGTAGTAAAAGTTCTTTAAGTCCAGGAGTTATTTCATAACGTTTGTCATTAACTGTGGCTATAATTGATTTGAGGGAATTGTTAACGTTGTTTGTAAAAGAAAATGATACTTTAGAGTTTCCCATCATCAAATTTTTGTTTTCACTTCGAATCCCAAAAGGTACATTCATATTATTATCATAGATTTCAATCATATCTTCTTTATTAAGTGACATAAATGTATCGTTCTCGCTATCATCACTTGTGCAGCTAAAGGATGTAGAACCATCATTTGAATGTTTCTCTATAAATCCTTTGAAATTTTCAAAATCTACGGATGAGCTACATCTTTTCATTATATTATTATCACCTTCATTCGTATCCAATATAGTTCTATTCTTATCATTAACTTTAATTAAAGTCTCTAGAGGATCTGTTATTGGCTTAAAAAGTTTCTTAAATTTCAAATTATCGACATCTTCTGCATTTTGTATTGTTTTAATTTTATTTTTTATACTATCTACGGATTTTATCAATTGTTCTTTTATATTGACCTCCATAATGATTTCCGACAATACCCAACCGTTATTTACAGATTGTAGACTACGATTGATCATTTTTTTACAGTATTATGGTTTTTATTATGTTTGCTCAAAAGTTACGAATATGTCAAACCCCTGTCTATATCTACCTTCATTTAGAGAACAATCTTTATTTATCAATACAAAGTCAAACCGATCTTGCCATATAGTAGAGCAAAGTTTTTTAAATTGAAGCCACTCCATATCCGTATTTACATGTTCATTATAAATATGTTTTAAGTTTATGTCGTCTTGTTTAAAGATTAACAAAAGATTAACATTATCTCGTATTAGTTGTTTAGGTATTTTGGAATAGGTTTGTGATAAGTAAAAACAATCTATCTGTTTATGTCTCCCCATTGCGAAGTAGTTACGAATATTTATTTGATTTTCACATGCGACATCGTCGAAAATCATTATTGAATTGGTTAAGGCATCATTAGGGTGTATAACTTCTTTATTATCATGGAAGATAAATAACTTTGCATTGGGTATGCAACGGATGACCTGTTTTAAAAAACAATATTTTGGCTGGAAAGCTGTCTTCGAGTATAAATAAATATGCTTGAATTTTACTCCATTTTCATGTAATAGTAAATTAAGCATTATATTAGTTTTTCCACAGTTAGATGGACCGCATATAATACATCTTATAGTGTTAGGTAAGAGTGTGCTATGTCTCACTTTTTGTGAATGATTTTCTAATTTTATATTATTTATTTTAAAAGTATGTGATTGCTTAACGAAATTCATTGTGAAATGTGAGGTAATAAGACATGACCTGAGTATATATAGGTACTTCTTATTTTACTAAAAGGTGTTATGTTTTATTTTTTAACTAATTCTTAACTTGTAAGTAAAGTATGAAGATTATTGTGTAAATGGAAATTAAAATAAAAGGCTCATAATTACTGCACATTAAGCATTTATTTGACAATTATTTTTATTTTAGTAGGTACTTACAACAAAATAAAATTTAAATCTAATTTGTGTACAATCACCGTAAAATAATAACACATTTACAGATTACACATCACTGGAATAATCTACAAACATAGAATCACAATGCCCCCAGGGTAATGTATGAATTTGATCCTGTAATACTTGAACTTTGTCATCGTTTCTTTCTAAAACTTGTTTGTCTACTTGCTGAGTGTATAAAACATGTTTAATTGATTTTATCATATTCATTTTACATCTATGCGCTTTATTTGTCAGCAATACATTGTTGTAATCATTCAATTTTAGGTTACAAGTTACAGACTTAGAAACACCTTTGGCTTTTTTAATTTCAGTCTTCACACTGTTAATAAAATATAATTTAGCTCTTAAACCGGTAAATTCTATAATTAAATCGCCACCAACCTCATGTTTCCATAATCCAGGAATTTTAGCATTAAGTTGTGGTATATGATATGGATTATTCATTTCAAAATTACTAGTATCAAACTTTGAAAGATCAGAATGCATATCATGATAAAAATCATCTGTATAAATTAAATATAATAGGCTATCAGTGTCTGTATAGCACAACTCAGCATTGTTTCCGTATTTATTTTTCATAACATCATAATGAAATTGGTACAAATGTTGCTTCGAATATTCCAAAACGGTAAATCCAATATAAATAGGTCTATCCAAAACGACCTTTTCACGGTATAATTCCACAGCTACGAAATTTTCTGAAAAAATTGATATACTTTTTAAATTTGGTTTACATATCAATTTTTCAGCGTCAAGATGTTTATTTGTTTTATTTCTGGTATCTGTCCATTTTGTTACTAGTTTTACATCTGCTTGCTTCCGTTTATTTTCGATAGTTTTCCCGAATATGGCATTATTCAATAATTTAAAAAAGTCCTTCTCGAACGCAGTTTTGGAATTTTGACGAAGACTAGTATTCAGATCAATGTATTTTTTGAGAAAGAATTCTTGTCTGAAGCTAAGTATACGATGAATCTTTTTTAAAATCAAACCGTTTTTCAAACATTCTTTCAAGTGAACATAATGAATTACATAATTTTGCTTATCATAAAGATTTGCAACCAATTTTACTGATTTTCCATAAGGAGGTACTATTTTTTCAACTGCGAAAGGCAAGTCTTTATGCTTGTTATGTAAATAATCTGGATAATTTAAGTCTACTTCCAAAATATAACCGTAATCATTATCATCTGACACATCATTTACATCAAACTTGCTAATTTCTTTCAGACTCAAGAACTTAAATTCTTTAATAGGAAGTTTCTTCATCATAGCATAGCCATATAGATTATTACAATCAAGATATATTAAATAACTACTTGATTCAAACTCATTAAAATGTGGTAAATATTTATTGTTTGCTACAGCATGACGTAGAGAACACTGTGCAAGCCCACCACGAATTCCTTTTTCTAATAACTCGTACATTCGTAAATCACTTATCAACTCAAGTTCAGTGCCGGTATATAGAAGCATTGCATCCCAACTTAAGCTCGGTGACGTTACATAATAAGCCGGATCCAACTTATAGAAATGTAAGCTTGTTTTTCTAAATTTTTCAAATATGTCGCATAGTAAAAGCACATCACATTTTATGTATAAATCTGTATATTCACCAAGAGATTTTATTTCGAAAATATTCCAAACTGTTTGAGCGTGTAAATATTCTTCTTTAGTTATATCTTTTTCACACAGACTATTATAAAAATTATCCTTCGAGGGAAGTTTCGTCTCATCATATTTAGACCAAGAATCAACGTAATCATATGGATAAACACCTTTTTTTCTCATTAAATCAAATTGTCTTTTATCAGTAAACTCTCTCGATAAGTTTAAAAAATCGTTTTCTGACAAACTTTTACTTAGTGCATCTAGACTAGAACTAAGAAAGTGAAAGGAATCAATAAATTTTATTTGTATAGGATGATTGTTTTTTTCCGTATTAATTACTTTTATTATTGAAAGATATTTTTCTTTAGTTTTCGGTATTATATTTATAGAACCTTCATACTTTGCTAACTCTTCAATGAATAAATGTGAGTCATATCCAGACAAATTATGAAAGACAACAGGAATGAATGAACAAACTCTATACATTAAATTACAATGGGAGTGCGCTGCCCCACGATACTCAGATGTAATATGATCATGATCTCGGACTTTATCATTCAATAATAATCGTTTGCATATGTGACATGTAGTCGAATTTCGATACTCCATCTCTTGCTCTGCCGATAATGGAACCATTGGCTTTTTACTACTTAAAATCTTATGTATATTTTTAACGTCTTTTATTAAATATTTAACAAATATTTCCACACAATCTGTACCTCGATATGTAATATACTTATTTAATTGATCGTTATGTGCACAACAAATATAATAAGCAAAACATGAAGGTTGATGTGTTTTTAGTTTCTGTGTATTCAAAGAGCTACTTTCATTACAGTCTATTAACAAACACTCAAAATCAGCATAAATTATGAAATTGATTTTTTGCTGCCTCTCGTAATGTTTGAACTTTAGTACAGAATTATTTTCAGGTAATATAGTCAAAATCTTAGAGCAGCTATGAGTCTTATGTCTATTTTCGTTACTAAATAGTTGTAGACATGCATCACATAAATAATGTTTTCCTTTAGAACGAGTCACTTGACGTCGCACCAGACGTACTAAATCTTTAATTAGACAGTAGTGTCCGATAGATTTTTTTTCGATATAAAGTAAATTAAAATGATTTTTTCTTCTATTTTGTGTTGCGTAAAGAGGTCCGGTCACAGTATTATTTTGTAGACCATATATATTTAAACTGATGTTGGGGTTATTTTTTTCTAACGTTTTAATATCATTTATCGTAGGAGGAAATGACATTCCCTCAATATTTAAAACAGAGGTATAATGGGGGTATGAACTTGTTCTGCATACATTAATTTTAGCTGGGTATAATCCAGCAACTATACTCCATAATAAACAACAATTATCTTTATTTTTAATATTTATACAACTTTTTGACTGCTTAATAGCTGACGGCAGTTGTATATAAGACCCACCTCTCATAGGGGAATACTTGTTTACATTAATTTCGAGATGACTCATAGAAACAAATGTCCAACCAGATTGACAGTGCTGGAACTCGGTTAATTTATTATTTAGTTTATCTATTACTTTCATTAATAATTCATTCAAATCAGTGTTCTTATATATAATTTCATATTTGGTATTAAACGACTTTAATTGTAGTTCGTCTGATTTCGATAACATGAAATAGGCAAACAATTCGAAATTCAATTTTATGCAATTGTGTTCATTAAGTGACATATTTATCAATTCTGTTATATTTATTAGATGATCACCCAGGAACGCCTCTAAACCAAGGTACTCGTCTTCCTGAGTGACATTCAATCTGTATGTCATTAATCTGTTTTTGAATGCTGTTGCAATAATATGAATATCTGTGAACTTGGTATTTAATAAACAGTTTGCTTTGTGTATATTCGTTCTCATATGATAGGAATACTGATTTTCTGGTATTTCAATTTTACATTTATGACAGGTTATTGACTTTCTAGGTCTCGTTTTGCTGTTGAAGTGTGTAACTGTAAATAAGAAAACCAATTACTAGATTACTTACTTATATTATATTAATTAATACTACAATATCATACTTATAAAATACAGTACAAAATAATAATAAGACATTTCATGTAGGTAAACACAATTAAAAGAAGATACAATTTAAAGTAAGTACTTAGAAAAGCAAATATTGATGAACACCTAGTTAAACAAATAAAGTCTTTAAGTATCATAAGCACCTATGCAGGTGATAGGACAATTTTTAAAATCATTTTGAGTTGCTTTAACAAACTCCTTTAAATGGGGCCAAGCTTCTTTATTTTCATCTAATTTTGTCTTGATGGTAGTTATGGCCGAGCGCCATCTATTTATGGGCATTATTTTTTTAATTTCTTCCGTGTTGTAAATTTTCACTTCGACATAATATTTTCCTTCTTTAGTCTCGCTTATTTGTCGTGAATATCCCTTAGCCATCCTTCTAGTAAAATATGAGTACAGTGGAGGTATATTACCAGTTTTGTGGGGTCTCTGTGTTGGGGTGACGCTTTCTTCATTATCGGTGTCTTCACCGAATAATTCACTGGCCGTAACTCGAGGTGACGGTGTTACTGGCGAAACGACCTGCTTCGATTTTTTTGCGCTTGTTGACTCTTCACTCGATTTGATGGACCTTTCCCGCTTCTTTTTTCTTTCCTCTGTCTTCCTCTTCGGCTTCGCCTCTTGCTCAGAGTCATCGCTGGAGAGGAAAAGGTCGTTGCTAAGTAGTGTCGACCTGTCAACAAAAATATAAATGTATACATTAGTGCATTGCAATCAAAATTTTTCTTCAAAATTCCTACATTAGTAAAAAGGAACTGATCGTGAGGAAGATAAATAGTTAACATAGCATTTGATCTGTGCAGGAATCGAACCTGCAGCACAGAAAAGCATCACTCAGTCTCTGAGCCAAGCATTGCAATAGGTACTTGGTTCTATTAATACATTACTCTGACTATTCGATATATCTAACCATTCAAAATACAATTAATACATTACTCTGACCATTCAATAGTTAGATACGATAATTTTTAATTGAATAGATACTATACATATATATATATATATATAGATATTATATTTAATGGATATATATATATATATATATATATATATAGATATATAATATTTTAATTGAATAGATACTTACATTCTTGATTGATGCTTAGACAGGTAGTTTGATGAGGAGTTCGGAGCGTTGATTCCTTGTAGAGAGGTTTCGTTCCAGAGAGGAATTGTGCCGGAGACTAATTTGCGAAGCGTTTTTATAGGTCTAAAATCACGTCATTCACTCCAAATTTGTAAAACTGCATACTTGCAAAAATTGACAGTTGTGTAGACGAGCGTATTTATCGTAGCGGTTAAGGTTTTAAGTTTACAGCGTTTTATATAAGACAAATAAAAAGTGATTTTGAATATTATGTAGGTACTCACTTAAATCAACAATAGGGGAATTTCAAACCTACTTACAATTATAAAAAATGGTTGTAGTTTGTTGTTTTTTGCTGAATGTTTTGAACGTCGATGACGGCGACGGTATAACCGCTGCGGTTTGCACGCTCGCATGCAACTCCTAGACACGTGGAGAAGTGGAGATAATTATGACGAGTCAGAATCTCATATTTCGGTATACGAGAATAATCTTGAATCTGAACTTCAGCTTACGGCGCAACTTTGATATACAATTAACATATATATATATATATTATATATATATATACAGGTAACACTATGTTTCAATCGCCATTGTTGTTTTTGAGATAGAATATTGGTTAACGAAATACTAATTTAGACTATTATTTTCCAGGTGTTTAACAAAGTCGGGACATAGAATTAAATATGTCACACTCACCATCCTACAGTCCTGTTTTAGAAAACATTAACCTACAATATGATGTAAGTATCTAAGTAATCATCGATATTAGCAATTGAATTCATTTATGATGGAGTTTCATAGCATAAAATTATTCATTGTTTCAGAATTTGATAGATTGCCCCGATCCAGTTCTTAATCCATTTTACTATGCTCAAGACCGAGAAAGCTGGGATGTCGAAGTAGCGGAAAAAGCTTGTGAAGAGAGTAGACAGCAAAAAATACAAGAGAAAAAAATAAAGAAGAAGAAGAAAAAATCAAAACCATTTAAAAAGACATCCTTTATCAAGCGTAAAGAGCCCGGACATATTCACCGAATTATAAAAATAATTGTACATGATGTGGAAGGCCGTCAGATGGATGAAATAGACAGTGACCCCGATATCGATAGTGCAAGCGTGAATATACAATATTTAGTCCGTAGTGATATTGATGACATAATGAGTGAAACCGAGTATTTAGTTGCTAAAATAGTTAAAAAATTAAGTTCAACTTCATGTACCTAATTGATGTTTAAAATAGACGTATAATAGTTTTATTATTATTATTATTTGTTTTTTAAATAATTAGTTTAATTTATACTGTAAATATTCATTGTAAATAAAAGTATTTAAAATAAAGTACCTTTTATTTCTACGTCATAATATTTAAACTAAATCGTTACTACACTGTATATAAGGTAACGCGGTGGACAATGGCGAGCGCACTTCATTTTCGTTAGTCTGTCGTATCGAACATACACCGGCTGCTGCTCCAATTTCAGTGTCATTGAATTGTTGAATGAATGTAATGTTAAATTATAATATATGTATAATGACGAATGTTCAATAAGATAAATGTTTCATATTTATATTGAATATCTGAATTTCTCATGATATCTATTACATTATAATTCTTGAATAATAAAGACCACTAAATAGTCAAGTCAGAATATTTTGCAAGTACTATTTAAAAGCAATGAATGATGAATGTAATAAGGTGTTTCTATATCTGATAACATCTGTGCACATTCCACTCCTAACTCGTTGATGTCTGAATAGACTATTCCTACTGAATTATCCATTGATAGGTATGAAGTGACTGCTGTTTTCATTCACATGAAACTACTTTCAATGAATTTAGTCAAAGTCTCATTTCGAATAGTGAAATATAGGAATACTCGAATGGTTAACTGTGGAATATAGGGTTATTCAGATCACGATCGTGATCGTGTGATCTGAATACCCTATATTCCAACTACTTACCTATCCTGCGTTCGCGATTTATTTGCCAAAAATGTAAACAAATATGAGTTCATGGAAAAATAACTTTAATTCCTACACAATAAAGTTCAGTTTACGCTACAACTTCAAACACACTGAAATCAACTTAATTATCATTGAAATAAAGTTGATATTTGTTTAACTTGAAATAGGGTGGGGGTGTGCAGTACCGCGTACTTTTACTATAGGTACATTTAGGCTCACGTGGAGCACAAATCACAAACATTACAGTAAGATTAATAGTTATTTTTAAATTACTGCGCTGTGGTAGTGAAACGCGCGTGCATGACAAGGTTCTTTTTTTGAAAACGAGTTGCATAATGAAATTTAGTACAACATAATAACACTCGTTTGGATGATATTATGGTTACTATGACACTGGTTGTTTTAATGTTGGCAATAAATAAGCTAACTGTTTCAGAATTTTTTATAGAGGATTTATAGCATGTGTGTATGTAGATAAACTCGTTTATAATTATTTGATAGTTATCCTTTTTTTTTTGCTCTTTTAAGATTTTGTCTGCGAAGTTGAGCTAACAGTTGTGTATTCAATAAACGAAAACTCGGTCTCACTCTTAGGGTAGCGAAATGGAAGAACAAAAAAACATCCCGATCTTAGTTAAATATGTAAAAAATGCTGCTTATAATGATTTCTTGTGTCTCCTAGTTCCCATCAGTCCTGCTGGTAGCGATGTCAATGTTCTGCGCGAGCGCAACTCTGCCGCAGCGCTACACAAGCGAAGTGCTGCTGTACCTTATGTTCTGGGGCGCCGCCGTCACTGCGACACTCACTTTTATATTCAGGTAAATAATGAACCACTAGCTTCCGCCCGCATGTGGGTTGGGTACCCTGTAAACTAAGCTATTTTTCGGTAGAAAAAGTATCTAGCGTCATTCTTCAGGTCTTGCTCTGAGCTTTTCGAATCGGTTCAGTGGACAGCAAGAAGTAACAAATGAACAGAAAAACACTTTCGGATTTATGAAACGGTGAAGGAAAACATTGTGAGGAAACCATGTACTAGAACCAAAAATTCGAAAACATGTGACATCTACCAACCCGCACTGGACCCGCGTGGTGGATTACGGCCCACTTCTTCTTACAGAGAGGAGGCCTGTGTCCCAGCAGTGGGAATGTTATGCTTATGGATTTATGCATTAGCTGCGCCCCGCGGTTTCACCCGTATAAGTTTTATTTAATCCCGTGGGAATATCGGCATAAAAAGTAGCCTATATGTTAATCCAGGGAGTCAGCTACCTCCATACAAAATTTTATCAAAATTGGTCCAGCCGTTTGAGCGTGAAGAAGTAACAAACATATAAACACACACAAACTTTCGCCTTTATAATATTAGTGTGATATCCATACTACCATAAATTCGAATGTGTATCTTAATCGTGTCTTTATTGACTCGCCCAAAAGTGTGTTACTCAGTAGCATATGTTTGTAAACTAACTTTTACATCCCGCTTATTGTTTTGTTGTTGAAATTAATTGAACAGTCTTCCAACCATGTAAGAAATCTTAACGAAACCTTGGAAGCCGACACTATATAATCCATCACCCTGATTACACACTATCAATCACTATCTCAGTAATTTTAAAGGATATTGCTAATCCATTGCTTCATATGTTCGAAGAAATTTGTCCGCTCAACAACGTAAATAACGCAATGAATGTTGTTGAACTGTCAAAATTAAAGCCGTTCCTACTGTTAGAGGCAACTACCCCGCTGATTGTTTTTTTGTGTTATTGTTAATGGTACTAAGATTGATGAGAATGTAACTGTCCCAGGCACGGCAAGGAGTTCGTGGACTGGCCGCGACTGGACGCGGGCGGACTCGCCGCCGCGCGCGCCCTGCCGCCGCCGTCGTCCTTATGATCGCAGACCTGCCGCTCGTAGTCGTCGTCTAAAATACTTCCGTCTTCTTCTAACGTTCCCGTTTGAGTGGTGAGCGAGTGAGATAGGTAGCTATTAGATGGTCTTTTGTACTGGTGTTGTTTTGTTAGGAAGTGTGTTTTGTCAAATCTTGGGTTTGATTGGTTGACCAATTAGAGGATAATGGCGTCGATTCCCTTGTTCACAAACTAAACTAAATTTAATTTCAGTGCATCTTTTTCTTTCTCTTTCATTAAGAAAAGGACAGAAGACAAATATTAGTTTAGACCTGTCAAATTAGTCAGTGCCTGACGTAAATTGACGTATTTTTAATAGCCAATTTTTTAATCACGTCTGAATTGTCTATGGAGTATCTTAATTTGATAGGACTAAACTAAGATTTATCTCCTATTGTTAGTGTTTCGAGTTATGGAACAACAAACTAACTGGCACACTTAACAAAGTTCAAATTCCATTGCAACTAACAACTTATTAGGACCTGTTTGTTACAAATGGTCACTCAAAAATCAACTTAAAATACATTTTTCTAAAGTAGATAACTGATTATTGGCGATGGAATGTAAATTATATCTGAGATTATGAAAACTGCTATAGATACACTGCTACAAGAAACTTTCGGCGTTCGAATGACGTTGACAGGGGGCGCTGTTGGTAAAAAAATGTACAATTGTTCTGTGAAATGTATTGAAAAAGCAAGATGGCGGTGCTAGTTCCAATTTTGGCCACGCGCCTAACGGATATTGAAGTGCTATAAAACGTCGTTCGTATATGTTCAAACATCTTCTATATTAGTTTTATTTATTATGACTACTATCGTTTATAGAAGTTTGTTAGCTATTTTGGTCAACCAATCAGAAGCTAACATGAATATTGACAAAAATATTATGTTACTAAATAATGTTTTCCAAGAGTTCCGTATTTGTATAAAGTGTGTTATAATATTATATTGGATTGTAATGGGGTAAAATTGTAGACTAATTATATTTATCGTGAAAATGTTTATGGTTATGGCCAGTACGGGGAAAGGCATTTTCTGAACTACCACTTTTCTAATGTGCGCATGTATGTTCACGTCACCCGCCCATAATATGTATGGAAATACGTGCACGTTATAACGATATCGTGGACGGACAATTAAAAGCGTCTTTCTGATGTTTCGTCATAAGTGACAGGTACTTGACAGATGTTACGTTATAAGTGACAGGTACTTTCCATACATTTTACTTCCGTGTGTTATCGTGATTCCGTGACGTAGACGTGGACTTCCACGATAATATTGTCAAAGGGCTTAATATTCTTGCGTTGATTCTAAATGTGAATAAAAAAGATTTTCGCCTTTTAATATAGGTGATCTTCAGTCCTGTTTTTTGAAGGGTCAGGCAGAATCTAAAGCCGTACGGAATTGTGGAACTATTTCTGAAAAGTTGTGAAGGAAATTGACTATTTGACTCCAAAAGAAAGGTAATTTTTGATAAAAGCGAAAGGCCAAATATAGTATTGTGTCGTTCTTTGAATAGTACAAAGTGTAGAAATTCCAGTAGAAATATTTATAAAGTGAGTTTAAAAACAACACTAGTATAAAAACGCCATTCTAAAAACATCTTACATACGACCTTTTTCTTCTATTAGGACACATCAATCAAAGTCTACCACAGTTTAAATTGTACTTTATTCATTTCACCATAGAATTCATTTTGTGTCTTTGACAAAGATATTGAATGTCCAATTGTACAAATATTGAATCGTATTCACAAGTCTTATGGAGATTATTTATGTAGTCAGCTAAATGAATTGATTGGTTAATAAAAAGTAAAATGTCTTATCCCGAGCTGCCATAGTAAAACTCGGGACTTGACATTGGGGCTTGCACGTAATTATCTAAATATTTCGCACTTGACATCCACTGTTTTAAAATGAGCCCAACCACGCACGGGCGATTTCTTTACACGACGATATTTTATGGTGCACTGGATTTTCAACTCTCGGTACTGACCCGAGAGTTGGAAATCCAACTGTGTCTTTTTGACGTGATGGGGTGTGCTCTGTTGGATTAATTATCAATACTCGGTTCAATACCGAGATTTCACACTTTGATTGATAGTGCCTATCCGGACACTGTGATACAAGACCTCAAACAGCTCTCGGTGTATTTCATCAAACATTTATTTACGTGCAACTCCAAGACTGCCATTGTCCTTTTGATTCATAGATTGATTAGTTTATCTGACCAACTAAATAATTACCAAAGACGTTAGACCAAACTTGTTGCTGTTTTTGCTTAGTATGTCAATCAAGATGTATATTTATGAGGCGATTATTTGAACCTTAGCTAATTTGAATATTGTATTGTCGGAATAGTTTCCTAGAAAAGCGGTGGCGTGGCGGTCGCAGTGACAGCTGTCACGAAAATGATGGCAGCGGGGTTTGACTTACTGTGTCAAAGAACGCTCTACAGTGCGTTTCAACAAATACTTCCTTTGCCGTTATGTTGGCAGCAATGTATACCATTTCTTATTCTTCACCACTCCTTAATGTTTTGAGCATGATTCTAACACGGAAACCTTATAAATCTTTAAAAAATCCGCAGAATCCTCTTCCCATATCTACTATCTTGACAGACATGGGCACAAAACACATATACTCCTAGCGGAGGACAGGGGAGCCAACATTATAACATAGGAAGTACTTGTTGAAACGCACTCTAGGTATTGAAACTTGACAGCTTACTTCACCAGACTTCACCTAAGTTTTTATTATGAGATTTTTCAGAATAGACCGGTTGACATTTGAAATTATCACGACATCCTTGCTCATCTTTATTCTGGACATACAAGATTCTCAAGGTTAGCTTAGGTTCAGGTATACGCCAGTATATTTGACGAATAAAAATATATATTAGCATTCCATTGATGACTAACGCATGCGATTTGTCTTACCTTCTGTGTCCATTTAAGACTCTTTATTTTAATACTCAGTTCACTCAAGAGCAATTTTTGTTTAGCCCATTTTTTGATTTTGGAAGGCTCAGCTGGTACCTTAGGGAAGCGAACAGACCAGACGATACTTTAATATTAGTGTCATAACGTGCAATCCAGACAGCGTGAACTTGCTATAGAACTCTTGAGGGCCCAGTCTGCGTCGATTTTTTTTTACAAATTAGCACATTACACAAGTGAAAATAAAGTATATTATTCATTTTCATATTTTCTAACATACTCATGAAAATAAATATAAATTAGTTTTAATAAGTTTCTTAATAAAAAGGTCCGACAAATCGCAGCGTCCCGCGCACCGCGACAGAACAAAATGTATTTGTAAAAAAAAGTCGTGAGTGTGCGCGTTAGGTGAAAGTTAGCTTCTATAGTATAAAAGATAATTTGTCGCTGTGGTCCTATACCATGTTCCTGGTCAAGGAATTGACAGTTTTATTGTGTGGTTGCATTGGCGTTTGGGTTTTTGAGGTAGAGTTTTTTAAATGCTGGTTTCCGAATTTGTGATAGGGCCTATCATACGGCTGTGTAGGCGGAAACCGGCATGTCCTAGAACCAAAAATTTGTAGACGTAACATCTACCAACCCGCATTGGGCCCACGTGGTAGATTACATACAGCCCACTCCCTCTCGAAGAGAGGAGGACTGTGTCCCAGCAGTGGGAACATTATAGACTGATTACGGGCCTGTAGGTACACTCATAGTTTACAGACTTTAAAAAAATCACTATTCTCTGTAGTTGTTTTAAAAATAGTCCTCCTCATTCTCTTGCTCCATTGCTTTTTAAAAAAGTATAATTCATTTTTTTTTTTAAATATGCCACTACTATTGCATTTAAATAGAATAAAATGCTCTCACAAATTCAGTATACTTTCGGATATGTAGTGGATGATCACCCATCCACGAACCGACCGCGGCAAGCGTAGCTTAACC
The DNA here is from genome assembly GCA_947508005.1 of Amphipoea lucens. NCBI lineage: Eukaryota > Metazoa > Arthropoda > Insecta > Lepidoptera > Noctuidae > Amphipoea > Amphipoea lucens. The sequence continues at coordinate 15,542,029 of OX382375.1, forward strand.
TTCAATCGATTCGATTGTTAGTAAACATAGGTACTTTATTGTTACAACATCAATATTTTCACAAGAAGATAATAAACAACTCGCAAAAACAATTTTATTGTTTCGTCCGAGGCATTGACCCTTACATTGTCTGTCAGCTGTCAGTCAGGACAAGGCGGGCCAACGACATTGACTGAACAAAACAAAAGCCTTGAACAGCTTACCTATCTAAAAAAAAAGAGTAGAGTTGATCGACGTGTTGTTAGTCCAAAGGTGGTTTATTATCCTCCTATTCCCAAGTTTTATTTTAACCGACTTCAAAAAAGGAGGTTCTGTATTCGATCCGTATGTATGTGTGATCTCAATTTTCTGAAAAAAAAAAAACTACTGAACCAATTTGTTTTTTTTTTTTACATAGGTAATCGAAATTCAATAATAGTTCTAAACTTAAAAACCCAAACGCTTATGTATTGTTCCGTTTCCAGTACAGATTCTAAACGACGACTCGAGACGGCTGGATACTCCATATCCGTAGGAATAACATTTCGAATATAAATCGTTATAGCATTTATACGCACTAGGGATGCGCTCTGATGGATTCTCAACGCCAAAAGTTGTAAATCCTGGGCGCGGTAAAATAAGCGCCGAGTTAATAAGCGCCCCGTCTGTAAATCTTTGACTAAAAATGTATATTTGTTATTTTTGTTTTTTAGAGGAAGGTCATGACCGCTATGTTTTGTAAAGCGGTAGAAAAGTTCCCATTTAGATAGAGAAGCTATTTGACTATTGTAATTTTTAATTATGTATCGAGCTAATCTTTAATAATTGCCTTTCTATCTACCTCTTTAGCGAGTACCGCTTCCAGAAAATAAAGCGGTGATACATGAAAATATACTTTTTATTTCCGCAGTGTTATTTCAAATGGCGTGTTATTGTAATAATATTGTTATATTTTGTCATCTTGTGTAATTTAATAATTTTAATCTTGTAATTTTTATGGAGAAGATATTTCAATAAACAATGAATCAAATGTTGGTTTGTTTACCATTTATTTTACTTTACAGTACCATGATAATCAATCAAAGGCTAGTAGAACGGTCTAAGAGCATTGACGCATATAATTCGGTCTGTGATCAATGACCATGTTTTGTTACGATGTCTGCAATTTAATATGCAAGTACTTAAAAAAATTGATGAGTACATAAAGTCAATAAACTTCGCAAGTCGTAAGAAGTCGCTCACAATAAAAAAATATGTAAATGAAAGATTTTTATTCAAATGTATTCTTTTTGAATGCGTCATTACATGAACGCATTCATATCGATTGCTGTCAGTCAAGCTGTCACCGCTCTGTCTACGACCATTCTGAAACCAAAACCCAAAGCCTTTGTAAACTCCTTCCAAAAATGCAGTTTGTTAAAAAATCTTGCTTAAATTAACACAAAAATTAGGAGTATCAGATAAATTCAAAATAGTCGAGATAATTTTATAGATTTGTAACCACGGGACATGGAGTTAAGAACAAAAGATTTCTTGAAACGTCACTGATAAATTATCTCGCCGACCCTAGTTTCAGAACGCAAGTTCCGTCGCCAGCGAGCGAAATACGCGAACAGAGTACACCGATATTTATCGCCGTATTATCTCGTACACTAATAAAATACTATAATTCTATGATAATATATTTTAAATTTTATACAGCCTTCGGTATTCTGTGACACGGTGTGAGTTTTGTGTTAAATTAGAGACAAAAAATGTGTTAAATAGAGTGAAGGATTTTGCTTGTTTTTTTCGCGATTGTCGGCGCCAGAATGTCTGATGAGCTTGAGGCTCGTATGTGGGACGATGGGGGCTCCCGGTACGAGTCCAGGAGCCGCGGGCCGTACTTCGAGTCGGCCTTCGCTTCCTCAGAACATTTGGACAGAGCCCCTTTGTTGTCTGAGGTAAAACAAATTTTATGAAATTTTTTATCGCCTTAAAGTTATAGTTTACTTTATTGTGTCCATAATATTTCGTATTTTATATTAAAAAGTAGTAACATATTTTCAGTAAGTTAACATCTTCATTTTCCAACCAAGTAAAGTTACCACCAGTTATTATGGAGTTACCTAATTAGTGTTGTCTTAGAAAGTTCATATTATAACTCCAATATTATTTATTTAATTGCACAGCTTTCTAAAATATCTCAAGTACCTAATTGTTGTTTTCTACAAATGCATTCATACATATTTATTAACAACAATTGTGGGCTAATCTTGTGTGAACATTTAATTTCTTAAACTATTATTACTAAAATATTGAATGTTAATCCATGCTGAGCGAATGTTACATGATTAGCATGTACAGGGACTTGGCAACCAAATAAAACGGAGCAAAAGGTATCATCATATTAGTTAAAATTTTATCAGAGTCAATAAAAGGACGTACCAAGACACTGGCTGACATACTCAAATATTTCTAAAATAAATATTTGATAAAGATAAGATAACAATAATGTAGACTGTGATACTTACCAAATTTTGGTTGTTTCTTTTTGAACATTATCATAGTGTCATTACCAGTGATCGGAATAGGCTGAGTATATTTACCTAAAGTTTTTTTCCTCTGCCTTTCTCACAATTGCGTGCATGGATTCGCCAAAGATCGACCGAACTCCATAACAACAGATGGTCACGGGTAACGGACTGTAGACAGTCAAAATTGGCTTTACCAATGATACACCCGCGATTAACTAAAAAACTTCTTAGCCTAAGCAGAAATAACCTAAGAATAATAATAGGTACAATTACGGGTCACAACCCTCTTAACAAACACCTTTTTAACATAGGCGCCACGGACAGCCCCCTTTGCAGGGGCTGCCTTGACGCCGAGGAATCAGCCGCCCACGCCATCCTGGAATGCGAGGCTGTGGCGTCTCAACGCGAAAAAATCCTCGGAACAGTGAGGTCGCTCCGTGAAGCCTGCGAAGCTCCCAGGAAGCTTCTGTGCTTCTGGACGGAGCTAGGCTGGCTCTGTTAGCCAGTATCCCTACGCACAACGGACCAAATGGGAGTCTAAGTGCGGAAAAGGGAGCCCCATCATCATCATCATCATCATCATACCTAAAGTTTAAAGAACAGAGACGGAAATCGGAGACTTTTTTATCCTTACTTTCTTATTCCGATCACTGGTCATTACTTATTTATCTGTGTACTGTACTTTATTTGTTATTATGGTAATAACCATTATCATCTGCACAGAGCTCTCAAAAACATAATTTCAACCACTTGTAAAATGGTGGTGACAGACACGTTATAAGAAACACCATCTATTTTTTTTTTTCTAAAACTGAATTTATCCTTTGATACAAAAAAAAAACTACTTCAACACCAGAACAAAGGATAATCAATTTATTCTCATTACTTGGGATTTGAATGCGGGAAGCACACAACCGGCCGATGTGGAGGTGCTTGGGGGAGGCCTATGTCCAGCAGTGGACGTCTTTCGGCTGAAATGATGATGATGACAACATCCACACGGGTATATACATCATGTTAAGCATCCAAAACAAATTAAATAGCCAATCACATCAGGGCTATGAAAGTTACAGTATTTATCATCCAGAACAATAAGCCCTCTTAAGGAAATATTACAATAGTCATGATTGTATACATACTTCTGCTTCTAAACTGCCCAGTGGTCACCACATACAGGGCAAAGTACTACGGTAGCCCAGGTACCCTCTGTGAGACGGTCGGTAACATTAAGACGTTGCTGGCCTTCCTTGAGGAGCTGGGGTGGATCGAATAATAATTTTCCCACCCGTTTGCAAATGAAATGAAATCATTTATTTCTTTCTAAACATGGGCAAATATTGGCAAAATACGCGTATTGACGTGGAGTGGCGGACACCAGCCTGTATTACCAACCTATTATTGAATAGAGTATTACTCTATTCAATAATAGGTTAGTAATTTAACAGACAGCTGTGCTGCTGGGAAATTTGTTGCGCCACTTCTTACCTCTGTTTTTTTTTTTTCGCGCTTGATATTCTCATGGACTTCCTCTATCGTGGGGGTGATAGAGGGGCATGCCGGACTCTTACCGGCTAAAACCACCGCGGTATAGTTACTGCAGCTTTAACTGGCCACGGGTCATTTAATAAACACCTCTTTGTCATAGGAGTAACAGACAGTCCGCTGTGCAGGGCCTGCATGGAGGACGACGAGACAGCGGCACATGTGCTTCTAAACTGCCCGGTGGTCGCCACGTACAGGGCAAAGTACTTCGGTAACCCAGGTACCCTACGTGAGACGGTCAGTAACATCAAGGCGTTACTGGCCTTCCTCGAGGAGCTGGGGTGGATCGAATAATCGATTTTCCCACCCGTACGCAAAATACGCGCATTGACGTGGAGTTGCGGACACCAGCCCGTATTACCTATTACCTACCTAAACCACCGCGGTGTTCCACCTCTACCTATGGCCAGGGGTGCGGGATTCGCATAAGTATTCACCGCTCCCCCGATAGACCTCGACCCGCTGTACCTCAGCGGGTCCCACCTCCCCGTGCGCCCATACCTATAATTGCGCCACTTCGTACCAGCTAAAGCACTTTGTAGTTGTGTCGGGCGGCCGTTTTAGGGGACTTTATGTAATTTTGATGTTCAAAAATTGCTCATGGTGAAACGAACAAAATTAGAATCATCATGTGCCCATACAGTTTCAAATATTTAAAAATGCGCCCCGCGGTTTCTCCCGCATAAGTTTCGATGCCGTGGGAATATCGGGATAAAACGTATCCTAGATGTGTTAATCCAGGTTAACTATCGGTGTGCCAACAAATTTTATCCAAATCCATACAGTAGTTTTTGCGTGAAAGAGTAACAAACATCCATCCATCTATTCTCACACACTTTCGCGTTTATAATATTATACTAGAAGTAGGAAGGATTAGTAGGATATTAGTAGTGTGACAAAGTCGGGTTAGTTACACCATTTATAACTTAAGAACGGCTTTACCGATTTTAGTATCTTTGATTTGTCTCCGCCCCGAATAGCAGAATAACTAATTAAAGGCAGGAAAAAATCTCGAAAAAAAGGGAGTAATGAAAATAATTCATTTTTTATTCTGGAAGTCAGTTTTGAACTCTGTTCACAAGGGCACAGGAGCTAATAAAAATTTGTTTTACATACAATAAGTAGTTTATTGTATTAGATAAAATTTATCAATATTTTCGATACAATTGATAATAGTGCAGACATCTTATCTGAGTATAGAATGTTTTACTTAGCGGCTTAAAGTACCTAATCTAGACCATGCTGAATGATGTTTAAAAGAATGAAAATTGAATACCTATGACAATAAAAAAAAGTATTTGATCATTCAACCTTATATCAGAACTTCTGAAGATTATCTGAATATTAAATTGCTATGGCATTGGTCCCGGCTGTTATTTCTAGACTAGATCTTTGACTGTCGTTACGTATAGGTAAGTAGTCAAAAGCCCGAAAGTCTGACAACTAGTGTTACCCAGTAACTGTGTTGTGGAGGTCAGATAGGCAGTTGCTCCATGTAAAATACTGGTATTCAGCTGCATCTGGTTAGATTGGAAGCCGACCACAACATAGTTGAGAAAAGGTTAGGCAGATGATGTAATCTGTTCCTTTGTAGGATATGGTGTTGAGTCAATGTAATGCTGTGTTATAGTCCGCGCGGAACTAGTTGGCCGCGCCTTAGATATGTGAGCGGTGGGACGAAGGGGCGGGGGCGCATTTCTCAGTACATGCGTTGCGAACCGCCGCCGCACCCCTGTCCCACCTCAGCGGCCAACTAGTTCTGCGCGGACTATAGCTTAGGGATGCTGCACATTTGTTTGGGTGACCAAAATACCGGACATTAAGCAGCGCATTCACGATCAAATTTGAGTGACGTAAAATCAATAGTAGGTCATTGCAATGTAACTCATAATTCATTATTATAAAGTATAAATTAGAATGATTGGCGTGAGTTTGATAAATCTCTCGGCAATCATTCTAATCTCTACCTTACTTTACCGAGATGAGAGTTACATTGCAATGACTTAGGTACGAATGATTTAACGACGATCGTGAATGCCCTATGTTACAAGGCTTCCAGAAAGAAATTACAGCTGAAGCTGACGAATAATTGATTCCATTTTAACACCTAAAACAGTGCAATTATGTTCTTTTTGATTGTATAATTTATTACCTCCTTTGTTTGAAGTCGGTAAATATATTCTTTAACCAAAGCACAAGCGGTTGCGCTTGCTCCTTCATAGGTACCTACTAATGAGACAGCAAACAGTTTTTTCTCACATTTTAAAAATATTGATAAAGACATAACAATGAAACTTATTCATACAATATTGATACTATTCCCACAATTTAATTAAACCTTGTAGATCGGACTGTTGTGACGCGCGATATCGTTATCATAAACTAACAATTTCATAGAACCACGAGTTTTGAATGATCCCGCAGTGCTATTCTGTAAACATCTCACCGTGCAAACGTAGGTGAAGTGATAGCAAAACTAGTTTTTATTTTTTATTGGCAGCGCCCTTCGGTTTCACCCGCATAAGTGTCGATCCCGTGGGAATATCGGGATAAAAACTATCCTTTGTCCTTTCCCGGAACCCAAACTATCTCTACAACAAATTTCATCTAAATCGGTTCGAGGTAACAGACTGACAGACAGACACACTAGTTTTCGCATTTGTAATATTAGTATGGATTTTATTTATTGCTGAATGGGCCCGCTCTTGACCTCGATCATGCCTGATGGAAAGTGATGGATGAAGTCTATGATGGAACGAGCGAGTTTATAATCTGGTCCATTGGATTGAAACTCCGTACTACGCAAGGCCAGCACCCAAATTGCGTAACACACTATCAATCGGAATCTGAATCATTTTGAAGCAAATTGCTAATCCATTGCTTCATAAGCTCGAAAAATTTGTCTGCTCAACACGTAAATAACGCAATGAATGTTGTTAAACTGTCAAAATGAAACCGATTCCGATTGATAATGTGTTACGCAATTGCCCCGCAGATCAAGGTCGAAGTCACAGTAACATGCAGTTCGCTTTAGGTTCATCATAAGCCTACCCACAGCCCACAGTTAGATATTTTCGCGGCATTTAACTCGATCCGCGGCGACTCTCATCCAGCTGCTACCAGCTTCCCTTTGAATATAAGTGAAGGAGTGCACCTACGTAGCCCTTTATTTTATGTCCTAAATAATTAATATTGTTGCTCCATCTTGCCTGCGGACGTACAGCCTATAATGTTCCCACTGCTGGGACGCAGGCCTCCTCTCGGTAAGAGGGACGAGAGAGACTCCTGAGGACGTCCCAAGTCTCAACTCCCACCCTACTATTGACGAATTGCGATATCCATCCACTCAAGCACACGTCTCGATCATTATGATACGAAACACGTGGATTCATAAATAAATGAATGAATGAATAAAAACTATCAATTAGGTGCAGAATAATTACCTACTAAGTAAATGGAGTGTTTACAAATAAAGACACGGAAAGTATAAATAAATATGGTAATTAATAAGACGGCTATTTAAGGATAGTTTAAAAATAGCTAAGATGGACTAACTAACGTAATTACTTACATCGTATTTGAGGTAGTTTTGCGTATTTTGGGCGTGCGTAAAAACAAAAACACATGAGTATTTCATTCACTGATCGTATAGCGCTGAGGCGCTCGGAGATCCCCAGCCAGCAGCACAGCAGCGCGGCAGCGGGCCCAATGTGGGTTGGTAGATGTCACATGTCTCCGAATTTTTGGTTCTAGGACATCACGATCGGTCGATCGGTCTCACGATGTTTTCTTTCACCGTTTTGAGAGCAATGGTGATGAAATAATTTTCACAAAGTAAAGCGCCTGTCAGGGTTCGAACTTACGACCTACATTTACAACTCGTAAGTCACGGTTGGTCACATAGATATTATATGGTTTTTTACATTTCGATGGTCATTACCACAGCTCGCCAACCTCGCGGTTAGGTAAATTTTTCCTTGTACCAACACTCCATAGTCTATCAAAGTTTCGAAGCATCTAGGCACCTCAAAAAAAGAACGAAATTCAAAACGAATCACGCACGTTAACACTCCGTAACCTCCTAATATAAAACGTGGAAGCTACAATAAAAAATAAAACGCTCATAAGAGACTCAATTAACTTTTAAAGATGCATCGTAAAGAAAAGAGGTCACAAAACTTTCATGTTACATGTTGCTGAAGCAACAATCTACATCGAAGTCTAATACTAGTTTCTGTTCGCGGCTTCGCCCGTGTGGTTGTCGGAAATTATCCCACGGGAACATGCTACCAGCACAGCTACCAGGACAAAAAGTAGCCTATTTCCATAGGCTACCGCAAAACGGGGCTACTTTGACTTCCAGGGTTACTTTGACAGATGTTGTAGCTACTTTGACAGAGCGCCAAAATCGGTTTTCACGTGTGCTCAGCAAGTGTGCGTGACCTCGAGTAATATTGCGCGAGGCGCGGGGTGTGGGGAACGCGTCATAGCGTTGTGATCGGCCTGGTCAAAGTAGCCCCGCCTGTCAAAGTAACCCCGTTTTACTGTACTAGTCCTGGTAGCACGTTTCGGCAATTTGGCAAGGAGATCGAAATAGAAGATGGCGTCCTGTGGAAGTCCCCAGGATGCCTTCTATATCCTTGCCAAATTTTATCGAAACGCGTTCATTGGTTTAGGCTTGAAAACTTAACATACAGCCAGATTTACTTTGGAATTTATAATATTAGTATGGATGGATGTTCCTTTTATCTGTCAACTAACATAATATCGGAGACATAAGCAAATTTACCTATTCAATATCTGAATATTCCATTGCCGCTTCATCGTACGCCCGAGGTCAATATCCTCACAGCAGTAACCCATTCGGTTATGTTGATAGTACAATATAACAGTACATACTACAGATGTGTTACGAACATGCGGAGTGGGTAAACAACTGCAGTCGAGTCAACATAGATTTTTATTATGGATTCATGAGATTCCCTCGGTTTTCCATCTCGTTGTGAGTTGAGTGATATATTGTGTGCGCAGTACGTCTTTTTACTTCGATAGGGGCTTGTAGCTAAGTAATAACAGCTGCACGGGTCGCTTGCCGCGGTTGGTCCGTGGATGGGTGACTATCTGTACATAACAAGATCCCTCCGTGCCTCGAAAAGCACGTAAAGCCGTTGGTCTCGGCTGTCATTCGTGGATCTTTGACAGTCGTTACGGATTGTCAGAAGCCCGAGTCTGACGAACAGTCTTACCAAGGAGTATCGTATTAGGTACCCAATAAATGGGTAGTGGAGGTCAGATAGATAGTCGCTCCATGTAAAGTACTGGAATATCTATGCCTTCAACTCTTTGATTTTCTGGTTGGCGAATTGATATTTTGATGTCGATTCAACTAAAATGCGTTAGTCCACGTCTTCAATTAGAGCGATAAATCGATTCCCACGTTTTAATCTTGGTGATATTATACAAGCGTCGGCTGAATTGAGCTCAATTACGTGTGAGCGTATCGAGATAATACCTACGACATTACCTGTTTGATTCTTACTCAATTTCATCAGCAGCAAATTAAAGATAAAATATTAAACCAAACGATAGTATAAACTTGATTTGTCAAAGTTCGACTTTGGCCGCTCGAAGATGTGGTTAAAAAAGTAAGAGTGCAGGGATTGTTAATGTTCAAGGTAATCTTGGGACTCAAACGCTGCAAGATGAGGATGAGTGTAAGCAACCTTGATGATCCGAATTCGGAATTTCATTTCGCCAATTGCTTCATAGGTGTGAAAAATTCTTCTGTTACGTAATTATCCCGCAGCCCGGCGATCAATAACGCCTAGCACGAATATTTGTAGGTTTCGTATCGCAAACGTATCGTGTTGTCGATACGATAACGGAATACAACGAAAGTCGGAAGCACGAAGCACTTTCGAACTAGTATCGAGAGCTCGATACGGACGATACGATAACGTTGGTGACGTCATACTAACGTAAGTAAGGATGAGAAAAATAGAACGAATGATCTTACAAATTGAATGAATGCTTCGTTTAGTAACTGGATAAGTAATTAAGTGATTAAAAATTTTGTGATTTTAGGGCATTTAAAACTTTAATACTGTTCAATTTATGACGCAATACGAAGAAACTGCAGAAAAAGTTAATATTCAGTTAGATAAATGGTAAGTATAATAATTTAACTGATTACTAAAACGTTGTTTGGTTTGACTGTATTCCTAAACGAACGACGGGCGCTCGAAGCTCATTCAAGGCCAACTTTGTTTTGAAGTAAACTTGTGTTGTGTTGATTAGATTTGTGAAAAGTTTAGAACTATTTTATTGTTCTACAATGAGAACCAGCCACCCGCAGTACACCATTATGATAGAATTTATGGAAAAGTAAGTGTATTACATTTAAGATTTTATTGATATGCATATGCATATTATGTTGATTTTAATAGTGTTTCAAAGGGATATTTGGAATATATTTTTGTAAAGTGTAAAAGAGCTAAAGTTTATTTGTTCAAATATATAAAAAAAAAATAACAATTTTTTTTTTTATTATTTCTATTGTATTATAAAAACTAAAATTTGTTTTTTAAAACTTGTTTTTTTTTTTATAAAAATAAATAGTGTTCTAAAATAAATCACTCGCCTTGTTTTTCTTCGTACATTTCTACTTTAAACAATCAATCGCGCTGCAAGATAATAGTACAATGCACTACGTCGTGGGGTGCTTCTTGTTAATCTAAACATTTTCTTACAAAATATATCAACACAATCACTTAAATTATAATTTTATGTTTAAAATAAACTCCGACGAAAGTTTTCTCACTGTCAAATTTACAGTGAATAAATATTCGTGAAACTCGTAAGCCAGCCGTCGACAATTACGATACTATCCGTCATTTTATGCCTTCGTGCTAGCTATCTTCATACAAACGCCTCAAATTACGTTTCGTATTCGATACGATGACGATACGAAACTTACATGTATTTGTTCGTGCTCTGAAAATTAGTTCAATTTAAGCACACCAGAGGCGCTGTACAAGTTCCCATACAAAATGCTTTCGTTGACGATACGAATGTTTTTTCGATAGTGATTCGTGCTAGCGGTGGTTGGTTCTCTATAGCTATACCAATCATTTTAATTAAAAAAACATCGTTCAACTTTGGTGTAACGTAAATTAAAATAAACGTCAGCAGAATGTAAATAATTGTTTAATTTAGCTCCACGTGATGTTAATTAAACCAGTGTGTGTAGCAATAGCAAAGGCCGAGTTATATTTATTTCATTAAAATACCTGAACTCGGATGTTTGGGGCGTAGTGAAGTACAATTCTACCTAAAACTATATTTGTCCCATGGGATGGGGTGCGTTACTGGACAGGCCGAAATACAAAGATCACTAAAACCCCTATTACACTACACGATATTTTAGGGCCCGATATTTAGGTGATGTGTTTTTTTTATAGGGGCTTTTCCTCTCTTTTCCAGCGCTGGGGCTCTGTCTTGCATAAGGTCGCAGCATATAGCCGTTTTGCGTGGACGTGACGCATGTTTTACCCTCTTTTTTTTTTGTGTTTATGTTCTTTTTTGCGTCATGTTCACCGCAAATAAACGTATTTTCTTTCTTTCTTTCTCTTATTACACCATACCGATTTAGGGACAGGGTCCCTGAGTTTCGCGTAATGAAGCTTAGCATGTGCATTGGCTAAGCGTTTTTCCTGTCACTTTCGCACAACTGTCAAACTACAAGTGCAAGATAGAAACAGGAACATGTCTAAGCCAAAGTATGGTCTAAGTAACGTAGATCATCATCATCATCTGCCTAGCTTTTTCCCAACTATGTTGGGATCGGCTTCCAGTCTACCGGATGCAGCTGAGTACCAGTATTTTTACATAGAGCGACTGCCTATCTGACCTCCACAACCCAGTTACTGGGTAATACGAAATCCCTTGGTAAGGCGGTTGTAAGTAACGTAGATCCAGCACCCTAATTGCGTAACACACTATCAATCAAAATCTGAACCTGTAACCTGTTAGAGAGGTTTTGTACTACGTCCGATCCGAATCCGAGAAATCAATCCGAATTGGATGAATTGGAGGCAATTTCGGATGTAGTGCGCAACCTCTCATACAAATAGGACTACGGTCACTTCGGACCTGCATTTCTCGGATTCGGATCGGACGCAGTGCGAAACCGCCCTAAGTGTGTTACGCGATTACACCGCCCGCGCCGGTCAGATACAAAGATGAATTTTAGCGTAAATTTACCTACGCTCTAATTTTAAGAACGTTCACAGCCTGGGGGCCTAAAAAGGCCACTTTGGCAGAATCACAATACGATGAAATTATGAATCATAATAAAAGTCGTAAAATAGTCACAAACTGACAATTCATAATACTATTTGACATTAAAGCAATTCATATTTTGTGGACCATTTTACGAATCTCCATACAAAACTGTGAAACGGATGATTTGCGTGATATGAAATTGTACGCAAATAATATTATGAATTGTCAGTTTGTGACCATTTTACGACTTGTATTATGATTCATAATGATATCATTCTATGATTCTGCCAAAGTGGCCTCTTTAGGCCCCCTGATCTCAGTCTCAATCTGTCAAAAATACCTCTAATTTCCCTACATTTTGACAAGTTTTTGACATTTTGTTTGTCGCTGAGATGAGACTGCGACTAGATTTTGAACGTTTTAAATTATTAGGCTTCTGGTCTGTCAAAATGCACTGATTTTGAAAGATCGAAGCGTAAGTTTACGCTTAGTTTTGTTTCTGTATCTTACTCCAAATTAATGTCGCCAGATTGGTGGCCTGGAATTGGCAAGGACAATCACCAGGCGATAAGGTTAGTAAAATAGCGTCCTCGAATGGAGAAATACATTGTATGAGGAATTGCCCTATCTCAGCAAAACGGGTATAACGACGGTGCAGGCAGCTTTTTATCTACACCCATGCTATAAATCCTCTATAAAGTTTCTGAAACAGATAGCTTATTGCCAACATTAAAACAACCAGTGTCATAGTAACCATAACATCATCCAAACGAGTGTTATAATGTTGTACTTTAGTACGTGGTGGTAGTGAAACGGGCGTGCATGACAATGTTCTTTTTTGATATTGGAGTTGCATAATAAAATAAATATTTCATCACAGCGCCGTAATGAAAAAAAACTTATAGGTTATTCGAATTCACGTCGTATCCCGCCATTTTTGTTCGATAATAGTATTGCAATGTACGGTAGGCTGCAAAAGTGCATGGGTAGTACAGAAACAAAATCGTATGAAGCGAGAAATGACGCCATCTAGCGCAACACCAGTTAACGACTAACAAAATTGAATTATGCTGTTATTAGATGGCGTTGCTTTGCTTTATATGATAAAATATTTTTGCAGTTTCTTTTTGTCTCTTCAAACATTCAAACAATTTATAATTAATAGTTTCTTTTAAAGAAAATTGTTCCTAATTATTAACCTACTATGTTAAAATTGAATATCAATTTATAAGTAGGTAGGTATCTGATTTTCTAAGTTTTAGTTTTCAAACTTGAGAGGGTAGGTTGAATATGGATTTATAAATAATTGGTAGGTGGTATGAATAATACTTAGATCGAAGATTTATGACAGCTCAATTGATCGTTCGCTAAGTTCATTTCGATTACCTCGTTCGAGTGCCTTTTGTTCAGTTTTTATTTATGATCAGGCGGATTACTTATTTTACCAAAACGAGCACGAGTTATAATATTGATTTCGTTACAAGAGCTCAAATAATTGCTTTGAATAATCAAGCCAAAAACTTGTCAGAAATAGCCAGAGACCGGTGTAAACGTAAGTAGTTTTATTTTTACACTTTTATATTAAAAACTGCATTATTTTTTTGTTACTATACTACATAATAATCATTATTGGGTATTATATATTTCTGTTTTATTGTTGCAGAGAAAAACAGTTGTTCTTTGAGTACGACGATTTGAAGAGGAGGGTTCTTTGAAACACCATCAAAGAACTGGTAGACCACGACTTATAAAACACATGGCAGCATCAAACCATGATAAGGCAGTATGAAGAAAATGGATTTCTGCCGCCGAACCACTATGCTGGTTTATTTGACACAAGTTTTGACACGGAGCCGCGTCAAAACTTGTGCCGCGGAGGCATGCTGTGAAACCCTTGCTCGCGGAAAACCATAAAAGGGCAAGATTACAGTTCGCTTTGGATCACATAAACTTCGATTGGAGTAATGTCATCTTTACAGATGAAAAAACTTTTAAGTCCAGTGAACACGGACGCTTATGTTTGTGGCGTCGAAATGATACGCGATACACAAGTGGTTACGTAGCTACGAGCTAAATAATTATACTTAGATAATATTATTTATATTGACTGGAGACCTGGTTATGTGTGTATAAACTATAACTTACGTATTTTTAATAATTTAAAAAGTTACGAACACTTTAAGTTTAAACAACATAGTTTTTAGTTTTTTATGTTGCCTACTAACCATTTGATATGTTTTTGTGCAATTTTGTAGTTTTTAGCCTACTTATTTAGTATCCATTTAATCCGTTTGACCTTTGTAATAAAATAACCTGGTCTCCTGTTTGTTTTTATTGAGGTTACATAAGCTTCAATCCTCTTTCCGATTTTGGAAACGAATACTTAAGCTATCGCCTCAATAACTTCATAATATTATAATGTTATACCTATAATATTTAATAAACTGACTATTAAATTTGAATAATAAACTGTAAGAAATAAACCTCTATAATTTTTATAGTGCCTTTTTTTGCGAGCCCACAAGGCGAGCCTGTTTACCTGCAATGAATCTGCTCTTTTTTCCTGTTGCTAAGTAACTACCTACCAATTCAAATATTAAATTAATTATTAAAATACCCACTCGTTAGCTTAATAAATATATTCCTATCGGTTTCTATTATTATTTTTATCATTTAAGCTACGTATGCTGGTAATTGTAATGTAACAATTAGATAAATGTATTAGCCTTGTAATTCCTTCGTTTCTTCCTAACTCCTTACTTACGTTTCGTAAATTAGTCATAGTTGTGAAGAAACCAACGCCATCTAGTTTATTTTCGAAAACTTGAATTCAAACGTTCACGGGAAAATAGACACTAAGGTACCCATGCAATTTTGCTGGCGACTGTACAATACCCTAGGGTTTCAGAACCTTTTATAGAGGATTCATATCATGGGTGCAGATAAAGTCTTGTATGCAACTGTACATAATTAAATACTAAAACACTCATGTGATACCCACGTTCGTGTTTTAATACCCCTTATTATACAACAGTTGCATAAATAACTATTATTGGTTATTGGTGCTTGCAGCGTTATTCTTGACATCGATTCTATAAGCACGATTTGTGCTCATGGGCTTAAAACAAAAAATACGCCAAGATTAAGAGGGTATCCTAGCAGCATTTTTCCATACAAACGTATTCCCCTATTTACTTCCTGGTTTATCCCTCTAGAGGACTCGTTTTTTTTTATAAAGTCTAGATCTACTGTATGTATGCCCCTGTCATTTACTTTTTCCCAAAAAATAATTACCAAAACAGATACGAATTTTCGAAAACCTACAAAATGCCCCATTTTTACTGTCATATTCAGATGACTACCAGACAAATATGAAAAGTTTTTACGTTAAAATAAAATAATAGAAACATAGATCTACTCTTCCTCTAAATTTCGACACCAAACATAATTGAATCGGCGCAGGTTTGGCGGAGAAAACAGGGGAATACAAAGCATCGATCTTGTCAAGATTTTGTAGTGAAAATCGGTCTGAGCTGCAGTTGTCCCTATCGCACATTACGGGGAAAGATCAAGGGTGAGGGGGGGTCAGACTAATACGTATACAAATAGGGAAGTGACCACTGTCGATTTTTTTATCGATAATGTAGTGATTTCCATCATTATCGATATTACTTGTATAGATTTTGGTATCTGTATGCCGTTCCCACGGGAAAATGCTTTGAACCGCGGGGCGAAAAGTAGTGTTTTTGTATTTTTATATGAAACTAGAATTATAAATAAGAAGCAATTCGACATTGACAGTTCATTCATACAGCCACAGATAATATAGTTTTAAATTGTTTGACTAAGGCAAAAAAATATTCAGTTTTTATTTTACAGAATTGAAGTTTTTAATTTTATTCTCCAAAAGCAAATATAATCAATCAGAACACAAAAGAAGAATGGCTATCTATATATATAAAATAAAGTCGTGTTTGTTTGTTCGAACACATAACTCGAGAACGTCTGGACCGATTTCTCGCAATCGAAGTTAAAAGCAGAGTGTATAACTCAGGCATAAACGAGCCATTTTACCCCTCGACTTAACTATCCACTCTCGCCTGCGGCTCGCGTGGATATAAACGTCTCGGGGTAAAATAGCTTCTTTTATGCCTTAGTTGTACAATCTACTATTTTTTCTTTTAGCGCTCAAGAATAAACGCGCTTTATTTTGTTTTCTTTTACCCATCACAGAGAAGGTTTAACTGAAAAAACAATTACCATGATTAGGTACTTATAGCTCCACATTTGTAAATTGTTATTTATCAATCAGTAGGTATAGTATTTTAGATAAATATAATATGTATAGGTATTGCATTTCGTTTATCTATTTGAAGTGGGTAAAATATTTAAAAATAATAGGTGGGTACTTACGTTTTTTCTTTAGTCGTAAATATAATTACTCAAAATCCGATACACAAGCCAAGTCAGTTCAGTAAAGCATAGAATCAAGTCCGTAAACAATAAAAACTTTTTAAGAAAAAAAAAAATCAACTTCCAAAAAAACACTACAAAGTGAAAAATAACTTTAATTTCGGAAGTCGGTGTCTTTGGATCTGTATTTTAGTTTTTTGCCACCGAATTCCGAAATTAAAGTTATTTTTCACTTTGTAGTGTTTTTTTGGAAGTTGGTTTTTTTTTTTCTTAAAAAGTTTTATTTCACGCTTTTTAGTGGGTCTGCTTTTATTTATCTAAGTTACAATAGCCTAATGCTCATCGCCTTTTACAAACAAAATATTGCTTTTCCCGATGCAGGGAAGTTAATTGTTGAGGAGTTCTCCAGGTTCACCATCAGCTCTATATCACCATTCACATTGTGACGAGCATAAATTGCTCAGCAACCATATTAAAGTAATCGAATCACAACCCGTGAAATACTTAGATATTATTGAGTAGTTCCGGTGGCCATCTGTGGTCTTCATCATCAGTTCCACTTCACCAAATGGTGCTTTCCGAGAGCAAATGCACGAGTTACTACTCGTATAAAAAATACCCAAATCGCTATAGGTGTGCCTATAATATTTGAAGAGTTCCTTCGATTTCTCCAGGATCCCATCATCAAATCCTGACCTGATGTTTTTAGACTAGATGCTGATAATCCTGGCTGCAGCATCAGGCCAGACTTATGTCAACATTGCATTGAACTTAAATTTAGTTCTGTTTAAAATGAGCCCAAACACGACTACGGTGCTGTAATTTCAAGGTTTGTACTTTTCCTGATGCTCCTGGCTTCAGCATCAGGTCGCTATGTACTTCGGTGTTCCTCATTAACAGTACGTTTATCCACACATCGAGCCCTTTTCAATGAGCCTAAACACGATATATCTACTGTTAGTTGTCGAGGAGTTAGGTACTCTGCAGACTATCCTGACTGCAGCATCAGGTCATGACTTGATGATCATGAGACCAAATGTGGCAAATGCCCTATCAAATATCAAAACAATTTACTAAAACAGTCCTTGCCTGTTTGAGTAACAAACTACTGTTAAGGAGTTGTACCTTCCATCATCCGCCCAGCTACCTGAGATGGTGACAACCATACGCAAATAAACAAGATACTTCATAAAATATGCGAAAAACAATAAGTGAGCCTATAAAATTTGAGGGTTGCCCTCGATTTCTCTAAGATCCCATCATCAGATCCTAACTTGGTGACAATGGCACCACCTCAGAATTATCTACTTTTGAACAAAAAAAGAATTTTGTAAATCCGTCGACAATTGGCGGAGTATACGATGAACAAACATACAAAAAAAAACATACAAACAGTCGAACATAGTACCTCCTCCTTTTTGTGAAGTCGGTAAAAAACGTCTAACACAATATTTTGATCGAGTAAGTAGCTCGTAAATGCCAAACACTGCAAACGCCGACCGATGCCGATAGCAAATGCAACTGAAAGACCGCAAACGAAAAGCGGCCGGGCGCGGGAGTGGTACGCACGCACACAAACACAGACTACTCACACACACATTGATAGCGCGGTCGCTTGGGCGCAACGCGACGGCGCGGCAATAGTTTGTACAAATACCTATTTCTCAATTTTGTCGCAGACCGACTACGCTCTTAACACAACATCACGCCTGTATCCCCCGTAAGGTTGGGCAGAGATGTATTTATAGTACACCTACATTTTAATAGGTGGTGAGCTTATTACCATCAACCGGGCACGAATCCAGACTCCGGGCTGCGACAGAAATTCTAGATGGAAAACACAATAACGTAAAATTCTAGTGTCTTCTGTTGGAATTAAGAATTTGAGATAATTTTCAAGTTATGGAACAACAAAATTTATGTTATTCTTTAACAAAGTTCAAATTCTATTGCAACCGAAAACTTATTAAGACCTTTTTGTTACAAATGGTCACTCACAAATCAACTTAGAATACATTGCACTAAAGTAGATAACTGATTAAGTGGCGATGGAATGTAAATTTTATCTGAGATTATGAGCACTGCTATAAATCTATTTCAACTAAGCAACATTTTTATTAGTCCACCGCACAGTGGAACGAATGTATGGGAGCGGTTGGACGTAGACATGTCCGAAAAAAAAGAGTAAAATTATGCCAAACTAATGATGCTATCTTATTCGATTACTTAATGCCTTCATAACTTGTGGTGATGAATTTCTTCATAACTCCCATATTTCGGGAGTAATTTGAGAAAATGTGAAATTTTACTATGAAAATGAGTGTATCGAGCTCTCTCCCTCCTGATTCCGGGCTTGTTTCAAGTAGCGGTCTCTAATATCGTAATGCTATTACTAAGAGCTATATTTAATACTAAGACACATAGTGCGCCAAATGTGCACTTTCTGGGATAAAAGGAAATGAAAATTTAAAAAAAAAAAATCGTTTTTTCCCCATTTGTATTTACTTTAAACCGCAGACAGACTTATTAAGAGGTCTATAAATATATTATATATATACAGAAATATATATTAACAAAAATATTCACAAGAACTGATGAGAGTATGACTTTTAAGTAAGTTGATAATAAATTACCTAGTTTCATTAAAAGTACAATAAATAATTAAGATGTAAGCTCTAATTTACTAAGTTACACATTTTAAAACAATAACATCATTTAATTATCTTCGTCATCATCATCATCATCAATTAATTCAAATTCAGAATCGATGTCCGCTAAATCATTTATGTTAACAAATTCGATATCACTTTTCTCAGAATCCGTAAGCTCATAAAATTCCTTAAAAGAAGATTTTTTTACAAACTTATTTCCTTTTGGACGGATACTTGTAACAAGTGGATCAGAAGACAGTAAAAGATTGTGCATAATATCTTCATTGCATGAGATACTGCTATGCTTTCGAGAATGCCCCTCTCTATATTTTCTAAAATCTTTATTTCTAGCCTCAGATGCCTCTTCGGATAGAAAACCAATGGGCACAATTGACATGTTCTGAACTATGTCTGGCCCATGCATTAAAATTTTATGAAGTGAAGAAGGCATATAATACCATGGGTATAACTCCACGTAAAGCTTAGCAGTATCAAAGCAGAACTCTCGGAATTTAGTTACGTTGATCTTCTCTCCTGATGAAATACACTGCAAGATCACACAGATTTTTCTTAAAAGCATAGCATCTATTCCGGTCAGTTCAGCAGATTTAGTGTAGTTTTCAAAAAATCTCCTTGCCGAGTTGCCATTGTTGGTGGATCCACTGCCTTGTTTCACAACATCGAGAAGTAAGCCCGTTTCTCTTCTTACAGCCTCTTGAACTCTTTTCTTCCTGTCATCAACTTGCCTTTTTGCTATATCACCCCTTACTTGCCATGATTTTATGTCTAATTTGTAGGAAATGTGTAATAAGCATTCCATTGAGCGAATCCAAGCGTGAAGGGTGCTTAAGCCATATTTATACATGTCCTCGTTTGCGTGTTTATCTTTGATTAACTCTAAATTATTCATTTCTTTAGGACAAGCCTTGCATATGTCACACACTGAAGCTGCTGTATTGGATATAATGGAATGAATTTTACCATCAATCATTGTCAACAGCAGTTGGTGTTTGACACTAATTCCATCAGTGATGGTGGATGGAGTTAAGGCTTCAATCTCTGCTTCGATTTCAGCCATCTCTCTCTGCACATTTTCTTTGGTTTCCTTTATAAACTTAAACAATATTGGCCGGCAAAATGAAGTGGAAGATGGTCGCTCGTTTTCCCAAATTGTTACACCTTTTGAGACGAGCCGCAGTGGTACAAGACTAATCATAAAATTACTAGCAAGATCGATTTGCTCATCTTCACTCGTCCTTTGATGATAAATGCTTTGGCTAGATGATCCGTCAAAACCCCATTTGCTGGTCAATACGAGCTGTTGATTGGGATCAACAGGGGTTTCTAACGACCTAATAAGTCTTCTTGAGGTTAAATCCATCAAGGCTTGTAATTTGATTTTTGCAGAGCTCTCTGTAACTGTGAGATCTTCTTTGGCCGGATAGCACTTAATTTTTTCTTTAACCAACATGTAGTAACTCGGGTATTGAAGAGCTCCTTCTTGAGTGTTGAAATCCCGAAGAGTGTTATAGCGCCATTTCGATAAGTTCATCGATACATAAAGAGCCAATGCCTTCAAAGGGGATATTTCCCGTACCTGAATTGATTTACCTTCAATGAAGGCTTTGATTTTTGAGGCCTCTTCTGGATTCTCCGTCAAGTATTTCATAACATAAGCTGTATCGCTTTGTCCTGCCTTTTGAAGCGCCCTTTCGGCCGAAAACATAATTTCAGCGCTGCTACTGCTGCATGAAAGACTATCTTCAGTGCGTCTTCTTTTTTGCCGGTTACTAAGGTCCTCAAAAGATTTACGAGGACTAGGATGTGTACAAGTTGAAGCATCAGATTTAGCAGGAGAAATTATGGGCTCGATGACGTCACTTATATTTTCTGTAGAAGGTTCCATATTTTCATTCTGTAATTCCGGCCATTGAATTGCAGCCTGTAGCCAAATCTCATGTTTCTTCCGAAACTTATCTGTGCTTCTTCCAGACTGTGTCCATTTTGCATAAATGCGGTAGCAAAATCGACGACACCAGTCTTTTAAACTTGTTTCAGCACTTTCACATAACTGAACACAACTGTTATCTTTTAAAACACTGAACAAATAGTTAAAGTCGCGTAAATCTTTATGTGCGCGTGCGCATAAAGCAACGTGAATATCAAGATTTGTATTAAAATTTGGAAAATACATTGCGAGATTAGCTTGGATACAACGAGGTGTAAATCAACACTGATTTTAAAGTTACTAATAGTGACCTATTTATATAAAATCCAGGTATCCCAGGTATCCTTTGTTAAATATTGCAAGGTAATTAGTTATTGTGATAATTAGTAAATGATGCATGCTAAATTAGTGTATTAAGAGCCATTTAGTAATTAAATAATAGCAATGTTCTTATCAGTAATCATTAGTGCATCAGTTTTATATGTAAACCTTAAGTCCCTAATTATATATCCTAATTAGCTTATATCTTCTCTAATTGGCTGCTCAGAAATGTTATTGTAATAAGGTAAACCTTTAGAAAAACGGTTTTAATCAACAAAATAAACAAAAAATAAAAAAATTGTGTTATAAAATAAACATCACTCTTTATCCCAGAAAGTGCACATTTGGCGCACTATGTGTCTTAGTATTAAATATAGCTCTTAGTATAAGCATTATGATATTAGAGACCGCTACTTGAAACAAGCCCGGAATCAGGAGGGAGAGAGCTCGATACACTCATTTTCATAGTAAAATTTCACATTTTCTCAAATTACTCCCGAAATATGGGAGTTATGAAGAAATTCATCACCACAAGTTATGAAGGCATTAAGTAATCGAATAAGATGGCATCATTAGTTTGGCATAATTTTACTCTTTTTTTTCGGACATGTCTACGTCCAACCGCTCCCATACATTCGTTCCACTGTGCACCGTGTAAATCAGTGATGCATTTTAATATCACACTAATATTATAAAGGCGAAAGTTTGTGAGTGTGTGTGTATATGTGTGTGTTTATATGTTTGTTACTTCTTCACGCTCAAACGGCTGGGCCAATTATGATAAAATTTTGTATGGAGGTAGCTGACACCCGGTATAACATATAGGCGCTACTTTTTTTTCCCGATATTCCCACGGGATCGAAACTTATGCGGGTGAAACCGCGAGACGAAGCTAGTCACTCCATAATTTATCGATGTAACACAGAATCCGTGCCACAATAACTGTACCACACCATGACCTAGTTGAAACAATAAATAATCTAACAAACAATGTTAAACTGTGAAGTTATCAAACCATGCAAAATACCCGCAGAGCTGTTGAAATAATAAATAATTTATGCTGAGTTGTCGTCACCCGTTATCAAACGTTTTGGTCGAATATACGTGTGTGATAAGCGTGGTTCCATAACTTCTATATTTTTTTTTGCGGCAGGATTTTAATATCCGTTACGTTTGCGCGTAGATACAGTTTTATTTATAGCTGTGTTTTATGTTAGTTAACGGAACAAATTATAAAATGCCCAAAATCCTAGCAAGAGGCTTTATCACATCACACTTAATATTATAAAGGCGAAAGTTTGTGGGTGTGTTTGTATGTTTGTTACTTCTTCACGCACAAACGGCTGGACCAACCGCGGGGCGCTGCTAGTAACATAATATAACAACACGACTATGATCCCCGAAGGGTTAGGCAGAGATGTACCTATGTAGCGGTATCTACATACGCCACATGCCAACTACGCGTCATACTGATGTCACACAAAATCCTGCATCTCGCAAGCAGAGTTTACCGCGCAACTAGCATACAGGGTTATTAGAAAAACACCATCAACCTCTTAAGAGGTCATTGTACCTACTCATCATTATGAACAACTTTTACTATGGGACCAAACCTGAAATCGCGAAAAAAATCAGCTGTTCCCTGCATTTTGACGAGTTATACGAACATAAATGTAGGGAACAGCTGTTTTTTTTTTCAATGCCAACAGAAAACATAACAGGACCTAACCCCGTAATTTGTCACGTTTCCGAGATATTTAACGTTCAAAGTTGCTCACGTGATCCATATTTTTTTGAACTTGCATATGTGTATATGCAAGATGTTTGATTATTTTAAACATTCAGGAGCGTTTATTTCTAACATCTATGCAACAAGATGTAAGCAAGTAGGTATGTGCAGTCCGGCTCCCACTTGGCCGTTTTTTATAAATATCTTTACATAAAGCCTCTATTTTCGTCCATTTAGATACGCTTCTGTAATTTTCTTCCCCAAAAGCTTACATTGCGATCCTTATGGCTATATTATATATCGCTGTAACATTACGATCCTTACGGCTATATTGTATTGTATGGCTGTAATCTCCTTAAAAGCTATAGAATATTCCTCGACGGATTCAAAGTCTGCTTCGTATTTGAATGCGGCTCAATTTCAACTTATGGGCCGGCTTATTGGACTGCTGTTGGCAATTTGAAAGAGACGAAATGTTTTATTCGGGACGTAGATTGG
The DNA here is from genome assembly GCA_947508005.1 of Amphipoea lucens. Taxonomy (NCBI): domain Eukaryota; kingdom Metazoa; phylum Arthropoda; class Insecta; order Lepidoptera; family Noctuidae; genus Amphipoea; species Amphipoea lucens. The sequence continues at coordinate 15,565,909 of OX382375.1, forward strand.
CATGACCCTACGCTCCCGCTTTTAACATAATTCTTCTGTTAAATTAAATTAGGACATTGGGAGTACTTTGTAAAGGAACACATATTAGTCTACAGGGTGCTCGGCAGAACGTTGAACACACGAAAATGGCAGGTAGATGGGGTCGTCTGCTGCCTACCCAGCCCAAAAAAAAATTACCCAGACCCCAGTTTTTTATTTTTATTTTTTATTACCGATTTCATGAGTTTTAAAACTTTGAAGGCCTATAACTTTATGTAGGATAGACGAAACTGGCAACACTTTTTTTTTGTTTTAGTCTCGCCTATTGGTAGATTCATCTAAAATTATTGTTTGGTGCAAATATTACCTAAAACCGGCTATAAAAAATTAAAAAAAACTATGGGGCCTAGGTATTTTTTTTGGGCTGGGTAGGTAGCAGACTACCCTACCTACCTGCCATTTTCGTGTGTTAAACGATCTGCCGAACACCCTGTATAAAATTCTCACTGCTGGGACACAGCACAGGTCTTCTCTCCGCAATCCACCACGCGAGCTCAGTGCGGGTTGGTAGATGTCACATGTCTTCAAGTTTTTGGTTCTAGGACATGCCGGTTTCCTCACGATGTTTTCCTTCACTGTTTTGAGAGCAGTGGTGATGAAATAAATTACACTTAGTAAAGCGCCTATATAGGTTCGAACCTATGACCTTTAACCGTTAGAAGCCTGCTTTTTCAAATTAAATTAAAATAAACAAACATCATTGCAGTAGCCAGATAATCAGATACAGAGAAAAAAAATTAAAAAAAAATCTCACAATTCATATTTTATATATTTATTTGGAAAAAAACAGGTATCAATTTGATAAGTACTTTAGGCATTAATTATATCGCACAAACTGTTAATGTACTTAAGTTAGGCATGAAACTAAAACAAAACAAACTAAAAATAATTGCAAGTGTACAATTCGATTTAAAAGTCCTCTATTAAGGATAAATCAATGCACTTATTTACATGCTAATCTAAAAATAAACTAATCACATCGTTAGTGAGCGACTGCCTATCTGACCTCCCCAACCCAGTTACTGGGTAATACGAAACCCCTTGGTAAAACTGGTTGTCAGACTTTCGGGCATCTGACTACTCGTAACGACTGTGTGGTCTACAAATGTCAGCCGGGTCCATGTGCTTTCCGAGGTACGGATGGGGTCCCGATATAATGGATGGTCACCCATCCACGGACCGACCTCGGCAAGTGTAGCTTAACTTTCGATCGATCCGTGCGGCTGTAAATATTTAGCTAGGTGCCCGAGTCGACTAGTCTATATCTTACGAAATAAATAAACCACCTCAAGCGACCTATGTGTCCTACCTATGTCCTCTGATGTTGTTTATAGTCCATATGTTTCTGCTCCATTGACACCGGCGCGTTAGCCTTTCTATACGAAAGGTCGTGCTGTCATGCGGTCATTAGCCAGGGCAGTCTAAAGGACTACGAGAATCTAACGTTTGGCTGAGTTTTTTTTTTTTGCTATTCTTACATAAACCCGGCGAAGCAGGAATTACAGAACCTCATCTGCTACGATCCTTACATACTCCTTTTGGTTCGTTTGCGTTCAAAAATGTGGTCATACACTCACGCCGGTTGCGAGTCCTACGCACTTGACCTTTCTAAAGAACATCACATGTTCGAAAATTAAAACGTATCTGCTCAACAATTGGTAAATAACGCAATGAACTGTCAAAATGAAAGTCATTTATAGTTAGCGCCACGAAAGATGAGACTTGACCCCGCCTCCCGCGCTCTTTCCGCCGCCCCTATGACCCACGCTCCTGACCTCATACCGCTAAAGAGACCTAAAATCGTGTACCGCGCAAGTCAAACCACGTGGTGTGTCAAGTCTCATCTTTCGTGGCACGCATGGACTACTTCCAGTACGATGGTAAGGCCAATCATGAGGTAAACAGTTACATATAACAACAGGAAAACTCTTATCAAAGTAATTAGGCAGTAATAGGTACCAGTTAATAACTATTACCTTGTTCTCGTAACTAATCGCTACCACGCTTCACCGCCCACGCCTCTGCTAACAGTGCAGCATTTCATTTACCGTTATTTTTATTATATGCCTTGTCAATGAACGGAGACCTGAGGGGCAATTCTTGTAATTTTAAGAACGTTCAGTCAGTCTGATCTCAGTCTGAATCTGTCAAAAATACCTCTAATTCCCCTAAATTTTTGACAAGTTTTTGACATTAGTTTTCGCTGAGATGAGATTGTGACTAGATTTTGAACTTTTTAATTACGAGAATTGGCCTTCTGTCTGTTACAGTGGTTCAAGATCAAAAGTCATTTATTCAAACTAGGCTGAGAATCAGCACTTTTCGAACATCAAAATTACAAAAGACAGTCCCCCAAAACGCCCGCCCTTCACCACTTCCTAGTGCTTTCGCTGGGGAGAAGAAGTGGCGGAACAAACTCCCCAGCAGCACAGCTGTCTGTTCAGTTAGTGTGAGTGAGTGTGTTTGGTTGAGGGAGTGAACCCTGAACAACAGAAGATGACTTCTCATCTACTGTTTGAGCCTAGATTACCATAGGAGAATTGCTATAAGTACTTAATTGGTCATCGCAGTTTCTTATTATTAGAAGACGTTTATGAAACTCCTGACGTTATTCCTTTGTTGAATGTTACGAGTACGACTTACGAAATGGACCTCCACACGCTTGAGTGAGGGGTCTAAAACTATCCGACTCAGAAACCCAGAAACCATACGGAGAGGCTGTAAGGGCTCCCACACATAAACACTATACGACGTTGTGTCGTGCCACGACGCAGCATCGTTTCCTGTATTGTCTCACTGCAGGGTCTACAGGGCAAAGGCCTCCCTTCCCTCTTTCCACTTTTCCCGGTTTGAATGATACGTCACTAAAATCATATCCGTCGTAGCACGACGCGGCGTCGTATCGTGTTTATGTGTGGGAGCCCTTACGCCACGAGTTCCCCAGTAAAGTAGTTCACAACGAATAATACACAGAAAAGGTAAAAATACATATTTGCCTGATCGACACAAATACATCGCGTTTTCCAGACATCCATTGGGTTGCCAAGAGTTCAAAAGACACGATATCCAATTCCGCAGAGTGGTCTAAGAATAAGGTACCGCCCTCCTGTCTCCTCAATCCGTTTTGTAGGTATATTATTCACAGCTAGAGAAACAACAATCAAACCTGACCTATTTATCTAACAATAGGACTCGAGTTCATTGCAGAGCGCGTGCAGCTGGTGCAACTTACAAAGAAATAATTGACAATGCAAATCTGCTGCGGATTTGTACGGGTGGCGTTATGCCTGGAGCGAATTGTGAGCACTAATTCGCTAAATAGGTGCGGCGATTATTTTCTGATAAAAAAGTATTTTTTGAGCTCTGTTTTACGATTATTTTATCATAATACTATTTTATTTTTATGAAGTATTTTTGAATAAGTCTTTGCCTTGAATATTTGACTGTACACTTAATTTTTTCCTGACTTGTAATATGTACAGACGCCAGCACAACAAGCTACCCGAAACTGTGTGTTTATGTTCTTTCTCCAGAATTAGCTTACTGACAGGTTATATGACTTTCATATAATTGTTTTTATTTTATTATTATTGTTTTTATTTGAGAGTTTTAGTCTACTTAGTATTGTATAAAATCAATTATTTTCTAACTGAACAGACAGCTGTGCTGCTGGGGAGTTTGTTCCGCCACTTCTTCTCCCCAGCGAAAGCACTAGGAAGTGGCGAAGGGCGGGCGTTTTGGGGGACTGTCTTTTGTAATTTTGACGTTAGAAAAGTGCTGATTGTCAGCCTAGTTTGAATAAATGACTTTTGATTTTGATTCCCAAAATCAACTTTGGACCTAATGTTTTAGCGATAAAGTTGAAAATCTATTAAAGAAATTTAACAGATTGTAGTAGCTTGATGTGCTGGCGTCTGTACCGACACTACCAACACGCCTAACTGTACGAAATAAAATTGAGCGTATTACGGTGACGTTTTGAATATGTGACTTGAGTTTGTAAACGCCTTCACAGTACAGGCGGTGCTATTCTGTAAAAAAGATTACCGTGATAACTTAGGTGACATTATTGACAGGTCACTTCATCTAAGTTTTCATGATGAGTGTTTTACAGAATAGCATTCCAAGTGAAAACCCTGAGGAGAGGCAACTTTTTATTTAAAAAATCTTCTTAGTCGAACTCCTCAAAACGTTATAATATTTTTTAACCGACTTCAAAAAGGGAGGTTCTGTTTTTGACAACAGTTTCTTACTTTATTTGTGTGAAGCAGCACCCTAATTGCGTAACACACTATCAATCCTAGAACTAGTTTTCAGTCATTGCACTGCACTTGATCAATATCCATGAATTGTTTAGAACCTTCGTAACTGTAACAGACAGTCTGTGGTAAAAGACGTTCCATTTTTAAACATGATTGGCACTGGCAGGTCTATTCTAAACGACGTTCCGTTTTTAAACATGATTGGCACTTTCAGGTCTATTCTAAACGATGTTCCATTTTTTGAAACGTGGCTGGCACTGGCAGGTCTATTCTGCGAATGCTAGCATAGAATAGATAGTTATTAATTATCGTTGAACTTACCATTGAGATTAGGCTCAAACGATGATGATATAAGGTGGGTGCATGACGACTGAGGTGGGTCTAATCCATTACCGTTACGCTCAGATCGTGTTCTGTAGATAAGATACTGTGTCTAGTGATCTGATCTGTCCTATTTCTTTTTAAACGACGAAAAAAAGGAGGAGGTTCCCAACACAATATAAATAAAGGTCCCAAGTCGACGCGTATTTTTTTGGGATCCGTTCGTACGGATGGGTATTACACAATATCCTTCAACATTATTCAGATTTAGATTGATTTAAATGCAATAAGGGTTCAGTTCCATCCGTCAGTCTGTCACAGCTATATTCTTAATCGTTGATGTTGTGTAGGATATCATCGTTTTTATAGCAAAATTGTCTAAACTTGTATTATCATTCAGATTTCTTGTAATATTTCATCACCATCTCTAAAAACGGTGAAAGAAAACATCGTGAGGAAACCGGCATATCCTAGAACCAAAAATTTGAAGACATGTGACGTCTGCCAACCCGCACTAGCCCGCGTGGTGGATTACGGCCCACGCCCTTTCACCGAGAGGAGGCGTGGGTCCCACCAGTGGGAACATTATAGGCTGATTATGTTATTTCATTCGTAGGCGTTCTAAAAGGAATTCGGCAGTGCCTAAATGAGAAAATTCTTCGAATTCCTAACTTAGATCTCTTTGTAAAACTTTGTTACAATTTCGAAATTAAACCAGAAATTCTAAAGTGTACCGACATTTCTATAAAATAATTTACGAAAACATAATACCTAACCGGGAAAAAAAGTGTGATAATACAACTAGGTATATTTACCCACTTAAAAGGTTATTTATTTTAGGAACACGGTATATAAAGCGTGACATTCACGGTGCGACACAATCCGTTTGTCAATGTAAATTGAATGGCCTTTGTGTACGTGTGAAAACTGTTTCATGTGTGCTAATTGTTTAGTTGTGATAAATTGCGGGATTTATGCAAAGTACGACGCCCTAATTGCGTAACTCACTGTCAATCTTAATCTTAATCAATTTGCTGGATATTGCTAATCCATTGCTTCATTAGGTTCGAAAAATTTGTCTGCTCAACAACGTAAATAAAGCGTATACGTATTAATGTTGTTGAACTGTGAAAATGAAAACCATATGTCATGGTTTCGTTTTTAATTCTTTTACCTATTGTGGTATAGTAATTTTATTTTAGGTGCATCGTCCTTACATATTATTATATAACTAATGTACCCATGCAAAATATTGTAAAACATTTTAAAAGAGTAACGGTGGAGTTTCTTGCCCATTCTTCTCCATACGAAAACTACCTTTTGGAAGGGGCGACTAGAATCAATTCTATTTTAATGTACAGTAATGTATTTGAATTTTTGACGTTCAAAAGTGCCTTTTGTGTGCCTATTTGAAATAAATGCTTTGACATTGACTTTTGACTTTGAAATGGCTAATTTGCTATTGATAGTGTGTTACACAATTACCCCGCAGTATTATGTTGGTGTAATATGATCTTTATAAAATTAAACTAAATACTAACCCATTACTAATAAACGTTTTTTATCAGATGAATAGTTACACATCGATTTCTCTCTTTCAGTCGTCAGTAATTTGACTTTCGAAAGAAGAAGACAAAGCGTTGTGTAACTATACAGACGCTATACAACTTTTATTAGTAAGGGGGTTATTAGATATCGATGTATAAAGGTAAGTAATGATTAGTGACTGTTTAACCATAAGTACAATTTTGGCGTTTAAACGTCTCATAACTTTAATGGGCGCTACACACTGCTAAGATACGATAATATTTTATCTTCAGATACAATATCGCTCGCCATACAATTCAATGGACCATTACACACGACGAAGATAATATTTATTTCATATTCCATTGAATTGTATGGCGAGCGATATTGTATCTTAAGATAAAATATTATAGTATCTTAGCCGTGTGTAGCGCCCTTAATCAACTTTTTTAATATACCGATTTTAATACACTTGCACACAAACTTATATAAATTCCTATTGTATTTCGATATTCTACTAACTCATTAATGATTCATCACCACCGACTAACATAAAAATGACAAAACAAAAACCCCATTGTTTTAACTGTTAATCAAATATGTACAATGAAAAAGTAGCCTTGATAGTGTCTCGAGTATTAAGAGGAAACGCGGTCTCGTGGTCGTGGGCGTTCATTCTTTACAATGTTTTATTAATATAAGTAACTAGCTTCTGCCCGCGACTTAGTCCGGGTGAAATTTCCGCCCCCGACCCATCGCGTCGCATCCCATCACTCGCCCGTGCTACTAATTCGTTTTCGCTTAGCATTCTATCTGACATTTTTTCCTATTGCTCGGCTCTTAAAGGTCGCAGCGTGATGTTAATAGCCTATAACTTTCCTCAAGCACTGGGCTATCAAATTAATACAAAAAGAATTATTCAAATCCGACGGGTAGTTCCGGAGATTACCTTCCTACACACAAACTTACAAACAGATTTTACCTCTTTATCACATTAGTATAGATTACGCCAAAAAACAAACAAACAATATACGGGACATGGCATATTTGCTCTAGTACCATTAACCAGGGAATACGTTAGTATATATGGAATGAACGCCAATGACCACGTGACAGCGTTTCCTCTTAAGACAAAGACGCAGCGCAAGTGGGCTGCCTTATTTTCTTTTCCTACCCACTTTGTGCAAAAGCTAACATCCTATTATATCCAAATATATTATGTTAGTCTTCGAGAGTTGATTTAGCAGCGATGAGCTCTTGTGATTGTAAAGTTAAAGAAACGGCTTTTTGTGCCAAGATGGAGAAACTAAACGTAAGATGGTTTTCTTTGCCAATTTCTTTTGTATAACAGTTTAATGTTGTTCCTAGCTTAATATCGATTATCCATCCTGTTTTAGAAACCTTTTTTGGTTGCTAATTACTAAAGTGACGATATTATAGTGGACGTCCCTGTGCCCACGTCCATATTGTAATCTCATCTGCATAGCCTTTTCCCATATGTTGGGGTCGGCTTCCAGTCTAACCGGATTCAGCTGAATACCAGTATTTTACATGGAGCAACTGCCTATCTGAGCTCCACAACCCAGTTACTGGGTAATACAATACCCCTTGGTAAGACTGGTTGTCAGACTTTCGGGCTTTTCACGACCCGTAAAGAGTGTCAAAGATCCACGAATGACAGTTAGGACTAACTGCTTAACGCGCTTTCCGAGACACGGAGGGGTCTTGTCTTGGTATGTAAAGATGGTCACCCATCCACGGACCGACCACATCAAGCCCCATTTTTCAATTCTCGTAATTTTAAGAACGTTCACAGTCAACAGTCTGATCTCAGTCTCAATCTGTCAAAACTACCTCTAACTTCCCTACATTTTTGACAAGTTTTTGACATTGATTGTCGCTGAGATGAGATTGCGATTGGATTTTGAATGTTAGTTATTACGGGAATTGCCCTTCAGGTGTTATTGGGTTTTTCAATTTGCAATTTCTTAGTAACAACCCGGAACGGTGTGATGATACCCCGTGTCTCGGTGCACTCGTAACGCCGTTGGTCCTGCGCCTGATCGTGTCAGATTGCCCTCCCATCGGATTTTGAGAATGAGGGAAGAGAGAGTGCACCTGTGTCTGCGTACAGACTTGTGAACTGTAATACCTCCCGCGACGAAGGCTATTCTCCGCTGAGATTGACCGCCATGGCCGAAATTCGGTCTGTAGGACTATTACTATTATTTCTTCAGAATCTGCTACGTAGTTCTGTTCTGAACGCACTAAAGGGGCAAACAGAGAGATTCTCCCTTTGTAGAACCCCACCACTAACTCCTCATGTACTTATTGTCTTCAGGAGACCTACACGGACGTACCGGTGACGCCTTCCTCGGACGTGGAGCACTGCCACTGGAAGCCGCAAGCGGAGCCCCCGAGCGCCATCCCTCAGCTGTTGACTGCGCTCGTACTATGTGGCATTTTTATGGTAAGTAGTTAAGCTAAGCACCATAGAAAATCTTCCATAAATCTGTGTTAATTATTATTATTATTTATTGAATTAAAAGCCAACACGGATCAATTATAAAATAAACTAATACAAATACAATTTCAATACAAAAACAAAAATACAATACCATACAATAACACGTCACAACAATTGAAACGCTATTTCCTTTCATTGGTTCAATTCCCACAGCTGAACAAACACTGCGTTCGTTTGGCCAGGTAGAAACACACCGAATTACAATAATCGCGTCAAATAGAGGACTTTCTTGTTTTTGAAATCGTAATAAGCATCACTTCAGGTTCATATATTTTTTACTAGTAGTAGAAGTTTCTTTTTAACTAGCTTTTGCCCACGGCTTTGTCCGCGTGAAGGTCGGATATTATGGTCTATCCGTGTGCCAAACTTAATTCGAAATTTCAAATAAGTACGTTTAGCAGGACGTAACAAAATAACAGACAGACATACATGGCAGTTACTTTCTCATTTATAATACTATTAGTAAGGATTAATATATTAGTATCAGGGCGAATTTCACCAAACTTTTATATCTAGAATAATAAGTCTTATCCTGAGAATCAATTTTGAATTTTCGCTAGTTTTTTTCCATAAGTATTTTATTCCACGGATAAAAGATAGCTCTGACTTTGGTGAAATCAACCCTAAGTATAGATAACGGTATATCATGCTTGAAAGTATCAAAGTTTATTACTATCACAATAAAATGTAAGACATAATTAAGTAAGAATAGGGCTCGTTACTTGGCCCGAAATTACCGATTTGCTCACCCGATTGTATGAGCCGGTAACAGAGGTCTATAGAATTATACGACCATGCCATAGACACGACCCATTATCGGACCAGACAATGGATAATGTCCGGATATATGGGGGCGCCTAAATGACGGTAAAAGGCGGCCTGCCTCACAAAAGAAAATGCGTGATTATCCGTGGTAGCATACGGAAAATCATCCATTTTCTTTATACACTATTCTGCCTCAACATAGTTGTGCTCATTATTGGGTATTTTTATCTAAAGGACTGCCGACAAAAGAGACGGGTGTGTAGGCCTTATTACAGCTTCTTTTGACTTGACCATATTTCTGTAGCGGTATCTACAACGCCACATGCGAACAATGCGTCATACTGACGTCACGCTAAATCCTGCATCTCGCAAGCAGAGTTTACCGCGCAACTAGCATACATATATAGGCCCCACATGAATCATCGGGCATTTGCCCGCCAGACAACACCCGTCTGGTCGGAGGATCTTCCCTTTTCTATGGAGGATGAGTGAACTTTACACCCTGGTCCTCATACCTCTATATTTCATTTAGCATTGGCTATTAATGGCTTTTTCTGATTATCATCATTTTCATAATCAGCCTATAATGTTCCCACTGCTGGGACACAGGCCTCCTCTCTGTGAGAGGGAGTAGGCCGTAATCCACCATGCGGGCCCAGTGCGGGTTGGTGGATGTCACATGTCTTCACATTTTTGATTCTAGTACATGTCGGTTTCCTTACGATGTTTTCCTTGACCGTAGATGATGAAATAATTTACACAAAGTAAAGTGCCTGCTTGGGTTCGAACCCACGACCTACAACCCTTAACTCGCGACTGTTACCACTGCTCCTTTTCCTGATTAACTAACAAAAAAAAAATATTTTCCTAACATTAGTGCAAGATACAAATTTTTTTTACACGATCAAAAGTTGATTGTAAGTTACGAGTAAGTTTGAGTTGACTAGTAGAACCTGAAACATTTTCAAAATTGAAAAAGAAAATCAACTTTTAATCGTGTAGGCTCGGCTTATTATCCCGGTAGCACGTTCCCGTGGGATAATTTTCGACATCAACGGCAGGCGAAGCCGCGGGCAGAAACTAGGGTATCAATATCTATATAGTTTACGATAACTATCTGACCTATAAAATGTGACACAGGGTGTTTTTCATGCTCTTAGCTCTAGCTCTTATATTACGGAAAGTTCAAGTGGAAATGTCGTTTATGGGTCAACGCACAATCTCTTCCAGTAGAATGATATTTTGTAGGTAGTAAACAATATGTCGACGGTCCCTATCTCCCTTATCCCTTACAAAATATGTTGTAATTTTTTTTTTCATACAACTGAATGACTGGTTCGTTAGTTTAATGCTCCCAACTACTCCCAAGCCATACGTCTTCGAATTTTTGGTTCTATCTAGGTCCTAAATACAACCAAAAATTCGAAACCGATATTTATAGGCATGTCCTAGAATCTAGGACATGCCTATAAATATCGGTCCTTTATACCTTCGGGGATCAGTGTGACATTATATTATTACTAGTTGTTGCCTGCGACTTTTTCTGCGATCTAGGATGAAAAGAAGCCTATGTCCTTCCACAGGTCATGGTCTATCTATGTGCCAAAGGTGAATGCCGTCAAATATAGGGCGCCCTGTACCAAAAGAAAAGTCCGCTGTCACAACCAAACCTAGTGTATTTGGAGGAGAATTTAATGCTCTTCCTATATTGCTAACAAATTTTTACATGGATTCCCGCAATTCGTATTTATTTGCCATTAACCTACATAATATTTTGAGTTTACGTTCGAGAAAATGACGAATGAACGATGACGATGAATGATGCGAGGCATCGCTATGGATTGTCACACAAACATTACGTTATGGAAAAGCACCTGAACGTTTTCGTTAATGAGGATTTTAATTATGTTTAAATAGTCCAGATGAAACCAATATTGAACAACAGGGTCCAAGCTGTCGGCGGTCAGGGCTCCAAAAAGAGGAATCTAACAATACGAGTGTATCCAGAAGAACCGCTTTCTGAATCAATCCAACTGCTTAACGAGAGCATCGGTTTCCGCTCGGCACAAATGTCGAACTTCCATACAAACTTTCATGAACTATTTAACCCCCTTAGGGGATGAATTTTCAAAAATCCTAGTGCTCACCTTCGTTTTATAAGGAACGCTTTTATCAAAATTTCAAGCTTCTAGACCCTGCAGTTTGGGTTGTATGTTGTCTATCAGTGTCTGACTTTACGATTTTTATTAAGTAGGTTGTTGTTTCTCTAGGTATGCGAGCTGATCGGCGGCTACCTAGCCGGCAGTCTGTCCGTCATGAGCGACGCGGCACATATGTTGAGCGACTGCGGGGGGTTTGCGCTGGCGCTGCTCGCCTTCCACTGCGCGAAGAGACGCCCCGATGTCGCCATGTCTTATGGGTACAAGCGTGCTGGTAAGTGGCAATGAACTGTGGTAATTACAGGGTTTTAGAAAAGCGGTTTTGGAAGGCTGACGCAGATCTGCAAAAATCGTCCTACATCACTTTTGTACATCTTGTATGAACCATTGCACACTGCAGGCGGGCAGAAATAAGCTTCTTTTTGTATTGTAAGCCCACGTACGCACGGACGCAAAAATATCGCGGCGGGATTTTATCGCGCACTCGTTTTTTAACTCTTGGTGTTGAGCCGAGCATTGAGAACCCAACAGAGTACATCCTTTTTTTATTGTGTGGAAGTCCTCATGGATGTCCACCACCCTGGGGTGGGTGGAGGGGTCTGTCTGACTCTTACTGACTAAAACCACACGGTGTCCTGCTGCTACCTTTAACCGGGGTGCTGGAGTGCTTGCGCATTTCGTCACACTCCCCCGGCCAGGTGTTGGCCCGTATGAACCTATGCGGACCCCGTCACGAGCGCATCCTAGCGTGTCAAAAATTATATTTTTTTATTGCTGAATGGGCCCGCTCTTGACCTCGATCACGCCTGATGGAAAGCGATAGATGAGGTCTATGATGAAACGAACGTACCCAGAAGAAGCCTAGGCACTGGAACTCCCACGCATCGACGAAAGACAGCAGGCTGCTTGACTGCGGTGGGAGAGTGGTCGCAAACCAGGCGGCCGTTAGCCCTACCACCGCAAGGGGAGAATTGGCCAGTCAAATAAGGTGTTAGGTGTGACTGTCCAGGATGCGCCAAGCGCGAACGTTCAGTTGAGTAACTGGCGGAATAAACTGCGGTACACGAGGAGGCTACTTCATGCATCCCACAATGTGTTCTTGTAATTGTAAAATTATTTAATAGCGTCGACTGCTTAACATCTGTCAGCGTTTTTCTATACAAATCCGAAATCTGACATCCATCTATCTTGTTACAGAGGTCCTCGGCGCCATGCTATCAGTTCTCCTAATCTGGATCTTGACTGGCATATTCGTATACGTAGCCGTGGTCCGTTTACACACGGGCGAGTACAACATCGAGCCTGATATGATGATGATCGTGTCGGGCTGCGGGGTCGGCTTCAATGTCATACTGGCGCTAGTGCTGCACGGCTGCGCGTCTGATATCGGTGAGTACTCACTGTCCTAGCCGTGGTCCTTTTACACGCGGCGAGTAAAACATTGAAATTTAGTGAAATTGTCAGCAAAGTTTGATGCTGACAGTTCCCCTGAGACTGGTAAATATTGCACTTATTGATAAATGCTTTTTTGGTATTACGAATATTCTGAGGCTATTCAATCTTTCAAACGAATTTTTCTTTAGGTTAGAAAAATGTTTGACCTACAAAATCATTTACCACCTCTAAGGGCCTGTGCACACCACGTTTTTTAAAAGCGCCGTTGGCGCGCGTTTGTAGCGATACAGACGCGATACGCACGCGAGTCAGACGCAGCCTGTAGACTTTCTGTAGGATAAAAGCGAGCCGTCGAAGCACGTTTCTAAAACGCGCGTTTAAAAAACTTGGTGTGTACAGGGCCTTATATATATTAACTTGATTTCTTTCCCTCTAGCCCACCACCACACACACGGCGGCGCGGCCTGCGCCCACGCTCACTCACACGGCTCCACTGGAGGCGCCTCCCGCGGCTGGAGACTGTTCCGAAGATCACGAGAACACAAACAGACTAACGGCTCGCTGGTCAACGGAGACTACACCATGAAGGACCTGGCGACCGTCGAGACCAACGTCGTGGGCTCACAGCCGAGGTAATTTAGAGCAACATAGACCTTACCGGATAGGGAATTAGTGCTAATTTATTTTGTGGGAAATCGGTTTGGAGGCAGGAGTACAAAACCGAAAAGAACAGTTTGAGAGTTAGCACTGTTCCGATTTGATGCAATACTTTTAAGGTTTCGACCTAAACAGGAAAAACGGAACGATCTGAACACTTGGTTCCGTACTTCAAAAGGAAAAACGGAACCCTTAGGGTCTCACCACATTTATCGACGCGGAATCGGCTAACGCCGGTGAAAAAAGCATTTATGTCTACGTAATAAGGGTGTTACGCATCGGCTCGGCTCGGACGACGTGGCGCGACGCCGATCGACGGCGAAACGAGCCGTTTGCCTATTAGCTCGGCGATTAGTCGAGTACCTAGTTTGGTGATACGCACTCGGCTTAAGCCGATTCCACGTCGATAAATGTGGGGACACCCTTATACGATCACTTTGTTGTCCGTCTGTCTGTCTGTCTGTCAAGACCCTTTATCTCGGGAACGCGTGGAGGTATCGAGTTGAAATTACAAAAAACCATATGCTATATAACCTTTCTGCGTTGTGAATAATTCGCATCGCGCCGATTCGCAGTTTTGTGTACAAGCCCTGACGTCGACAACGTGCCGCTCGTGTGTTTGGGCACCGTACTCAAATACATGAGCGACACGTTGCCGACGCGTCGGCGGGTGTGTGGACGGCTATGGTTGCCTCTGTTGTGTGAGCACTAACACGGTAATTGTTACAGGAACATCAACCTCCGGGCAGCACTGATCCACGTCATCGGCGACCTCATACAGAGCTGTGGAGTACTGCTCGCCTCCATACTTATTAAGTTCTATGTAAGTATATGTATGTAGGTATCTTATAGACGAATAAATGTCCTTTACTAACTTTTTAGACCTTTGTGTGCGTACGAAGTTTCGTTAAAATCGGTTCTTAAATCAGTTTGTAACAAAGCATCGAGCGTCGTGTTCGAAGTGCGGTTCGATAAAATTTAAAAACGGTGAATGCTCGATGTTCTGTTACAAGTAAATGCTCTAGTCTTTACTCAACTTACAAGCAATATACCTTGATTTACTTGTCTCCAGCCTGAAGCAAAGGTGGTGGACCCTATCTGCACGTTCGTGTTCAGTTTCTTAGTGCTACTGACGTCGGCGCAGGTGGTGCGGGACGCGCTCGCCATGCTCATGCAGGCTGTGCCCAAGAACTTCAGGTAAGTGCTACTTTTTTGTGTTGGCAATATATTTTTAGAGCTCGTAATATCCCACGATAAACAAAGGTAAAACAGACTCTCTCGACTGAATCGTCGTTATACAAGAAAAAAAAATAACCAGTACGCAAACTGTAACCATGAATTCATCATATTATTATGATTCTAGACCCCTTAGTGTAGAATTTTTGTCGGTTATCTAAAAAATGTATGGGGTCGGGGAACCCCCGGAAGAAACGTAGCTCAAAAAAATTTGAAAATATTCGTAGCCGCCATCTTGGATTTTTATTTTGACCTCGGTATCGGCTTGAACACCCTCGAAAACCATGAAAGCGATACCCATGACGAAAATTTTTGAAGCCGTCATCTTGAGTTTTCGTTTTGACCTCACTATCGGCTTCAGCACCCTCGAAAACATACATATTTTAGACATACCTATATATTTTTGTAAATATTTATAAGTATTTTATTATTGCAGGTATCGTGAATGCGTGGCCATGTTGTCTTCGCTGAACGGCGTGCGCCACGTGCACTCGCTGCACGTGTGGGCTCTGTCCACGCATTACGTTATCCTCACAGCACACGTGGCTATTGGTAAGTATCATTGCTATAACATTCAAGAGTATTCTACTTCTTAATATTGCCAAAAAAAAAAACATAACATCTCGCCCGTATTTCTCGACGGGTTAGGTAGAGGTGTAAACAAAAACAATCCGGGAGTGCCGACAGAAGTGAAAACAAAACACAAACAGAATACTTTGCCATCACTCACTGACATATCGGATATACATTAAAACCAAGTACATTCCGAGGACAGCCGAACACATCTGAAGTGGTGTCGGTTACGGTAACAGTGGCGCGATTTCAATGGTTTTTTTCCATCTTAAAAAATGCCCAACGCGCTTAAAGAAGTTTTCACTTCAACAAGATGGCAGCTTTAGTTCCGATTTTGGTCACGCCCACGCGCCATAATAACTTTATAGCGCTGTATGTCGTCCACGTAAACCTACTGATGCGCCTTCTATATCTACAGGGTGTTACAGAAAGGGTATATCAATACAAACGGGTTGAAGAGTGTATCTGGTCTAGAATCTCTGTACAAAATTTCAGCTCAAAAGCAGTAACTTTGAAAATGCTTAATATTTTTTTTATTTCGATAGTTTATTAAATTGAAATCATAACAAACGTGTCACCGCACTTCGAGGGTCATTATCCTTTATCTGTAGTGTGTCTGTGCGCCTAGTACACGCACATCACGCCGCCGCGCGCCAGTGCAGCGCCGTGATGTCGAAATAAAAAAATATTAAGCATTTTCAAAGTTAATGTTTTTGAGCTGAAATTTTGTAGAGATTCTAGACCAGATACACTCTTCAACCCGTTTGTATTGATATACCCTTTCTGTAACACCCTGTATACTGTTCCTATATTTTTTGTCCCCCCCAGACGAGCTGACGGAGCCCGAGGCGGTGCTGCACGCGTGCCAGCAGCTGGCGCGCGCGGAGCTGGGCGTGGCGTCGGCCACGTTCCAGGTGGAGCGCTACTCGCCGCGCATGCTGGCGTGCGACACGTGCGCGCTGCAGCCCGCGCACACGCCCTGACATCTCACCACGCTCGCCTAGGCAGGTCTGTAGCGTCCGAGAATAGGGTAGTGTCCTGGGTAAAAAAAATAATAATTCTAATTAGTCCGTCAGTTAGATTATCGAAAAATAATGGACCCGTATTTTTTCTTTTGGAAAATTTGGGAGTGGAGGGTCGTGACGTCACGCCGTGCTAAAAAGTGTCGCACGGCGTGACGTCACGACGAATTTTGATGTGCTTTATCTTTGTCATTTTTTGTTTGATTGACAAAAGAAAAAATACGGGTCCATTATTTTTCGATAATCTAACTGACGGACTAATTAGAATTTTTTAGGAAACTAGCCTATTCATAAATACCACTTCTTCTTCGTCGTTCCTTCAATGCTGAGGATCGCGCCCACAAACAATGCGACTAAGTTAAACTTCGGCCAAACCTGTGCGGCTTGCGCGACTGCGAAGCGGGAGCGTCAGTCGCGCGGCGGACGCTGCTCGTGTCTAGCTATGGCGCCGTGCATACCTACGCGACCGCTGTAGTCGCGCAGGTGCGCACGTTTAGTTTCGTGTTGTTGAAAGGTCCATTCAAACCTAAGCGGTATTCGTTGCCGCTGTGGGTAGAGGTAAAAGCTCCGCGCGCGCGGAATTCTTCAATGCTTTTGAGTGACAAATGACTATCTGAAACCGGAGTAGGGGTAACCCGAGAGGATATCGGTGATTTGAGAAACTTGTATTCTTTTAGACGGTCTAGAAGCCCAATAAATATCGTAATAATCTGATATGCTCGTGTGACGGGTCGTTGAGCGATTAAATATGGTCCAGTTTCACAATAATTGCTGCATGCGTGCCATTTGTCGGGATAGGTCAACTCAGTTACTATGGCTCTATTCCATTAAAAGATAACTGAAATAAATAATGTCCTCTGAGTTTGTTTCTATTGCTATTACAAGCACTTACGACAGAAATCAATAATGAAATTGACATTTTTATTTTATTCCACAGGAAGTGACAACATAATAAATGAAGCCTCAGACAATTGATTTGATTGACGCAATTTGTACACGATGCATTTAAAGGGGCCAGCTATTAATCAACAACTTGATTGATTGATTGAAGAACAGTGTTGATATTGTAAGCTAAGGAAAATGACAAATTAGTGTTGTTTATCAATCTCCAAATTGATCCGTGAAAAAGTGATTGAATGATTGATAAAGTTGGAGTTTTGTATTTTTTGAAACGGTTGAATAGTTAGGACCAAGTGAGAAGTGGCATCAGTCATCAATTTGATTGAAAGATTGATTGATTGATAGACTAAATTGTTGAATTAGTGTATTTAATATTGCTAGAACTTTTGAAATGGAAATATTGTAATAATAAAATGCATACTTGATCTCAAGGAAATAACTTTCAGAATAATTTAAAAGAGACGATATTACATAAAAAAATATTGATTTTTCTAGCTTGTTTCTACAAAGCGCTTATGTATTTAAATTTTAAGGTATGTTGAACACTATACAGGTATTTAATTTTGGTAAATTCCGGACGATTGCCTGCTAAGTGTGTCACCTGCCTTAGAATTTGTAAAATGTAAAAGAAAAATTAAACCTACAAATAGTTTCCAGACATGAATACTGTTTGACTTGTAAAAAGAAATTAACACATAATATTATTGTTATTTTTTAAATAAATAACGTAGAAAGAAAAACAATAAAAAGTAGACTTTGTAAAAGGAAAGTATTATTATTCGTGCCAATATTAAAAAAAAAAGATGCATTCCAAATCGTTGACCCGATGTATTAAATTAAAAAGATATTATATTTAGCTAATTTATTATTAAAAAAAATGTATGTTTTAGATTATAAGCGAATTATTGAAAATCAATTATTATTTAGTACTTATTAAATAATGTTTAATGTGTATAAATTGATATTTAAAATGCAATTTTGTAAATTTGTAACTGTTCATTGTTGAAAAATCTTTTTCAAAAGTTATTAGGGTTCAATCATAAGTTACGTAATCTAGGTGACGTTTCAGGGTTCTGTAGCGAAAGGATGCCATCGGAATATTTTTTACCGAGCTTACAATGGGTGTCTGTCACGAGGTTATTTATAAAGAGGATATCCAGATGTAATTATAAAAAGCTTGTAAAAATAATCTATTTTCTTCCCACATTTATCAGACAGAAGAGGGGCTTGTGGCTAAGTAATAACAGCCGCACGGGTCGATCGATCAGGTTAAGCTACGCTTGCCGCGGTTGGTCCGTGGATGGGTGACCATCTTCACATAACAAGACCCCTCCGTGCCTCGGAAAGTATGTTAAGTCGTAGGTCCCGGCTGTCATTCGTGGATCTTTGACAGTTGTTACGGGTCGTCAGAAGCCCGAAAGTCTGACAACCAGTCTTATCAAGGGGCATCGTATTACCCAGTAACTGGGTTGTGGAGGTCAGAAAGGCAGTCGCTCCATGTAAATAAAATAGTAGTATTCAGCTGCATCCGGTTAGACTAGAAGCCGACCCTAACATAGTTGGGAAAAGGGTGGGCAGATGATAATTTATCAGACAGAAAATTGTTATAAAACGCACAATTAGATCTATAATCATCAGTTTATATATTTTTATTTTAATTGAGGCCGTCAGCGCAAAAGTGGCCTAACCCACAATTTTTCATATTCGTACTTATCTATTGCAATTTATTTTATTACTAGCGGCCCGCCCCAGCTTCGCACGGGTGCAATTTTTTTTTTCGAATTTCCAAAATTTTCTTTCATACAAACCTTGTCCCGGCAATACCGATCACAACAAAAAAAGAATTAGCGAAATCGGTCCAGCCGTTTTCATGTTATGTCGTGACAACGGAAAACGGGTTTCATTTTTATATATATAGATTAAATTGCAATAGATAAGTACGCTTAGTAAGTAGTTGCTCTGACGGCCTCAATTGAAATCGATATATTTTTTTCTAATAGCGATAAATAAAATCGATACCTACAATTTTTTGTTAAGTTAATTTGTCTCATTAAAACTTAATGAGAATATACTTAAATGGGTTACGTAACTTATGTTTGGTTCTCAAATGCAATGAATTCCCGTTTGTACAATTGATTCCAAATACTGTAATCTTAGTCTTAAGTTATTTATTCAGACAAATGATGCTATTCGTTCATACAAGGAGGCTTGCTGTCAGTTTGCCCAGTACGATCTGCTCAGTAACTTTACGTCCTAATTGGAAAGTTATTGATGGAACGCCATATACAGAGGGCGGGCAGGGTTACCATAATACTAATAAAAAATTACCGATTTGTGTGTATAGTCGTCCACTTAATTGCTTGACCATTTTTGGCAACAATTCCCAGTAAATTGAAACTATCTAACTGTGAAAGACTGCGGCGGCATGACGTCACGCAAAATTCTGCATTGCGCAATCAGTTTGACGCGCGAGTCCCATATAATTATGCAACGTCCCGACATCAATCTTCAGGCAGTAGCCTACCAGACACAACGCATCTGGACGGAGGATCCTCCCTTTTCTATAGAGGATGAGTGAACTTTACACCCTGTTCCTCTTTCCTCTATAAGACCTTGTCTTTTTTACGTGCAAGTGACCTTACCTTAAGTTACCTTAGAGTGGTCAAGCAATTACGAAGTCCACTATACTAACGATATACATATGAAGGACTTTTCTATTTAAAAATAGTTCAGTCTGTAGAAAATAATCCTTTAGTCTTCAATGGCACGGATAAAAGCAAAGTTATATTACGAATAATGAAAGAATCTATAGTGACCATGCACGCCCTTTGTTGACGGCACATGGAAAAAGTCGTTATAAAATCGATATTATGTGCTAAATACAGTAATGTGAATCTCGTTGCTGTTAGCATATTTTATATTTACCATCAAATCCAAAATAAAGGTTGACATGGTGATCCCTGTTCAGAAACTCACCCTGTATACCGGGTCAAATAAATTTAGTTAGCGAAAGTCTGCCGACTTGAGGAGTATCGATATCTAAACACTATAAAATTAAAACGACACCCATCACGTCTGTGAAGATTACACAATAAAAAACTGTTTTTGAAACTCATATTTAAGTGACCTGACTACACTAACTGGGGTCGGTGACCCCCCAAAAAAAAATCGTCAAATTAATTCCTTTTTTTTATCGTGTCTAGGTAGCGATACCCATCACGTCCGCGGAGTGTTTTACTGCCTAATTTTATTTGTCCCTGTATTTTGAAACACTATCGATAAGATTCATTCATTTAAAATATAAAATTTGCTCGCAAATACGAGTTATCTTCGGTTCGCGTAAAGTTTAAAAACAATTTACCTAATGCATAGTTAAGCTTATAATTATTGTTATTTAAGTTTATTTATTTATTGCGCTGTTTGTATTATTTGTAGTGACTGAATTTTGACGTTGCTGAAGCGTGATTTTGAATTAAAAAAAATCTGCTGTTCCCTACACTTATGTTCACATAACTCGTCAAAATGTAGGGAACAGCTGATTTTTTTTCGCGATTTCATGTTTGGTCCCATAGTAATAATTGTTCATAATGATGAGTACAATGACCCCTTAAGAGGAAAACGGTGATTAAAATTTCACCTTGTATTACAGTGATTAAGAGGTGACCCAGTGGTTACGAGGCTGACTGAATCAACGATAAGTTCAAAACCCAGAAGTATAAAATCGTTGATTTCAATAATTAAAATGAATCGAAAATTCCTTGGGCTTTAAGTTGCTCAAGGGACAAGGAATGTTTGTAACGTATAATAATTTGTACAAGGTTAAATTAACTGGCGAAACATCACAGACTCGCTAGAATGTAATGATTATAAAAAAAATATTTTCTTAACGCAAGATTTCAAGTCGCTGATTACGGGGTCAACGGCCGCTGGCAGTATAGTTAGTTGTAAAAACATTGTTTTATCATCGCCAATTATATCTATCACCTCTGTGAACTTTTGTCAGTTAATTTAAATTGACCTTGTATTACTAAATGGCTAATAATTAAACCACCTATTTATCTAACTTTCTATAAAATTAGTCGATTTTAATTTTAGAGGCTACATTCAAAACACGCTACAGCAATTATCTTGTACTTAATGTATTTACTCGTAGCTTATGGTTGAATTTTTGTGCTCAAAATAGTAAATAATTGTGATAGCTTTACAAGTTGTTCATTGCATTCCCTTGTTGTAACGTAGTGTTGTTTATATTGTATAGATGGACAGGGTACGCGGATGGGTGATGAACTGGATTCTGTAAAGATTTTATTATTATTATTTTTTTTAAGGCTAAACTGCTTCTGGAATTCAGATCAGTACATGTGCTGTCAAATTTAATGTTAGCTGTGATGTTTGTATGACTAAAATAATAGCAACTGATCATATAAGGGCTGATTTTTCTAACGCCAGATAATTTTATCCGCGGAATAATTTTGGTTTTTTGACAGTTCTTCCGTGCAAAATCTGACAGACGGTAATTTATTCCACGAATAAAAATTATCTGTCGATTGAAAAATCAATCGTAAGTTAACAGCGGATTGCGTTGAAAATGATTTCAAAAACCGGAGCTTAGCCCAGATTTTAATTATGTGAATTGTCTTCCACAAAGAAAATTATTATTATGACAAGTTTTTAATATATCGGCGCGCTCGCACCAGAAATCACTAGATACGTTTAGCGGTAAACGAATTTAAAACATGCATCGTTCTATTTCTGTCAGTCGTTTGAAGATGGAAGAAATAGAATGATGTTTCTAGAGCGCATCCCGACGCGTCAAAGAAACACTGTTGGATTTTCAACTCTCGGCCCTAAGGAAGTGCGTTGAAAATCCAGTGCGCGAAAAAAAACACCGCCGGAAGAACGCGCTGGGCTAGTGGACGCTAGTGACTTGTGATACAAGTGGCCCTTAATTTTATAACATTATTTTAATCTCTTTTATCTAGTCTTCCGTTACCTTATTTAATAAAAGAATCAAGTTTGTTACCCCAAACGCGCCTAAGAAAAGTATTTAGCTATATGAAAAGCGATTTAGTAATAAGCAAATAGTCGATTAGTAAGTTTTAATATGTTAACCAAAATGTAACGAAACATGTAGCTGTTGTAATTATTATCTTTTTATATTTATCAATTTTCATCTATTATTGTATTGTAACGCGAATTATTAGTAAAAACTTTATTGATTCGGGATCTGTTCCTGTTGAAAATATTTAAAATGGCATCTGTTTTTAGTTTCTCCAAAGTAATCGATTATGTCGGTTTTAATCGATTAGAAATAATCGTTTACGGCTTCGTTATCTTTTTAAATATTTTTTTGTAAAAGGCGAAAGCACCTAGATATTGCCTGTGGCATACCATAATTAAAGTTGTATCGTCTAAAGTAAGTCCAAACGATGCAAGTAATTTTTTTCTTAAATTTTATTGTTTGCAAGAAAATTCCATCATGTAAATGGGACTTTGATCACGTTTTAACATATTGGATATTGGATATTTTCAACAGAAACAGATCATTAGTTCTTGGAGCCAAAATGTAACCAAAAAGACGTATTTTTATAACTGATTTGTGTATGTGATGATGATGATGCGATCCGACCGATTTCGGCCAGGGCGATTGCTTCAGCTCCGTTGTAGTTGCCGTTCGTGTGCTCGCATGTGGCTTATGTATCCAATCTTTTTTGCAAAGATCCGCGCACAATGCGGGCATGTGAGCACACCATCAATATAATTATAACTGATCGCCGCAGGTGGTCGGGCTTTCAGTTGGTCACGCTTTGCATCAAGCTCAACGTGCCGCTGGAATTCAAAATTTCGGACTTTGTTTTTTATCACAGACCTCCACTCCATCCTTTGGGCGGCTTGCTGCTCCCACCGAGACGGCTCTAAATCACATTTCCTAAAGTGACGTTTTAGCACATCTTTATATCTGAGGAGTTGTCCGCCATGCTTGCGCTTGCCCTCCTCAAGTTCGCTATAAAAGATGCGCTTCGCCACTCGCTGCTCCGCCATCCGTGACACATGTCCGCACCACCGAAGTTGTCGCCGCATGAGATAAGACTCAATGCCACCTACTTTGGCCCTGCGCAGCACTTCGGTGTTCCGCACGCGGTCCGACCATCGGATTCTGAGTATTCTCCTAAGACATCGAAGGTGAAACCGGTCCAGCATGCGGATGTGTCGGCGGTACACGGTCCAGGTTTCGGCTGAATATAAGATGTTCGGCAGCACGGCCGCCATGTATACTGAGACCTTAGTAGCCAATTTTAAGTCATGTGACCTAAAGACCTTGGTATCCAGCTTACCAAAGGCTGCAGCTGCAGCGCCAATTCTGCTGTTGATCTCTGCATCATCTCTGTGTATGTATATTATTAAGTAAGGATTGGATGTTTCTTTAAGACCGTTTGTTTAGCGTTCAGTGTTGTTTCCGTCCTGTGCGTTTTGTTCTGTTGTACTTGTACTGAATAAAGTCATTATTGAAAATTATATTCTTTTTTTATTTAACATAACATCACGTATGTAATTTCTCTAGGCCCTAAGGGCCATATCTCACTAGTGCACCATTGGCGGCTCAACCATGATCGCACTGCTAAAAAAATTGGGTGCAGACTCGTAGTCACAATTGTAACGCCAGTGTGACTAACAGGAATTTGCAATAAGGGTGTAGTTTTCCTACACCATTTAGCACTTATTATTAGTGCCGTGAAAAAATATCGATATGAAATTGTATTTGGTAGATAAGTGCATAGTATACGTGTAAGTACATATTTATTTTGTGCATGAGATGCATGATGTTTTTAATGAAGTCATATTGAAAAAAAAAGGAGGGTGGATCTAATTTTAGGCACTGATTTAGCGCGGCAGTAGTTTATTGGGTAAACTACAAAATGCATGTTTACTAACAAATACGGCAGTAAAAACCGAGCAGAAAGAAATAAAAATGACAAACATTTAAATGGGTACCGTAATGGAATAAATAATTGAGCAGTAAAATGACTGTACGGCCAGTTAACAAATCAGAATTAGTCGGTAAGACATCTAACTTGGAAATAGCGGATGGTTACAGTTCTAAGCTCACCTGAACTATTTGTTCGAGGCAGGTCCCCATGCTCAGAAGTAGCGCTAGCGATCACTAGACTTACGAGGCAGTAAAAGATTGAAAAAGTTAGGTAAGGTAGGTAAAGGTAAATTAACCTTTTGACCGCTTGTGTCGTATTTATCCGACACATATTTTCGTGCCCCTACCGCTCGTGTCGTATTTCCGCGACAGAGAAAAGCATGATTTTTTCGTTCTAACCTTTTCGACGCCCATCTATATAATACGCGATGTGTCCTCCAGCGCCACGCTACAAATGTATAACGTATCTATAGTAAAACGTAGGGATGGGAGTAATGTCTTATCGACAAATAATATTATAAGTTGAAATTAATGTTTATTCACCAATTTACGAGGCTAAATAAAAACTGATACCGTATTTTCATATTTTGTTTTATTTCATAAAAAAATCAATATGAAAACCTGGATATATTTCCCATAATAAAAGAAAAGAATTGTAAATTTATTAGACGTGTGTTCTAGAAGGCACATCCCTATTTGTCTCCAAATGTAATCCTTCTACTTCATATCAAGTCGTTGGCGCTCGAGGCACGTCAAAATCTTTTTTGATATAAGGATGTCTAGATGTCGATGTCTATGGTATTTTTCTTTTTTCTATTCACTGTGGTCGAGTTACACGTGCATAACCTCAACCGATTCATGCATAATTTATTTCGTTTACTTACAATAAATAGAACCAAATACAATCAATAGAAGCTAGATACGTGGTTTTCTACGTGTTTTTTTTGTAATTAGGTTACAATTTCCATTATGGACCATCGATTTATGGCGCGGGGAGGGGTGGGAGGGAAAGGGGGGAGGGGGCCTACCCCCTGTACCATCCCTACCCCGCGGAACCCCATGGTTATGGAGATATCCATGGTTAAAGTTTTTAGGTTAGAATAGCGCTATTTAATCAAACTGGGGGGAGAGCTTCCCTTTCCCCCCTAGTTTGACTCCGCCTTATCTCCGGCGCTCCAGGAAGAGCAGCCCTTCCGCCCTTGCGTGCCGAAGCACGGTCACTCATGCTCGGCTCCGTCTTCGTCACAGCGGGCGAAGGCTGCTCTCCCTCCGCGCCTCCGTTTTTTTATATACACTCTAGGGGTAGGGCATACAAGACCACGTGGAAAGTGGGGTGCTCTGATTCGGTTTTGGATATTCATATAATGAGAATAAAACACAAGAAATATAGGGCTTCGGAGACGCCGTGGTTGTCAAAAACGATCACTGCGAGGGTAACAAACGAATGACAAACGATGACTGACTGACACTGATGGCTAACAGATAAAAAGACGCTATAAAACAAAATGGCGTCGCTTCACGTTCCGTTCCACAGTGTAAACAAAAATCCCTTATTTTTTTGTGTAAAAAAGTCACTGTAATTGCATAATACAGCACGGTTATTGTGCACATTAATTACACACCAAATTTAAATGTGAATATGTGAAAATAAAATAAAATTTAAATAAAAAATATGACATAAAATTGAATTAAATACACCTCTACCGTCAACTGAACGTGAAATGTCAACTTTGACGTCTACCATGACAATTTATCCAACCTAAAAATTTGCAAATGGCGTGCTATTTTCCAATTTGTATGGAAACTTCAAAAAATTATATCTCATAAACCGTGATATTCCGCAGCTTGAAAATTTGTAAAAAGCTTTCTATTTATGAGTACTATCTACAAAAAAAAAAAAAAAAATTAACTTTTAAATCAACGGTCCATAATGGAAATTTTAGCCTGAATCTACTCAAAAAGAAACATTGCACTACACTAAAATGCAGTCACTATGACCTTGAAACCCATCCGCTTATGACGTCACAAATTTACTTCTATACAAGTTCGTGGCGTTGTGCGCACTGACAACTAGCCACTTTGTAGGGATGGGTTTTTCAAACGGTGTTTCACTATCGACAATGATTAAAAAACCTATTTATTCTTGATAAAGGTGAATAAAACGTAGTTTATAGTTTACAATATTTATAAAACATTATTTATTCACGTCATTTTCTTGCAATAATAGTATTTATGATCGTTTCGACGAGATGAAATATAGCGAGGTCTTCATCGTGTCCCATCACTAGCTTACTTTATATCAAGTACTTGGCGTTGGGGGCATTAAAATATTTTCCGGCGTTTTTGTTTCTATTGAATATAAAACAAAGAAGAACTTATTATGTGTGAAAAAGTTAAAAATATGGCTTATAGCAGGGCAATTTTCCATAAAAACAAAATAAAAGGTCTTGTAAAAGTCGTAAATTTATTTTATACTCTTATTACTTCTAATCAAGTAGTGGCGCTGAGGGCACGAAAATCTCGAACTTGTATACAAGTGATTGGCGTTCAAAAGGTTAAAAACCATTAAAAACTTTTTGACAATTTTTTAATCGATACAAAGATTTCTCCTCCTTATTTATTGTAGGTATTATTTTATCGATTTGTAACCGCGCGCTAGGGGCACGGCAATTGATATTTAGCCAATCGGTTAAAAGAAGTATAAAATAAAACCACGAGTGACTTATTAATATTAATTTATTATAATAATGTGAAGGCATCACCTTGTATGTACAACGTACACGTTACCGCTAACTTTTGTACAATTTATCACAACTGACAACATAATTTCTAAAGCTGTTTTAAGACCCGGTTAACGCCACTCCGGTAGAACAATTTCCATGAATTTTTCATAGAAATTGTTCCACCAGTATTGCGTCACGCCTGATTGCGGGA
The DNA here is from genome assembly GCA_947508005.1 of Amphipoea lucens. Lineage (NCBI taxonomy): Eukaryota > Metazoa > Arthropoda > Insecta > Lepidoptera > Noctuidae > Amphipoea > Amphipoea lucens. The sequence continues at coordinate 15,593,154 of OX382375.1, forward strand.
GCCTTTAAGCTGCGTCCCCACTTGTAACATATTCGCCAACAAAACTTCCAACTAGTGAACAATGAGTAGCAAAATGTGATGTGTAAAGGAACTACGTAATTGTTGAATTTACAGTTCGCGCCACAGAAGTTTTTCGCACTGAAACTAGGCTTTCCGGTGCTCACGGCATGATAAACAATTTTAAACTACGTAACGCGAACTGTAAATTCAAATTATATCTGGTGGATAGTTAACCTTTTAACCGCCTACGTCGGATTAATCCGACAAATATTTTCGTGCCCATTCCGCCAGAGTCGTATATATACGACCAAATAACACATCTCGTTTAATCTGTATTATTATTATATAATCACAGCTCGTTTCATCGGTATTTATTTTTCGTTTTTTTTTTTTTTCTCTGGCGCTGAGGGCTCGACAACTGATATAAAGTCGGGCGGTTAAAAAGTTAAATCAGTTTGAATATCTTGAAATGCAAAAATCCCTGTTCACATTATGCGTGACATGTTGGTTACTTTGTTGTGAGAGTTGTTGGCGACTGTTACGAGTGAGGACGCAGTTTTACGGATCGATGGCAGACAGAAATGATATTTTTAAATATTGCTGATACATTTTGAATAGATAAATAAATTACACTTAAATTGCAGAAACCTTAATATTCCAACTGCAAGGTTAGATTGCTTTGTATTCAAATAAAACATAAACTTTCGCCAAGTAATTTAATTTCAAGGTAAATTTAAATTATTTGTCGAAATTTTATTGTTTGAACTTTCTTTGATATTGGTGAGTTTCGCCAATATATTCTTCAATTTGATCTTGCATAAGGCATTTGTCCTACCACCGAGGAGAAAGCGACCAGCTACGACTATTTTCTCACTCAAGCTATTCTGTCAGTAAAAGAGATACATATACACCTATTAATAGTTGATCGCCGACTGTTCACACCACACCGGCGAGAACTCTGTCAAACAAACAACTAGTTTTTAGTTGTTAGCTATACTCGCTAATTGGCGGCAGTAGGACACCTGCCTAAGACAGAACTATTACAAAAATAGCTTTTCAAACAATAAACAAATACATAACATCTATCTACGACCGATCCGTGAGCAAAACACTGATACAATAATTATTCTTGTTATGCTATATAAAACATTTTCAGTTATACTTGCATGCATGTTTATTACATTTGTTTAAAAAATATTTTAATTTAATAGTTATTTCTCAGCTGCTGTCTATGAAGGAATGTAAGTATTATATAAAGCTATGCAAGCATGTAGAAAGCATCAGTGCATAGCACCATGATTGGAATAAAAACTTTGGGCAGAATTACGTAAAAACTATTGACAAACGATATCGATTTCAAATGAGCGAAATATCGATTGAATTATGAGCGAAATGGATCTAAATAGTACACGCTTTATATGTATTGATTGATGGCAAACCGCTCTTTGTTTTTATGAAAGCTAAAAATAGATTTTATGCGGCGAGTAAGCCCCCGTACCCACCTCGTGCAATTGTTTATCGCGCACTAGTGATTTTAACAGCTCTGCTTAGCGCCGAGAGTTAGAAATCCAATAGTGTATTCGACGTGCTGGCATGCCCTCTGTTGGATTCTCAGTGTTCGGCACAAGACCGAGAGTTGAAAATCCAACGCGCGGTTAAAAAAACGTCACGTTGCGAGCCTGGGCTAAAACGAGCGTGCATACAATATTGAACATTGGTTGTATCGCTCATAGATCAATCAATGTTTCAATCCATAATGTCAAAGTCAAAGTCAAAGTCAAAGTCAAAGCATTTATTTCAAATAGGCACAAAAAAGGCACTTTTGAACGTCAAAAATTATCTTAAAATAGAATTGATTCTAGTCGCCCATTCCAAAAGGTAGTTTTCGCATGGAGAAGAATGGGCAAGAAACTCCACCGTTACTCTTTTAAAATGCTTTAGGTACAATATTTTGCATGGGTACATTAATTATATAATAACATGTGAGGACGATGCACCTAAAATAAAATTACTATACCACAATAGGTAAAAGAATTAAAAACGAAACCATGACATATAAATTAATTATCTGATAGATACATGGTGCTCACATATTTACAAACATGGTACAAGCAAAACGACTTTTATATAAAAAAAAAAAAAAATACAAGTAATAAGTCAGGGTGTGAGTAATGAATGTAAAAACTAATAAAAAAAAAAATTACAATTAAATTAGCAACCAGTTTGATTTTGTCTAGACTCTAGATTGTCCTATGGAGCAGGACCAGCATGTTTCCAAGCGTTCTTATCTTGGATATAATCTTCTAATTTATAGTATGCTTGTTTACAAAGTGTACGTTTAATGTGAGTTTTAAATTTTCTTTCATTTAATTGCAATATATCACAAGGTATTTTATTGTAACATTTGACACAGTACCCCATAAAAGATGTATGTACTTTGGCTAATCTGAAAAATGGTTGATGTATTTTATCTTTATTTCTTGTGTTAAAGTTATGTCTATCGCTTATTTTATTAAAAAGATGTAGATTTTTTCTTACATACATAATGTTTTCATAAATGAATTGGCAAGGTACCGTCATAATATTAATCCTTTTAAATAGTTCCCTGAGAGATTCGCGGCGACGTAGATTATAAATGGCTCTGACAGCTCTCTTTTGCAAAATAAAGATGGATTCAATGTCAGCAGCTCGACCCCATAGTAAAATGCCGTACGACATAATGCTGTGAAAGTAACTAAAATAGACTAAACGCGCGGTTTCTACGTCTGTTAACTGTCTTATCTTCCTAACAGCATAAGCGGCCGAGCTAAGCCGCCCCGCAAGAGATGTTATGTGAGGTCCCCATTGTAATTTCTCGTCTAGCGTGATTCCCAGAAAAACCGTTTGATGAACAAATTCTAGTTTTTCTCCATTCAGTATGATGTCACATTCGCTACTTCTAACATTAGGTAATTTAAATCTAATGCATTTGGTTTTCTTTTCATTTAGTACCAAATTATTTACCGTAAACCAGTCTTGGACCTGAAGAATAGAGTTATTCACGTCGTCAAGATTTTGTGCCCGTCTGTCTATCTTAAATATCAATGATGTGTCATCTGCAAATAACACCATCTTTGGTTGATTTTGAAGTAATTGTGGTAAATCATTAATGTAAACTAATGTTATCAACAAGATGTAGGTATAATTAATTCAGAGCTGCCTATACTGAAACTGATTTATTTATTCCTCAATATAATAACTGTAGTGACACATTTCTTTAAAAATAGCCGCATTTCTGAGTATTACATAAAAATAGGTGATTTCATGTAGCATTATATACTTTTCTTCCTTACGAACCTGCCATATTTGATATTTCTTATAAAATATAGTGACTGTACATTGCATTTTTCTTATATTAATATCAATACCCAACCGTTAATATGGCACATCGGGTTAGAGAGAAAGTTCGGATTTGTAGTCGCCAATTTCAAATTAAAAAATATTTTAATCCACACAAACCTACAATGAGCTCTTGTAAAACGTCAGAAGCTAGATACTCGGTTCCAATTGGTCGTTTTCTATGGAGGAGTGCTGGCAAGAAACTCCGCGGTTAAACTTAGGTACTCTTAAAAATAATTGGATTTTACAATGTTTTCGTTTTACACTGTTAACCCGTCAAACGATTACATTACCTACTAGAAGCCGTTTCCATGTAAGCACTCAACGCTTTTCACGGTTAGGGGTTGTTCATTTATTACGTAAGACGATTTGAGGGGGGAGGGGGTTCAAATAAGTCTTATTTTTTCTTACGTGGGGATGGGAGGGGTCTAGACTGTTCTTACGTAAGATTAAAATTATAATTTTTTGTTAAATTTTCTTTGCAATTTTGTTAGATACTGATCTTACGTAAGATTGAAAAGGGGGGAGGGGGTTAATCCAAGTCTTATCGTTTTTTAGGGGGAGGGTGGGGGGGGGGGTGTCAGAAAGTGGACAAAATTGTCTCAAGTAATAAATGAACAGCCCCTTATATGTATTATCCTTTCGAAGGTATTTTTTAAAATAAATTTTAATGCTGGTTCATATGACGTTTGTCGGGTTAATAGGTTTGGGTGGACAGTTTAAGCCTGCTAACAAGTGCTAGTCAGGTAAAGTTCGATGTGCCATATTTACGACCGGTAGGTACTGTATACCATTTTGCTATGCTTGCAAGTATTTGTGCTACAACATTATATTATGCGTCTCTTCAGCTAAAAGCGTCTAAAGTGGCGACCCTAGTTTACAGCTTAATTTATTATTGCGATATCATTTAAAGTTTAGTTTTTTTAGCAATGCGTAAGTCAAATGGCAAAGGGAAAAGTCGGCAGTGGCTTTGTTTTTTAATCGATGAAAAAAGAAGAAGCGTTTTCAAATCGACGCGTAAGTATATGTATTTTCTTAAATAAATTATACACATAGTAAAAAAAATATGTAAGAAGCATTCTAATTAAGATATATGGAGTTTATAGTTACAATTTTAATCTAGCTCCAAAACAATCTTATGGCTATTATAAATGGTTCAAATTCGGTTTAGATGAAACAACCAAAATGAATCGTGTAAACATTAAAAAGTAAATCAATTAGGTTGAACCGTGTATTCTTGCTATTACTGACCGTTTAAATTGAAAATTTGAAATGTTTCATCGTCTACCTAACCTTTTCCCAAGTATTATGGAGTCGGCGTCCAGTCTAACCTGATGCAGCTGAATATCGGTATTTTACATGGAGCGACTGCCCATCCGACCTCCACGACCCAGTTGTAATCTTGTAACACGAATACGATACCCCTTAGTAAGACTGGTTGTCGCTTCTGACTATCCGTACCGACTGTTAAAGATCCTACGAAAGACAGCCCGGACCAACGGCTTAACGTGCTTTCCGATGCACGGAGGTAATGGGTCACCCATCCATGGACCGACCTCGGCAAGCATCGCCTTGAAGATCAACCCTTGCGGCTATTATTATTTAGTCATCATCATCATTTGCCTAGCCTTTAACCAACTATGTTGGGGTCGGCTTCCAGTATAACCGGATGCAGCTGAATACCAGTATTTTACATGGAGCGACTGCCTATCTGACCTCCACAACCCAGTCACTGGGTGATACGATACCCCTTGATAAGACTGACTTTGACTTGAGACTTGGTATTATTATTTAGCCACGACCATGAAATATATGTCTTATATTTTACGTCCATTAAAAAAAAAAATGCCTCACATACCAATTCGAGTTACGCATTGCTAAAAATAAGAATAATTAACGATGTTTCGACTAGAGTCGCCGACTACACCTATTTGCTGAAATACAACTTACAATAATCAACAATTTCATTTACACAAACTAACATCTCCAACCATCTCTATATACTTGTGTTCAAACATAATGGAATTGATTTAACAATATACTTTTATAATATCTCAAACAAGGTATGGAAGACGGATGCTTTATTTACGCGAAGTAAAATAATTGCACATCAACTTTAAAGGTAAAGAACCTCCTCCTTTTTTGAAGTCGGTTAAAAACAGCGTAAATGTGCGTTTTTATAATTTCAGACGTGACGATATTATTGTGGACGTGCACGTCCACGTCACGGCATCACAATAACACAAGGAAGTAAAATGTAAGTAAATATACAGGAAGATTTTTTTAACACCATCCTTTTTACATGAATATGAACAACTTTCACTATGGGACGAACTCTGAAATCACGAAAAAAAAATCAGCTGTTTCATACATTTCGGTCAAGTAGGTATTGAACTTTTGAATTAAACAGCTGATTTTTTTTTCGTGATTTCAGAGTTGGTCCCATAGTGAAAATTGTTCATATTCATGGGTAGAACACCCTGTAAAAATTTGGATGGTGATAAAAAAATCTTCCTGTATGTAGACGGTTTTATATTTTCGTCTACGACAACGTTATAATAACGTGCACGTATTTCCATACACTTTATGGACGTGGCTAATTATAAAAGCGCACAATGGAGTTACAGAAAACTGCCACGAGATGGCGTTAACGATAATAGTTTTGTCTAGTCGCTTTTGATTAAACATCACTTTGACAAGTGACAAACACTTGGCGATCTCTCGCTTAAACAAATACAAAGCTTGCAACAAACAACCCCATTCAACGTAGAAATCACATTCTCAGGATAGCCCTTCACCATTCTCCTCTGCATCAATTTTAGGCTATGTTTTACTATGTATATGAATAGGCAGTATTTTCTTGGTTATTTTAAATTGTGACAAAATGTATATTAAAAGCATATAATTAAACTTCGCGTAAATAAAGCAAAGGTGGTATACAATTTGAACACAAAATTGATGATATTTTACGTATTATTTTGTCATATACAATTCTATAAATAATTTTTATATCGGTATACAATCCAGAACACAATATGTTTTTTTTTAAATAAAAATTCAAAATAAAACTAGTAATATAAAATTTTGTCATGATTTTGGAGTATTACATCAAAATATTGATAATATCACTATTTTTTTATATTTATTTTATATACTTAAACTTCTTATAAATAAAATTGGCGGGTGATTGTACTTCGTACATGGCTATTCACAAAATTGTTGAGATTACAAAATTAATGAGAAAAAAATTATAAAATAAATATAATACTGTTAACATTAGGATAAAATTATTTATAATTAATTATGCCAATTCATGATAATTTTAAGGGACACCGTAAACATCGATACCCCGAATTAAAATTTTATCTAAATCCGTCTACGGAAAAAAAAATAATAAGCTCAAGACACAGAAGTAATATGAAATAACTGAAATTGCGTTTAAACAAGCAAACCAGTTGCGTATTGGTGGTTATTTAAACTGACGTCTCGGCAATATTGAGCATTCCGACGTTTTTAGGGTTCCGTACCCAAAAGATGCCAAGGGGAGCCTATAACTAAGGCTTTCCTGCCCGTCCGTCTGTCACAGGACTATCTTTTGAACCGTAATAGGTAGACACTTGAAATTTTCAGTGTGTACTATACTATATGGCCGCTTAAACAACAAATAATAAAAATAGAGTTAAAAATTAAAGGAGATTTTATCGGCGTTTGAAAAAAATTTAGTGCTAAATATAGTACGGTGGTACGGAACCCTTCGTATGCGAGTCCGACTCGCACTTGGCCGCTTTTTTTTAAATTGGGAAGCAGTTTCGCAATTTTAGTTGCCTGACTTCGAACTGTCGCAGTGTCTTGAGCCTCCAACGCCACTTGAAAAAATGCACTTGGCATTGCACAGCCGATAATAATACAAGATAATAATAATATGTTAAAATAAAAATAATAAAAGCTTATTAAATTGAGACATAATGATGATCTTAGTATCATAGAGGGCGCTACTGTGTTTTTGGGTACATAGTTGAAAAGTTCGTAATTATTTTGAAATTATGAGATAATGTTACAACTTGACTTTAAAATGAGTACAGTCAACAGCAAAAGTAGATGATGAAAATCAGAAATTCAATACTAATGAACGGAGTTCGCGTCAGAATTGTGTGGCGTCGAAGTGATACAAAAGTATGTGATTGTAAATTATACCAAACATTTACTACTAGTACAGCTGCCGTATATTCGTGATCGGTTTTTACACCAAAAGTTATAAACTTAATTCATCATCTACTTTTGCTGTTGACTGTACTTAAAGCTGAAGCAGATTTGGGCGGACCGCATTGCATCGCAAAAATCCTCCTACATCACTTATTGGTACATCTTATATGAATCATCACACCACACTGCAGGCGGGCCGCACCTTTTTCGGCTCGATGCGATTGCAAGGCTGCGTTTCCACCAGAGATGTGCGAGGATGCGTAGCGAGGGATGTGTGTGAAACAAACCAATAACATCACTTCATTTTCATAGCTTGAACTAAGTTAGCGATGTTATTGGTTAGTTTTACACACATTCCTCGCAATGCATCCTCGCTCATCTCTAGTAGAAACGCAGCCTAATGTGCGCTTAGCTTTACAGCATGTTTATTTGACGCGAAAACTCGCATCGTGTAACCACAGCCTAATAAAACCATAGACTTTAATAGACATCATCAACTTGTTAAATAAAACCCACACAGCAGCGCCCTTCTAAACTTTCAGTCATTCCGCAAACATTCTAACAGTACTACGTCACATCTAACTGTTCTAGGACACCAAGTTCATAGGCAAGAGTTAGGCGATGCTTATATTAAGCTAGGAGTACGTTATTATCTGTACTTATTGCGAACGATCAACATTTTACTACTAACCTAAGGTTTGGGGAGGAGATATGATGCTTAATAAATTATATAAAATAGATAAAAAATGTTATAGGATTTTTTTCTCAAGATTTGGCGTACCATAGTTGCTTAAAAAGGCAAAAAGTCTTTTGCGGCAAGAAATAATCATACCTTTGGGACGCAAAAGAATCATCATCATCTGCCTAGCCTTTTCCCTACTATGTTGAGGTCGGCTTCCAGCCTAACCGGATGCAGTTGATTACCAGTATTTTACATGGAGCGACTCCCTATCTGACCTCCACAACCCGTAACTGGGTAATACGAGACCCGTTGGTAAGACTGGTTGTCAGACTTTCCGGACGCAAAAGAATAAATATGAATACTTTATAATTAGTTCTTTTTCCTAGCCAATTCAAATAAAGGGTTTAAATAGTTTTTGCTGGCGTGAGTATACTCATACTCACGCCTTCTTCCCAGCAGAAGAAGCAGAAGTAATCACTTCAACATACATATTTATGCATGTTGAAATTATTTTAAGTAAGTTAATATTATTATTTACCAACGTAGTAAACAAAGGCAAGAATAAGCATTTTTCCAAAGTTATCACATAGTTAAACATCTCCTCCCCTTATTAATTTAAAACATCACGGGAACTCTTAAGACTACGCATTTCAGCAACAACTCGACACGAACATAAATTATATTCTTCACACTTGTTCTAAATAAAATGTACTTTTGTACGAAATTAAGGGAATATTAAGCTGTGTTCACTGGGCGACTTATGGGCAGCAAAAATTCGCAAGCAAAGTACCGCAACGTTGCTTTTAAATCTTGTGAGTAATGCTAGTGTCATTCGACCTGAAGATGGTTTTATTTTATAACTTTACCTCTGATTCAGACTGTTTCTTCTAGGACTAGCGTAACACATTTTCATTTGAAGGATATTGCTAATCCATTGCTTCGTACGGTCGAAAAATGTGTCTACTTAACATCGTAAATAACGCAATGGATGTTGTTGAACTGTCAAAATGGCTACCGATAGTGTGTTACGAAATAACCCCGCTGGATCGATTTCAAGATGGTGAAATATTTACAATGGAAATAAATTGTAACGAAACTTATAATATCATAATTTGGTTTGGCATAAATAATATTACAATTTCACAGTCGATAAACCCACCGAACTTTGCAAGAGCAAAATATATCTTATTTAAACTTATTTTCAAATTATTTTTCTATCATGTTGCACCTGCTGTGTTTTGTCTCTGCATCATCCTAAAGTCCGTCTTTGTACGGTTATTTTTACTTGTGCACAATAAAATAATAAATAAATTTATTTCTCATCACAAATGTTGTTGTGAAAAGGAAGTGCTTAATCTAATAAATATTCTTAACATTTGTGAGAGACTGGTGCCCAAAAAAGGCATAAAATAGGTACCTGTGTTACGGGTAAAAAGCGGGTGCATAAAGTTTTAATAAATAAATATCTACTAAGAACGTGTGGTAAACCAGCCACATTGGTTCAAGAATATTTTTATCCCTAATATTTTATTCATCAGAGTTTTAGGCAGCTTTGCAAATGATATTATTGTTTTTCTATGACTATAAATAAAGGCAATATTCTGAGCATACATATAGCCTACACTTCAGGTAGTATAGCCCAAACTCCGGGCAACATAGCCCACACCCCGGGCAATAAAGCCCACACTCCGGGCAATAAAGTTCACACTCCGGGCAATATAGCCCAATACTCGTCGCCCAGTGAATACAGCTCCACGCTGATATGTGTACTAATCGACGAATAAGCGGTAAATTGAGTAGCTTTCTTTTTTAATCCATAGATCTTATAATTAAACGAGACTTCTTACGTGTTGGCGTATTTCTGCAACAACTTTCACATATAAAATAATCGCAATAATTATACGTTATAGTAAAATAGATCTGCATATAAACGTTTTTTTTTTTGTAAAAGTGTGATCTTAATGTTGTATTGGTTGCACAGATATAGATACACCTAGATAACGGAAGAGCAACTACTTCGCGTGCCAAAAATCGCACCAGCTTATGTTCGAAAATCGTAAGCCGCCACTTTCGCGCTCAGTCCTGCGTACTGCTGGCTGGGTGAGCGTGAGCGAGAGCGCGAGCTTGTGACGTCATAGTAGGTAGTCAAAAAGTGGCAAGCTTAGTTTTCATACAGTTCGTGATACTTGCGTTGTTTAGGTCTATCTATATCTGTGATTGGTTGCATTATTATAAACTGGTTGCATTTACTTAGCCTCCATGTCTGGTGATACACCCATCAAACTATTCTATTATGTCACGTTAAAATATTTTTTTAAATCGCTCTAGAAATTCACCAATATTATCATTCTCTTGCCTCTCTCCCATTTTATTTGAGGGCAGCGCAAAATTCGCCAACATGTAAGAATCATCCTTAAGAGGAAATGCGGTCGGAGGGTTTTGAAAAAGCCTAATTAAAATGTCATAATTCGATGTTTGGCTCTCGCCTATTTCCTCCCCAATATTGGACCAATTTAAAAGATATTTCATAAACTGAATAAGAAGGATATTATACTGTATCCCTATGTTTTTCTTTTTTCATTAATAGTTGTCAAATTTGTACACTAGGCCTCTGTTGACAGCGGTTTAAATCGGCATTTTTTGAGGATTCTAGTGCTTATAAAAATAATTGTATCATCAAAAAGGAAAACATACGGACATACAAGTAGTTAATATTTATTATTCTGTAAAAAACATTGCTTTATGGTCATTAACCAGAAAAAAACAGACGAGAGCGTTTCCATGGAGAACCGACCACCCCGCATTTCCTCTTAAACGCAGATATTAGGCGCTAATTACAGACTAGTTTAATAAATTTGTGTTGGTGTTGTTACCTGCCCGCTAGAGGGCGTTATTTGTCTATTTCACAAAGGAGTCAACATAGAGTGAGAGAAGTATTGCTATCTTTCTCTTGCAAGGAGAAAAAGAAAGAGACGGCACGAATATGTGCAGTGATTGTGCGCTTTCATAATTTCTAACGTGACGATATCATCGTGGATGTGGACATGGACATCCACGTCACGGCATTCACGATGACACAGGGAAGTAAAATGTGTGGAAATATAGACGTTTTTTAATTTCCGTCCACGATAACGTTTTATTAAGCTATTGCATAGCTTTTATCGCGGGCTTTGACCGCGGTGACCGAAACAAGAAATTCCGTAACGAAAATAAACCTAACACCCCCCACTCCGACCGGCACAGCGGTGCGGTGTTGAAAGCCGTGCATCGTCTAACGTCGTTTCAGTTCGGCAGACTTCGGCACGGTGTTTGTATGCGTGCGACTAGACGTATGCGTGTAGACTGTACGAAGCTCGCATAAGTTGATAAAAAATGCTATGCAATAGCTTTACCGCGGCAGTCCCCGAGTGCCACACGTTTTTTTTTTATGGACGTAGACGTAATATCGTCACGTTAGATATTATAAAAACGCACATCTAAAAACATCATCACTCCAAACTTACTTCTAAGTAATATATTATTTAATGTCATAGTCATGGCACTAACACTTTTAATATTGGCTCGATTTCATATTTCTTTTCGATGTGTAAAACTGTTGATAAAAAACCTATTTACAGTAAGAAATATCATTTATCATTTGAACTAGCACACTATCAATCGGAATCTGAATCATTTTGAAGCAAATTGCTAATCCATTGCTTCATAAGTTCGAAAAATTGTGTCTGCTCAACACGTAAATAACGCAATGAATGTTGTTGAACTGTCAAATGACACCGATTCCGATTGATAATGTGTTACGCAACTGCCCCGCAGGATTTATCTAAAACACATCTCGCCTTGTATGTCTAACTACTATTAATACAGCTGGCTATACAGTAGAAAACAACAAAAAACACATTACCACTCCTTTGCGTCGCGCAGTCGGGTAAAAATATATGAACCTGTTTTAGAAAGCAATAGCGATTTAGGCAAGAAAAATATCTTGTACCTAAAATAACGTCAGGCCTGTAATTTCTATAGGGTTAGGTGGAAGGTGCCTAAATTACTATAGCTTAAAAAAAACATTACATCTAATAGACAGAACATATACCATGCAGTCACTAATAGTAAAAGTGCGCAGTACTACACACCCCCACGCTATTTCAAATTAAACAAATATCAACTTTATTTCAATCACAATTAAGTTGATTTCAGAGTGACTAGCACTATTGAAAAAGTTATAAAAGTTGTAGCGTAAACTGAACCTTATTGTGTAGGAATTAAAGTTACATTTCCATTAATTCATATTTGTTTACATTTTTGATTTCCTATTCAGGTTTTAACAAAAAAATGAGAAATATTTTTAAAGTGTTTTTTTATATAAGTGCCATTATTGGTACCAAAAAGTGTTAGTGCCACAACTGTTAGTAGTTACTAAGTGGAATGATTACTCGATGTATTAAACCGTTATAAGCGTAACTGTTCAACTGTGCTTCTTTGTATTGTGAAACTAACTGTTCCTGTTTGCACTGCATAAATGACCTGAAAAAGAGTTTTATTGTTTTCATAACGTTACATTAAGAAGGCCAAAACCCGTAATTAAAAACGTTCAAAATCTAGTCGCAATCTTATCTCAGCGACAACCAATGTCAAAAACTTGTCAAAAATTTATGGAAATTAGAGGTATTGTTGACAGATTGGACTGTGAACGTTCCTAAAATTACGAGAATTGGCCCTCAGGTCGCCAGTTATATTAAACTCCTATGAAATAAGTGGCCCGCCTATTGCCATTGACCGGGTTCAAATCATCTAGCATCTACTTTCGCTGAATTGGCATGTTGCAGTTGATTTTTATCGCCCGGCTCGGCTTACCGTACGTGCGGTTAAGCTGAGCGGTCTTTTTCCCGAGCATGTATCTACAAATATTAGATGTTATAGCCCGGGCGTGCCGGACAAGTGTGTACCACGGCTTACTGATGAAACATTTAGTTATTTATGCAACTGTTTTAATACCCATGTACAGTTGCATACAAGACTTTATCTACACCCATGATATGAATCCTCTATAAAAGTTCTGAAACAGTTTTTTTTGCAATACTATTAAGGAACAAAAATGGCGGCCAGCGGGATTCGACGTGAATTCGAATAACCTATAAGTTCCTTTTTTAAATTACGGCGCTGTGGTAGTGAAACGCGCGTGCATGACAAGGTTCTTTTTTTGAAAACGACTTGTTAATGAAATTTAGTACAACATAATAACTTAATAACACTCGTTTGGATGATATTAGGTCCTTACATATGAAATTGGCGTTTTGTATGGAAGGAACAAAAAGTCGAATATTTTTTAATATAATATATTTAATTAATCAAAGTATGAACCATTGTTTTCAATGCACTTTTGCCATCTTATAGGTAGTTCATTGATCCCTTTACTAAAAAAACCAGTCGGACGGGAATCAATAAAATCTTTGAAGGCGATTTGGACTGCCCCATCGGAGTTGAATTTTTTCCCTTGCAAAAAGTTATCCAAATTGCGAAAAAAATGGTAATCTGTTGGAGCAAGGTCCGGGGAGTACGGAGGATGTCTAAGACATTCCAATTCAAGTAATGTAACGCAGCAGTCGACGCGCGTTTGCCGGTTTGCTTCAGTCAATTCGTGAGGTACCCACCTTTCAAGCTTTTTAATCTTCCCAATTTGCTTCAAGTGAATTAAAACAGTTTTATCACTAACATCGAAGCCTGCAGCTAACTCGGACGTGGTTTGCGATGGGTCCGCTTCCACAATAGCCTTCAATTCTCCATTATCAACTTGGGTCTCAGGCCGTCCACGGGGCTTGTTCTGCAGGTCGAAATTTCCAGAACGAAAACGTTGGAACCAAAAACGAACTGTGTTTTCTTTTGCAACATGACCGCCATACACATCATTCACCCTTCGAGTCGTTTCCGCAGCACTAGTGCCACGGCGGAACTCGTACTCGTAAATAATGCGATATTTTAAATTTTCCATTTTGTAAAATGAGTGACGCAAACAGAAAAAACAGAAGAAAAAAAAACAAATGAATGACGGTCATCGAAGCACAAATACATGAGTAAATAGCTGTACAAATTTGAATTTGGAATTCCTTACCAAAGAGGAGAAATTCGTGATTAAAGTGGCCAGTACGAAAAACGCCAATTTCATATGTAAGGACCTAATATTATGGTTACTATCACACTGGTTGTTTTAATGTTGGCAATAAGCTAACTGTTTCAGAAACTTTTATACAGGATTTATATAGCATGGGTGTAGACAAAATTAATTATAGCGTTAGTTACCATGTCAGTATCTATGTTCAGGTGAGTGCGGCGAGCGCGGCTGTCGCACGACCACGCCGGCTAGTCGCTCGCAGACCGCTTCTAGTTGTGCGTCCAACATCAACGATGCTATCTGGTCATCTGTTAGCATTTCCACGCTGAAATAAATGAAAAATCACACTATCACACTGATATTATAAAGGCGAATGTTTGTGAGTGTGTGTGTGTGTGTGTTTATATGTTTGTTACCTCTTCATGCCTAAACCACTGAACCGATTTAGATGAAAACTGGTATAGAGATAGTTTGAGTTCCGGAAAAGGACATAGGATAGTTTTTATCCCGATATTCCCACGGGATCGAAACTTATGCGGGTGAAACCGCGGGGCGCAGCTAGTAGTTAAATATATTCAATTAATTCTTAAAAATAATGATAGGGGCATAGGGAGAGTGCAATCAATCGATCATTCAGCTGCCAACATTGGCTAAAGGCGTGAAATAGACAGTTGAAAGGAGCGGCGAGGTTCATATACGGACTACTTGCGCTAGTTCAAACAATTCAGGTGTCCAGGTCATGTTTTAAAGCACTGCGTGGCAGCAGAAAGTAGCAGTCTTTACGACCTTGTAGTTGTGGAGCTAGATCAGCGAAACGCAGTGTAATTTTCGTCGCTCAAGATTATTTTGATTATTTCGTTCTTTCTGAGTATATCTTGGATGTTACTGACGTCAGTGAAGGAAAATATCGCAAGGAAACCTGGACTTATAGCTAATATACGTCTAAAATCGTCCACACGTCTTTAGCATGCGTGGTGATCAATACTCGTGCCTTTTCTGTATGAGTACAGTAATTAGGACAGTAATTAGGCTGGTATTTATTATTATTAATCAAATTAAGTGTTTGACAGTTTTTTGTGACGCTGGCAAGTTTGACAGCCTTAAGGACTCACCTAGCTAGACTATCAGTATCGGAGTACCGCTCGTCGCTGGCGGAGGAGGCGGCGCGCGGCGAGGCGGCGCGACGCGGCGTGCGCGGCGCCGACACCGAGCCGCGCCGCTCGCCGAACAGGGACAGGCCTGCGGGGACATACAATACTACATTATCAATACCACCATATCAGAGATTTTGATCTTAGCAGTAGGCCAGTTTTCATACGTATTTAGTCGCTTTAACATATCGTCGGCTAAGTATTCTAAGCTCCATTTTTGGCTTAACTATTTAGTATTAAATGAAAGAGAAAATTCTATTTTTATTCTAAAGATACAGTTAAGCAATGTTATGCAATATCGTTGGCACATATAACAACCCATCCAGGTGAGTTACGGCAGAAATAGGTGAGGTTTCTCTTTCATTTGATACTAAATAGTCAGTTAAGCCAAAAATGGAGTTAGCAGCTTAGAATACTTAACCGATGATATACTGAATTTTTTACTAAAACCACACCCCGGACACTCCATACAACGCTCGCAAAATAATTACCTACTACTACTACATAAAAAAATGACGTTTGTATACATATGAATGTGTGCGTGAGGTACTTGTGTTTGCGAGCGCTCTTGTTAAAGAACTGCGACGAATACGCCGAAGTGCGGGGAGGTGCGGTAACTGATGTTAGTGCGGGGAAGGGAGTGGCCTTTCTGTACGTAGTACTTTAAGTATTCTGTGCTATAACTAAAATGACATTGTTTATTCTTCAAATAGGATATCGGAATCACTGTTACACGTCATACTATGAAAACTAAATAAAAAATAAGTTACATGAGGTCGGCGTTTCCTTTGAGAAGAAAGGCCGAAACAAACTCAGAGGTCACAGTCTCTTTCAAAGTCTAGACATATTCTTGGTCAGATCATGTGAAGACAATGTAGATTGATGTCTGAAATGGTCTAATAACCACACAGATTTGAGTGGATCAGTCCAGTCAGTGCAAGCATTTGTCAGTAATCGTGTAGCTTAACCCAGAACTTGAGGAGCTCAACGACTCGACAAACAATCCTAACTCGCTAACTATATTTAATATTATAAATACGAAAGTAAGTTTATTTGTTACCTTTTCACGCCTAAACCACTGAACCGATCATCCTGAAAATTTGCATATACGTTTTCAGTAGTACAGAAACGGACATAAGGTACCTTTCATCCGGAAAAAAAGTGCTGTTGCCGAGGAAAACCACAATAACGTTATTATGATAATAGATGGCGCCACGTGTATTGTTGTTTTCCTCGGGAACAGCACTTTTTATCGAGATGGAAGGTACCCTATGTCCATTTCTGTACACCTGACAACGTATATGCGAAATTTCAGGATGATCGGTTCAGTGGTTTAGGCGTGAAAAGGTAACAAAGAAACAAACAAACTTACTTTTAGTTAGGATAGGATTTCACGCGAACGAAGTCGCGGGCAGCAGCTAGTACCAAATAAAGGACATTTGGGTTATGATTTTGTTTCAAAATCCTTCGGATTAAGATAGAAAGTGTGTTACGAAATATTTTGTCGGCTGGTTTTCCTTTACTATCACAGCACACTGACCTTGGAACATCTCCTTGACCTTCTCCCCGGTGTCATGCAGCAGAGCGTCCAGGCTCTGCCTGCGCGGCCGCTCGAAGTCTTCCCGCAGCACATGCGTGCGGGGCGCAGTCCGTATGATGCGCCGGGGCTCCGCGGCCGAAGCCCGGGACTCCACGGGACTCGGTGGAGACCACTTTTCGGGGGTTGAACGGGCACGGAGAGAACATTTTTCGAAGCTTACCTATAAAGGTGTAGAGTGAATTTTTGCGAGAATGGTTTTTTGGTAAATTAATGGAAAAAAGCGGTGCAAGAAATTAAGAGCTCAATTTCAGAGCAAACCGAAAGTCGTTTTTTGTTTTAAAGCACACGGTAAAGCCAAAAATGAAAATCTTTTATTTTTACACAGAGCAAAATTTTCAAAGAAGATAATGCGATCGATAAAAAAAAATTGTACTCGTTTGCTGATGTTTTTTAAACCTCTTTTTAATAGAATATAATAATTTACTACTTTTTATTATACAGGGTGTTACAGAAAGGGTATATCAATACAAACGGCTTGAAGAGTGTATCTGGTCTAGAATCTCTGTACAAAATTTCAGCTCAAAAGCAGTAACTTTGAAAATGCTTAATATTTTTTTATTTCGGAAGTTTATTAAATTGAAATCATAACAAACGTGTCACCGCACTACGAGTGTCACTATCAATTATCTGTAGTGTGTCTGTGCGCCTAGTACACGCACATCACGCCGCCGCGCGCCAGTGCAGCGCCGTGATGTCGAAATAAAAAAATATTAAGCATTTTCAAAGTTAATGCTTTTGAGCTGAAATTTTGTACAGAGATTCTAGACCAGATACACTCTTTTACCCGTTTGTATTGATATACCCTTTCCGTAACACCCTGTATACAACATATAAACAGTAATGCCTTGGGTAACCAGGAAGTCTTTAAACAGACTCTGGACCCAGGTTGGCCGAAGCAAGGAAAACCTGTTCAGATGGAGATTCATAGACGACTCCGCCTTGGAGTGTAAATGTGGTGCTGTTCCACAAACGATCATGTGCTGCGTGTCCTGTCAGCTGCACGTTACAGGAACTGATGGAGGCGGTGATGGCGCCAAACAAGTAGCCAAGTTCTGGGCCAAGTCCATTTAGATTGCTATCGACACGCTAAGAAGAAGTAATACTTTGTGAATTATCTTTGCCTACCTCCTCAGGGCTGGAATAATCCAGGTCTATTTCCGTCCAGGTGTCGTTGTCGGGCAGACATCTTGGCCTCTGTGCGTCCGCCGCCCTTCGCAGCCATTCTCTAACACTAGCGTCAGTGCTGGTCTCGCATAGCTCCTCCAGTTTGTCGCTAGATGTCGTGTTGGTGTCGCTCGCTGTGTCCGTGATCGTTGAGCGATCTATGTCTGGGGAAGAAAAAACCTTACAGCACTTACACATAGTAAACTAATCTATACTATTATCAAACCTGTTTCTGTATTTATACAGGAAGATTTTTCTATCACACGAGACACGAAAAAAAAATCAGCTGTTTAATACAAAAGTTCAACACCTACTAGACCACAATGTATGAAACAGCAGATTTTTTTTTTCGTGATTTCTGAGTTGGTCTCATAGTGAAAGTTGTTCATATTCATGGGTAGAACACCCTGTAAAAATTTGGATGGTGATAAAAAATCTTCCTGTATACAGGGTTATTGGAAAAACACAAACAACCTTTTAAAGAGATCATTATACTCATCATTATGAACAACTTTTACTAAGGGACCAATCATGAAATCACAAAAAAAAAACAGCGTTTCCCTACATTTATGTTCGTATAAGTCAAAATGTAGGGAACAGTTATGCGAAGGGAACTACAACTCACCGTTTCTAGTCGATTGTCTTCTAGACCGATGCTTGTGTATTTCATCGGAGATTCTCTCCAAATTCCTTAATGCTGAGGAGTACTGCTGCTTCGCGTCAGCCACCTGTTCCTCCAGGGTTTGGATCCTCGCCTTTTGAGCCTCTAAAGCCGTGTTGATTCGCGCTTTCTCCTCGAAGTAAGGTCTGGAATTTTATGGACTGTTGGAATTGCTAAGTTGTGTAGTGATTTTGAAATCAATCAATCTTCCTAGCCTGTTCCCAACTAGTATGTTGGGGTCAGCTTCCAGTCTAGCCGGATGCAGCTGAATACCAGTATTTTACATGGAGCGACTGCATATCTGACCTTCACAACCCAGTTACTGGGTAACACGATACCCCTACGTAAGACTGGTTTTTTTACTTTCACGTCGGCGAATACCGCGAAAATGTTAAGTTTTTATACATACAGGGTGTTTACTATTCATGATATTATGCTACTGAAAAGTAGTCCCGAAAGATGCTATATCAAATTCGCGACATTTTCGTCATCCAGTAAAAAACAGTTTGCAGATGATGTTTTTTTTTATTAAGTATTGTTTTCTTCGCATAGCCTTTTTAATTAATAATTAATTATTACGTTAATATTAATATTGCTTAAGTGTGTCAACATCCGGACAAACGTATCGAGGTTTTTGTGATGTTTCTATTTTGTTCTGTTCCTTAATTAATAAACAATTAAAAAAAAAAAAAACAGAATGCCGACAAAATAAGCACTGTTGCCAGCGAATGCGAAGTAGGTGGTATTAATACTTTAATTACTTATTACTTCTTATTAATTAAGCATGCAAGCATCCATTTTAGAAAATCAAGGGTACTTTCTACTGTTGTATTTTGGTTTAGGAGAAGATTTTGAAGTAACTACTTTATAATCTGTTCAAAAAGTATCCGATAAAAGTGTAAACAAAAGTTGTTCAGATAAAATATTTACGCAACCTATTTCTATTTAGACTTAGTAACACATTCGTCTGTATTTAGGAAGTTTCAGCTTTATATTTCAATAATTATTTGTTTGAATAACATTATCAAATTGTAATTGAAAAATCATCGAAGAAAATTATGGTTATAAAATTAACTTCCATTGTGCAATGTCAAAGAACTCATTTTGTTTTGTAAGTGGCATTAAAAAAATTCTGATCTATTTGTTTACATTTTCATCTTTTGGAACAGACCATTCAAATAACATGCTTATTTTTTTTTTCTTAGTATGACGTTTCCTGGAAAAAAAAAACATATTCTTGATATCCACTGTTTTATGTGTGCAAAATATGTATACTTATTATTTCATTTATCAAAAAATTCTCTTTGCCAGTAAACGTCACTATAATGCTAACATAGAACTAAAAACATGCATAATAATAATAATAAAATGCAGTACCAATAGTGTGCACGTGCTGCGCCGGCGCGTGTCTGAAAGAGAGAGCTTTGTGCGACTAGTCAAGCAGATATAGTGCGGGGTTAGTGTTCAATAGGCGGACTGACAAATGCTACAATGTTTTAGACGTTATAGGCCTTATAAACTGCGGGAATCACAAGGAGAAACTCCATCTTATGGATTCATAATCCCTCGATTATGAAGTTCTTCTCTATAGAGAGCTTTTTTTTTAATGAACCCTCCCGCTCTGGGTGGAGCGGAAGGGAGTGTCAGACTCTTACTGACTAAAACCCATCCGTGTTCCTTCCTTAGCCCTTTATGTTCCGGGGTAGCGGTAACCCTTTCGGACAATCCGCAACTAGCTTCAACTTTCTGACTAACTGACCGAGTCTTTGACAATTCAAACGTGCCTTTATATGGTTCAATTGAAATAAATGCTTTGATTTGTGTTTATAAGCAGACACGATCATTTTTAATTAATTGGTTCACAGACGTGATAGATTTCGCCGCCTAATAGCTAACCCTGGTTGGTCTGGTTAGTTGCTTGTGGTTATTTTTTTTTTTTGTTTCATCACATCTGGAGTTTCTTTTGAATTGTCAAGGAGATCTTTCTTTTTGTTTCATCACATCTGGGATTTCTTTTGAATTGTCAAGATCTTTTTTTTTGTTTCATCACATCTGGAGTTTCTTTTGAATTGTCAAGGAGATTTTTTTTTTGTTTCATCACATCTGGAGTTTTTTTTTTAATTGTCAAGGAGATCTTTTTTTTTGTTTCATCACATCTGGGAATTCTTTTGAATGTCAAGATTTTTTTATTTTTGTTTCATCACATCTGGAGTTTCTTTTGAATTGTCAAGGAGACTTTTTTTTTGTTTCAACACATCTGGGATTTCTTTTGAATTGTCAAGATCTTTTTTTTTTGTTTCATCACATCTGGAGTTGCTTTTGAATTGTCAAGGAGATCTTTTTTTTTTGTTTCATCACATCTGGGAATTCTTTTGAATGTCAAGATCTTTTTTTTTGTTTCATCACATCTGGGAATTCTTTTGAATGTCAAGATCTTTTTTTTTGTTTCATTACATGTGGAGTTTCTTTTGAATTGTCAAGGAGATCTTTTTTTGTTTCATCACATCTGGAGTTTCTTTTGAATTGTCAAGGAGATCTTTTTTTGTTTCATCACATCTAGAGTTTCTATTGAATTGTCAAGGAGATCTTTTTTTTTTGTTTCATCACATCTGGAGTTTCTTTTGAATTGTCAAGGAGACTTTTTTTTGTTTCATCACAATATCTGGAGTTTCTTTTGAATTGTCAAGAAGTTGGTCAGATATTTAATTAAGAGTAGGTTGTAATCATTCTAAAGAATATATTCCGGTGAAGGATAGGGGATTTTTTTTTTAATTTTTTAATCAGAATTTCGTTTTTTCTTTGCGTAAAATATCGTTTTCGCGCAGCATTTGTCTGTACACCATACAAACTACTTATGTTAGTGTTAAGAATAAATCAAACTAAACTAGCTTCTCAACTACATAGTATTGAAATAGAAGAACAATTTGCATTAAAAGGGTAATTTTATTTGCATTGCAAGCATTAAGTGAAGCTATTGCTAAATAAAAGAGGCTTTGTAAATTGGTGTTAGGGTAAAAAGAGTAAAATATTACTACAAGATATACACTCTTACATTTTGATCGTTTTATTCCTTAAAAGGGGTAATTGTACTAACCATTATGAACAACTTTTACTATGGGACCAACCTAGAAATCGTGAACAAAAAATCTGTTGATCCATTACATTATTTCGAGTTATACTAATTGATTATGATTTGTTGTTCATAATGATTAGTAAAATTACCCCTTTTAAGGATTAAAATGATCACTAAGTGGCTAAACCATGTCTGGAAGCTGGAATAATCCAATAAGTTGAAAAAAGTGAGCGCAGTTTTCATAGTCATAAATAAACCCTCGCTTTCTAGTCTAAGGGTCAAATCACACCGAGATGGCAGCGAAGCGGCGAGCAGTTTCAGTGTCATATAATTTTAAACTTTATCTTCATTACAATAATACATAGTATCGCTTGAGAAACTTGAGTCGTCGAAAGCTCGCGGCGCCGCGGGCGGCCGCGCGACCTTTGAAGTTTCTCAAGCGATACTATGTAGTATAGTAATGAAGATAAAGTTTAAAATTATATGACATAGAACGGCGCTGCTTTTTCAGTGGGGTTTGATCCTAATAAGCACACTAACCTGGACTTAGCAATATGCCTCTTGAGTCCGTTCTGCAGCTGCTGCACCAGTGTGGTCGCGGCGCGGTGTGCGGCCGCCTTGGTGCGCTGTGTCACCGTGGCGCTCGCGCGGTCGCATTCCGCCTGACGTTACATTAAATTATTACATAAAATTTTCTTTATTGAATTTAAGTTATAAATACAGGGTGGCAATAGGGTTGCCAGCCCTACATTTAGAGCCCTAAATACTATATTAAAAAAAAATTGTTGGTCAAACTACTACATTTTCATACCAATACAAAATATGGCTAGTATTAATATTATAAAAAAAATTATGGTATTTTGCATCCTTAATTTAGAGTTTAATAATGGTTATGATACATAAAAAAAATTGTTAATAAAGGTTTGAAGTAGCAAAAACTATGTATTTAGAATAAAAATATTTTTTGAAACATACCTGCTATATATATTTTTTTATTGCCATCTAGGTACTATATTTTTACAGGCAATGGATTCAAAAATAATATATTTCAATAAAATAAAGGTGGCAGGACATCAACGTACAAACTGAAACCATGTTTTCAGCACATGATTTTAGACCCCCTAGCATACAAATTTTGATGTTATTAGAAAAAATCTGATGTTTCATAAAAAAGTGCAATACCTACACGGTCAAAATCTATTGCACTGCTAATTTTCTTTTTAAATTACCAATGAAAAATTTCAACACAGGGGGGTTCAGAACCTGCCAGGGTCGCAGGTTGTTCGAAAGAGTCACTGTGGCCTTGCACAGGCAACTGAAGGAACACAGGAGGTTTTAGTAGGTAAAAGTCTGACACGCAAGTTATTTGATAAATTCCCAGCCAAAAAAAAAAGGGGTTCAGAATCATGATTAAACTGAATCCATGGTAACAGGTGGAGTGGTTGAGCATCTTCTGCCAAGCTGAGTTGGGTGAGTCACTCGTTGCCGTCTGCCATCCCATTTTCTGTTACACACTGTCTTTCACTAAGTCTAACCTGGTTGACTCTGTGCGTGGCATGGTTGAGCATCTCTTGCCAGGCTGGGTCGAGCGTGAGACCTGCGTTACCCTCTGCCAGTCGAGCCAGTCCTTGTTCTGCGAGGTAAACCATTTCGCGTGCTGCTGCGTGCGCGCTGTTGGCTTTGTCATACGCGATTGTCGCGGTTTGGAGGTCTTGTGACGTCTGTAAAGAAATAAAAACATTTTTTGCTGAAACCGTAAAAAGTCATATTCATTTACTAAAAAACTTTAATATTACCACGGCTATTACTAAGTGTACAAGATCTATCTGTCATTCGGTCATTAGGGCTGTATCGATTTAGCTGTAGTGGGTGACCAGTTGAAATGTTCACAGAATATGGCCACTATTTTAATAGTAAAAAGAAAGTAAAGTATAGTTTGCTCTAACTTTATGGTGGCTCTGAAGTGCACTACTCTGCGCAGTGCCCTACCCTTCACCTCCACTGACCCATTAATTTGTTAACGCACAGAGTCGCCTCATGGTCCGAGTCACCATAAAGTTTGAATCAGGCTGTACTATAGTTTAGTTATGGTGGTATGCTCTTCATCCGTCTTATACTTACAATGTTAGCCCTAAACCTGGCTTCATAGTAAGGTCTTGCTTTATGGACGCTGGTGCCCAGCTTCTTAGTGAGCTGCTGTATTCGCAGATGCCCCTCAGCAAGCAGACGACGGAATGCCAGCCGAGCCTCGTCCAACTCAACCTCAAGGCGGTTGATCTCATCTGTTGAGGTGTTTAGTCGTTCTAGCTCAATCTGTAAAAAATATATCAGGATGTTTTATAAGAGTGATAGATGTTTCTATTTGTAGTCAAATAATTTATATTATTATAACAGACTGATAATAACTTATAATAACTGCTGTACTTTTTAATGTGACAACCTAACCGCCACTCTTTACACTTTTTTAGTGTATTTTTGAAAACCCCAAACCTAGCAAAACCTTAGGTGCCCAGAAAAAATCACAGTTCTTTCAGATTGGTGGGACAGTGGGTGTATTAAGGGTGGGGAAGTTCACATGGCGGGTCTAAAAGGTGTGTGATTATGTATGAATATTGATAGGGAATAATTATGTGTCTCCATATTTGCAGCACTTAAATTAAGGTAAAAAAATTAGAAGCTTTATTTGATGCTGACAATATCTTAACCAATATTTATTAAAATAATGAATTACCAAATCAACTTAAATTATTTAACTAAAGTTACTGTAGTACTTTGTTTATAACAAAAGAATAAAACCATTTTGATACAATGAAAGCTATGAATAGGTAAATAGTTTGTAGTTAGATTATTTAACATTTTATCAATATGTATTGAAAGCTGAAACTTTTATTGTTCTGTCAGCCTATCAAGGACAACATGTACTCAAATCTTACATTGTTTGATTGCCCACAATTCTGTTGCATAACAAAAACATATGATCGAATCGCAGATTCATTTTAAAATCGCATTATTCTAAAGATTTTAACACTGTTTTGATAGAAAACATACGGAGTCGTTATATTTAATCCTTAGGTAATCATGACTAGACAAAACCAGGATGTATTTATGCAAAATACAGTTATCTTCTTTCTAAATTACCTTTGAAAATATCGATTACCCTTACCTGAACGCGAGGATCCAATGCTTCAGAGCATTCGGCGGCGCTTTCGTTCATTGTTTCCTCAAATCAAAGGCATTTTAACAAAAGCTAAAGTCAACAAAACCTTTCCTCTTGTTATTACTTTTGTTTTTTTGTAGAATAAACATTAACATCGCTGAAAACAAAAAGAAAAGAAATATCAACTTTGGTTCTTCGATTCAATACCGCCCGCTGCCAGAACACAGACTAGAAATTGAAATGTCATTGGATAGTTTCTTCTGGTTAGTCGATTTCTGGGTCCTTTTTATTATGTAGAACCAGCTTTACGTTCGTTCGTTTTAGCTCCCCGTTTGTTAATCTCTAAAGGCGGAAACACATTATTAAAACGCGACGCGACGCAACGTGTCGACACCCGATTTGCACCGTGCACATTACCAACACGCGACGCGACAACATACTAGCAATTTCTGAATACAGTTAGCTGACAGGGACAGCAGTGGAAGTGTATGGTTATTTAATAAATAACGAGTCAAATGAGAGTGAATTTCAACAACTATGATTTTTTACCTAATTTTGGTGGAAATTTTTGTTTTATGAATTTTTAATGAATATAAGAAGTTGATATGCAAGAAATACGTATCCAGTTACTTACGTAAAATGTAAGAGACATGAATTTAATCCTGATAGCTTCTAATATATTGTTGACACAAGAATTGGTAAGACACCAAAATTGATATCTAACACCAAAATTAGAAAACCTATTAAAACTACCTCATGAAGACTGAAGATTTGATGCAAATTTTGGGTACATATATGATAGTTAAACGACTCAAGCAAGAAAAATAGAAAATTTTATGTCATGTAGAACAGGATATCGTTTTACCAACTCAATTAATTGTTCGGCGGTCATTTCGCTAAATAAATGCAAAAAATAATATTATATTGGCATAAATTCCGTTTGACAGTTTGAAGATCAGGGATGGGGTCAAAGAATGCATATACGCTCTGGGACAGTTCTCGAACGACTGACGCGTGGCGTTGGGTGTTGTCTAGAAACATACCGTGCACGCCGCGTCGGATGGCGTGTTTACCCCCACCATAGGCAACACACCGACCTGGCACGTCTGGATCGGGTGGCGTGTGCGCGCATGGCGTCGCGTCGGATGTTCATAGTGTGATTCTGGTCTATAGAAAACAATACATTTGATTCGACTCAACACGCATCGCGTTTCATCGGGTCGCGTCGCGTTTTAATAATGTGTTTCCGCCTTAAGCTGCCACGTCATAATTTTATTTACTCCAACGTAAACAATTCACATACTTATTATTATTCACATATTTATTAATTATAATATCTGAATCACTCATCATCAAGAGGTGAGACATTTATACAAATTGTAATAAAACTCTGGTTTCACTTGCCGAATTTATTCAGGAAGGCTTTCTGCCCCCTTATTCACAAACACTCAATATGCTTCCGTATCGTATCGAACATTAATCATTGTTATCGTAGGAGTCTTCTCAATGCTGCACTAAGGGGTATTTGACCCAAAAAGCTGGCCAAAACTATTTTTTTTCATTTTTGGTATTATTGTCACTTGGATGTATCGATTGGAACAAATTACGTTATTTTGTGGTATTTTAGATACAATTTGGGCCATTTCAACGCGTTTTATTTAAAAAAAATTCAAAAAAAATGTAATTATTAACTAAAAAATAATATTTACAAAAAATATATACAAAAGTCAGTCTGATAACAACTCCTACTCTTCTTCCTCTGAAGAATCATCTTTTGTATCAGAAGTTTCTTCGTTATCATTTTCGTCATCACTGTGAATGGGTTCTTCAGGCGGAATCATTAGTTCTCTAGCTTCTTGACTGAAATTATTGGCTTCTTTGCGTGGCCTGGGTCTGATACTACTAATGTATGGGTCAGAAGTTAGGA
The DNA here is from genome assembly GCA_947508005.1 of Amphipoea lucens. Taxonomy (NCBI): domain Eukaryota; kingdom Metazoa; phylum Arthropoda; class Insecta; order Lepidoptera; family Noctuidae; genus Amphipoea; species Amphipoea lucens. The sequence continues at coordinate 15,620,256 of OX382375.1, forward strand.
GCAATCGATTTAAAATGTCCAAATTGCAATGTTCCCTACAAAATTTCCTGGAGAAGTTCTGTCTATATCGTCGGAAATGTTTGTTTCGGGCCTCTGATGCCTCTTCTGACGAACATCCTATTGGCAATAAGGCATGCTATATTACAATGGGGCCGTGAGTCAATATTTTGTACACAGAGGGGTCATTGGGTATCAGGTATAAAGTTCTACGTACAGTCTTGCTGTTTTATCGCAATAAGTTTGAAAGTTATTCAATTAAATTTTTTGCCCGCTTAATATGACCCTCAAAACTGTGGCGAACCTTTTGATTTCCTCAGTCATGAGAAATAATGGCTTTCCGACTTAAAACTTTCACGCCAGAAGTACCTGTTGGCAACAAAATGCAAAGTTTAGTACCATGGCTGCAATACAAAGTTTGTTTGGTACAATCCATAATTATTTGAAAAATCAATAAAAAATACTATAGGCGGATTTCGGCACCTAATTTTGATATAATTAGAAACAATACAAAACGTTCTATCAGATAAAGTAGAAAAAACAGCCGGGCAATGTCCGGCAGTATAACTTTTTTACCAGTATTTGTAATAAAAATAAAAAAAAATCTGCATTTTTAAGGTAGTTGACAAAACTTAACAGTTTGAGAGTACCTGGCATTAAAAATCGAATTGAATGAAAGAAAAGAATTGTACATACCTGGTTGACTATCATCCTTTGCAGCCATTGCTGAATAGAACTTGCTTTCGTATTTTTATATCGCTCACGAAAATGATATATTATTACAATAACTCTGTCGTAATGCACGTACATTTAGTAAAGCTCACAAATGACGACTAACTGGTGATCACCTGATAAGCCTACCGTAAACAAACTATCTGGGTAGTGTGCGTCAGGTTATCAGCTAACGAGATTCACATGTTTTTCTAAGAAATCTGTATTTTGTTTTTTTGTATTTTTGGCCAGCTTTTTGGGTCAAATACCCGTATGTGTGCTGTTCACAAGTCCAAAACCCGAAAATTTTGTCACTTTAAATCAAATAGACGCCCGCTATTCTTCCAACAGCTATTTGCTGTTGATGGGAAGTCAAATCAGGTTATCGAAATGTCAGGTTTTCGATACGATAGCCTGTCGTATGTTTGTGAATCAGGGCTCTGGACATTTACGCCCTCGATGTCTCTGGCTTTATTTATGTACGTTTGCCCAGCTAGGCCCCCCAGAATTTGCGATTTAGGTATACACCAATGCAATGTACTCGCCTCTAGGAGTATATGTACCGCTTTCTTTTTCAATGTACCTCTGTACTTTTTAAGAAATATGCAAAAAAAGGGGGCCGTGCCAGCCAAACGTTTTCAGCACGGCCCTCGTGTAACTTGAAAAATATATAGCGTATTAAAAAGTTTCATAAACTCAAGGAATGTACTTTATTAACACGTCCTATGTACCGTAACAGATATTGTGAATTCGTAATAACAAATAATATATAGACATGGATAGGGGGCCGTGCTGAAAAAAAAAGAAATGAGAAAATATCTAAAAAAGACAAAACAACCTTAGCCAAAAACTATATAAAAGTAATTCATGTTTGGCAAGTAACATATGTACCGCATTGGTTTCTCATACAAGTTGCTAAATTAAAAAAATAAGCCAATTTTAGTTTATTCAGCACGGCCCTCTATAGTTGCCTATATCTATTTAAATATGACATGTTTGTTTACAAAATTCGACTTCCTGAATTATGTATAGGAGTACATTCGTTCCAAATAAATTGCGATTATGGTGTATTAGTATTTTAAAAGATAAATTGGATCAAAATATCCTAACATGCAACTGATGGGGTGACCATGGTTCCATAAATTAGGTACATATATTCTATACCTATGAAATTATGTGACTACATTGAAATAAACATTCTTTTTTTACAATTTGTTTTTTTTTTCTTCAAAATTAATATTAGCGATGACATCTTTTAAGGGAATTAAATCAGTTAAAACTTGTTGTGTGTGGTCGCTATTAATTCACTAGGTAAGGTTCAATCAATGTGATTTGTTGGAAACGTATCTGTAATTTTTTAAGCCTTTTAAGCTCTGTAGTCAAAGTGAAAGCATTTATTTCAAATAGGCACATAAAAGGCACTTTTGAACGTCAAAAATTACCTTGAAATAGAATTGATTCTAGTCCCCCTTCCAAAAGGTAGTTTTCGTGTGGAGAAGAATGGGCAAGAAACTCCAACGTTACTCTTTTAAAATGTTTTAGGTACAATATTTTGCATGGGTACATTAATTATATAATAATATGTGAGGACGATGCACCTAAAATAAAATTACTATACTACAATAGGTAAAAGAATTGTAGTGTTTGTGACACATAGTTTTTCTGCGCTTATTCCATAGGTAAACGTAACTAATCTGTGAAATGTACCGAAACTGTAATTTTATTGTAATGTACCGTACATCAATCCGTGTGATTTATTGGAAATATATATGTGATTTTTTCAAGCCTTTTGAGCTATTTAGTCTTAACGACACTTGTTGTTTTGTTCGATTTGCGACCTACTACTTACTACTATTATAGTTATCGTTAATAGTTAATACAGATTACGATATTTTTGATTTTTTTATTTTATTAAAGATTTACTCAATTTATGCAGAAGTTTTTTTATCCATTCTCACGTGGAATCATGGTCACCCCATCAGTTGTATGTTAGGATATTTTTGATCCAATTTAACTTTTAAAATACTAATACATCATAATCGCAATTTATTTGGAACGAATGTACTCCTATACATAATTCAGGAAGTCGAATTTTGTAAACAAACATGTCATATTTAAAAAGATATAGGCAACTATAGAGGGCCGTGCTGAATAAACTAAAATTGGCTTATTTTTTTAATTTAGCAACTTGTATGAGAAACCAATGCGGTACATATGTTACTTGCCAAACATGAATTACTTTTATATAGTTTTTGGCTAAGGTTGTTTTGTCTTTTTTAGATATTTTCTCATTTCTTTTTTTTTCAGCACGGCCCCCTATCCACGTCTATATATTATTTGTTATTACGAATTCACAATATCTGTTACGGTACATAGAACGTGTTAATAAAGTACATTCCTTGAGTTTATGAAACTTTTTAATACGCTATATATTTTTCAAGTAACACGAGGGCCGTGCTGAAAACGTTTGGCTGGCACGGCCCCCTTTTTTTGCATATTTCTTCAAAAGTACAGAGGTACATTGAAAATGAAAGTGGTACATATACTCCTAGAGGCGAGTACATTGCATTGGTGTATACCTAAATCGCAAATTCTGGGGGGCCTAGCCAGGCAAACGTACATCTTTATTTGTTATCTGTTTTGGTTGACAGCTGTCGTGTTTACAATCATTCACTTCACTCTCATTCATTCGTAATTTCGTAAATCGCAGGGTTTGTCATCATCAATTTAGTAACACAGTGAATTTTTAACAAAATGGTATTTCCTTAGTAATTTAAACTTGGTAATTTATGTTTATTAGTGTTACAATTGTTATACTGTTTACTGTGTATTGCAGGCGACTGAAGTTGAGGACACAATCAAGCGAATTCAAGCCCATAAGGGTGTTATGGGAGTCATCATAGTGAATCACGAAGGTTTGGTCGATTTTAACGTATTTCCATGGTTACAATAGCATTTTATGCTTGGCAAGTCTCGAACATTCTGCTTTTGTACGCACCTCGATCAATAGATACTTAACATATTAGCAAAGAAAATCTGATAGTTATGTTTGTGTTTCTACTTTCTAATTTCAGGTATACCGATAAAAAGCTCGCTGGACAATGCTACATCTGTGCTGTACTCGGGCCTGATCGGTCAGCTCACTGAAAAAGCGAAAAATGTTGTGCGCGAAATGGTAAATATTTGTATTTTGCTGTTTATTTTTCACATCAGCATTCTCTATTAGCAGCTCCATAGTTCTAAGCTACAGTCTATTTCTTTTGCTATCGGTAATTCCGTTTATCCACCCCAATAATAATACACGGAAAGAGAATCCACCCTAAGCCCATCAATACTGTTCTGTTGTAGTAATATCCAACTAGGCCTAGGGTGGATTCTCAGACATGCATTTCCGCATATCCACCTTAGGGTGGATGAACAGAATAACCTGATTCAACCTATTTAGGTACTACCTACTTAGCTTAATTTTTTTTGCTGTCTACTAAGTAAATAATCAGAGAACAAAAAAAAAAATATTTCTTATTTTCTTTCCTTTGCAGGACACCACAAATGAGCTGACATTTCTTCGTGTGAGGAGTAGGAGACATGAGATCCTGATTGCACCGGATCGTGAATTCATACTTATTGTCATACAGAATACTTCAGACTAGTCTCACAGTGCAAAAATCTAGCACATAATTGGAAAAAGGGGCCTTTTAAACCACAAAAGTATCTATAATTGAAACCAAAAGGGAAAATTCAGGCCCTCCAATTAGACTATCAAGATAATTGTATAGTCTAGCACCCTACATTATTTATTTGACTATAAATTCAAATAGAAATTAGGCTACACAAAATTTCATAGCTTTGGATCAATGCTGTGGTCGCCCCTAAAATGACATGCATTGCACTAGCACAACTCACTGAGTGTAACTAGAATAGACTCATTTAATTTTAAAAGCTTTCAAAAGTAACATAAGGATAACTTATTGCATTGCTAATAAAACTTCACAACTGCATTCTGGCTACGAAACTTCTAAAGTGCCATTCTTGTAATGTGTATTTTGTTAATCTCTACATCGGTACTGCATGAACTGTTAATGTGCATTTTTATAACAAAATACACTTGGGAGCAAATAAATCGAGCCACTTGCTTTTTTTTGCACGTATAATGGTTATTATTTTTGGTATTATGGAACGTATCAAATCGAAACATATATCGCCTAAGAGCTTATTTAATAATCTTTACAATGAGGGTAAATTATTGAATGATAACCTTATTTAGTGATAAATTATTGGCTCTGAAAGAAAAACGGTAATTTTGATAGAAAATTGTAGGGTTAAAACAGTCCAGAAAATCTATCGAAATCAGGGCAAGGGGGGGTAATACAAGATATTAAGAATAAGTTTATACCATAATTTTGTTTTTAATTGTTTTTTTCTGGACTGACAATTTTCTATCAAAATTATCGTTTTTCTTTCAGAGCCAATAATTTATCATTAAATAAGTTTTTCATTCAATAATTTACCCTCATTGTAAAGGTTATTAAATAAGCTTTCAGGCGATATATGTTTTGAATTGATACCTTCCATAATACCAAAAATAATAACCATTATACGTGAAAAAAGGAAGTGGCTCGATTTATTTGCTCCCAAGTGTAGTTCCATCAAAGTGTTGGTTACCCATCTCTACTCAAGTAGTACACCTAGTCAAAGTATTGGAAATAAACATTGCTTTGGATCATGAAAGACTATACATGATGCACATTCCAGTTATGTTGTAGTTCACTTGTAGAGGGTGCATAAGTACCTTCAAGAATAAAAATATGTACTGAACTCAACAGTTTATTGAACCAAGTTGCAATTTTTTTGTTAGTGGTAGGGATAACATATTTTATGTTTTAATATTACTTATTATCTTGCATTAGGTTTTTTTTTTAGTTATAAGCTCATCTTGATATTTTTGAGTCAAAAATCGTAATTCTAAGTATGGATGATTCATCATAGATTTTTGACTGTGATTTTTTTAATTTATGTATTGTAAGAACACTAATAAATATTTATACACCACTGAGCTCTCGTTTCTCTGATTCAGTTTCCCAGTAGGTAGTTTTTTTTTTTTAAATCGTGGAGTCCACGTTTGAAAAACTCGGCCAGGCGAAAGGTTGTGCCAGTTATAAAAGTGGTGATCGAAATCACGTCTTGCTATAGGACTGATCGTAGGAACCTAGTGTAAATAAATAGCGCGAAGAACATTGAGATAGTATTTGTTTATTCCCGGTCGTCCCCACTGGCACAGTATAAATATGAACAGTATGGAAACTAGGCCTATTTGTTGAAATAAATACCTACGACTCATTGGAGCGTTAGGGTTGTCACTTAATGTCTGTAAAATTGATGTGTTTTATTGTAACGAAGTTTTTAACGTGGTGTGCGGTTAGAAGTTGACTTATTATCTTTCGAATAATAGAGATATATTTTTTTAAATATTGTTTTCTTTAATTACTATTACACCCATTCTCGAATTGAAACGGTAAGGTGCAGGGTTAAACTAGGCATCGGTCGAGCGACGCGCATTTTGACTTCACTATCGCCTTTAGCACCCTCGAAAACTATGAAAACGACACCCATGACAAATAAATAGAAAAATTTCACAGCCGCCATCTTAGATTTAGATTTTAACCTCACTATCGGTTTTAGCACCCACGAAAACTATGAAAATGACACCCATGACAAATAAATGGAAAAATTTCACAGCCGCCATCTTGGATTTAGATTTTGACCTCACTATCGGCTTTAGCACCCTCGAAAACTATGAAAACGACACCCATGACAAATAAATGGAAAAATTTCACAGCCGCCATCTTGGATTTAGATTTTGACCTCACTATCGGCTTTAGCACCCTCGAAAACTATGAAAACGACACCCATGACATAAATAGAAAAATTTCACAGCCGCCATCTTAGATTTAGATTTTAACCTCACTATCGGTTTTAGCACCCACGAAAACTATGAAAATGACACCCATGACAAATAAATGGAAAAATTTCACAGCCGCCATCTTGGATTTAGATTTTGACCTCACTATCGGCTTTAGCACCCTCGAAAACTATGAAAACGACACCCATGACAAATAAATGGAAAAATTTCACAGCCGCCATCTTGGATTTAGATTTTGACCTCACTATCGGCTTTAGCACCCTCGAAAACTATGAAAACGACACCCATGACAAATAAATAGAAAAATTTCACAGCCGCCATCTTGGATTTAGATTTTGACCTCACTATCGGCTTTAGCACCCTCGAAAACTATGAAAACGACACCCATGACAAATAAATGGAAAAATTTCACAGCCGCCATCTTGGATTTAGATTTTGACCTCACTATCGGCTTTAGCACCCTCGAAAACTATGAAAACGACACCCATGACAAATAAATGGAAAAATTTCACAGCCACCATCTTGGATTTAGATTTTGACCTCACTATCGGCTTTAGCACCCTCGAAAAGTATGAAAACGACACCCATGACAAATAAATAGAAAACACAGCCGCCATCTTGGATTTAGATTTTGACCTCACTAACGATTTTGGCAACCTCTTTAACTACCTACGACACCCATGACGAAAAAAATTTTAGCAGCCGCCATCTTTGATTTACAAATAAATTCACGTCGGTGCATGATCGCACGAGCCATTATTCGATATCGATTATAACAATAAATCATTCTTACCTTTCAAGATCAGCTGCGAGTTTAAAAAAGGAAAGCTCCGGTTTTGAAGAAGTCGAGTTCAAACAGTTTTTATTAAAAAGATGGACGATCGGTAGCGCAAGGAATAAATTAAATACACGATTATTCGTTCCAACACGGCACCCGTGACTGAGAGTACCCCGACCATCGCTTAGGAGTACCGTAGATGCGCGCGTCTGTGTGAGTGTGCCGTTGCGACCGTTTGTACGTAGTTTCCGTACTGTTCGTATCTGTCTACTGTGCCACTGGGTACGAATGGGAAAAAAAAAGTTTCGTTCCTCCCCAGTGGTGACGATTGTTACTTATTTCCCACTCGTTCCGTTATAGACCGAGAGTCAAAATGCAGTAATGGGGATTTCACGGATTGTTAAAATGTTTTAATTATGACTTTCTGACCAAGAATGAACAACGTTTTTGATTAAAAATAATTTAAAAAGACAATCACAGGTAATCAACGAATTTACAATAATTCTCTCAAAATTATGCATCACAGATAATCAACTTATTTACATAAATTCACAGTTTTAAGGTGCGTATCACAGATAATCAACTAATTAAAATATTTGAATCACTATTTAGGTAGTACTGCTCTCTAAGACCAAATTAGTGACGTCCGATCCTTAATTATGTGAAGTAATCTCATCCTCATTGTATCCCAACCCTTCCCAGTTAATCATCCTATACTTTAGGTGTATTGGATTGCCTTATTAAACCCCTTCTAGAAGTTGTGTTGTGCTGTATGCCGGGTCTATACGATGCCCATGTAGGTCATCGTGAAGTCCCGTTCTTATGCTTTGAAAGAATGATTGACAGATGTCAGGAGACCGCGCCAACGACTGGACCACAGACAACATTTGTTTTTCTTTAGGATGAAAGAATTTGACTTTCATCTTTAAATATTGTGACGAGTGTGCGCACGAAATGGTGCGACTTATCAATTACCGACCAATCTACTCGGTAATTGTAAGTAGTTATGATTATCTGTGATACGCACCTTAAAACTGTACGTTTATTAGGTTGATTATCTGTGATGCATAATTTTGGGAGAATTATTTTAAATTCGTTGATTACCTGTGATTCAGTCTTTTAAATCAAAAACGTTGTTCACTCTTGGTCAGAAAGTCGTAATTAAAACATTTTAACAATCCGTGAAATCTGTTATTGAAATCCCCATTACTGCATTTTGACTCTCGGTCTATAACGGAACGAGTGGGAAATAAAAAGTTCCAATCGTCACCACTGGGGAGGAACGAAACTTTTTTTTTCCCATTCGTACCCAGTGGGGACGACAAGGTGGGGACGACCGGGAATAAACGATAGTATTGAAAAGTATTTATAAGAAAAGTTTATCCAGTGTTTGTGACGGTAAAAATAAAACCATGACAATACTGATAAAAATATTTTATTCTTACCCTGGAGAAATATTGCACAAAAATATCTACCACATTATTTCTTCGAGGAACACTGCACTGCCAAATATTAAGTATCTTACCCTGGAAATATTGCAAATATCTACCACATCAATTCTTCGAGGAACACTGCACTGCCAAAATATGAAGTAGATTTTTTCATGTGTCTAGCTCCTTTACACACGTCCTATGGTTTGTCTGTGATTAAGGCGTGTGCACAGGAGCGCAAATGGCATTTTCATTATTAGTGTCACTCCTCGTCAATTGATAACAATAAACTGATCAAGAAAGCAAGGAGGGTTGAAATAAGATGAAACTTGACCGATTGTGTACCTACCTATTGCTATTACAGGGTGACCCAAAATAACGTTGACGAGGTTTTACCAATTATTTTATAAATTTTATACGTGAATTAAATAAGGTTATGGACACCTATTTTCTACAATTTCCCGCACTTCCTCCACAAATATTGTCCCAACACTCTAGTGTGAGTTGCCTTTAGTTCAACAACACTTCTATGACGCGTAGCACATACCCTTGCTTCTAAGATAGATCCTAAACTGTAATCAATCGGATTCAGATCAGGCGACTAGGGTGGCCATTCTTTGGAGCTGATGAAACCAGGAAAATCTCAGCTATTGCACCCCTTCTTACCGTGCTGTAAGGAAGAAGCACATTTTCAAGAATTTCTCGTCGGTCCCTTTTAGGCATGGGTTCGATATATCAAAACGTAACTAATTATATCGGATATGTGTTTATTATCATACCATATCGATATCTAAATATACATAACCGTTTTCACAAAAACTTCATCGAGCTATGGTTTATCCAAAGCGCAACAACGAGAACGAACTACGAATAATATCGAATAAGTAATAACGAACAAAACGCAAACTTCACATCACGAGCGATATGACATCGACGGTTTTTATTCGCTTTGTCTCTGTCTTACCATTCAATGTTTTACTGGCGTAAAAGTGATGAAGCGAATATTACGTAACTTCGGCTAGTGATTGGTTATTTGGTTTATAATAGTGCGTGCGTAATATCTATATCCTAACGCGCTAGCAATAAGGTCTAGTTTCTATTTATGTAGTTACAACAAAGATTCCATAAGTTAGCAACTTTCCGGCGGCTACTCGATATCAAGGAGAAATTCGTGTACGTTACCCCAGCAAGAAAGTGTCTCCTAGAGTTATAGGAGTAGAACGTATAATGTGTGCCCTATCTGCTGTAAATGTGCCCCAACATAAAAAATGTGTGCCCCCTGTCGTTTTGGAAAAAAACGGAAAAAACGATTCTTGCTGGGGTAACGTTTTTCTAGCAGGAAAATTCTAAACGAATGATCGGAGAGAGAAAAATTGTGCATGGCCAGAGAGCTTATATGTGTGCCAAAATGTGCCCCCAAAAATAAAATCTGTGCCCCCTCAGGTTTTCGAGATATTGCATTTCCTGCTGGAGTAACGTTTTGATGAATCGTATATCTCTACAACCATTGCATGTGCCCCTGTAGAATAAACATACACGAGTAGCTCTTAATGTGTGCCCCTTTGTGCCCCAATTAGATTTAAGAAAATATTTATAGTTTTCAAGTTATCGCGGTTTTATGAAAACCCGAAAAAACATCGCAGCGCCTAAATTAGACAAGGCACAAGTTCGCTGAAAACTGTATTCGGTCCTTCTTGACGCTAATAATAACCATACAAAGTTTCAAAACTGTTCATGCATGCGTTTTTGAATAATCTCGCTAAAAGTCAAAACGATGGTGTCATAACTTTGACGGCAAAATACAAGGAACCGGCTCAATCCCAGATGTGTAGGTGTAAACCAAAATCATGTGCCTTTAGTTAGAAATATATGGTGAAAATATTCAGCTTGGAATGTTTCGCATTAAGTAAATATAAACAAAAAACCAAAATATGTAAGCAACGGCTGGTTATCCGACCAAATTTGAATGACTACTAAAAAGCGACGGATTCATACATATCGATGACCTTCTTTACTTTACTCACTAACCGGTTCACACGTGTTGTGCCTGAGTACACTGACGTAGAAAAGTAATAAGTAATAAAATAAAGTTGTTATTGGATTATATTCAACTAGCTGTTTCTATGACCTTACACATAATTAAGTACATTATAAATAGTAGCCTAAGTGCTATTCCAAGGTAAGCTATCTTTCGATTCAAAATTTCATTAAATACATCCAGTAATTTATGTGTGAACGAAAGAAATACATCCAGATATTTGCCAGGTCTTTGACCCAAAATTTGATTGGTCCCAATGTTTAAAAAAAAAATGAAATGTGTGATGAATACCTACTACTAAAAAGAGGTAGCTCTTTTTTGTATATAAATAAAAAGCCCGTACTTGTCTTTATATATATATATTTATTGATAAGCCGTAGGTTAGATAAATTAACAGTAAGTTTTTCATCATTAAGGGGGATGCTCCAACCAGCCCGCAAAATTCAAAATTTCTTGCGTTTTTTGCAATTTGCAGGCCAGTGCTAGGTTGTATGTTGATTAAAATATTATTCGCGGCTGTAAGACGTATGTAGTTACAGAATTATAATCATCAAAATCACCAATACAACCCTACAAGTTCATAAAGGCGTAGGAACAAAAAAAAAAACAGAAAAAATTTGAATTTTGCGGACTGGTTGGAGCATTCACCTTACTTAATAGAAGATTCCCTTTTTTCGCCTCCCCACACCGCTGCATATATCTCTGGCCCCGCGGCATCCGCTGACGTCGTGTCGCAAGGAGTCGCTTTGTCTAGCTTGGAGAAAGTGAGACAGCTAGTACGCGTACGGTGTTAGTGTGATAGAGACAGTTACGTGTAACGTCGCTCTATTATGAATAATAGGTACGAAGTGTTTATTGACTGGGAAGTGCGTTTGGATTTTTTCTTGGTATTGGCACAGGTATTGGTAAACAGTTGCAGTTATGTTATGACGCCAAGGACACTGTTACCAACTGTTACGTTGAGTCACGCAGTTGCACTGATACTGTTTGTTTACTTTTTTTTTAAGTTGGTTGAAAGTGGCGTATTAAGCATTTTATAACAATTATGTGGTTGTAGGGGTGTTGAATTTTATGGCACGATCTGCGGTGGTAAGTATTTAATGGCATTGTTTTGACTTATTTAAAAATACTTGTACACTTATCAAGTACTTGGATTTTTTTCATTACTTTATATACTTATTTTTTTTTTTTTTTTTTAAATGTTCTAAATCATGTTTGTTTTGTTTTCATCTGAAAGGATATACATACTTTCCGATTGGTCCAATAGAAATTTCATCAAAATCGATTCAGTAATTTGTTTTCTTTTTTGTTTAATACGTATTTAATTCTCTTCTTGTGCTAGGTTGATGAAATATAACTTCTAGTTACAATGTAAAAAAATAATTCATGACAAGAATTCATGTCCCCAAAACTAAGACTCGACCACAATCCGTCAACACTCAACATGTCACAGTCACAGGGCTGTATCTTTTTAGCCGAAATAGCTAAATACTTGATTAGATTTTTACAGAATGTTCTATGGCAGCTATAACAACAATAATATAAACACCAAGCAGGGAGGAGTGGCATTTTGCCTATTGGCAAGTTGCATAAACTTCTAACTAGATGATGTAAGTAATAGTTTTGTTGATCTATAGAATATATGTATCTAAAAAAGTTCTGGCGGACCGATCAGGCGGAATATATCTATTTATTCAGGGCTAAATTTTATCACAACTGTATTTTCAACTTAATTGCTAGAGTACTTCTGGAAAAAATTGAGCACAAAATTTTATATCCACGGATATATACAAACTTACATCCTATAAAAATAGTGTAAATTTAATAGATTCAGGAAACTTTAAAACGTAAAGATAATATCAAAATTTCAATTTCGAGTTTTGGGCCAATTAAAATTTAATATTTTTTTTACACAATATTATACTTATACTTAATACCGATCTGTGATGCGAATTTACTAATTATATGTTAGACTTAGATGAAAAACTGATCTGTGATTAAAATAACAATGACTACACAATGTGCAAATAATTTCTAATATTTATAGGTAGGAACTTTGATCTGTGATTTGATGCAATAATTATTTAAAGAATTAAAATTAAGGGAATAAAAATAATAATTTCCACATCAACAAGCTGTTTCATTTATTATAATCACAAGGTGCATTTAATATATTTTTTAATTAGCCCCCAAAACTTTTGAACGCGACTGTACGGACAACAGCTTAGGTATAATACGTCCAATAAAGAAGGTCATCGATATGTATGAATCCGTCGCTTTTTAGTAGTCATTCAAATTTGGTCGGATAACCAGCCGTTGCTTACATATTTTGGTTTTTTGTTTATATTTACTTAATGCGAAACATTCCAAGCTGAATATTTTCACCATATATTTCTAACTAAAGGCACATGATTTTGGTTTACACCTACACATCTGGGATTGAGCCGGTTCCTTGTATTTTGCCGTCAAAGTTATGACACCATCGTTTTGACTTTTAGCGAGATTATTCAAAAACGCATGCATGAACAGTTTTGAAACTTTGTATGGTTATTATTAGCGTCAAGAAGGACCGAATACAGTTTTCAGCGAACTTGTGCCTTGTCTAATTTAGGCGCTGCGATGTTTTTTCGGGTTTTCATAAAACCGCGATAACTTGAAAACTATAAATATTTTCTTAAATCTAATTGGGGCACAAAGGGGCACACATTAAGAGCTACTCGTGTATGTTTATTCTACAGGGGCACATGCAATGGTTGTAGAGATATACGATTCATCAAAACGTTACTCCAGCAGGAAATGCAATATCTCGAAAACCTGAGGGGGCACAGATTTTATTTTTGGGGGCACATTTTGGCACACATATAAGCTCTCTGGCCATGCACAATTTTTCTCTCTCCGATCATTCGTTTAGAATTTTCCTGCTAGAAAAACGTTACCCCAGCAAGAATCGTTTTTTCCGTTTTTTTCCAAAACGACAGGGGGCACACATTTTTTATGTTGGGGCACATTTACAGCAGATAGGGCACACATTATACGTTCTACTCCTATAACTCTAGGAGACACTTTCTTGCTGGGGTAACGTACACGAGAAATTCACTCTTTAAACTTGACCTACGTTCAATAGATTTAAGGTTGAATTTATGTATTAACGGTAAAAGTGTGTTTGCGTTTGTCGTTAGTTTCAGTTACTTGTGCAATTCGTACTACTGATATCGATATCTGAAAACGGTTTTCGATATCGATATGAAAACTGAATATCGGTTACATATCCGTTAGCAACTAAATACGAAAACGCCCATGTCTATGTTAAACCTAATTTTTTCCTTTGTTCCCACTAGTACCACCCAACTGTACCACCGGTGGTACTAGCGGGAAATTTCGTTCTCTATAGTACCACCATTTATATTAATTAATATTAGTGGTACTAGTGAGACTGTTTGTTCCAAACCTTTGTTCCCACTAGTACTACCGAACTGAACCACCGGTGATACTAGCGTGAAATCTCGTTCTCTATAGTACCTACCACCACTTATATTAATTAATATTAATGGTACTAGAACTCGTACTTGTACTCGTACTTGGAACTCGTTGGATGCGAGAAGCACAAAACCGGTCGAAGTGGAGATGCTTGGGGGAGGCCTATGTCCAGCAGTGGACGTCTTTCGGCTGAAATGATGATGATGATGAATGGTACTAGTGACACGGTTTGTTCCCAATAGTACTACCTACCTATAGAGATAGCACCTGCACTGTAATAAAGAAATTAATACATATTATCACTTTAATTGCAAAACAAAAGTAAACAGAAATCAAACTTATCTCTCGGCTAAATTAAAAATAAAACATATCGCAACAACGTTTATATGCGAACTAGCGAAGTTTCTCTAAAAAGTGGCCAATACAAATTTCTCCTGATGTCAATTGCATTTGTGCTTCAATTATCCGGTCATCAGAATCAATGTGTTGTTTTACTCGCTTTGGTTGTGAGCTCTTATTGAACTTCTTCAATTTGTTGCTTCGGAAGGTTGTTATGTGAGATTCTTGAAACAAAACATGCAAGATTTGCAAGAAATTCGGTTTATTTCTGCTTATGTAAGAATTTAAGTTATGATGCCAACCCTCTGCCGAATTATTTGTTCGATGTTGACAGCCAAAAACGCTTAATATATCTTTGAAAGGACTTTTCATCCAAACTGTCTCGTAGTATTTTTGGAAATTTCTCATTGCAGGTACTACGTCTTGTTTCATTTCTCTTACAACATAATCCCGTCCTTCCGAAATTTTGTCTGTTGGGAGCAAAGCAAGGTTACTAGCCAAATGAATGATTCGTTGATTATCCCTAGTTTTCTTCATGCCCAAAGATTTTGCCTTACGTCGCAGAGCATTTAGAAAGTGATAATGACATCCTGTAACTTTTATACCAATTTTAGTTAATGCACTTATGGCTGCCTGTTCAAAATCAGTCATGACCACACCAGGCTGCCATTCCGGAATTCTTATTTTGAGTAGTTCGAACAGTGTAGAGTACGCTTTTTCATTTTGATGAGTCATAAATGCAAAGGCTAATGGGACAATACTTTTGTGTTCCAAATTGCTACCAAGGTCTCCATGAATGACTTAAATTTGACGAAATGGTTCCGGGCATGACTTATAAGTACCGTCCATGAAAAACATTGTCGAAGTTTTAAGCAAAGATTTCCCTGTTTCATTGCAAAATAGTATGATTCTCATGGAATCTTCACAATAATCAGCGAGCAAAAATTTCAAGAACTGTTGAGGTACTTCTACCTCTCCACCATTTTTGGAAAGAGTTTTTTCAACACAGGCAGCTTTATTTCGTTGCCTGTAAATTGAAGATTTTTTTTCATTGAAACTTGGTGTCGGCTTATCGGCGAGTAAATCCCAACGATTTGTCGTGATTTTAGCTATTGCCCGTTTAAAAACTTTAGGAGCTGGCTCCTCGCCCTTTACTGCCTCATCATAACATTCGCTAATAGTAGCATCAATACAATTCTGGGCAAGGTCAGGCTGGCACTGTTCACTATGTGTCTTTCTATTTATAACACCATCTCGGTTCTAAAACAAAAAAGTAGGTCCAACCTCACGTTAAAACGCCAAACGCCTAACAAGTAACAGCATTAGAAGGATCCAGATTTGACAGGATTAGGAAATTCAGAGTGGCGTTCATAAAACGGACTCACGTTCGACTCAATGTTGAGCAGCCGATTTTAACAGAAAAATTTATAGACGATCTGTCAAAATCGGCTACTCAAGATTAAGTCGAACTATGGTCGAACTTGAGCCCTTGAGGTCGCTTTATGAATGTCACGAATGCCACTCTTTTTAAAACTATCCCGAGGACTCGTATAGCACTGGTCTGTGACGTTATGTAAGAGTCTAAAGAAAATAGTTACCTTCTATAAAGTTACCGATCCTTTACATTTTAATTCCAACTTGTATTGTTTACATCTCCATATTTCACTTTCATTTTTATATTTTTTATGGAAGTAATATTGATGCCCACCTTCAAGCAGCACTCTTCCACGCCCTTTTTTTAAAATTTTTAGCTCGGTTTCGTTCATAGTTGCGTAAATAAAATGAAGAAATATTTTTGTTTTTTATTTAATTTAATGAAATGGCGGTTTGTGTTATTTTATTTCATTAATATTTGCAATATATGTTGAAACCATACACATAGGCGATATAAGTACTAGTTGAAACATATCAATTTTGACAAAACAACAATGACAACTTTGATTAATGATTTGTCTGAGGTTTTATGCGGAGTTTATAAGTGGACAAGATTGTCACTATCTTCCTGCACTTGAGGAAAATAGACTACTCTACGTCTAATCAATAAGGTAGGTATTTCGTCCCATAAGTTTATAGTCGGTAAAAAATAATGTTACACAATTTGCATATTGGGAACAAACAGTGTCACTGGTACCACTAAGTAAATGGTGGTACTATAGAGAACAAAATTTCCCGCTAATACCACCGGTGGTTCAGTTCGGTGGTACTAGTGGGAACAAAGGTTGGGAACAAACAGTCTCACTAGTACCACTAAGTAAATGGTGGTACTATAGAGAACGAAATTTCCCGCTAGTACCACCGGTGGTACAGTTGGGTGGTACTAGTGGGAACAAAGGAATTTTTTAGACTTTGTCCGTAAGCAATTGCGCTTTTCCGAGTTTATGTGACACCAATTATTGTAGACTAGCTTCAGCCCGCGACTTCGTTCGCGTGAACCTTTTTGTTTCCCCCGAGCCACCCCGTCGTATCGCATCACCCGCCCGCGCTATCACTTAACGTTCTTTTTGACTTTTTTTCTTCTTGCTCGGCTCCTAAGGGTCACAGCGTGATGTTAAATAGCCTATCTCAAGAATTGGGCTATCAAATGCAAGAAGAATTTTTCAAATCCGACTGGTAAGTACCAGAGATTACCCCCTACATACAAACTTACAAACAAATTTTACCTCTTTATAATATTACTATAGATTAATTATGTTTTACGATAGGTATGCTAAATATCGTGGAGCAACTAATCCCAGTCTCGCGAAATTTTTCTCACCTTGGTCTGTGGATTACGGACTAATCTTAGGTAGTTTGATAAAATGTGTCGGTTCCTCGAAGTTCAACAGTCCTCTTGCGTACTCTTCCAGCATGGTCTTCGATGTTGTAGAGCTCGTTATAAAGTTTAATTGCTGAAGAAACTAACTGACGACTAACACCAAGAAATAATGGCAGTTATGGCTCGGCGTTGCACTGACATAGCGAAATAAATATATTTTTAACACTTTTTAGCAAGCAATGTTAAAAATGACGTCGATGAATGTGTAGGTTCTTATACAATAACAAAACACAAAAGAAAATGCAAGAATATTCCTTTAAGGAAATTTAAAACTTTTTAATTTTGTCAAGTTTATTTTGGGCCACGGTGTATAAAACAAGTCATATTAACAAGTAGTGTATTTGCTTTCTTGATCATAGTCGCCATTTCCCCCCTTGTGAATAAAATTTATCATCTCTCCTCGCGTTTCCTCAACGACTACTGTGCGGGTAGTCGAAACGAAAACGTCTATTTGTGTTAGGTGGGTACTTACTTACTCATCAACCGAGCTGATTCTCCTATTTAGTTAGATTTTACCATCTTCATGCTTTCATGGTCCAAGAGAGGTCATTTATATTGTTTATAATTTAGGAACTAAGTTCCCACGCTAATATCATGCTTTAATTATAATTATATTTGTATTTAAATGAATACTTAGGTTTTTATCAGTCCAGTCCAGTCTTCGATCAGCTAGTTTCTTCAAGTTTTGTATTGCAGTTGTGAATACAAAAATAATATGTATAATGATTTATATTTTTACATCTGATTGAATTGAATTCGTGTCATATTGCCTGCCTTGATAACGAATCCAGTGTCTCCTTACAAATAGCTCTTTGTTTTATGAATGTAGCCTTAATTTTTTTAGATGTGCAATGGAAATATCCCATGGCTTGCAGCATTTTGATTTCAATGGTTTTATCTCCGATTTGTTTCAATATCTAAACACACTATAATGTAAGTAAAGGTAGCGAAGATCTTCGTAAAATTTGTAGCTCTATAATGTTTTGTTTACGCCTTTTTTGTAGGCCATTATTTAGAATGATTTTTGGCTTTACTAAATATAAGAGCCTTATTGAGCAAAAACACAGATTTTGCTTTGACCAATGAGTTCGCCTCAATTATTTATAGTTTTCAAAAACTTATTTTCATTTACGTTTATAGCTGCCACTTACATTTTAAGGTTGCCATACCAATTGTATACTATACAAATTAAAGATTTATGTTTTTATTATTTTATTTATTCATAGTCACACAAAAATTGAATACATTTATATTTTCTGTTGTTCAACATGTTTCAATGTAATATCTTATTTATTTAAGAAAGTGCAAAACCTTTTTGTATACTTTTGTAACTTTTATGGCTAGCAACTTTCTCCTGTCATCTAGTCTATGTGCATTAACATTTACTAATTTAAAACATGTTGAAGTCGTTTTAAGAATACTAATATTATTAAAAAATACTTACTAACAAAGATATTTTTTTTTATAAAATTGCTTGTTTGGAATTTCATATAAATACTTTTATTGCGATTCACTTAGTTGAATGCGTGTACGCATTTTACATTTTTTTTTTGTTGGCAGCACTTCCATGCTTAAATGCTGTTTGTATTACAAAACAAAAAAGTTATCCTTTTGTCAACATAATAGTTTTAAAACGATTTATACCATCTATTTTTTCAAATGGAAAATAAACATTATGTGTTATGTTTGGTCCATAAAATAAAATTAGTTTTTAGTAAAGTGGGAAACATTTTGTGTACTTTGAAGTTGTATTGTTTTTCTTCTGCAGAGTTTAGCTTTTTAGTCTTCATTTTTTTCTGTGTATTTTTATTTATCCTGTGGTTTTAGATCCAATACAACTTTATTACTCACCGGTTTAATGGGAGCGCTTTCTTACCGTCCTGAAATATGAAATGAAAAAAATATTAGTATAGAGACGAGGATATGTGTGATTGAGATAAAAATAAAATTATATGCAACAAAAAAATAAATATGTATCCCAAACCATTGTTAATAAAGCAAAACTGAAAAGGTGTGCACGGGCGCTTTTCCAATTGAGTTGGTTAATTTTGATGGGATACATGTAATTTACTCGAAACTAAAACTGTGGATGTGAACATAAATACTTGGTAATGAACATCATGAGGTACAAAGTTACAATGAATATCAACTACGAGGTGACAATAATGCTTCGACGTTCCGTTCCAATTTTCATCACTACTTTAATCTCCGATAATTTTCTTTAAAGTGTTGTCTTAGTTATCGCTGGTAGCAGCTGGATTGGAGAGCCTATTGGTAGTACTGGACAGTTTATGACGGTCTTAGGAAAATCGTCACCTCATAGGACACCTGAAGTATTGGATCGCGCCGTCGTGCACTAAAACAAGTACGAACGGCAAGTTGCTCTACTTGGGCGGACGCGCGTAGGGCTCTGGGCGCGCGTAGTGCCTAGGCGCGTGATGCTGCTGTTGCGAATGCATCGGGTTTTGCCTGCGCGTGCCCACCGCGCGCGCCGTCTTGTAGTCGCGATTGTCGTCCTTGTAGCCATAGCCCCCTTCATCTTCGTAGCCGTAGCGGTCGTGGCTACGCTCGTAGTAGTAGTCCGGTTCGGGCGCTGCGCCTCGGACTGGGCCACGGATCTGTGGATTGGGAGGGTTTTTATAGGACTTGGTTAAGACCGACAAGCCTGTCTGGAAAATACACAAGTTTAGAATTTTGCTGTGTTTGAATTATACTTTTTGCTATAAATGTAAAATGTTACATTTGTATGTATTTAGGGACTCTTCTGATTACCTGTGTTAAATTTAACTAGTTTACATTTACAAGTAAGCAAACTTAGGGTCTGTTTCAATATCTCAGGATAGTTGCTACCCAAATGAAAAATTTAAAAACTGAAGAGAATTTGTATGAACTAATAATGTGTACTTTTACCAACCTTTTATACTGTGTTTTCATGCAAATAAATATATTATTATTATAAAAAAAAAAACAAATGATACATACCGGCGGCTCCGGCGGCTGCGCATACACGTCATCGTACGGGTAAGTCTCCATAGCAGAACGCGCGCGGTCCAGAATGCTGATGACCTTGTTCTTAGGCGGCATGGAGCGCTGCATGGGCGGCGCGGGCGCCATGCGGGGTGGAGGCCTACCACCGCGCGGGGCTCCTGCGGGGGCAGCGCTAGAAGGAGGCTCGAACGAGAAAGAGCGCGGGTTCACCGTGCTATTGAAGCCGCCAGGGCCGCGCGGGCCAGCCGGGAAGTCTGCCAAAACGCCATTTTATGTGCATAGTGCGACCCACGCTCGTCTCGCTGCTCAACTTAGAAAGGTATAGGCTTCAACTGGTAACAGGATAAACTAAGCTTATGCAAAGTAGTAGCCATTTATAAAAGGGGAAAATTTTGTACCGTAAAATGAGGCTACTTTGCCCCGTTTTTTGCTCCAAATTTTGAAAAGTGTGACTGACGTAAAATGCTTCTTTGTTATGGCTTTTGACAATATTTCCACAACTTATATAACATTCTGGCTCTAATATTTCAATGACAAAAATAGTTGTTTACTTTGATTTTCATTAATTTTTTTAAAATTTTAATAATGGAGCAATGTTACCCACCCTTTCGGAAACATTGCTCCTACATTTAACTTGTACTAAAACGGCACATTTTTAAGACAGTGGCAAAGTTAACAGCCTCAGCTGTTACTAATCTCCAAAAATAATAATAAGGAAGCAATTTTTTTGTTTCTCGTCTTATTGATATGGTTTGAACAAATTAAAGGAACTTTTCTATTTATATTTTATTATTTATCGGATGCATTCAAAAATATTTTAATTTCCTTGGAGTTTTAGAGATTTGATCGAAATTAGAGATTTGGTGCATATTTAACTTCACGGAGCAAAGTAGTGTTTATGAGGAACAAAGTATCTTTAGTGAAACTGTGATGTTCGTTTACAGATTCAATCGAAAGTTTTAAAAGGCTTCTTTCATAAAAAGATGTTTCTATTTGTACTTACCACCTCTCTCAATATCCCTCATCTGGGTCTGCCAGATCATGTCATTAGTGTCGGGCAGGAGGTATTTCTTAACCTCGGCGAGAGCGTACGCGATGCGCGCGTGGGCCTCGGCCGGCGGCGCCAGTGCGCTGATCTCCACGTGAAGCTCGTCCGTCAGATGCGCGTACTTCGGGTCCAAGGAGGTGCGGAGCTCTTCTTCTTTTTGTCTATGGGAAGGAAAGAGTATTTTACTAGTGTTTATAGATGAGGAGTGCTTTTACAGAAATGTATCGTCGTACCGCCTAAATGTATGAGAAAATGAATTATCTTCATTATTATTTTTTTTCGTGAATGTTTCCCATGTTTTAATAGTTAGTCAACTATTTTGATCAGAGACAAATCCAACATCATAAAAATCGGCCCAGCCAGAGTTATAAATTGTGTAACTAACCCGAAGTAGTTTTATATGATTAATATGGTGTACATAATAACAAGCATTCTATTTTATTAATGTGTACAATAAACTTTAAATCAGTAGGTTTGGTATTTCATGCCCATTCGTCTCCATACAGAATTATCTTTTGGAACTAGAATCAATTATATATTTTCTTGTAAATGAAGAACTTGTGAGTGTTATTTAATGTAGTAGGTATGTTTCAAGTATATTTTGATAAATACCTGTCCCTCATGGATCCTCTGCCCAGAACAGCCATTTTGCACATGGTCTCCTCTTGCAGATGCTTCATTGTGTTGCCCTTAGGGCCTAATAGCTTGCCAACGAAATTAAACTGTGGAAGAAAGGGTTTTGTAAGTATCGGAGGTTAGACAGACAGTTGCCCATGTTAAATTCTGGTATTCCGCTGCATCTGGTTAGACTGAAAGCTGAAGTTTTGTATTTAGCACATCTATACAACCTCATAAATTGTAAGATACTATACAGTCAACAGTTTTATCAAAGCACGTGGGAATATCGGGATAAAAAGTAGCTTATCCAGGGTGTCAGCTACCTCCATACCAAATTTTATCAAGATTGGTCCAGCCGTTTGAGCGTGAAGAATTAAGAAACATATAAACACACACACCCACTCACAAACAATAATATTAGTGTGATGTGTTGAAATCACCTACACCTGAGTACTAACAAGAACCCTGGGCTGTTAGGCCCACTATCAACACTCAACTGGCAAATCTAGCATCCATAGTCAGTTTTTCTTTTTAAACGTTTTTTTTTACTAATAATAATCTATTTCAGATTCATTACATCCATATTTGTTAGCACAATTACGATTACGAACCGCTCCTAACCCTCTTGCCTGAAGGAAAGCAATGGATGAGTTCAACAATGGAACAAGCAGACATAGAAGATACAACAATCAGAAGGCCTATTCCCACATTTTTGTCATCACAGTCTCAAAACAATATGGTTGAAGGACACTGAATAAGACGCAATATAAGTTTTATTGTTATTTTGTCTGGGGGCAATCATTGTCCCGTAGTGTTAATGTTAAAAATCCTATAAAATTTTCGACAGACTGAGATTAGAATGAGACCATTCTTAAAAATACTGGAGTTGCTCCTCAGATAAAAAATTTAAAAGGAGTATAGTATATAGTCTTACCTTAGGATGCTCCTTAACTGGTACCAAGACCTTAACCGTCACCTTTGTAGGCTTGTCACGAAAGACATCAAGATATTTAGAGTCCTTGCCTGGTATCCTACCAGACGCTTGGACTTTTGTGACCTCTGTAAAAGCAGATTAAAATTTAAGTTGAAATAATACCAATCTGGAACCATTATTGCAATTTACTGGTGAATTATGTGACTGAAACATAGCCTTAGGGGTGCTATGGAGTGAGGACTAGGAAAATTTTTGTAAGTTTTTTTTTTTCGGAAATCAGCAATTTTTTTTTAGTATCAGGTTAACCTTATTCATAGAAACAATTTAG
Source organism: Amphipoea lucens (assembly GCA_947508005.1). Taxonomy (NCBI): domain Eukaryota; kingdom Metazoa; phylum Arthropoda; class Insecta; order Lepidoptera; family Noctuidae; genus Amphipoea; species Amphipoea lucens. Next base: position 15,643,677 of record OX382375.1, read on the forward strand.
GTTCTGAGAAGCATGGCCCTACGAAGCACAATTTCGGAGTTAGGAGCTTTTGTTTTTATAAGATACTATATTTCCAAAATGGTAGCTCGGATGAAAATCTTTTCTGGAAAGAAATTGTGGCTCTAGTTGTATAGCATGAGATGATGTCCCAAAATATTTTTTAACATGTTGACTGCCAGACAACAGACACAATAGAAAATCTATTGTTCGCGGTCAGCATTGACAGAGGTGGCAGTCAATGCCTTAATAATTTTTTTTTATGTTTCTTCGCTTCTTATAGTGCCCCTACCCTAAGCATATACTCCAACACCAACGGTCAGTGGGTCGTCTTAGGGGCGGATTTGTTTACTCAATTTTGCAATTTAACATGACCATAGTGTCAATGACCTTTTGAAAGGAACAGGTTTAAAAAAAAGTTTAACAATATAGCACCCGAGGTGGTACAATGGTTATGTACCACTTATTCACTAATAAAGACTTGCCATCTAATAGCTAGAGATTGAATACAAATGAAGCTTGGCACATATTGCCACATAGTTTGGCATCATACCGCTCCAATGGGTTCAATGACCATGGATAAATCATTACTAGAGGATATTCTGACAAAAAAAGAATGGTAAATGTTTAATAATGATTTGATAAATGCATATCTTGTGATTGGCTGTTATTTTCGTGTTAACTACTTAAAATAGTGTTCACTCATTTGTGGGAACTCATAGGAAGCATCATTGATCTGTCTTACGGAGTAATTTCTTGGTAATAAAATAAGGCTCAATTCAGAATGAAACCAACATTATCTATGCATTGGATCATTGCTCTCAATTATGGTATATGTATGATATGTCTTCATGTTTGTTGCTAACTTAACTTTCGGAAGATGCAAGATCCATGCATCGTTTTAGATCGATAAATAAGTAAAAGCATTCTCAACATCGAGGTTACCTTGGTCAATAAGTTTTGTAATAATGGGAAACTTAGCATTATTAAGTTTTATCTTCTCGCTCAATAGCTCTCTCATGTATTCACCGGCTTTTTCATTTATTTTAGGATTGTCTTCGCCATCTTGTTCGTTTTCCATATTTGCATCTTGCGGCGCATTACGCTTGAAATCACTACTGTTATATCCGTTTTTATTATCGTATTTTTCAGCCATTGCTAAATAGCTTTACAGCTACACTATCAACAAGCACCTCAAAAATTATTTACTTCACAATTACACAGAATCAGCGTCGGCCATGCAAAAGAAAATCAATTGACGCGTACACGGAGAGCCGGGGCATGGAATAAACAATGCGCTTATTGTCTACGGTTTTAGGGATATCCGGTAAAACAGGGCAATTCTATTGGCTGATGATTTTTCTTTCAATGTTGGTACTTTGTTGTTAAATTGTCTATTGTACTAAAAGAGACTTTAGACGATCAAACGGCATCAGTTGTATAATCCAACTAGTGACGTTTGATCTCCGCTAGGAGTATAGTGTTCTGTGCGTTTGATCGTTTATGATTTCTCTACCCGGATCCAAGTTGGGTCAATGATCGCTGAGTCCACATCGCACATATCGATAACCTCGCGAGCCAAGTCAAGATACTAGATTTGTTTATCTTTCTCGGCTTTCGCGTCATGCAGCACCGTTGTGTAATTATCATTCATTTATAAAATTACTCCTCGTTTCCTTTCTAATCAATCACTCAATGTATATTCTAAAGTATTACTTTAATTATGTTACAAAAATACCTAATTAGAATAATGTTTATCCTTTAAACATTTTGTAACATAAACGTTTTTACTTAGTAGCGTTTCCAATCGACTTTGATAGCGAATCGAGCGGTTGTGAATAGTGGGTTCTGTTTCCACTCATAACTATAGACTTGGGGGAACCTTAGACGATTAATCTTGGCATCATTGCAATCCGGTCAATGTAATTAGTCAATCTGAACTGTTGACGATCGGGAAAAAAGTTTCATTCGTTCAGTGTTGACGATCGGGAATACTTTTCGATTATGCCCGATCAGTAACATGACAATCGTTAACACTATTGATAATCGGGACTTGTATGTCAGCCTCACGCACAGCTGATTCGCTAGGTTTAATTCGGGCGAGAACACACAATTTGATTGAATACGGCCTCTTTAGAAAACACGTCATGGTCGTCAAATGGTTTAATTGAAATAAATGCTTTGAGTTTGATGGCAGTAGGCTCGCCCCCTATAACAATTTCAAGGATCAAACATTCGGTCATATTTGATTGAGGATATTAAAACAACATTTCTAGATACAATTTATTAAATATTAGGTACTTGAAAAGATAGGCAACAGAAAACATTATTGCATGGCTATGATGGACCTTTAAAGCTAAGCGCACATGACAGCCGCGTCGGGCTCAAGGAAAAAAGTGCGGTGCAGCCCGCCCTAATGTGCGTTAGTCGCTCATCACTTTTCTTTTCCCTTCTTGTCCTTTAACTTGTGACGCGTCCGCGCATGTTGTATGACCACGATGTTGAACTCGCGGTCAGGCGCCATCATTATTTCGTTCTTCTTGGTATGGATTCGTAATATCATTATTTCTTCCAATGGATTCTGAACAAAAAAACAAAACATGTATCTATGTATAATTCTGATTGTTTTTTTTATAGCTAAGGAAGTGGGTAGCGGTGTATAGTACGGTCAACTGCACGTCGCTCAAGTAGCCCGCAAAATTAACATTTTCACTTTCCGGGGGGGGGGGGGGGGGAGGGGGTCGGGGGGGGGGGGGGTGTCGGAGGTGTTTTACCTCTTGCATTCAGTTGGCTGCATTGTTTTGGTATCTAGTAAAAGCTGATTGAGGCATCAGTGGCATTCTTTAGGTCGTCAAAGGTCATTTTCAGAAACCCAACCGTCACAAAATCCCCAGCGTCAGCTTCAGCCCTATTATATGACCAGGCAAATCATTGTTCATTCCAAGGTTGTCTAGAAGAGATCTCCGAAAGCAATAAGGCCACCCCTTGCATATTTCGAGTTGAGAGTTTGTTTTATTTTTTTGCTCATCGTTCAAAATTATTCAGATTGAGGACAATAGTGTGTTACGCAATTAGGGTGCAGTTTGGTCCAAGATGCTATTTCAGAAAATTGAAAATAAATAAATAATAACGTTTAGTGAAATTAAAATCAAACTCACAAACTTTCGCCTTTATAATAATTAGTGTGATAATTATCACACTAATTATTATAAAGGCGAAAGTTTGTGAGTGTGTTTGTATGTTTGTTACTTCTTCACGCATAAACTACAGAACGGATTTGGATGAAATTTGGCGCACAGATAGTTTATAACCAGAATTAAGACTCAAGATACTTTTTATCCCGATATTCTCACGGGATCGAAACTTATGCGGGTGAAACCGCGGGGCACAGCTTGTCCATAAAACGAAAACGCGAAACCGTATAGGTACGCGTGTTAAATTAATGTCGCCATTGAAGCAGCACGCTAAGTATATAGGTATATAAATAAAAAATAAAATCATACCACTTCCTTGATATACATTTGTGACAGCACACCAAACTTATGAAGAGCTCTTCCATAATTCGTAGCGCTCGTGACGCTAATATTCGTCAATATCGGAACCCCTGGTGGAAAGCACACTTCATATTAATATTAATACCTGCGGAATGTTTATTCTGTCTGATTTGCGCGTAAAATCGTGCTCGGAGATGAAAATGTGACTCAAGGACGAATGCCTTTGTCTTCGGGTGAATAATAAAATGAAGATTGTTTTTGTAACATATCAAAAAAGATGTATAACAGCCGCACGGGTTGATCTTCAAGATTAAGCAACGCTTGCGGAGGTCGTTCCGCGGATACTCACCCATCCACGGATCGATCCATTACGTACCGAGACCCCTCCGTGCCTCAGAAAGCACGTTAAGCAGTTCCCGGCTGTCATTCAGAGATCTTTGACAGTCGTGAGACGTCAGAAGCCGGAAAGTCTGACCACCAGTCTTACCAAAGGGTAAGTATCATGTTAGGTACCCAGTTTCTGAGTTGTCGAGGTCAGATAGGCAGTCTCTCCATGTAAAACACTATTCAACTGCATGCGGTTAGACTTGAAGCCGACTCCAATATACACACATCAAAAGCGTCAATCGATCAAGTCTCAAGATCAAAGACCAAGCACGTTTTTGCTAGTTATTTTTTTTATTATATTTTTTGTAACTCATAAGGATACTTTTTTAGTAAATTTCGTCATTTGAAAAGGGAATACCTACTTATTGAATTTCGATCAAAAGATGAAAATCTTTTGTCAAGTTGTATTTAAAATCCTGCAGTGGGTTTGACGCCAAATCAGTAAAATTTCAGACATACTTCTGAGACGAATGAATACAAAAGAACGTTATTATGGAGAGAAAACGGCGATCAAACTATAAGAAATCGTTTGCAGGAAGTCAATTTCCGTCGCCGAACGCAGCTACGTGTGTGTACCACAGTATTTAATTGAGCCCCGCAATCGCAGACCCCGTTTATAATGCGCTCGTGAACACAGAAATTGAGCAGAAAAAGAGTGGCGTTTTGTGTGTTTTTCAGACGAATCTTGCTCTGGTACGAGACGCACTATCGCGGACACTCCCGCCTGACTACCACTAAGTTCATTTTTGCTTGCACTCAAATAATAGATGCACTCTCTAGTAAGGCCGCTAAAGTCAAATAGTTCGTCCGTAAAATTCACAAAAGGAGTACACGTGTTGCGTCACTAAGCTACGCAGTGCAGGTTGCAACTAATTGCGTTATCGCTTTCCTAATAGGCGAAAACTTTAAGGAGGCGTGGCTTGGCGCCGCCACAGGACCACAGAGTACATTTTTACACAGGACTTAGGCGAAAAAATTTTTAAGTGATCAGGCGGAAAAGGCCGCGATGGTACAAGGTATTGGCGGACCCCTGGACGCCGAATGCTCAAAATCATGCTAGGAAGTCCATGCATACAGGATGAAATTGAACACATGCGACAAATCGAAATGGGAGATTGTACTCATCATTATGAACAACTTTTACTATGGAACCAAAACTGAAATCGCGAAAAAAAAATCAGCTGCTCCCTACATTTTGACGAGTTATGAGAACATAAATGTAGGGAACAGCTGATTTTTTTTTCGCGATTTCAGGTTCGGTCCATAGTAAAAGTTGTTCATAATGATGAGTACAATCTCCCATTTCGATTTGTCGCATGTTTTCAATTTCACCCTGTATAGTGGTGGAACAATCACAATATTATTTGGATCGGCGGAAGAACCGAACTAAGGGCTCGTACACACAGCGATCCGTTTTACAGGTCCGTTATTTTACCGCGTACCTACCTATGTAATTGTATGAGCGAGTTCACACACAAAACACTATTCCGGATTCAGTAATCATGTCACTTCGGTCAATTCTAATCCGTTAAAACGGATCTAGTAAAAACGGATCTATATGTCTACGAGCCCTGATTTGGATCAGAGGCAATCTCAATGCATAGATTTACGCTGTAACGGTTGTATCAGTGACTGTCATTCCTTGCTTACCCATTTGCTGCGTGCTTTATTTCTGATTCATCATCATTTCTGGTTATTTTATTTTATTTATTAGGGAAAACCAACAGTGACGCATTACATTTTGTAGGAAGAAATACAAAAAAGATACGGCCAAATGTGTAACCAACAATATCTTCAACGAAATATAATATGTACAGTCAACAAAAGAGATAAGTACCTATGCAGGATCGTCGGATATAGTTGAAGTTTAGTAAGACACCGATGAATGTTCTCGAATAAAATTTAATTTTATTAATAGAAAACAAACATCTCGTTTATCAAATTAAATTTCAGTCGACAACATCCATCGGTTTCTTACTAAACTTCAACTATATCCGACGATCCTGCATACTTATCTCTTTTGTTGACTGTGCATGTCGCAGATGGATTGTAGAATCCGCTGTTTTACAAAACCACTAGTTGTTTTACAAAACAGCTCCGTTATGTAAATGTAGGTATCTTTATTAACTTACTCTACTGAGTAGAGTCTACTCGTATAAGTACCTTCTCTGTTAGTCATTATCACTCCTTCGACGGAATCATCGTCCATTATTCTGTCCACAATTGGATTTGATGTGTTTATTGTAGCCGTCTGAAATCAGGGATAAAGGCTACTTTTTATCCCGATATCCCCACGGGATCGATACCTATGCGGGTGAAACCGCGGGGCGCAGCTAGTAATACATAAAATAGCATACAAAATTGGGGCCCTGGTAGCACTGTACTTAATTATTTTTTGTCTCCTGCTTACCGTTCTCGCCAGCCACTCATCTCTCGTGTCTTTCAATAAGTTAGTGATTATTTTCATTATAACGATGACGTACGAAATTTCTGAAACAATCGTACAATACATAGGTAATCACACTATAATGTTCGCACTTTCGCAGTAAGAAAGGGAACATGCGCTTGTGCTTTTTAATTATAAGACGAAGAGGAGAGACCGGAGTCTCCTTATAGACAGAAGCACTAGACAGCCGCACGTCGGGACTGTGCCAAGGCTTCTACTCAGCATCATCATCATCAGCCTATAATGTTCCCACTGCTGGGACACAGGCCTCCTCTCGGTGAGAGGGAGTGGGCCGTAATCCACCACGCGGGCCCAGTGCGGGTTGGTAGATGTCAAATGTCTTTGAATTTTTGGTTCTAGGACATGCCGGTTTCCTCACGATGTTTTCCTTCACCGTTTTGAGAGCAGTGGGGATGAAATAATTTTACACAAAGTAAAGCGCCTGTCTGGGTTCGAACCTACGACCTACAACTCGTAAGTCGCGGCCGATACCACTGGGCCACCACTGCTCACTACTCCGCATGATGCTGTGCTATGGGGATCCACAGCACAGCGCTGATTCTCAGTGGTCACCTGAAAACTACGTACGAAAACCAAGTCAGGTTTTAAGATTTGTATCTACAGATAATTATTTGTTTATTTTTAATAGGAGCCGCCGCCGAGGAGCCGAGAGGGGCGGCCTCCTATTTTAATCAACATACAACCTGATAATGACCTGCAAATTGCAAAAAACGTAAGAAATATGAAATTGTTTCACACGCGTACCATAACCGCACCACAACCACAACACGTGGGCGGGCGCTAATTTTTATGAAAATTAACAAATAGTTAAATTCACACGGACCACATTTTGCCGTCATTATCGACCGCGTGTGTCATACCGACCACATCGCAGCCACGTCGCAACCACAACGCAACCACCAGCGACACCGCGAACTAGCGACCGGCCACATCGCAAACTCAACTTTAACATGTAGGGACCACAACGCAACCGCAAGAAGCCGCAGCGACACTATTCACACGTAACCACAGCTTGGCCACATTCTGTCGCTGCGATGTGGTGTGGATGTGGTACGTGTGAATGGGCTCTTAGAGTCGAATATTGGTGAAAATGACAGATTTTCATTACGGCCGTTATAATATAACGGCACCACTTTCCTAGGAAACCCAAGCTTAATAAAGGAATACCTCAGATTGGATGTCTTGGTGTATCTTGTTATCTGTTGTATGTTTGGCCATTCACAAGCCGCGCACTCGTCGTCGCAGCCATCAAGAGCTTGTTCGCTTTAGTGACCATTCGAAATGCGACCAACTCATCGTACAAATCTTGTTGGTTATGAAAGACTTACGTAAAAAGTTTCTATGCCTAACTGTGTAAAAGCAAATAATTCGTATGTCAGTGGCAACAACACCAGTATAATCATTGATTCATTACATTTACATTGTGAACTTAAAAACTGTATTAGTACCTAATAAATAAGAGACACTTAGTCCTCTGGGTGAGGCTCCACACCAGTGAGCTGTATTACTTACTAGCTTCAGCCCGCGACTTCGTTCGCGTGAAACTTCTTGTATCCCCCGAGCCACCCCGTCGTATCGCATCACCCGCCCGCGCTATCACTTAACGTTCTTTTTGACTTTTTTTCTTTTTGCTCGGCTCCTAAGGATCATAGCGTGATGTTAAATAGCTTATAGCCTTCCTCAAGAATTGGGCTATCAAATGCAAGAAGAATTTTTGAAATCCGACTGGTAGTTCCAGAGATTACCCCTACATACAAACTTACAAACTTACCTCTTTATAATATTAGTATAGATTGCCTACATTCAGGATGCTGTTACTGCTCCTACGCAATCTGCTTAGCAGTGAGGCTATTTGCACCAGGTGGCCATCAAAGCCGTCTGTGAGCGACTCAGCGAACAATTGTTGACGCACTGCAGAACCGTGGTAGACGTAACAGCACGATGCGCAGAGAATAGAAATCCCTTTGGGTATATCTGAACCACAGGCTCGTTGAGTACAGAGATGTGCAATACGTTTTTAATTAAGTGACTTATTTATTACTTTAGTATAGATGGCCTCTTTATCTCTTGGAACTCCGTACTTACGCTAGGCCAGCTCCCAAGGTTAAAGTGGTACCACGGACCCGCAGTCGACTGTTACTGGCACCCTAATTGCGTAACGCAAATCAAATCAAATAATTTATTTGCATAATACATGTTAAAATTAAAGGTGTTACAGGTATAAAAGGTACATTGTGTTATATGTAACCTACTGAGGTGTGCAAATTAATATGTTAGGTAGGTACTAATAGCAACATTATAAAGGCGAAAGTTTGTGTGTGTGTGTGTTTGTTACTTTTTTACGCTCAAACGCCTGAACCAATTTTGATAAAATTTTGTATGGAGGTAGCTGACACCCTGGATTAACATATAGGCTACTTTTTAACCCGATATTCCCACGGGATCGATATTTATGCGGGGTTCCCGCGGGGCGCAGCTAGCACAAGATATTTAGTAAAACACAAGTAGTACCTACAGTAGTTGCAGTAGTTACATGGGACTTAAACATGACTGGCGAAATGTGTGTGGTGGGTGATAGGTACAGTCAGCATCAAAAGTCGATTAACACTATCATTTTTACATGTTATTAAATTGACAACAACTTTTTTCAATAAACTGATTTTTAGCTTTTCACATAATAGACAAGAGTATATATTCTAAAAAAATGGCTTCTGCTGCAATTTTGAACAAACATTTTGCTCAATAACTAAGATTAAAGAAACTGAAGTGTTAATCAACTTTTGATGCTGACCGTACACCTATGTCTAGCCTTTTAGGGAATACAGTTGTTGTGTTCGTTGTTATTTAGTAAATTAGAGGGTTGGAACGGTTGAAAAAAAAACTTATACGCAATAAATTGATCGTTTTAATTAGAAAAAAAGAGAGGCTTGTGTTCCATCCTGACTTGGAGAGGTTAAATTTATTTTCAACATTGATATAACGACGCAGGATAGCCTTTACCAAAAGTGGTCATCGTAGTAGCGGCTCTGCAGTTTTAATATCATCAGCATTGTGCCAGAATATAGCAGTTCGTCGTGGACGTGGTACCTACAACAACAGCTCCCCTGACATCACCTGTTTTCAGAAGATATCCGCCAGGCAACCATCGATGCGACGATCTGCTAGAGTGAATATCATCAGCCAGTGTCATTCTTATCCGACCTTTTTGGTGATATTAATTTCGTTTCAAAACGGGGCGGTGCCATTTGCTGCGCCGTCAGGTACATAATATTCTATTGGACCTACCGATGGTATAGGTACCTTGTGTGACTTGTAGTTTTGCACGGGGCCGGTAGCATTTGCTACATCTGCTGCTCAGGTAATCCGGCTCTCATTCGACATATTGAATAATCCACTACCTTGTTCTATGTCTGGTTGCGATGTGTAGTTGTATCTATAAAGTTTTTAATCATTTCTATATCGCTACGTATTTTATTAATGTCTTCAGCTAGTTTATTTAACGTGATCTCTGGGCTGTCTGACTTATGTGGTTTGCCACCGTCTTTTTTGACAATAACTTTATGTATATCATCCAGTTTCATTTGGTACAGCATCGTGTCTTGCACTTCATCTGATTGCCTTTTCTGTAAATGAACATTTTCAAAAATGGCTTCCTTTAAATGAGAGTGCAAAATGTGACCGTTACTGCGCGTAGCTTCACGTGGGTGTAGAACGATACGATTCTCCCAATGTGTGTTCTTAAACCATCTTTTGTATAGATTCGTTGGGAGTATTTTTTTAATGAAATTTTGACAACCGATGTCTTCAAACGACGTAATGAATTGCAGCTGTTTATCTAATCTCTTTAATTTACCTATAATTTCCAAACTATTGACATCGTTAACGGCGACACCGACTAAGAGGTTCATTAGAATTATTGAAACAATTACAAGAAATAACACAAATGTTAAACGTATCATAATAAGAGATGCTGATGCATCCTCAACGCGCTTCGCATTAATTAGCTCATTATAACCAAACTCAGATGTCATCATGACCATCGTCGTCAGGAGAGAAGACCAAGGACCGTCAAATGGTGGTTGTGCATGGAACTGTATCATGAAACATATGGAGAAGCCTAATATGAGAAAGCCGAATGATACAAGAATCTGAAAGGAAAAAAAAGAAATGAATAACTACGACTCTCTCCTCATTCTAACCCATTTAGCATCGATTTATATAAAATAATAAGCTCACCTTGAATACTTTGGTAGCCACTTTTCCGTACATCAGAACATAATACCCATAATCCGGGAGTCTGGAGAGCAGGAACATCATTCTGACCCAGGTGACGAGTAGCGTAGCTGAGCCGAAGAGCCGCACCCATTCTGGATTGGGTTTTGAATCCCACGACACAACTTGAGGCAAGATAATCGCAAGCGTAGTGGACAAGCATTTCACTGCCGTCTCTAAAGATAGAAGGTACCTCTTGCTTTTCATATTAATGTCGATGATCTCCTGGTGATAAAAAATGTGTTTTCACCTGTTAATAATATAACCGACGAAAATTTGCATTAAGAATTTGATGATGTATATGTTACCGGCCAAACCCGATTTCAGGACAAACTAGTTTAGCCTAGGCTAAACTAGTTTAGCCTAGGCTAAACTAGTTCCGTCGACATAGGATGCAAGGGCGAGCGAAGGGCACCCCGAGGTTCGGTTTGGTTAGGTTACTTTAAACCCTTCACACAGAAATAGGGGCCCCGCGAAGCGGGGCTCCGTCGACATAAGATCCAAGGGCGAGCGAAGGGCACCCCCTATCGCGTATAGGAAGAACTAGTTTAGCCTAGGCTAAACTAGTTTGTCCTGAAATCGGGTTTGGCCGGTAACATATATAATGATGATTTTACCTGTATTGTAAGTAAGCAGGCCGTTAAATAAATGATATAAATCCAAACATTACAACGAAATATAATTGGCACCGGTTCTAATTTTTTGTCTTTATACCAGAACAAAGATAGTGCAAAGACGTTGAGAGACAACACAAAGCACACGTGCAATACCAACGTGACATAGAAAAATGATAATAATGATCTCCATTTTAGGTACAAAAAGCTTTGCACCAAAGGATGAAGGAGTAGCCTGTCCTGGTCATATCTGTTTCCGGTATTATTCAGAGCCTTAATTACCGCCATATGTTTCATATCAGGCTTAGGGAATAAAACTCTATAGTCTACTTCAACCTCACAGTTAGAATCCTGACCTTTGCTAGTTATATACGAGTCGAATATTTCTTGCATGAATTCAGTTGGTTTTGATACGTTATTCATCAAAAGGTCGATGGGGACAAACTTTCTCTTTTGCGCGAAGTAGTAAGTTTCATTTACATTTGCGCTACCAGATAGGTCAGCTCCGTAGCGGAGTAGTAATTTTATCATTTCTTTGTTTCCACGACTACAAGCTTCGTGCAATGGTGATCGACCCGCGACAATAGCGTGAACTGTTTCTCTGTCATGTTTTATAATCATTTCTGCTATTTCATGATGGTTTTTAATTGCAGCTATGTGAAGAAGTGACGTCTTTGTTATTTCATTATTTTTGCAGTTAATATTGGAGCAATCCAGTAACTTTACTCTAGCACCTTTGGAGATAAGCAATCTAGCACATTCGGGTTGGTTATATACCAAAGCGTAATATAACGGTGGACCAAAGCGGTCAGATGTGTCGATTAGTTTCATTGTATTGGTTTTCTTGTATGAGTAATCAAGTAAACATTCTAGTATATCCTTGCTGCCTAGTTTGACAGCTAAATGTAATACGTTCGTTTCACCTGAACGTAGATTATTAGTAAATGACTGTTGGTTGCAGGTTCTAAATGTGTGACCGTTGTGTCTTGTACATTCGTTAGTTAGTGGGTTGTCCTCTTGAAGTATTTTCCTGTTACAAAATGTTTCTGTAATACAGCCCATGGAAGATTCTTCATTGGCCTGTAAGTCATTAGATCTTTTAGATTTTTTTTTGTCGATATAGATGTCGATACTTTCATTTTGAACAGTATGTAGAGCTGAATAATAAAATTATCTCTCCATCGGAATTACGAATATATTTGAAACTAACTAAACTAGCAACATTTTGAACTAAGAATTTTAAAGCGTTTATGTTACGATACTGACTTTATGCTTAATTTAATCTATAACGGAATACCTTCATGTTGGTAGCTCCGGCTCCGAGAGCTATACAAACTCCTTCTTTCCACTCTGCTTCGACTGCCGCGCATAGCACGGTGGTGCCAGACTGATCTTTCGCGTTAACAGTAGGTAAGTCCTGATTTGGATTGCTGCGCTTATGATCTACTATCAACTAAAAAAAAAAACTGTAATATTAGTTAAGAACAACTAACCTAATTTTTCTTAAGGTCATCAGATCAATTAACCGAAATTATAGTTTTTTATTGCCAAATGGGCCTGCTCCTGACCTCGATCACGCCTGATGGAAAGCGATGGATGAGGTCTATGATGGAACGAGCGTGCTCAAAAGATGCCTGTTCACTCTTGCTTTGAAGGCAGACGGGTTAAATGTGGAAGGGAACACAGACGCTGGCACTGCTGGCAGAAAGTTCCACATTTTGGCTGTGCGCATAATAAATGTGGAGCGTTGAGTACGACAGGTCGGGATATCAACCATGTGTGGATGGTACGTTGCAGTACGTTTGGTAGTCCGGTAGTAAAAGGGGCGATGGTGGGATCAGATCGTGGAGCTCCTGCGCACACTCTCCGAAGTACAGTCTGTAGAAGACCGACAGGCAAGCAATATTACGCCGATGAGCCAGGCTGTGAAGCCTGGCCACCAACGTCTCGTCGCCTAGAAGTCTTCTAGCTCTGCGTTCCACCGAGTCAAGTGCAGCAAGCTGGTAAGAACAGAACCGATGAATGAGACAATTCTTAGATCGGGATTAGATGCATTGGCATGTTCATGGTAAATCAGTTTAAAAATTGTAAAAGAAGCGTTTGTTTTAGAATAAGACATATATTTCCTGGCGCGTTTTGAACACGTCCTTTTGTAATAAATAGCTAACGTTCAGTATAGCTTCTTATTTAACGGCAATGCCATATCTAATCAGGTTCCAAGGCCTAAACAGGCAGCAGCTTCTCCATGTACACCATTGTTTGTAAAACGAACAAATTAAGCATTTGATCTTGCTACTAAAGGACGAAGGACTTCAAGCATGACAGTGTGTGTCGGGCGGTGATTCTAGGCAGTTAAAACCAGATCTCCACAGCAGTGTTTTTCTTTACTGTACCTACGACAGATATAGACAAAACGGTGCTATAAGAATACAAGAAGTGGAAAGCCGAGCGCTAGACGCGATTATTCTGTTCAGTTTACAATTGACAGTTCTAGATCGCCTTTATTCAATGGCGAGTTGCCATTGTATAATGAGACCGATTTGGAACGGTACGGTGAAAATCAGTAGGATTAATTGATTTTGTCAAGCAATGAACGTCATTCGTTATAATTATGATGATCAGGTCAGGTGTGTTTAAGATAGGGGGACTAAGGGTGCCCAGACACGGAGTCGTCTCACGCCCATGTGCTGGTTTGGTCCCTGGGGTGGTCACGGCGTGCTATTTGTTCTGGTGCGCGGGTAATGGGGAATACTCCCAAGAGAAGGGTCCGATGACGGACAGCCGCGGCGGGTTCACGGGTGAGTGCTAACGCGTGCCCGTGTTCCCGCCGTAAGCGGCAGAGGACACCGTGGAGTTTTAGTGGGTTTGAGTCCCATATAACTGCACTATCTCCCCGCGGTAGTGCAGAATGCATGAGCATTTCTCCAAGACAAAAAAAAAAGGTTTGGTCAAGATTACCCAAGAACAATTAAAATAGTACTAGATTATGATAAGTTTCTTAGATATCATGCCCAGTTTTAGAACGGCGTACTAGTGCTTCCGTATTAGCGTATCCTTAAATTTTTGGCGTTAAATACCTGCAACAGTTTTTTGTTACGTTTCTTTACACAAATATGCATGGCAGTCAGCCCGTGGCTGTTCCAGGCGGTGGTAGACGCTCCACCATGCAGAATCCGTTCCACGACCGCCTCACTCTCTAGCTCAACCGCTGTATGCAGCAGAGTGTCTGTCTTTTCCATATAGTATCTCAAGAACTTGCCGCCGGCTTCTAAAAGTATTTCTACCGTGTCCTCGAAACTGAAAATAATAATTGTTACACACATAACTTTTTTCTTAGACCAAATTTTAGTCGTTTGACACAATTACCTTTTAGTTAAGTGACTTACTTGTTTATATCAATCTTGTGTCCGTTGTAATGCGCACAGCCAGCAACGTCCAGTGGAGTCCTACAAAGCTGGTCTTGCGCACTCGCGTCAGCGCCGGCGGCGAGTAGCAACTGCACGCAATGGTGGTGCGCGTGGGCACTGGCTGCGTGCAGCGGCGTCCATCCCAGCTGGAACGACGGCAGCTGAATGCGCGGAGAATATATAAATGAAACGACAAGTTGACTGCTCCAATCGGTACACACAGTTTTGTCTGATTTTGTTATCATATAGATGTAAATAATGTTGGTGAGTTTAGATGCGTTTTACTCTGTCAGGGTGCATTCTGAAAGTTGGCAACGTTTTCAAATATTTCGCTGTTTTGATTAATTAATTGATATTACTAAATTGCCGGAGCCGTTGGCCCCGCGGCTGTCATTCGTGGATCTTTAACAGTCGTTACGGGTCGTCAGAAGCCCAAAAATCTAACAACCAGTCTTACCAAGGGGTACCATATTACCTAGGTCAGATAGGCAGTCACTCCATGTAAATTACTATACAGCCAGCTAAAATTTCAGTAGAGAGAGCTATGGTCGTGGGGGGTTGGAGATAAACCCAGTACTGTTCCGTTTTAAAAAAAGTTTAAAGCAAATATTATTACAAATTTCAACAATAAGGTTTAGCTGCATCCGGTTAGACTGGAAGCCGACCCCAACATAGTTGGGAAAGGTTAGGCAGATGATGATATTACTAAATTAAATTATGAAATATTGCTGTGATGCAAGCACCCACCAGTTCCAAAACGTTCCTGTGTGTGTGGTCTACACCGTCTCCCCAGCCATCGGGCAGTGGAAGCACTTTGCTAGGATGACAGCGTATGTTTATAAACTCATTCACTGGTACACAATGCTTCTTAACTTCGTCTACGGTAGATGAAATAAACAATTCTTCGACGCGTTTTCTCAAATCTGAAAATATGTAAGCTTTACCCAGCAACTATGATCGTTAGGTCCACAGATATAGATATACCTAGATAACGCAAGTATCACGAACTGTATGAAAACTAAGCGTGCCACTTTTTGACTACCTACTATGACGTCACAAGCTCGCGCTCTCTCGCTCACGCTCACCCAGCCAGCAGTAGCGCGAAAGTGGCGGCTTATGATTTTTGATCGTAAACTGGTGCGATTTTTGGCACGCGAAGTACGTGCTCTTGCGTTATCTATGTGTATCTATATCTGTGGTTAGGTCGTTATAACAAAAGCAACAAATTAATTTACCTTCTGGAAATTTCAGCAATGAAGCAATATGTTTCACGTTCCCTGCACAAGCGGCTAAGTGGAAGGGTGTTCTGCCCTGCTGGTCACACCTGGAGCCATTAGCTCCTGACCTGAGCAGCAGATCTAGAGCGTCGTTGTCGTACATGGCTGCGATGTGGCAGGCAGACACGTGGTTCAGACAGCACGTCGCGTTTGGGTTGGCACCGATTGTCATCAATCTATTAACGAATAGTGTTTCTTTACTCTGTCTTTGGCCGGTAAGGCTCTTTAAGTTTCATAAATTGTTGTGCAGTAGTAACCAAGAGGTGTTTTCAGAAATCCTAATACTACTTATTTATTTGTTTGGTTTGCGGCTTCACCCGCGTAGTGGTCGAGAATTATCCCACGGGATTATTATACATATACAAGTTATAAATTACTACCTGTGTGCCAAATTTCATCCAAATCCGTTCAGCCGTTTTTGCGTGATTGAGTACCTAACAAACATCCAAACTTTTACTTTATATTTCGGCGCGAGGGTGGCCAGGTTGAAGTATTGTTGAAGGAGACCTGCTATTTAGAAAGCCTACGTGGTCTTGAGGGTTTTCATTCGCCATCATTTAAAAGGAAATGAATATTTAACACAAAATTAATTTAATTTGACAAAAAAATTATTAAAACTAATAAAAGTAAGTTTGTTTGTTACGCTTTCACGCTAAAACGGCTGAACGGATTTGGCACATGGGTAGACCATGACCTGGAGAAGGACATAGGCT